>BSBM01000454.1:7428750-8081875 GCA_027924585.1 Larix kaempferi | reverse complement strand
AAGCATCTCCTTTATGTACATTTTCATTATGTTGTTATGTACTTTGATGATATATATTTTGTACTCATGATGTTTGGAAGAATGCATACAAGAAAATGGGATCCAGGAATCCTCTTATCTAATGGTATGGGTTGGAGAGCACTTTTAATTGTTGGGGTGCAATACAAGCAATGGGACCCTGGAATAATTTTTATCTCATTGGTTTCAAATTTTTTGGGGAAACAAACAGTATGGGAGATGGATATACCCACTTAATAAAGTGATTTTTATCAGAGTAGTGCAGCAGCAAGCATGTTGGTTCCTCTCCAAAATATTCATGGAAACTCAAAGACTCAAGGTTGGGCAATTCAATGGCAACTTCAAAGAATTATACAGAAAGCAGGTTCTTCAACACCCATGTTTAAAATTGCTTGAGGACAAGCAATATTGGGAAGGGAGGATTTGTCATGTCCCAAATTTGGTATTGGGTCAAAATGGCCTAATCACATTGGCCCTATTCATTAGAGTTTGTCAAATTGATGCTAAAGGTCAAATAATTGCCAAGGAGGAAAATTACTAGTTTCCTAGGTTTGGGGTGGAAGCTTTGGGATTTGGAATAAGGGGGATAATAAATGATGTTTAGACATTAGAAGGGTTCAAGTATTTAATAAATAGAGTGAATAAAGAAATTCAAGATAAATCCTAAGTGACAAATGGTTTTGGAGACATATGGAGGATGTGGGACCCACACTAGCTTGATTTTTCATAATACATGGTATCTCTCTTTTGTAAATTCGAATTAATGGGAATGTGAACACTCTTGGGTGAGTTGGTAAGTCATAAAACATTTAATTGAGCATCTTAGGTCGAATTGGGAAGGATTGGTAACCTCCATGGAAGATAAAGAGTCAAAGTGGAAGTTTGTGGACACTTGGGCTAGATTCCCTAGCCCCTATGACACCAATGATGGAGCATCTATGACAAATATGACAAATTGCAGACCTGACCTCTGACATCTGACCAATATGACATGTCAGCCCCAAAAATAGGCTCAAAGAAGGCGAATTTGGGAGTTGGAGAAGCCAAAGAGACTCAAAATCGAATTTGGGAGAAGATGGAAGGTTGGAACTAGGAGACAAGTGGCAAATGTGGAATATTTCCTAAATGAAAATCTATTGAATCTATTGAGAGGATTTCGACCCTTAGAAGGATAATGTTGGTTATAAAATGTAGAAATAAAGTATGAGAATGGCTTTTGATCATTTGTAGAATTTGCAATTGCATTTGTGAAGAGGGAGAGCTAGTGGATGACTAGTTTCTTGCCTTAGCCAATTTCGAGGGTGAAAGATTCCCATCCAAGTTGGCAATTGGAAAGGCCATTCAGACCTTTCATTTGGAGCTTCAATGGAGTCTTTATTTGCAGGTGTAAGCTACAGGGAAGCTCATGGTTTCTTCTATTGCAGCTCGCTCCTTCAACCATTTCCAGTTTTGATGGCATATTCTTGATCCTTGAGGGAGGGCGTTTTTGGTGAGCTATTGTACTCTTTGGGGGAGCTTCTAATGCCCCATTTCTTTTTTAATATGAATTAAATACTCTGTTATTCATCTCCAGAAAGTTTCAGGTCGAAATTCCAAGTAGAAGTGTATAAATCTCATTTTTAATGGAAGAACAATGCCATTTCCCCACTACCTTGTTGTGAACCAATGTATTGATGACGATTTCGAATGAATGGATGATTCTATGATGAATTTGTGATTAATGGACTGCCATGGATGTATTTTACAAGTTTCATGTACTGTACTTGAGCATTTGAAGTATTTTTACTCAGTTTAATTGGATTGGGAGAAGAAATAGTGCCATTTCCCCAAGGGTCGAATTGGTGATTTTTGCAGTTGAATGGGAGAGGGTGAGAACAGTTGTAATAAACCATTAATGGTGCATATGAGACCTTAATAACATACTTAACACATTACATACCTCTGTTCATAAATTTGAGTGGGTTTGGAGGCATTTGGGAAGCCATTTTCAGTACTTACCTTAGGGGGATTTGAACCCCAAATTACTAGTAAAATTGCATACTTGGTCCAGAATCTTAAGAGAGTTTGCAGAGGTCTTTTTGTGGCCATATGTTATCCCTGAACATCATATTCAATTTCTAATATCATTCATACACCTTCCTTGAATATTTGAAGGCATTTGGAGTCAATTTGAGACCTAGAGACCAATACTAGTCAAAGGGAAATCACTAGTAAAGTTACCTACATTGACCAGAATTGAAAGAGTATTTGCAGAAGTGTTTTAAAGGTACAAAGGCATCCCTAAAACACATATTTATGTTCTAATATCATTCATATACCTTTTCAGAAGATTTGGGATCATTTGGGGCAAATTTGGGACCTAGACATTGAAACTAGTCAAAGGTCGAACCAAGGAAAAAAGTGGAAAATTGCAATTTTAATAAAATTCCTAACAAGGGACATTACATTCACCCAGGTCGTCGCCATTTGTTGGCAGCCAGCAACAACCTCTTCATTTCTTGACAAAATGAAGAGAGATCAGCTCTTTATGTGATTTATCAATTCAAAAATTATGTTAGAGCACCTTCAGAATCTTTGATTCTGAAGGTACTCTTAATCACAGGAAAGTAATTTAATGTTTCTAGAGTTGATAGGAACTTGATCATAAAACTTGGCTTTTAAACGAATGTCAGACAAGTTTCGTAAATTCTCATTAAAGCTATTTAAAACATCAAAATGAATTTATGTGACTTAAGGGATTTGTGCCAAGAGAAATATCATAAAACACATTGTTTAGGGTATTATTAGTCCTAAGACTAAGAGAATTTTGGAAGTTAACATCGTATGTAATACCCTATTATGAACTTTGTAAATATCATAGTTAATGGATAAATGAGGTTTGTATAGGCAATTTTTACATATGATAAATACCCTATATGATGGTATAATGTATCAATAGGATGTTTAAAGGTTTTTGAACTTAGTGTTGTACATATATATATAGCTTTGTACATATACATAGAATAAACATTAAGCTAGCCATTTGATTAATGCCTCCTTAACATTAAAATACGATTTATTACTCTTCATACCACTACGTAACATGATAAAACAGGAATGATTGTTTGATGAACTGGCCATGCAATAAACCAATGGTTAAATCAATAAACGTTTTGGATCGATGAGCTGGTATGAAAACGTGGCTTTCACCCCTTGACAGAATCGACAGTTGTATGCATTTGGTAAAATCGTGTTGACAGTGTTAATTTCTAACAGTCATTTCAAATTACGCCATTGTACCTATTAATTATGAACCACTATCAATAATCAATGATCGTAATGATGATTCTATCAGTCTTAGTATCGCTGGTTCGCCAAGTTAAGTGGTTATCACTAACAGGCATGGCCAAACGTAGGTAAATTGGCATAAATCATGGTGTAGTGTGAAAATTGTAACATTTATCACTGCTCGAAATCCCGCTAAAATGGTAGGTTCAGAGATTTGATTTTTGATTAGATTTGAAGCATGTGAAGATTATCTATCATGTCGTGTGTATGGATACCTATTCCCTCTGTTTTCACTTTCCCTTTCATTTCGCGACCAAGCCCAGAAAGTGTTGGATAAACCATGTCTCCTCTGAATCGTTTTGAGATCTCAGGGTTTGAGCTTATTGAATCCAACCAGGAAGCTGCCAAGAGATTTGAGAAAATGGGATGGACACATTTCTTTCGAAGCTTTGATGGTCACCATGCGGAGATTACTAAGATGTTTGCAATGAGTTTTGAAGATGACAGGGTGCGAATTGGGGGTTTCGAATTTGTTATCAATGAAGACAAAATTGCTGAAGCTACGAAACTTCCCCAAGTGGGAGAACGCTGGTTTAAGGGCACTATGGTTGACAAGAAGAAGTGTTTGGCTGTGTTAATGCCTTTACCAGATAAAACGAAGCTGCGGATAGGCGTACCTGTAAAATTTCTAAAGCCCGAATGGAGAGCTTACTATGAAATCTTAGTAAGGTACGTAACCTGTTGTGGACACTATTCCCATTTGCACTTGTATCATTTACGGTTGTTGTTAGCAGTAAAGGGTTATAAACTTAATTTGCCCTTCTATCTTTGGCAAAGCCTTAAGAAAATGTCACAGTCTGTAAGGAATTTCAATAACCCTGACAATAGTCTGTGTCATCATGGATTGATAAAAATTTTACTGCAATTCCAATTATCGGCAAAAGGTCTGTCTTGGGATAAATTTCTAGTTGATTGTCAATTGGGGCCAACACAGTATTGGCCTAATCCATCTCCTCGAACTCGTAGAAGACGAAAAGTCATAAATCCTGAGGTTAATAGTTCAGAGGTTAAGGAACCAGAGGTCGTAAACATGCCCATAGATGATGAGATAAATGAAGAGGCTGATAGGGTTTCAGTTCCCTGCGATTCTAGGGAAATATTAGATAAACCCGAACCTGGTAAGAATGATGGCAACCCTGCAAAACCAAAAGAAGGATTAGCCGAAGGGGAAATTGATAAACTTGATAAATGTGATAAAGATTCTATGCGTAAGTTGAACCATTTAGCTCAGGTTTGTGGTGACAAGGAAGGGTTGAATTTCGAAAACTTATCGTTTTCGCGTAGAGTCACTAGAAGCATGCATAATCTCCATTCAATTCCAGGATATAGGTCTGATCCACAGACTTCCAAATCTACAGCTACTGAACCTACAATTGTAAATATTGAGGATGATATTCCGATGTCTGTCCCTAACACAATGGATGTAGGGAATTCTGCTACTGCGCAGAGAAGTGATGTGCAATCAGGTGAGGTCGAGGGCCATCAACCAGAAATAAACGTTAACACTATAGAATTTGAACCATTACACAATCAGCATTGTGACAGTCCTCGTTCTCCTCATGTAGCTAGAGAAGACGAAACTCTGCAACAGGTATTAGGAAATATTTATCAAGATAAAATCACAGAGTTCAGAGGAAAGCGTAAACAGTGTCTATTAAGTACAGCCTTACTGGAAGAAGAAAATAAAACTTTCAGGAAAGAATTGCTAGAATGGATTGACAGGTGGAAAAAGGCCAACATGAAGAAGAATCAACTCAAGAAATCCAGGAAATCAATATTAAATACGAATCAGCTGTTATTGGAACGAATTGAAAAACAAAATGTTAAAATTATCACGTTGAAGGCTAAATTAGCTGAAGCTAGAAGAGTAGTCGCTCTTCATAATGAGGCTTAATAGTTTTCTCTTCTCTTATGTCACAATATGACAGGTAATGGTTATTTCGATTTTGCATGCCTGTAAAATCGGAGATTTAACAGGCATGCATTTATAATTTTTAAGTATTTCTGTTAACTGTGTTAAATTGATTTTAATATAATGCATTGATTGAATTTAATGCAGGAAGTTTTATCACCCCCTTCTTCCAAGAATACACGACGTGGCTGATGCGATGGCATGGAGATGTAGCTGATTTGTTACAAGCTGGATTTTTGTGAATGGGCAAGAACTTTCTGAGATACCTCGACTCAGGCCAGTCGATTTTTATTTTTAGTAGTAGGTGTAATTAGATGCCCTTTTGGTTAAATAAGTTCCTATAATGTTGCATGCAACATTTATAGCAAAACTGACTCTCAGTAGTATATAAATGGAGATTTTTGATGAACTCGAGGGATGGAGTGTGGAAGAAAACTTGTTGAAATATATTTTGTTACTAGTACTACATCAAACTTGAAGCTGAAGCTCTCATGTGGATGATACTTGATATCTGCAACTGATACTGTGACTGGTATTCATTTTTGGATTTATAAATATATATATATTTCAGTTTGTTGTCTTCTGTTTATACGTGAACTCTGTGTGCTGTGACACATTGATGTTTAAATATTTTTCTCACTTTATCATCTCAAGTTAGTTGTTGAATAAATATTTCATTATGGTTTTGTTTATTAGTGTGTTCACTATAAACATCAGTTTTAATGATATACTTTTCTGTTTATTTAAAATTCCATTTGTATGTTGACGGTGAATTTTAAATGAGCATTATTTCAAATTCAAATGACTGTCTTGATAGTTAATTATTAATCAGTTTTGGAAGTGGAATTTGACTGTGTATGTAGAGGTTAAATCTCATTTCTATTATTACATAGCAGAATTACTTTTGTTAGGATTTAAATATGTTTATTTAGAGCATACTTCAGTTTTCTGTTATTGATTAATAATTAATGTAGTTTCAAATTTGCTCTCAGCTGAGATAGAGTTAAATAGGATAGATAGATTAATTAGTTTTAAAGTTTATTTTATTATTGATTTAGCACTGTTAAATCATTCTGCATACTATAAGTAAGTTTTCATATTTAGAAAATTTCCCAAAAATCGAAGTCTTTCCTTACGAAAGCAACCTTAGGACATTTGTAGATATATAGATAGGATAAACGTTAGAATAGGTTAGATTTTGCTAGTTTTAAGGTTTCCTTAAGAGACAAACTAGCTGGTAGCAGGATCATAACCTGCGAGGTCTTGTTAATTCAAACACACCGGACGCTGCTTTAAGCCGATTGTGTGGACAAAACCTCCTTATTGGCTCTGATTCATAAAATCAGGCCAACAGGAAGCAACTAATGAGAAGGGGCCATGTGTATTCCATTAAGGAGTGGTGAGGGAGATGTGGGATTGAACCATAGGCTGCCAAATGTCATTTTGAAAACCCATTTGACTTTCATTGCTGACATTTAATTCTATGTGGGAAAGTTGTTGAAGAAATCATTCCATGGCTTCAATGGAGCATGGGCAACCCAGAAATTCGTATGGCAGGTATGGGCTCTGTTTCATTGACCCACAAGTCACTCTACCTCATGGGAATTCGTTCCTCCTCATTCCCATTCCATTTTTGAACATACAAGCTTTAGTTTTCATCCATTACACATGCCCAGCAATGAAAAAAACCAGAAATCGCAAATGTGAATTAACCCATGTTTTGAAGTGCCATAAACGCCCAAATTTTGGTATTGACAATAAAATCCAATGGGGGATCCATAGATATGAACCTTGGGGAGAAATTGAGAGTATTAGATACCCTGAAATCCATTGGAAAACCCAGCTTTATAGCCCAGAAATCTAATTACGGGATTGAGTTATTTGGTCACCGAATTGTGAAAATCCAAGTGTGAATGATAGAACAGAGGTTGGGATTGCTTGATAAACCCAATGAAGATTAGAATCTCAAGGAATCATTAGCTTGGACCTTTCTATGCCCACCTTGAAGAGCACTGGAAGGAAGGGACACTTGAGGGACTATGCAACAGAGAAGGGGACCTTCCTTGTGTTGGGTGTGGTAGGTATTGTGGGTACCATGACTGTTGAGTTTAGTTGAGATGTCTGTATCTCTGTGGTTGAGCTCACTGGATTAGCATCCTCCTCATTGTCTCTTGCATGCTTGATAAACCCAACCGTGTGTTGGCTTAGCATGACTGTTTATGTGAGATCATGGTTGTGAGTGAGCTTTCCTAGTTCCTCTTTAGTGGATACACATCCCAACTCGGGGGTGGTCTCTCAGCTGAAAGAATACAGGTTGGACAGAGACCTATGGTTGGGTGGAACGTTTCTCTCACATAGCCAGTTGTTGGATAGCTTCATCTTAAAGATAAGTATTCTTGGTGGTTTGAATTATGTTAATTCTGTGTTCTTCCATTTTTCAATTGATGTCAGTTATTGATATGTTGGATGCATGATACAATTGTGTGTGGATAATGTCTATTTCCGTTGTGTTTATATTGAGTATGAATATGCACGCATAATTTTTTATTTATTGTAAATTTTCTTAGTAATGTATGGGGCTGAGTTACACAATAAGTACGGCATGTTTAGTCATGTTTCCTCCCTTGCACTGGATCGACGGGAGGGGACGTGATAGTGTTAAGGATGACTGTGATGCTGTGAAATCATGCCACAAGCAAGTTGATCCTTTATGTCAACCATCAGAGGAATCAAACTTGGGGCAATAAATTCTCTGTGAGACACATCATTTGAGTTGATCACTAAGGGAGGATCAATAGAAGCTCATGGAAGCCTTGAATAAATTTTTCGATGCCAATTCCTTAGTGTCAAGGTGTTGGTGGAGAGATTCAAATGAATATGGGGAGAAAGAATCACTCTTGGGATAGTTTGAATCTCTTAGAGAAGCAATGGCCAAGATGAAAGCAAACTACATGAACCTACTAGCATATCGAAATCATCTCCTTAAGGTGAGAAAAATATATCAGAGTGCCTCATTAGAGTATGAAGAGAATATTGACAAACTCACTCATGAGTTGGAGACCACCCATGATTCTTTGAGGAGAAATCAAAGTGCACTACAAGACTCTAAGATTTAGATTGACCAGCTTCATGAGAAATTGGAGAGCACCCAAGAATCCCTTCGAGATTCAAGAAGGCAGATTGATCAACTTCGAAGGGAGTTGATCACACCACATCCTCCATCTTATATGGAACATGATTATGTGCATATGGAAGGAGACATATTTGGTTTGATGGAGGAACCTCATGTGGAGATTGAACAGGAGGAAGATGCATATCTGTAGGCGCTTGTGAAGAGCCATGATGAAGAAGATTTTGGCCAAGCACTTGTTTTGAAGGATGATGAGGAGAAATTAGCTATGGGATATATAGATAAGGAAATTCCATTCAAATCAGCAATCAAAGGTATGCAATATTCCATGGATTGGGTAGATGAGTACATAACCACAATGGAAGTGCAAGGATGCACTAGACTTGCTTGCTTTGGTAGGATATTTATGGACACATCCTTTGATGTGCAATTTTGTGAGCAGCAACATGAGCTCATATTGCAGCCATGTGATCCTTCCAATAAGCATAGCATCCCATGGGAACCCTACTTGAATTGGTTGGATGAACAAGTTGATCTGAAGAGTGTTTTCCAAACACTCACCTTGTTTGTGGAGGGTTTTGAGCTACCTTCATGGAAGGGATATTTAGCTCTAAAGGAGAAGGATGATTTATCTCCATTTGGATCAGAAATCATGAGTGTTTATTCACTCATGGATGGAATGAAAATATGCAATGCAAAGAATAAAACTCACGGTAGTGATGTACGACAAATTTGGCTATGGGATTCTGGCATCAATTGGAATGGTTGTTCCATGTGATCAAGAAATTAAGTGGGTTGAAGCATAAGCCATGGGACACTGGAATTCCATGGAGTAACATATTTCTACTGATGATAGTTGATCTTAGTGTCCTACAACATGATCAATGGGATCTAAGAGGGAGAACCTCCTTTCATTTTCAGTAAACTATCCATGGGAAGTAGTGGCTTTGTTTCTCACATGGGAATCTATATAATGGGTGAACACCACATATTTTAGCTGGTTGGATTGGGAGTTTTCCAGAGGATCCTTATGTGGACACTGTGCAGTGTAGAGGTGGTACTAGGAGACACTTCCCACTTCTCAGGTTCATTTGGGACCCAGGAACCATCCTTGGTATCAATTCCTTCAATTGGAGAGTCCACATTGCATCATGAGGGGAAAATATGCATCTCGAGAGGAATGAGTTGTATGTGATCAACTCCTTTCCAAAAATTGATCTATACATTGATATGTTGGTAGTACGACTGCCGTTACACCAAAACCTGCAGATGATTGGTAAACTCACCACCGCTAGATTTCAAGGATCCACGAGAGGCGATTAGTCCCTTGTCACGATACACCGGGGAGTGCTAACTACTTGCAATTCCGTGCAACAATCTCCCCCTCAGCGCGAGCCGAGTGTGTATCGAACTCGTGACCTCTGGCTCTGATACCAATTGTTGGTAGTACAGCTGTCGTTACACCAAAACCTGCAAGTGATTGGTAAACTCGCCACCGCTAGATTTCAAGGATCCACGAGAGACGATTAGTCCCTTGTCACAATACACCGGGGAGTGCTGACTACTTGCAATTTCGTGCAACATGATAATCATCATCAAGTTTGCTTAGAAGAAGGAATTTTGCAAGAGACATCTCCTAGTTTCCATTATGACCATTCTGGATTTTCATGCATGAGCATTGGCTTGGTTGATGCACCTATGATTTCACCTTCCTACATGAGAAGAACATACATCAAGAAGTTTGGTAAGCTTGTGTTGGATTTATTTGATTAAATTTTGGTTCATGGTAGGATGTTGGAGAAGTACATTCTTGATTTGGAAGTTATGTCATGTACTTGTGAAGAGCAATCACTACATATCAAATTGTTTGAACATGAAATTGGAAGGATAGAGATATGGAATTTTGATCCTATGAATGAACATGGTAAGGATGGTGCACCATGTAGAGGAACATTTCATTTCATAATGCATGTGGCTTCCCAAGAAAGGAAAGGATTCACCTATGGGGATGAGAATCTTCAAAGAGTTCTCAAAAGGATAAAGAAAAATTTACATCAATGTTTTAAGCTTACCCCACCAGCTGGTTGCACTCCACTATGTGTGCTTAAGGGAGGTGCTTCCAAAGAAGACATAGGAATGGTTATGGTTCCAAAAAAATACATCCCATGAAATTGCAACTCTATAAAAGTTTTTGTTCAATCAAATTCATGAGAGTGTTATTTAGTATGCATGTGTTGGCTAAGAGCAAACAATGCTCAAGAAGGAGCAAGTTTGAGGTTGAAATTGACCACATTGGTTCAAGATCAATCTTAATCCATAAGGAGCTTGAAGTATGGAAGCAAAAGTGGGTTGCATGTGAGTCATTGGTTGGATTTAAGTATGATAAGTGGTGTAGCACACATCAATGGTATGAGTTAGAGCATATTAATCTTACCAAAATTTTGCAATCTCTACCATTTCAGGAGCACAAATGGGTGATGAGCAAGTATGCAAATTTTACTTTGATGTTTCTTTCTAATGTCTTGGTGTATGCAAGTGGTGTTCCAGGAAATATAATTAAAGAAGACATTATGAACAACCCATATCATAGTGCTCAAGGGTATAGACACCTACAAATGCAAGATCATTCCTATTCCAATTGCTACCAGAAAGGTTTGGCCATTCTGCATGCCTTGGTCAAATTCAATCCATGTTTAGAAACTCAAATTGCAATGTCGTGTTTCAAGTAAAATCTCACTCATGAATTGACGATGAAGGATTACCAGTACAATATTTGCAGAAGGGCCATCTATGAAGGAGGTGAATTTCAAACGGTTTATGGATCAGCTAGCACAAGCTGGTGGAAAACTCCACTAGTATTTATCATCCATGTTTTCACTTGCATTAGGATAAACAAATTTTGGGAGGGGAGGAATGTAATGTCCCCATTTTGGATGTATAATGGTTCATCACTAGGACCATTAGAACCCCCATGGATCCTAGTGTAATACTTGCATTAGTGAATAAAGAGGTCAATTTCGACCATAGTCACTCATGAAATTAATAAACTATGGCGGGCCTCCATCTTTAATTTAATTTAATTTATTTAATAATTGTTTATGAGTTGTCATGAGATTAGGTGGATCAAGGAGGGTGCATTGGATAAGGATAACTCATATGAATTATCCTTAGAAAAATATGGAAGGAAAGCAGCCCCAAAAGAAGAAAGCATGCAAAAGCAAGAAAATCAGTAAAGCAGGAAAAAGCAAGCAAAACAAAATAAAATCAACAAAGTAGAAGTTTCTTGATTTTGAAGATTAGGCTAGTTTGGAAAAAGTAGAAATCGTCTAAAAGGCCTAAAAAAAGCTTCAGGGGCTAAATTTATCCAGTGAGGGCACATCCATGAGGACAAGTGGGTCCAAACAATGCTAGCTTGTTAAGGAAACATCTAGGACCCTTCCAATTCGAATTTCTAAGAAGAAAAGCTCAATTATGAAAGAGAAGTTTATAAAAGGAGGATTACAACTCCATTTCACATATTTTTCTACCTTGTGATTTGATTCCTGAGAGCTCTACATCTCTCTTAGGTTGGGTGATGTGCCCCTAGCTTGCGTTGGGTGATGTGCCCCATTGCACCATTGAACTAGTGAAGGATTGTGAGATATAGATATTGGTGATTGAGAAAGAGGATATCCAGTCCTCTTTAGTGATTTTATTGCATCCAAATTAGTGATATTGAATATCTTATCTGCAATCCATTGCATCTTGTACAAGTTCATTTGATGAAGAAGGAGCATAGTGAAACAATGCTCCAACACTAGAACTTCAGCTAGTCAAGAAAATCCTTGAAGCAGTGCGCACTCTATGAATATATAGTGACTTTGGTGCACCCCAGTAATATTCATAAGATTCTACTATTTTTCATGAAGCTACTACATGGGTGAAGAATCCATTCCTGCTCTCCTTCTATCTATCTCTTCATATTTGTAAAATACTCAGCCCCTTGGGGGTTTTCAAGTAGTTTGAATGTAAAATCCTTTGATGGCTCCTCAGAATACATTAATTTTTATTGTTGCTGTTATTTTACATCTTATTTGAATCATTATAGCCATTAATTTCAGAAATCGATCTCTTCCCGAGTCACTTGGAAGATCCTGAAACTAGCCTTGCACATTGGGGTCAAAACTAGACTAGTTTTCCAGTTTTCACTATCTACTTGCTATCTTATTCCCTAATTTATTTTATGAAGGTATATATAGTTATTTTATGATTTAATGAACACATATTTACCATTGGATCATATATTTTGGAACCTTTAGTCCCACTTGGAATCTCCTGGAAAACACTCCCTTCATTAGTCCAAGTGAAGGATTTTGTATCTAATTTACTTTCCATCAACCAGATCTTAGTCAAAGCCATACATCAAGTATGAAATAGGTTTATAACAGTATTATAAATCCCTTGAAGGTTATACTACTTCCAAACTTCACCAGAAGAAGTGGAGTTTCTACAGAAGTCTCATGGGAAACCACCTTGAAGCCATGGGTTTAACCCAAGGAGTCTACTCGAGCGTGACAGAATCCCAAAGGTGCATTGTCAAATTATTGGCATTGATTCCATGATATTTTCATATTTCATTATGTCTCATCCATCCTACTAAGCCCAATTTATTATTTTAGTGTTAAATCCCTCTCCGGTGAATCCAAATTTTTTGTAATTCTGAGTTAGTGTTCCTGATAGGGGGTTGGGTACATTACATGTTTCAAGAATATGGAAACATTGAAAGAAAAAATGATGAAACACAACATCAAACTTGATTGATATTCTGACTCTACAACTCATGCACATGTACTTTGTGCTTTTGGTTTTTCCTTCATTGCGTCTTCTTCCTCTTCTTCAAATGACTCGCTCATTGATTCTAGAGAATATTGCCATATGGCTAAGGATACAACCATATTTTATACTATGAATGAATGTAACACCAAGAAAATATTTGTTAGTGATGATAGATATCTTAATGTTGTAGGATTTGGAACAGTTTAGGTAGATGACATACAATTCAATGATGTATTATGTGTTCTAACAATTTCCTACAATTTATTGGCAGTCTATCAAATCACTCATTCTAGTGAAGGTAAGACTATAACGTTTACACGTCACGAAGTTGTAATCAAGGATTTCAAATATCCAAAACATGTACTAGTTACTAGATTGTTGATGATATTACCAAGTTGTATGCATTTAACAACTTTGGGTCATCACATTTTCACTTAGTTTTTATTGCTCATGGTAATGACTTGAGAAAAATTTGGCATGAGTGATTTGGTCTTTTAAACCATCATTCATTGCAACAACTATGTAACCAAAAAATGGTGCCTAGTCTTTCTCTCGTCTCTTGTAGAGAAGGCATTTGTATCAGGTGTGTTATCAACAATATCATCAAGACAATTTTTAAAAACATGCATCTTGGCATGCCTCAAACCCCTTGCATCTTGTTCACAATGATTTGTAAAATCCACTTCCTTCTACTCATTTCTATAGCTTTAAGTATTTCTTATCTTTCACTGATGACTTCTCTAGATGCACTTGGGTTTACTTCTTAAAGCCTAAGAGTGAAGTTTTTGGCCTACAAAGCCCTTGTAGAGAAACAAACTGGACACCAAATACACAAGTTAAGAACATATAACAGAGTCGAATATGTAGACAACAAATTCACTGCTTACTACACTGAATAGGGAATTCAAATCAAACATATTGTTCCATTTACACCACGACAAAATGGTGTTATTTAGAGAAAGAATCACACATTAAAAGAAATGGATAATTGTCTTCTCCAAGCTAAGGGACTAAGTATTCAATATTGGGTTGAATCCATTAATTGTCTCAATTACATAGTTAATCACACTCCCACTAAAGCTTCAAAAAATATAACACTATAATAAGCATGGAGTAACATTAAACCATATGTCATCCACTTTTGTGTTTTTGGTAGTGAAGAATGTGCATATATTCTTGATGAAAAATGGAAAGCATTGTAGCCTAAAATTGAAGAGTGCATATTTGTTGGATTTTGAATATGTCAAAGGTTATAGACATCTTCAACCACATTCCCATGATATAATTATTAGAAGAGATGTTAAATGCGATCAAATGTGTCGGCTCGTGAGCCTAATTTGGCACTTGTGCCATTTTTGGTGTATGAGCCATCTTCGACGCTTGTGTTATTTTCTACTCCCAACTTTCTTGACATTGTTACTACTCTGGCTTCTGATGATGCTAATGAAAATGAAAATCACCTTTGTCTATGCATTTTCCTATAGTTGCACTAGAACAACTGCTTCCTCAATGGTCTCATACCACAATCAGAGCAACTGATGATCTTAGAGAGAAACGCCAAAGACATTATTATTTCTAGTGAGCGTCTTCTCTTTTGGCTCAAGTTTCATAGAATCATGATCTAGAGACATTCACATCAGCTTTAGGAAATCCATATTAGGGCATGGCTATGGATGAATAATATCGTTCCTTAATGGAAAACAATACTTGTGTTAAATATAAAACATCGGGAGACATTCTCCAAACCAATCTTGTAGAACCAATATTGATCCTCCCGTATAGAGGTGATCACTTTGATAGCCTTCCGTGTAAATGTTATTCCTCCCGTATAGAGGTACTTGATCAAAGTAATGATGTTGTAAAGTCTAGTTGGACAAGACTCCGGACTTGTGTGTCAAGTCATGATTAGCATGTGAACCTTCTGTATAAAGGTATCCATGAGATGGACCTCCCGTATAGAGGTGGAACTTCCGTATAAAGGTCATGCTTTAATTGTTAAAATCATTTAATGTTGTGTGATGTATTATTAACCATGATCACCATATTGCTATTAAGTCTCCTTTAGAGATTGATCACCTCTAAAGTGAATTAATGTAGCATATGATCATTTGGTCCAGAATAATATAATATGATCACAACATCCGATAATTCTTCTTAGTATAATCTAATGTGATGGATAGTTAAAGTTATCACATATTGACCATGCAATAAGAGATAAATAAATAAAAGATAAAGCATAGAGATCAAGAGAATTCGAAATTACCCATGCAGACACTTCATATAATTAAAGAGAACTCGAATTGTTAAAGCTTCAGTTAAGTATCAATGCTTATGTTAAAGCATCAGTTAAATATATGCCTCAGTTAACTAAAGAACTCACAGTGGTCACTTCAAGTAAATCAACCAGCATGATTTCAGTTAACTAAGTGTTAAATAAAAGGGACTAGTTAACTAAAGTGTTTTCACTTTAGTTAAACTAAAAGACGACACTGGAGTAAATCAAGGAGAATCGGTTAAAGAGAGTTAACTAAGTGACAACAAAGAAGATATAGTTAACTAAGTGACGACACTTAGGGAAAGATTTCAGTTAAGAGGTGAGTTAATCCTAAGTGACAGCTCAGTGATATAAAGCACAACATATGAAGTGGGACACACCTATGCATGCAAGATTAATACATCCAGTTTGAGGGCGAGTTTATCCTGAAGTTAGAAGATAAAAATAGAAGAGAAAAATGTATAAATATGTTATACGGGATTGATGAATCCAATGTGAAATGGATTCTCTTCTCCTTTGAAGGAAAGGCACTTCTCTTTGTGCAGGGTATTGTTCATGCTTGTTATTTTTTTGTTGGGCACACATCCAATTGATCTCTCTTCTCTATTGCTTTTGTATCTTCATCAAGAGTGTTTGGTGATCTCTTATCTTTTGAAAGAAATATGCTATGTTGTAAAAGAAATAATTCTCTGCTATCCATTATATTATACTGAGAAGAATTGTTGGGGCTTTTGTTCTCATAATTTTGAGGATTTTCCCCAGGGTATATCTTGTGTTATGGTTGTATGAATTTCATGGATTGAATTGTCTCGTTGCTTCAAGTCTCTACATCTAAAAGAATTAAAAATCAAAGCTCAACCAAATATTAACATGATATTAGAACTCAAGGCGTGAAGGAGCTCATTTTTGCATGCCAGTTAGAGCCTACGTTAATCCTGATAAGTTGAGCACAAGATTTGAAGACTATGGAATCAGTCTCTATATGACCGGAAGACCATCTTGAGGGAACCTCAAACTTCAACACTTGGAAGGATAGGATTCTCAACATCCTAGAGGAACATGACTTGGATGGATCTATATCCACTGTGGTGGAGAAGCCTACATCTAATGCAGGGTGCATCAACTTCAAGAAGAATCAAGCTAAGGCCAAATGGATCATCTATGATTCGGTAAAAAATAACTTGATGTCCATGATCACATCTTTGAAGTCCACGAAATAATTTTATAATACATTGACTAATCTATATGAGAAGAAGGCCCTAAGTCAAAAGAGGGCATGAAAATATAAGCTTCGAAAACTAAAGATGGAGACGGATGAGACAGTGGCCTCCTTCTTCACTAAGATATCTTGGGTAAGATATCAACTTGCTAGTATTGGAGTAGTGGTGGATGAATATGATCTTCTCCAAATTTCTATTGATGGTCTCCCATCCTCATGGGAGACATTCTTGGCTGCGGTAAATGGCCAAGAGGTACAACCTAACTTCGAAAGGTTGTGGCATGACTGCCTCTATGAGGAGGGGCAAATCTAGAGCAAGTTAGTGTGCATCAAAGAAGAAAACATTGCCCTCAAGGAAAGAAACCCTTCTTCCAAAAGAAGTTCTCTCATCCAAAGAAGGAGTTCAATAAAGGATTTGACAAGTCAAAAGTTAGATGCTTCAATTGCAACAAGAAAGCCCATTTATCAAATACTGCAAAGCAAAGTGGAAAGGATATTTGCATGCTTCTACCGCCATAGAAGATGAAATCACTCAAAATAATGCATCCGAAGAAAAGGATACAAGTAGGGAGTATTATCTTATCTCATCCCTTTCGGGATCCATCATCACAAATGCAGACACATGATTGATTGATAGTGGTGCATCCTGTTATCTCCTCAAATAATTTTTCAAATTTTATTATTTTAGGTGATAGGAGGTCATTTGAAAAAACACATTATTAAATTTTGTATTTAGGCTCATTTTAATGAGTTCTAACTTGTAATATGTCAAAAAAAATTTGAGTCAAGTTTTTATTTTAAAAAAACTTAAAAGACAGGTTTTGGTGGCTAAGCACTTATTTAAAACGTTCCCTAAGCCACCAAAAGCTTTGCTTTCACTGGCTTAAACAAAATTTTCGGGACTCTCCTAGCTACCGAAAGTGAAAGGAAATTTTAAATGAAAGCAGATCATTTCAAAGCTTGAACTACCAAAGTACATCCTAGATTCCATGTGAAAGAACAGGTGATTAAAAAGTTTCAGAGCGCCAGCTAAAAGCCAAATGTCCGATGTCCGGGTAGATAACAGCGTGTGCAGATGTCTAATGGTGAATGCAGTTTGGCACAACTGAAGGAATGAATTTTCGTGATTATGTATGGCGTGGTCATGACCCAACTGCTATGGCATACAAGATAAAGGACGGTGTTATAGTTACTAATTTAATCATTACAGGTGTATCTTTGATGGCAGTCATTCATCAAGGGAAGCATGAATACAGTCATTGACTTAGAGAGACAATCATATGAAAACATGGCCATTCCTAAATTTTCTCATACACAGTCAACAGTCGGTTTAATATACCAGAGTTGGGTCTCTTATATAGTTCATACTCTGTTTTTTGGCTTGAAGAAATAGGAGCATGAACGACAGACTTGGATTAGTAGATCTACTTCAGAAGTCTGACGATACTAAAACTCTTTCAGATCACTTATTTGAATACATGTGTTAATCCTAAATAAATGTTCCAAACGCTTACACTAGTGATATGTAAACTAAATAGATATATAGTACGAATGCTGAGTAGTACTGTAGTATATAAACATATCCTCATAAGTCTAGAAGAAGAAGAAGATCCCGAGCTATATATAAGGATTCAGTTTTGCAGATTTTGAAAGCTATTTTCAAGCAAAGCTTGTGGTGGCTTAGGCTAACATTTCAACTGTTCATTATCCACCGAAAGCAGAGCTTTTGGTAGCTCACAAATTAGAATTTTGGCTCACAAGCCACCGAAAGCACAGAAAATTGGCGTTTTTACTATACTGAGTCATCATTTTCAAATGATTATTCTGAGCGACTGAAGAATCATTTTGAGAAACGGGAGGAGGTTTTTGTTCCTAACATGTCAGAGAATAAATTATTCTCTCAGTTTTCCTATAGGTGTCACATATTGGGAGAATCAAATCCATCTCTGAGCCCTAATTTTCGGATCTCAGAATTTTCCTGTTTGACACATGTTTTTGAAATACAGATCTAGGGAAAATGAAAACGAATTTCAAAGAACTGAGAGAGGTTTTTTCTCACAACAAACTAATACACAAAACCCTCTTTCATTTTATACACAAGTTTCATAGATTGGGAGAATCGAATCCATCTCTGAGCCCTAGTTTTCAGCAGTTTGGCCCAATTTTTGTGGTAAAAGAATGACCTGTTTTGCCAAGGTGGCATTTTCAACCTTATCAACCAGCCTTTGAAGGCCTATTGCAGCTGTCAAAGATTTAAAAGACCAGGAAGATCATTTGAGATAAGGAGATTGACCTTCAAAAAATGATCTTTTCCTATTTTCTTGTAACTATTTTTTACTGTCTATTTCTAGTAAATTAGATCCAGTTTCTTAGGATCTGGAACTGATTTGTAAAGGCTATAAAGCCTGGACTGTTGTAGAACAAAAGGTTCGATTTTGAGTATTCTACTTGACTGTTTTTGTGAATAGGCACTTTCTTTAATGTAATCAACCTGCAAGCTTCTTTCCTTCATTGTTGTCAGACCTTCTTTTCTTATCTCTGTTCTGTGCTATTGAGTTGAATGGTATTCTTTGTCTATGTTTAAAATCCTATGGTAATTGTCATCTTACCTTTGATTATTAAACTAGGATCATTAGTACTCATTGATATTTAATTGGCCCATCATATGTAATTTTTTTATGTATGTTCTAGTTAATTGATTAGTTACTTTATCCTTTTACCTATTTGATAACAGTCCTTGAAGGCCTTGTATTGTTTGAGTATACTTAAGACTGTCTTGAGTAGACAATCCAGTGAGTTAGATATTCATATTGATCCAACCACATATCCATCATTGAGAGAATAGTTAAGTTACCAGGCATCTTCGAGATACAACCTAGGAGAGTTTCCTGGATTGATAACACCGATCTAAAGGAGAAAGAATTCACATGCATGGTAGAGTTGGGAGACTACTCAACTTATTCGATCCAAGGAGTGGGATGTACCTCATTACAGCTGAGCACTGGTGATATTCTACATGTGGAGGACATTCTATATGTTCCAGGCTTGAAGAAGAACCTGCTTTAATTTTCGGTTCTTGAAGACAAAGGATTCCAAGTTATATTCATGGATAACAAAGCACTTTTATGGCCAAAGAACAAAAGCCTAGAATTTGCTTTTGTGTTTGGAGTTTGAGAGGGAGGACTGTACAAGGTACCCAGGAAGTACATTCAATCTATACACTATCAGTCTATACGAGCTTGGACACATACACTACAAAGTACTACCATGACTTCAAAAGATGGTAAAAGGTATGCCTGTATTTGCTTTTGAGCATGATAGTAGTATGTCGGGGTTGTGCACTTGGGAAGAATATTAAGAATTTTTTTTTCAGTAGTACTACTAGATCTAAAGGGATTTTATATTTAATACATTATGATGTATGTGGTCCCATGTAATCCCCCTCCTTGAGTGGATTCTTATTATATATTGTTCATAGATGATTTTTCTAGGAAGTCATGGATTTATTTCATGAAGGATAAAAGTGAAACTCTTAGCAAATTTAAAGAGTTTAAAGCCCTAGTTGAAAATGAGAAAGAAAAGAACATTTGTGCATTAAGGTCTGATAATGGATGTGAATTTGATTCACATGCATTTAATGAGATATGTAGTGATGCGGGAATATGTAGACAGTTAACAGTACCATACAACCCTCAGTAAAATGGGGTTGTAAAAAGGAAGAATAGAACCATATGTGAGGTTGCAAAAGCCATGATGCATGATCAAGATATGTCTACCTCATTATGGGAAGAAGCCACTTGTACAATTGTGTACATCCAAAATATAATCCCGCATTCCATTCTAAATGAGAAGACACCAGAAGAATTTTTTACCAGTGAGAAGCTAGACATCTCACACTTGAGAATCTTCGGGAGCCCAATATACATTCATGTACCGAAAGAAAAGAGAACAACAATGGAGCCTTCTGGAAAGAAAGGCACTTTTTTGGGTTATAGTGAGTCATCCAAAGAATACCGAATATATGTACTTGGTGAGAGACACATTGAAGTTAGCCAATATGTTACCTTCCATAAGGAAGCTGCTTTCAAAATATCGAAAGAGATTCAATGTGATTCAGAGATGGAGGATCCCTAAGAGTGTGACTTTAATTTTAAAACATAAAAAAATATTTAAAAACTTTTAATATGACATTTTCTAAATTTTCCATGTAGCAACCTTCACATCATTGTTGACTTTATTATCACTTCTCACATCATGTTTTAATTTTGATGCTATCAATTCTATAAATTTTTATTATAATGTTTTTATAAGAACAATTTGATGTGACAAATTCTAGTAAAAAAAATTATGCTCTTATGTTTTGTCATTTACTTTCTTAATTTTTACATTCAACTTACAACTTATTTATTTTTTGATTTTTATATTTCGTAGGAACTAGCCACATTATGGCAGACTCACTTGTTTTAAGTTAATTTTTGCATGCAAATTTAATGTTCAAACACTACATTTGGGCTCAAAGCCTTTTCCATTGCATTTCCTTAGTATTTCATTTGAATTCCTCATTAACATTAGGAAAATAATGTATTTGTGTTTATCTTTGAATAATGGAGATTACTACAAATCCATTTGCTACAACTCTGCATGTTACAAATCATCTTGTTGCAGATCCACTTGCTGCAAATTCCAAGCGACGGGAATTGCTACAGATCTGTTTGTTGCATATCCATTTGCTATAGATCCACTTGCTACGTATCCATGTGTTGTAGACAATGTCTTGTAGATCCATACGTTCCAAATACAGGTATTAACCCATGTGAGAAGACTTGTTGTGGATCAATAAACGAAAACAATACAACTAGAAGTGTGTAGTATATATTCCATAAAATATCATTTAGTTATAATTGTACATTTATCTATGCAAGAATTGAATTTGTTCATTCTCAACCTATATTCTAGGAATCAATTATATCCTTGCAAGCTACAAATTTAAGGGGGAAAACAACACTCAAGTAGATAGCTCAGAAATAATTTAATAAAAGATGCCACAAATTCATTACTACAACTAGTTACAAGAAAATCCACGTATTCATTGCTATGATTAATTAACAAAAATATCACAAATTTAATGCTATAGCCACTTGGGGAAGATAATACTAAGATGCCATTCGTGCTTTTTATTATTGGAGTGTGGATGGATTTATACAGGCCCACATGTGCAGAACCTGTTTTCCTTATTCCTACATATTCCAAATATGTCAAAGATTCAATGTCTAGAACATACATGCCTATTTTTGTGGCTGAATACTAGCACTTAATTAGTCATTTTAGTAATCTATTTCACCATTTTGAGGCTCAAACCCATTTGTAGTGATTCCTCTTTAATAATTTGTTAAGACTAGACTGTATAAAGAGGAACCATTCACCTTTTCCAAAGGGAGAGGACGCTTATAATAGACAATCCAATCTATCATGGCATAGTGTCCAAATTTGCGGGGATCTTGTATAAATATAAATTTCAGTTCGGTAATTTTCCATGTACCTAGTGTATGTGTTGATTGTATTTATGTTAGTGTAGTACGAACTCAACACCCTATTTTGGGAGGTAAAGCTCACTACAATGGAATAGAGTGATGAGTAGTTTAGATTGTCCTTTTAAGTGATGAGTAGTTTAGATTGTCCTTTTAAGTGATGAGTGGTTTAGATTGTCCTTTTAATTATGATTTTACTATGTTTTCAATTTCGTTTTTACTTATGTTCATTTGAATTCCATAGTTGAATGTATTGTAATTCTATTACAACCGCAATAGATTAATATTTATAAAAGTTGATATATAAAAACGTAAATAAAACCTCATATACATAAGCAACATATTAGTTGTATATGACATAGTATGGTTTGTGACATGGTGTAAGAATGATTATTTTAAAAACCTATCAACCATGTTTAATCTATGTTAAGAAGTTGATATATTTGTGAGAAAATCCATCAAGACTAGTTTCCAAGGCCTCTAAGAAATTAATAAAGATATGTATAATCCATCAAAACTAACTAGCTAAACCTCTATTAAATAATATATATAGCTAAACCTCTATTAAACAATATCTAGTTGAATACATAAATCTACACTAAAATTTGACAATTATAAATCAATCAATATCATATATCATTCAAAATATATAGTTAAATCTCTTTGGCTCGTTCAATCATTATGGATAATGCCTAATTAAATAGGGTACTGAAAATTCCATTATTGCGATCGAGTATATCTCTTTATTGAAATTTTTTAATGTGTAAATCAAATATGTCATTATTGAAAAATTTTAATATGTCGATCAAAAATATCCCATCATTATAAAAAAAAAAATTTAATATGTCGATCAAAAATATCCCATCATTATAAAAAATAATCCAATTCAATTAAAAAATTAAAAAATTTAATATGTCGATCAAAAATATCCCATCATTATAAAAAATAATCCAATTCAATTAAAAAATTAAAGTTTAAATAATCCAATTCAATTAAAAAATTAAAAAAAAATTTAATATGTCGATCAAAAATATCCCATCATTATAAAAAATAATCCAATTCAATTAAAAAATTAAAAAATTTAATATGTCGATCAAAAATATCCCATCATTATAAAAAATAATCCAATTCAATTAAAAAATTAAAGTTTTTTTTTTTTTTTTAATGTCCAAACAAGATGGAGATGCGGGGTATCGATCCCCGTACCTCTCGCATGCTAAGCGAGCGCTCTACCATCTGAGCTACATCCCCACGTTATAAAAGTCAATACTAAATTAAACTAACTGCTATAATAAAAGACATATAACTATACAGGAAAGAATACTGGCAAGTATAACTAGCTTATTGACATTTCGGTGAAGAATAATCCAATTCCAAATGAACGGTAACAGTTGGAGTTCATTGATGTTGGATTCTAATTATCATAAATGTTCTGACCGCCGTAAATGTTACATAAATGAATGATATGCCAAAAAAAAAAAAATTAGAGAAATGACTGTGACTGCCGTATTTGTTACCAGGAATCAATCATATCAAAAGAGATTTAAAAACAGTTGGAAAAAAATTGTAGGCTCAGCAGCAACCATCTCAGCGTCTATAACAAACTGAAGTGCAGAGGGAACATTCAACCTCCTATTGTGCTACATTTCTTCACTGCCTACTTACTGTTATGATATCTTCTTTCTTTATATTAATAGGATTAAGATAGTTTCACGCTTTCGCATGTGGGATTAACTATGGGAGTCAATTTCTGACAAGTTAATTAAAACTCCGTCAAAGTCAAAACCTAAACCGGAGTTGGACTTTTTTTATATGTAGAACTATGTTGAGTTTTAGTAGTGGTTTTACACAAATTTGAATGAATGATCTGAAAAAACCATATGAAAATTTTTTAGGCTCGGCTTCCACGTGGAGAATATTAATATAAAAAAACCATAAGAAATTTTTATCGAGAAACGATGGTAGGCTCGGAAGCAACGAACTCGGCGTCCACGTGGAGAATATTAATATAAATGTTACTTCCATTTGCTAGTTGGAGAATATTAATATAATTGAAATTTTTTTGTGATGATGATGATTAATCGGATCTTAAAATGGTAAGGATTTATTTGATTTTGTTTATAATTTTTTTCCTATGTTAATAAAGTTTTAAGAGAGTTATTCCTAAATTTTTATTTAGCAATGTCAGAACATCATTAAAAAGTTAGATGTTATCATTGAATTAAAGTGGCCTTTGTAGAGGTCTCTTGATGATGATGATGATGATGATGATGAATTGGATCTTAAAATGATAAGGAGTCACTTGGTTTTCTTTGTAATTGTTTTTCTATGCTTGAAAAGCTTTAAAAGAGGCACTCATAAATCCTAGTTGCTGTGATGAGTTAAAAGGTTAAGAAGGCTAGTATTGTATTAGATATTTTGAATTTGTGCTCTAATATGGGTGTATGCAGTACATTCTATGAGAAATCGATTTTCATCTTCAACCCTCTTTGTGTCACAAAGATGACAAATTCTTTCATCCCGTGGCTTTTTAAGAATTGTCTAGGGCCCTCTTTCACTATGAAGCTCATGAGAGTTTGTTCTTATTTTAGCAATGATGATTTTCTTCTTTACGCTAGTTAAAACATATAGATACTTTTGATCTTCTAGATCGGGGTTGATCACCTCCTTATAATATCTTTATTTTCTCTTATCATCGAACTCTTTATCGCACCACGTCTTCTCCTTAAAGTTAGATGGAATAATACTTTTAATATTACCACTATTCTACAAAGTGACCTCTTCCTCGATTTCCCAATAATTAAAAGATGATATGAGCTATTGATGTATATATGAGAATAAAGATAAAGGGGTTGATCTAAAACTCTTCAGTTACAACTTCGTCCGTCTGCGGCCCCTTTGTAGACAAATATTGATGCATTACAATGGAATTAATTTGCAAAGTTGACTTGACATGAATGCAGTTATAAATTACGTCTCTCACGAGTCGGAAGGGCAGTAAACAAAAGGATCGAAATGCAAGAAGTTGAAGTCCGATTTCAACTTAATCATAGTTCCTTCGATTTCAAGTGCTTTTCATTTCGCTGCATAGTGCAAGCTCCAAGAAAATGCTTTTGGAACAAATTGGCATAGTAAGTAATCTTCTTTGAAAATAAATACTTATTTTCATTATGACCTGAATATCAAAATTAAACATTAGCGTAACTATTAGACTATGTGCTAAACATATGCCATATAACCGGGGGCTTAGTGATGCATGCTAGACAACTATAGCTATTTCATTTTGAGTGGGGAAACGCTAATCGACTGGGCTGGCAAGAGAATCTGTTTTCGTTTTTTTTACAGAAATAACAATGGTATCTCCAAGCGACCAAATGTAGCATGCACCAAAGTGTTTTCACTTGTAATCCATGTGAACCAGTGTTTGGAATTTGGTTTTCAGTACTCTGGTGTATATATCACTCCTCATGAAATGTTTTGTTTAAATTTTTATCCTTCAATAATTAAATTTTGTTAATTTTTTTTTCAAAACAATATTTATTTTCTTGACATTTTTACATTAAAATTAAAATGATCATTATTAATATCTATCATGATCCATTAACTTGATTTCCATTCATTTTATATATTATTTGTGTAATAAATTAATATTATATAAAAATATAGCTTAAACAAAAAAATATGAATACACATTATAATAAAGCATAAATAGAAATGGAAGATGCTATCACAAAATCCATTCCTCCACCATTGGTCACTCGACCATCAAGCGAGACAACTTATGGGATGTTTGAGAGACCAAGGAAAGGAGGAAGCATCTTCCAATAAGTTCATTTTCATTCAATAAGGGTCGGTCGGATAAGCTTCGTTCCGAGAGGAGTGAAGCAAGATGGTTTATTTTAGTGCCATTTCGTACCTCGCCTAACCATTTCTTTTTTCCATCCCATAGGTCACCCAGCTCTGTTCTATTCAAGTTAAATTCAGGAGAAAGAGTTGGGTTGAATACGTGAATACAAAAAATATTGAAAACCTTCTCAATGAACTTTCTAGCGCGATTTCTCGCTACCTAAGCTCTTCAGGTTGAAAACTTGCAACTTTGCAAGTCTCTCTAAATTAGATTATTATAATAGATTTTTATATATAATGATGAATATAGGACTCTGCAAAATATAGCTTTGTATTCTATTTTTTCTCTGTATATTCAAGATTGTATGTCTCTTAACACTTTATTTAGTATTTGCTTTCATTTAAATTCTGCATTTCTCATTGAAATTGAACCATAATAGAAATATATGAGATTTTCATTTCAATTTCAACATCTAAATCTATATACATTACTCAAAGCATGAGATAAACCACTAAATATCATGTCAAGAGAAATAATTCAGGCTACATATATGATATAGCTATTTAAAATTATCAAAACATTTATACCTATCACTAAATAAAATTACAAAAGATCGTGCATGAATTACTTGTAGGCTGTGATAATGCTTTCCAAAGTTCTGTCTCCAGGACTTTAGGTTGTCGTTGCACCAACTTCAAACTCCCAACTTCCAAGAACTTTCAACTTCCAGAATCCAAGTCATTTAGTTGATGTAGGCTTGTAGGCTATAGTAGTAGAATGTTAATGTAATCAATGATCATTGAGCACTGAAACTTGTAGTATGTAGATGCTCATTGTATTTGTAATAATAGAAAATAATAATAATAATAATAATAATGGAAATTGGAAACATCATTGAGTTAAATGAGTTTTTCTTTTTCTATGAAAAAATCAATGCAACTTGTAATGGAAAGGAATAGAAATCTACTAATTTAATATATTTTTCTATTTATTAAGTGAAAGTATTTTTGGAAATTCTAATTTGGAAAATATAGTTTTAAATAAGATCAAAGATATTAATAATAGTAGTAATATAATACTAGTAAAATAATGGCGTTTTATAAATTTTGCTAGTCTTCAAAAATAGTAAATATAATGACATTTTAGAAATTTTATTACCCTTCAAAAATACGTTTAAATGATAAATTTACCCTTCACAAAAGACGGTTGGCAAAAAATTTAACCATATTTGACAGCCAAAATGCCTCATGAATTCCATCATTGATGTGAGCATTAACTGCCCATATTTTGGTTAGTTCCATGAAAGTCCACATGGTACATATATATTTACTTATAAAAATACTCAAAGTTGGCCTTCAACTATAGACATTCATATTTTGAAACTTAAATTTAGATGTATTTGATGGATGGTGCAATACCTTTAATCCAAAAAAATAGCAATCTTAAATAGCAATACGCTCAACAAACTAACTACCAATCTAACTTCGACATTGGGTATCCGCCACCATGCAACCTTACTTATTTAGTTTACAAATTCCATTTCCAACCATTACATTGTCTTACAAGTCAATAATCACAATCCATATGAACAGTAGTCATAAATGGTTCCAAGACACCTTTCTAGCCGCAAGTGTGTCAACTTTGTATGCTTATGGTCGTTCAAATCCTTTTGTTTTCTAGTTTCTTCATACAAAATATAGACTTATGTTTCTCTAGCTTATATTAAGTGGGACAAAGTATTTATGGTTACATTCTTATAACGGGTAACACAAAACATTAAAGGATTTACATATTTGGTGATGGGACATTAAAAGTGTTTCGTACGAATCTTGAATACCTATTTGTGAAAAAGGTAAGTGTCATTGGGATGTTACACATATTATGT
The DNA here is from genome assembly GCA_027924585.1 of Larix kaempferi. NCBI lineage: Eukaryota > Viridiplantae > Streptophyta > Pinopsida > Pinales > Pinaceae > Larix > Larix kaempferi. The sequence continues at coordinate 8,053,919 of BSBM01000454.1, read as the reverse complement.
TTCCTACTCTTCCATCCATAGAGGATAATGGTGGTGGAGAAAGCACAAAATTTTGTGTCAAAACATTTTCATGAGGTTGGACTTGTTTTTAATCTCTTTGCATAAATTTTAATTTATGAATATAAAGTAGTGGTGAATAGGTACGTGGTACTTGAGGATATATATAAGATTACAATGGAATGGATGGGGTTATTCATTATTATTATTATAAATATTCATTATTGTATGCTGAGTTTATTAATGGATGTGTTTATACAATTCAATTGTAATGTTTTTGAATGAAGATAACGAATGATGAATGATGAATGATGAATGATGCATTATTTAATTGTTATTTTATATGTTGATTTCCAACATATAAGAACTATGCATTAAGAATATTGGATATTGATTACTAGTACCCATTCAAGAAATGTGTGTGTTGACCATATATGCACACCTTGCACAAATACATTAGTATATTTGGCTAATGCAATATATATTAGTAATTAGGTTAAGATTTAAATATATTATTATCATGTGTATATTATAAATATATAATTGCATGGTTTACAAGGATTGTTGACATATTAGATACGTTCAAAATTTAATTTAATTTAATTGAGTGTTGAATTGTTACATATATATAACTATATATGTATGCTAAATTATAAATAATGTCATTGTGATATTATGTGCATGTATAAAATTACATACATAATATATTATATTATATATAAAATATATATGTTAACTTACATGGTAGAGGATATTAATGTACTAATTGGATAGATAGGATTTGCATAGACCTTATATATGTTGTCATATTCCATTTAAATTGATTTGATGCAAAGCAAGACTTAACAACCATGTTATGATTACTTTAAACATAATTCTTAACCTAAGGATAAGAAAGGCGGTAGTGGAGATCGATAAATAGAGAGAGGAGATAGGGATAAGGGGAGGATGGTACTTAAATGATGAAGGATTTTTGAGAAGTTTTTGGAAGAACTCTAAGAATAGTTGGAAGAAATACTATCTATCTTGTATATCACTATTGTTCTATGTGGATCACTATTCTTTGAGTCACGAGCATGGAGGGTCAAGAAACTGAAGGGTTTCTTGGAGCTAGTATGTTGGTAAGTGATTTAGGTGGATATTTGTGTCCACCCACATGTTCCACCGAGTTACAACAATTCTTCATCTTCTTGGAATTTTGTTATAGTTTTTCAAGTCCCAAAATTTCGAGGCCATTTTGAGGCCCTAAATAACGTTTTTTTGGCTATTCTTAGTTAGTGATTTCAATCGAGCTATCCAACGCCCTAAATATAGATCATATGTAGAAGTTGAGACCCTGGGAAGTTGAGATATCAACTAGCCACCTTGGGTCCCACAAATCCTTTTGGTTGTTCATCTCCTAGGGTTAGCTTTTTGGATGTTAAGGTTTTGGCCTCTTTATGCTTATGATAAAAAGACCCTTAGCGTTCTCTTTGGAATCAACTCTTGCGAATGAGTGTATCCAACACATCTCTCTTCAAATACAAGGTACCACCATCTAAGCTAGTTTGTATTGCTTTGCAATTTACAATGTTTTTCTATTCCAGTCATTAATATAATTTGCGTTTGATTGTACTACTATACTTTTTGCAAAATATTTGTGTGTGCGTTTCCATTTTATATTGTGTCCATCATTTCGTTCTCCAAATAATATAGATTAGTGGTATCAGAGCAATATGCTCTTGTTGTTTCTCAGTGCATGTCCCCAACGAGATCTTGATATCGAGAGTTAGGTCTCGAACTAGTTGATCTTAGGGATAACCACTCTCATTGGTCCAAGCCTCCTCACATGGTGGGAGGAGAAAAGGGAGATGGTGAAGCAGGAGATCCTATTAATTTGTTGGTTGAGGAGGCCCTTGCACGAAAAATGAATGAATAATGGATAATTTCGTCTAGATCCTTCAATGACCATCGAGGATAGAGGAGACACCTCAAATGAGCAACCATTTCATAGGTGTGACTCCCTTCAAGGTATAATTTGACTTTGACATTCCCTCATTTAAAGGCTAGATAGATGTAGATGCTTTCGATAAATGGTCAAATCTATTAGAGGGTTACTCCTTTGTTCAAAAATTTTCTGACAATGAAAATTTCACCTTTGCACTCATTAAGTCCCTCCCCCATGTCAAATATTGGTGGCACGATTATTGCAAGAGGCACACCGAAGATGATTTTGAAATATTCAAGACGAAACCCAATTGGGAATCTTTTTTTCGATGTCATCAAGGAGGAATTCTAACTTGTCGAAAACTATGATGAGTAGTACATGAGATGGACAACTTTGCACCAGGAGAGAGACTAGGCAGTGCTATATTTCACCATTATATTCCATACCTTGTGCTCGAAGTTGGGTATCTGTGAATCCAAAAGACACTTTGTCCTAAAGTATCGCAGTGGCCTGCATAGGTACATTCAAACAAAGATGGATTTCCTGGACATATCCTCATGGGGAGTTGCTTATTGGTATGTTGTGAAGATTGATAAAAAATTTATGAAAAATAATAAGTGGGAGTTTGGGTTTGCAAATCAACTGCAGTAGAATCCTGGTAAATGAAACCCTCATAGAACAAAGGACAGAGAAAGGATGGACAAAATCATGACAACCAAGCCAAACCGCAGGTAAACAACGGTAACAAGAAATTTAAGGATACCACCATGTGGTGCGAGTTCCACAAAATACCTTGGAACAAACAAATGAATGTTGCTCAAAACAATCATTATTGGATGAGATGAAATCCTAAGATCTAGAATCTAGCTCAGAATTTGATTCAGAACAAGAAAAGGGAAAGCATATCAATGATGCAAAACCTAGTGCCACTATCGCAACCACAAAGATCGAACCATAAGAGCCAGAGGATATAGAGGAAATGGATCTCTTATTCCATTCACAACTGTGGGTGAAAGGTGAGCTACTACATTTCATTGTCAACAGTGGTAACAAGAAGAAACTGATCTCGGTCGAGGTCATCAAGAGATTGAAACTGCTGACAATGCCACAACCTCAACCATACATCGTCGTTTGGTTGAGCTAGGGACGAGACATATATGTCAATAAAAAATGTTTCATATCCTGTGACATCAAGCGCTTAAAAGATGAGATCCCGTGTGATGTTTCCCCACTTGAAGTTTGTGATGTTCTTTTAGGAAAACCCTAGATGTGGAAATGTCATGCTATTTATGAGTCTATGCCCCATAGGGTCATTGTTACTTTGGAAGGCCAACTCTGTAGGATACTCAAGGTAGTCTTGAATACTACGGTTTCCTTAATATCTACAAAGCAATGTCATAAGGTCATCTCTCATAATGGGAAATATATCCTCTTCATGGTTCAGTCAGAAGGTGGACGAAAGGTCATTGCAAACTCCATAGCCTCAGCATAAGGTCTCTCTAAACAACATAAGCAAGAAGACACTAGTATAGAAGAATACATAGATATCTTGGACTCTCCTAAATGGGTTCCTCTAGACTACCAAGTTAAACATTCAATTGATTTGATACATGGTGCTCCTTTAGCTAATGAGCCAGTGTATAGACGCTCTCTTTTGGAGAATGAGTAATAAAGTGTCAAATTCAAGAGCTCGTCCAAAAATGCCACATTCAACCGATCTCCTCACCTTGTGGGAGCCTAATTATGTTGGTTCAGAATAAGGATGGGACACATAGACTCTTTATTGATTATAGAGCTCCCTTCACAGCTCCATTAGCCACAACCATTTTGAGGGATGCTTAGGGTCCCATCCATTAGCCCCATTTGATGCAACACTTCCCATTGCATATATATAGGAAGACTCCACCCATGCTCAAACTGAGTCTAACTGGGAATCCAAATTTGTTTAGAATATCCAACACATATAACCACATGTTCATGATATCTTGTAGAAATCCAATCGAAATTATAAGCATCAACATCACTAGCATCGAGTTCTGCAGAAGTTTCAGATTGGAAATAAGGTTTGGTTACATTTACAAAAAGAGTGCCTCACAGGACCCCATCGGAATTTGTTCCCACTTCGATATGGGTCTACACCATCACCAAGGTTGTGAGTGAGAATGATTTTGAATTAAGTATTCCCACTTTCCTCAACTTGCACCTTGCCTTTAATGTGGAGCCACTTCGACCATATTTTCCACCTCTCTCAGACACCTAAAAGGTAGCTGAGCACTTGGCCCCTACATAAATCAATATTGACTACACTGAGAAGAATACATTCAACTGGATCATGGAAAATGAGATGAAGGGAACTTACAAGCATAACATCCAATTGTATTGGGTTTTCAAAGTAGGGAAACTTCTTCACAGGGAAAGTGGCTTACTGGGAGTTAGATTTGGAAAATATTTCCTGAACTGATGGAGAAACCTAATGCAATGGGTACCATTTCTCCCTAAGGGGGGAGGAATTATTTATATGGACATTGGTGGCCACCCACTTGTTCCACTGAGTTACAGTTATTCTCCATCTTCTTGGAAATTTTCTTTGATTTGTTGGGTCCCAAATTTCTAGGGCCATTTGGAGGCCCTAAACGATGTTTTTTGGCCAATCAGGGGTTTAAGTATTTCCAAAGCATTCATTGGACCTGGTCTAAGGTTTTCATTCCCATTGATTTATTTCCAACAAGCTATCAAGTTCCCAAAACAGAGAAAGTATGCAAAAGTTGTGCCCCTGGGAAGTTGACATATCAAGTAGCTACCTTAGGGTCGACAAATCCTTATGGCGATTCATCTCCTAGGGTTAGTTTTTTTTATGTTATGGTTTTTGCCTGTTTATTCTTATGATAAAGTGGCCCTTTATAGTCTCTTTGTAATTATCTCTTGCAAATGAGCGTAGTTGTCATATCTTTCTTCAAAGATAAGCTACCACCATCTGAACTAGTTTGTATTGCTTTTCTATTTACAGTGTTTTTCCATTCCATTCATTAATATAGTTTGGGTTTTATCATACTATTGTGCTTTTTGAAAAATATTTTTGTGTGTTTCCATTTTATATTTCTACCTTCTGTAATGTACCCAAATAGGATTTAGGCACACTAACTCGAAAATTGACCAACTAGTACTAGAATCCACATATTTTTCTCCAAACACAACGAGAAATTTCCTAAATTTTCCAAGCATGGGTTTAGGGGAATATAAAGAATATAAGCAACCAAATAAAACATAGGAATCTTTACAAGTTTGGCTGAATTGATTTTTCTTCGATAGTTTCACTTTCAGGATGCATCACACTTTGGCAGACAATTTGGGCAAGCCAAATGACCAGAGACAATTTCCCCAGGAATTATGTGGAAATCCTTCCACTTCTGGTGTAGTACTGGAAGAAACTAAACTAGTAGGGACTAATATTTCATATCAGAACACTTATACCACTTAGTGAATTCAAAACAATGGAAATATGGAGGTTAGAGTCAAAAGTAGATTCTCAGTTGCAAAGATTTGGCTACCGACACTGCTTTCTTTCCAGACTTCCAAACACTACCAAATTGTTTCGAATTCCTTTATTGGCACTTGGAATTGACCCTAAAACACCCAACATGATACAAATTAACCACATATTGATTCAAGGAAGCATCTATAGCTGAATTATAACATAAAAAAAGAAAGTGATGGGAGATTTCTACAAGAGATTTAATAGTGACACATATACATGAATATACTAGAAAATTATACTGAGATTTTATTGAGTATGGATGGAAACATGCTGAACTTTCATGTTTTTCTTAGCAGCTGCAAATTACAAGAAATTATGATATGATAGATCCAAAGGACTCAAAAGAGTTACAAAGAAGAGAGGATAGGAAACTACTCCCCGGAGTAATTTCTCCTTCTCAATTATTGAAATCCCAAGTGATAATTTGACCAAACCTTGAGATCAGACCTACAAATTACATGAGAATGCTACAATTATTCTCAGTGAGAAAGGATGAATTCCTTCCTCCTCAAGCTCTAGTTGTTCCTCAACTGGTGTGGTGAACATGTTGACGCCTGGAAAATTCCTTGCGTCGACAGTAGGGATTCTCCTCAATGAAAAATCCCAACTAAACGATTCACTGTTTGGAATGGGGAATCCATCCGATTAATGGTCCAACTATCATAGATGTAGTTTGAATTTAGCTTTACCGGTTGCGGCTTGACCCACTGTATATAGTTTATATTGGGGTATGCAAATGCAAATGCTCTAATTTTAATAATGCATGATCTTAACTAAAATAAAATATTTGACTGACAGGTAGAAGCCTCACAAGTGATGTGCACATTCTTAGCTCTCGTCCTATAAATAGTACCTTATCAATCAATTAAAACTACTCTAATAAAATACATCTTTTAACTAATTAAACTAATCTATCCATGCAAGGATCAAGTTTTAAAATATGAGTAATATTTGAGATTGCTAGTAAAAATTCAACAGTTAACTGATTGAAATAAAGTATTCACAATCACAGTAAAGTGATTAACAAAGATAGCTTTGATAGCTTTGAGATATTTCTTACTTTGTTGGACTATTCTAATGGCGTATAAAAGATTTTACTGTTTTCTATTATAAAATGAAAATGTCTGTGTAGAATCAAGTAATGTCAACAAGGGAAGAAGTAATTATGCGCCTTAATTCATAACATTCCATGCAAACTCCATGTAAGCTTTCACCCAACAAAATAATTCTTTCTCATTAGCATAAACGTAATTCTCATACAAAATGTTACTTGCTTCTATTACACTAGCCAAAAGCCCCTTTCTCATTATAATCCATCCTATTTATCTTTACAAAGATTTGTCTCTATGTGACCAATCACTTCACATTCCCTCTTAACCTTTGGTTTCCACACTTTTGTCCTTTTGTGGTTACACCCAAAAATAACCAAAGATAAATAGTAAATTACAATTTACATTAATTTGATAGAGGATTTTCTTGATAGAGGATTGTTCTTTGCTATTTTTACAATGCTCAATCTTTTGACATAACTTTGCACCTTCTAGGGAAATTGGTAGTATTAATATCGTTGAATTAGTTACACACTTCAAAGTATGGGATTAACTACACTACTCTTATAGAGTCTCAATTTTCTAGGTACATATCCCAACAAATTAATGAATTCAATGTCCCTCATAAATAACTCTTTGACAAGCTCTGAGTGATAGATCAATTGGTCATGAATAAGAAGTGAGATCTCTCCCTCAATGTTGGTAAAGTCACAGTTTCAACTCTTTTGATCCCATTGGGGTTAGGCTTTGTAATCAAGGTTGATGGTTTATCTCGTTTACCATCCATGAATCATGGGGAAGTATTTGAAGGGTTTTCCGCAAGGTTATTCCTTAGATGAGAAAAAACTCTTTGACGACTAATGAAAAAGAACTTGATCCATGTTACTTCTTCATTTATATTTTCAACTCTATAAAAGAAGAAAGATGAGTCATTTTCTTATAGTTGATTGAAAAACATCGTAAAGTTAGGATGAACTGTAGTGGGCTTTAATATGTAGAATTATATTGAGCTTTAGTTAGTTGTTTTGTATAAATACTAAGTTGATGTAACATATGTGCTAAGTTTCCATATCATATATACATATGTTTGTTGTTGTATATGTAAAAAGCTATATTTTATCATATTGACAACTTGTTGTTGGTCATGTTTGCAGTTGTACATGTACAAGAGCTATATTCTATCATATTAATAGCCTATTGTTTCCGGTCATTGATATTATGTGGATGAAAGGTTGTGGATGTTTTGATCCCTATACTCAACATCATCTATAATCTATAGTGATTTCATTAATGCATTGAATCATTTTGAAAAAAAATGATATATAAAAACCTAAATAAAATCTCATATACATAAGTAACATATTAGTTGTATATTACATGGTATGGTTTGTGACATAGTGCAAGAATGATTATTTTAAGAACCTATCAACCATGTTCAACATGATGTTGAAGTAATGTTAAGAGGTTAATATATTTGTGAGAAAATCTGTGAAGACTAGCTTCCAAGGCCTCTAGGAAATTGATAAAGGTATGTATAATCTACCAAGACTAACTAGGTAAACCTCTATTAAACGATATATAGTTGAAAGACATAAATCTACACTAAAATTTGACAATCCTAAATCAATCAATGCCATATATCATTCAAAATATATAGTTAAATCGGCTCGTGCAATCATTACAAACCATTTCATTCAATATCGATCAAAAGATGGTCTAAAATCTGAAAAGGGGGTGAAATAACACAATGCTGAGCATGAAGGTACGAAGGTTCACTAAAATAGATAGCTTGCGAAAAGACCAAAAAGATAGATAGCGAACGACCTCCACAAATATCATAAAATATATTATTTTAAGATTCTATTCAAAATAAAATTAATTGATCGAGACATGGATAATGCCTATTTAGATATGGTACTGAAAATTCCATTATTACGATGATCAAGTATATTTCTTTATTAAAATTTTCTAAAATTTTTAATGTGTAAATCAAATATATGTCATTATTGAAAAATTTTAATATCTAGATCAAGAATATCCCATCATAAAAAATTAAAATCCAACTCAAGAATATCCCATCATAAAAAATTAAAATCCAATTCAATTAAAAAATTAAAATTTTTGCTATTTTCGAATGTCCAAACAAGATGGAGATGCGTGGTATCGATACCCGTACCTCCCACATGCAAAGCAAGCGCTATACCATCTGAGCTACATCCCCGCCTTATGAAAAAAGTTGTGGGCTCAACAGTAACTATCTCAGCGTCAATAACCAACTGAAGCGCAGAGGGAACATTGAACCTCCTATTGTGCTACATTTCTTCACTGCCCACTTACTGATTGAGATAATTTCACGCTGCACCATGTGGGATTAACTATGGGAGTCAATTTAGATTAAAGTAACTTTTCTAACAAAAGACATATCGGTGAAGAATAATCCAATTCCAAATGAACGGTAACAGTTGGAGTTCACTGATGTTGGATTCTAATTATCATAAATGTTCTGACCGCCGTAGATGTTACATAAATGAATGATATGAAAAAAATAAATGTTCTGACAGCCGTAAATGTTACATAAATGAATGATATGAAAAAAATAAATGTTCTGACAGCCGTAAATGTTACATAAATGAATGATCTGAAAAATATAAAATTTAGAGAAATGACGGTGACTGGATTCTAATTTACATGAATCAATCATCTCAAAAGAGATTTAGAAACAGTTGGATAAAAGTGGGCTCAGCAGCAACCTTCTCAGCGTCTATAACAAACTGAAGTGCAGAGGGAACATCGAACCTCCAATTGTGCTACATTTCTTCACTGCCCACTTACTGATGTATATATTCTCTCTTTCTATTAATATGATTGAGATAGTTTCACGCTTTCGCATGTGGGATTAACTATGGGAGTCAATTTCTGACAAGTTAATTAAAACTTCGTCAAAGTCAAAATCTAAACCGGAGTTGGACTTTTTTTATATGTAGAACTATGTTGAGCTTTAGTTAGTGGTTTTACACAAATGCTCAGAGTGCCACAAATTTGAATAAATGATCTGAAAAAACCGTCAGACAATTTTATCCAGAAACGATTGTAGGCTCAGAAGCAACGATCTCGGTGTCCACGTGGAGAATTTTAATATAAAAAAAGGATAAGAAATTTTTATGGAGGAACGATTGTAGGCTCGGAAGCAACGAACTCGGCGTCCACGTGGAGAATATTAATATAAATGTTACTTCCCTTTGCTATGTGGGTAATATAATTGAATTATTTTCTTGTGATGATGATGATTAATAGGAATTTTATTATTTTTTTTTAGAATTTGTTTTTTCTGTTTGAAAAGTTTTAAGGGAGTCATTCATAAATATTTATTTGAAAAGTTTTAAGAGAGTCATTCCTAAACTCTCATTTGCCATTTGCCATGTGAATTGAAAAACATCATTAAAAAGTTAGATGTTACTCTCGAATCAGAGTGGCCTTTGCAGAGGTTTCTTGAGTTTTAGTTAATTGTTTTGTGTAAATACTGAGTTTGATGATGATGATAATGATGATATGTTTGAAAAGTTTTAAGAAAGTTATTCTTAAACCTTCATTTGCCACGTGAATTGAAAAACATCATTAAAAAGTTAGATGCTACTCTCGAATCAGAGTGGCCTTTGTAGAGATCTCTTGGGTTTTAGTTAATTGTTTTGTGTAAATACTAAGTTTGATGATGATGATGATGATGATGATGGTGATGACGACGACGATAAAATGATAAGGAGTCACTTGGTTTTCTTTATAATTGTTTTTCTATGTTTGAAAAGCTTTAAGAGAGGCATTCCTAAATCCTCGTAGCTATGAGTTAAAAGGTTAGGAAGGTTAGTATTGTGGTAAATATTTTGAAATTGCGCTCTAATATGGGTGTATGCAGGACATTCTATGAAAAATCAATTTTCTTCATCAACCCTCTTTGTGTCACAAAGATGATAATTTCTTTCATCCCATGGCGTTTTAAGAATTGTTTAGGGCCCTCTTTCACTATGAAGCTCATGAGAGTTTGTTCTTATTTGAGCAATGTTGATTTTCTTCTTTACGTTAGTTAAAACATAGAGATACTTTTGATCTTCTAGATTAGGGTTGATCACCTCCTTATAATATCTTAATTTTATCTTGTCATCTAACTCTTTATCGCACCACGTCTTCTCCTTAAAGTTAGATGTAATAATACTTTTAATATTACCAATATTCTGTAGAGTGACCTCTTCCTCGACTCCCCAATGATTTAAACATGACATGGCATCCTTATGCCAACCTCACTTAAGTAGTAGGTGGTTTTGACTAGAGTAAGAAACAATCTTAGGAATCCTTCTGTCTCTCATGTTATATATCTTGCTCTTGTACATTAGGTACCTAGTCATAGCCATGTTTTCAATCAAAGGAGAGACTCAATTATATGAGGAGCATAGGATAGGGTGTATTGCCTTTAATTTTGAGATTATGCCGTAAAGTGTTTTTGGTTTTGCTCTATCCTTCTCCATGATTATCTAGAGATGATGTAGTCCTAATCTTCACAACCATATAAAATAACAGGAGTGACAAGAGTTTCAAAGAGGAGTTTCTTCCTATCCCAAAGGCAGAGATCTATTAATTTAAAATTGTTTTCAAGTCCATAATAAACTTTCCACTCTCCATTAATATGTTTCTCAATGTTATAGTTCAAGTTAAGTTTATGATGAATTAGATCAATTATGAAATATTTATCTAAAGTCGTCATCTAAATTCATAAAATGCTATAGTTTGAAGACATGCTATCAAGAAATATCTGCTCTATTATTAATTTAATTATTTTATACATAAAATTTAAACACATATGCACAATACGATAAGTAACACACCTTAAGCATTAATTAATATGATAAGTAACAAACCTTATGCATTAATATAATTTTTAGACAATGCTTTTATATTGAAAGAAAAATATAAACATTTTTTAATTTTAAATAATAATTGATATTTTTTTTTTGTAAGCTAGAGATAGAACCTTATATTTCCTTCACCAAAATGTACAGTTTGTAATCGGGCCCTCTATTAAATGAGAAAACAGACCCCAAAATATAGTTTGAAACAGAGTTTAGAGAAGTATTCCTATTGAGGAAACTAGAGTTTTGCTGAAAAAAGGAGATAAACAGAATTTCTGACAAGCAATAGGGCTCTTAGGCCGTCTAAAAAAAAGTCTAAACAGAGCAAGAAAAGCAATAGCTAATTGCTGGTGTAATCCTGCTGTCCAACCTAGGTGGGCTTGGTGGTCAGATCTTTAGCCAGGGTGATCCTGAAGCGCCGAGCAAACTATTGCTGGTTGAGCATGATTTGCTTCGGGTAGTTGAGCATTTCATCTTGTTGGAGGAGAATTTCCGCTTGGGCCTCATTTCTGTCCGTAACTGCCTTGTCGAGCACCAGCTTCTCGGACCAATGAAAATCCAACGTTTTCTAGTACAATGTGGTCCAACCTCTGGTGTTCCTTGGGTCGGGAACCAGAGCTTCGATCTCGCTGCGGATTTCCTCATCGGTGGTGCACCTACGAGAAACCCCGATGTCTTCTTCTGCATCCTGAATTTCTACTTGAGCCCCCATTGCAATCTCTTTTTTGAACCTACGGGCCTTGTCAACTACACCTCGCATGAGGCGAATTAATGGATTGGAGGAAGAGCTAACATGATGTGCAGAGCGATGGGTGCAGACCCTTTTAGTGGGAGGCATGACTACATCCTCTGCCAGAGGATCTGAGAGTTGGGGAGAAAGGAAATTGTAGAGCCGAGGGTAACGGGGGAGCCGAGAGCGTTGAGCCCCTGAAGGATGGGCGTGCCGAGGAGCGAAGGGTTGAGGGAACTATGGAGCAGGGAGATGAGGGCTCAACTTCGCGAGAGCCGAGAGGGTCAGGGAATCAGCGAGAGCCGATGGAGCCATAGAACCAGCGAGAGTCGGGAGCCGAATATCCAAGTGCAGCGAGTCAGCACAAGCGGAGATAACCATATAAACAACGAGAGCCGTAAGTCGAGTTTTCAAGAGCAGTGGAACCTCGAGAACCAATAGTCGAACTTCTGAGGGTGGAAAACCAACGAACAGAAAATTCAAGAACCTAACTCGGTGGGCCGAAGTGGGAGCGAAACCTTTGAATGAGGTTTTGATTTTGTTTGTATTAATATTGTTAAATAGTTCTATGATGTACAATGACAATGGCAATAAAGATTCCCACATTTGTAGTCACAACAATATTGTAGTTCCATGGTTGTCACAGGTTCCATGGACTAATTTCCATATGTATGTGCATCTCTAATGGCCTATGTGTTCTTTTGAGAACCACATTTTGATATATTAGGCCACATGATACGTATGCCGATGGTGCTTCATAGACGATATTGTTTTAAATAAATTTTTCTCTATTGTTCATTTCTACGTCACTCATTTGTTTACATATTTTGAATGGAAATTGATTATGCGGCTAACTGTACTCTACTATACATCCTCTCAGGGTTTCCACTTGTTTTACAATTGACTTTTGCATGGCTAGTGGAGGAAAAGTAGGTTATAAATCCCTACCTTACATTAGTATAGTTTTCCATTATAATTATGATTATATCTTTTTAGTCTAGGGATATTTTATTTATTTATTTTTAAATCTTTTTTGTTATAAATTTACATTAGTATAGTTTTCCATTATAATTATGATTATATTTTTTTAGTCCAAAGATATTTTATTTCTTTATTTTTAAATCTATTTTGTTATAAATTTACATTGATCTCCGCTACACAAAACCTTCAAATCATATAAATTACCTTATTAAAAAATCCAATCCATTTTCAGCCAAATTATGTGCGACATAAATACCCAACCACTCTCTATTGATTAAGATTGGAGGTTTTATCTCAAGGATGTGTGTACCTGCAATATAATTATATTTGGGGCAATTTTCTAAAACTGACATATGCTTTTTTAGGGACAAAAATGAATGTCGTTAGGAAAAGAGAAAAGTTAAAAGGAAGAAAACATAAGCATGAGCATTAACCTCCATCAAAATGGCTTAATCTCCATCAAAATGGTAGGACGGCTTAATGAATATTGCTATATGTCTATATTCGATTGGCTTAATGAATATAGTCGGCTTAATGATAGAACGGGTTCATGACAATAGTCGGTTCGCTTAATGAATATTGCTATATCGATAGCCAACTCATATCCATAGGTGTTTCTGTCACGTACCCACCCATTCAACCATGACAAGGCAGGGTACATGATGCCAAATTCAGGGCTTTCACATGATCTCAGCCCATTAGTTAGATTCATATAAACAAAAATGTTAATGTGCAGATGTAAAGCAAATCAACTATGCACAGTGGAATTAAAATAACATCCACACACATTACTCATGCATACAGCATATCAACAGTCATTGAATTAATATAGTGCAGAAGTAAATATAGAGGCATAAAAACACTTATCTTCATTATGCAACTGCCCCAAGCAACTAGCTATGTCGCTGCAACGTTCCACCCAGCCATAGGCTCTTCGACAGCTTATACTGAGTCCGTCCGAAGTCAACCCCCGAGCTGGGCATGATTCTCACAAGGAAAGGGAACATTCCGGCTCCCACGTAGCCCATTAACCATTTCATCTCAGCCAAGCCAGTCCAACTGGGTTTATCAGGCTACACTTGAACCCTGGAGGCTTACACTCAGGCTCAAGCCCAAGCTATGGATACCCATAACCCATACCCAACATACTCTTCTCTCACATAGCATGCACAAACAGGGGCAAGGATACCCATTTTAAACAGTAGGATTTACAAATAAGATGGCCATGGGTTTTCTCAAAACGTTCCCAACAAAAAATGGATTGTGGGATGGGGCAAACAACCACAGGGAGGAAAAACGATTTCTTCCCCAATATCTCAGCCTTCAACTGCCCAAAACGGTCTCTATTGAACCCCCATTCGATTTCCCTTCTTCCCCACTGGTATACAACACAGAAAATGCCCTTCTCTACTGGGGAAAAAGAAGAAAACGCTGCAACATGCCTGGAAAACGCCCAAGTAGCTCTAAACTCGTGAGGGAGGAAGAATGATCATGGATAATGGCTTGGGGGAGAAATTCATGGCTCTTTTCTTGCCCAAGGAGACAAACACGTTTTCCATAAAGGGTGGCTTGCCCATACCCGAATTTGGACAACCATACTTCCCCATTCCCAATGCATTAACTACCTCAACCAACTCTTGGGAGAAATCAATGGTTGGGTACAAAAGTCAACATGGGTAGTTGAGAGTTTGATGGGTTCTCTCATTGCCACTTGGCTTGACTCTAGTGGCTCAAGGGTTTGAATGTTTTCCCTCCCAATTCCTTGTGAAATCATGCCCCCATCTCTTTGTTGCATTGCATAGCTAGTTGTGGGTGTTTTTATTAAAATACATATTACATGATGTTGAAATTCCAATGTGCCTGGATAGCACGCAAAGCATAGGCATCAATAAATCGATGGCGGGGCCTTGGCCTTGAGCTCCTCACCATGATTTCATAACAATATTACATCAATTACATTTGAATGTAATGGGGTCAATAATGGGGACGTTACATTCCCCTCCCCTTGGAATAACACCGTCCTCAGTGTTCCAATACTTTAGATTATATACCCACTTACACGTGTCCAAAATTCACAACTGGTGGCAGGTCTGTCCTGCGTTTCATCTCTTTACTTGAACTTTTAGGATCAAGTTCTTTGGCTTCCTCAAGCTGCTCTTGCTAGCTTTGGTCTTCCAGCTCTGCAGGTGGGCATTGCTCCAGAGCAATCCCTTTCCGTTATTCACCTTCCAGCTGATCTTCAAGTCTAGAATTTCATGGATGCCATCTTTCTTGTTGTCCCGGCAACTATCTGTGAGACTTATCATGGCAATTCTTGTTAGGACAAGCATAACACAATAATAACATTAGTCAATTATTTTCCTAATTGACTTGAAACGTCCATGCTTTACTCATGAGACTTTCACACACACATGAACTCATTCATGTTCATCATTTCACAAGAAAATAACTATTTCAACATTCACAATTCATTTCAAGCAATGAAACACAATTGTTTTCATTTATGACATGCACTCAACAATCCTTTGTTTCTAAGATGCATCAGTCAAAAGAAAGAGAAGAGTAAGAGTTTTCCCCCTCTTAGTCTTGTTCCAATCCGGAGCCACACCATCACTGGTGGTTCTATGCTCCTTGGCCTCTTTCACTTCAATGTGAATGCTTGACTTGCCCTTTCTTGGCTATGACACTTTAGTGTCTAAGGTCTGTCTAATGGATTTCAACCAGGGAACCCTTCCCCCATTGTCGCTTACAGAACCTTTGGCTGCTAGGATCCACACAGTTCCACTAGCACCATCTTTCATTACTGCTCATACTGAGCTCTTTAGAACAGTCATATTTCCACAAGCATCCTCCAGATGCTTTCATAGTCCTTGCTTCCAGCAATACCTACACCCAAACATTGAGTCAATTCACATGTTTAGTGTATTTTCATAGGGTTTATTTCCAAATGAGAATTTAAGAAATCATAATTAAGTCATATACACATGTATATTCATAAGCAAGAGTTGCAAGATAAACAAATACTTATCTTTATTAGATGTCTTCACTTTATCCCACAGGATCCTTCTTCGCTTTCCAAGCATTGGATTTCCCGTGGATACAACAATGAAGGTTGGGCCAGCACGCAGGCTACTCCACAACCATTTGAACAGGCAATGCCAGGCCAGTACGCTGATTGGTTTTATCAATTGTTTAAGGGGATGTTTGGCCAGCACGCTAGCTGCTCCACAACATCGAGTGGTTAATGTTCCCACCAACTATTCTCTGAATTTACCAAGAATTTTATAGCTCCAACCAGTTACTCTTTGGCTTTACCAAGCATTTATCGCTCCAACCAGTTACTCCCTGGCTTTACCAAGCATTTATAGCTCCAACCAGTTACTCTCTGGCTTTACCAAGCATTTATAGTTCCTTCAGGGTCCTTTCTTCCTGTAATGGCCAAGGTTTCCAACAAAGAAACAACAGTGTATTAGCTTGGTTGCAATAAGACTTGTACCTTAAATCTTCATTATTCCAAACAAGAATTAAATGAAAATGAATACTTATATGTATTGTGCGTTTCCTCGCTACTCCACAGGTGTCCTTCTCTACTTCACAAGCCTTGGATCACCTGTGGGGTGGATGCTTGGCCAGCACACTTGCTGCTCCACAACATCATCCGAATAGGCAATGCCAAGCCAATGCGCCAACTGGGTTTATCAAGCATCCCAAAAATCAGTATGCTAAGCCAGTACGCCAACTGGGTTTATCAAGCATTTCAAAAATCAGTGTGCTAAGCCAGTACGACGACTGGGTTTATCAAGCATTTAAAAAATCAGAATGCTAAGCCAGTACGCCGACTGGGTTTATCAAGCATTTCAAAAATTAGTATGCTAAGCCAGTACGCCGACTGGGTTTATCAAGCATACAATAACCATTTCCAAGCCAGTTCTCCGATTGGGTTTGTCAGGAAATAACACCCTTCACCAATACCTCCACAACACGCAAGTAACCAATGCCAAGCCAGTACACCGACTGGGTTTGTTAGGCATTAATTTAACAACATGTCAATCCAGTACACCGACTGGGTTTATCAGGCATCCGGCAACTTTTCACCACAACTCCCAAATAACCAATGCCAAGCCAGTACGCCGAATGGGTTTATCAGGCATACAACAACCATTTTCAAGTCAGTACATCGACTGGGTTTATCAGGCAATATGAACAACATAATATGATTACGTGGCTCCTTCTCTTGTGCAACCAGTGGTTCCCTCTAGGAACTCCATAGGTGACTCACTTGACTGCAGGCTAGCATGGCCCCACAATACCCACTCACACTACACAAGGATGATACCCCTTTTCTGCAACACAGCTCCCCGGGCCTATCCATCCCTTCTAGTGTCCTTTAGTGTGAGCGTAGAAAGGTTACCACTGCCCATACAGTCCTCTTGAGCACCCTTTCTTCACTTTGCCTCTTACATGCAACACCAAATTGCATCTGTGTAAGCTGATAGCACAAGAAGGATAAGCAGACTCATCAGTATTGTTGCTAAAAAATCGTAATCATATTTCATATCATTCACTATCAAGTATTGAAACACCAGGAATGCGTCCATTCCCTTAGGGTGTAGTCAATATTGAAAACCCTAACATGACCCAGCACCAGAAAAGGTGTGCACCCCCTTTCCGATGTGCGCCATGTAGGCCCTAATTATACTCAAGCAGTTTGCAATGATATAAATAAGATAGAGCATGTTCTGCATATTAACCCTAATAATTTAGACATGCATGTTCTTGTCTAGGGTCACATAATACTCATTCATTTTGCATATGTGTCTCACATGCCTTCTGGGCATAGCTTTACCATTTCACTTCCATGGTTTACCGACATGCGGTTTGCTAAGGCATTATCAATGGCGTTTCACCCGAAACCCATTTCCAGAGCATGGGATCATCCCCATCTAGTTTGGCTTTTGCAGGCCATCACACATGGTCTTCCTGCAATGTGTCATCCTGGCACACTTTATCAAATAGCCAAACAGTCAGCAACATTTAGCAATAAGCTTCAAATATGATTGTTCCATAACCAATCAATAACATCAATAATTAAATTCAATATGAGTTTACAATTCTGTCTCCTACAGAAATTGATTTGCAACTATGAGACTATTCTCATAAACTTAAACCAGACAATTTTCAGATTCGTTTCATGCGTAAATTTACAACCATGAGAACTTTCTCGTAACCTTTGGCTTTTGCACATGGTAGATCCCGGTCTTTACTATGGACTTATCCTCATTTCCATACGCAAGACTTTTCTACCTGAAAACTGAAACTTCAGTTAGCCAAACACGTTGTGAGTATCTATGCACATAATCACTCATTGCCATGACAATCACTGAAGTGATCTCAGAATTATAATACTCAATAATTCAAACACCTTCAGCTATTTAACATTTGAAATGCAATAAAATATATATACATTTCTATATATGCATCATTACCACAATAAGATTTCAAGACATAGTCACACTATCCATGCAACTTAAATAAATCGTAAATACTCATTATTTCATAGTCATATCATTCATACAACTCTGTCCTTCCACTGAGCATTCTAGCAGCCCATCGATCATGATTGAGCTCTTCATGCACTTACTATTCTGCACTCATAATAGCCCATGAAATGATCCTAGAATTATTATCAATTCATCATTTCATTCATTATTTATTTTGCCATAACATATGCATCATCCTTATGCATTCATACAATGCATCACGAGATTTATAAAATTTCTTAATGCTCATCTACTTAATGCTACCTTGCATTGTTTCATGAGTACTATGCATTCAAGCATATTGTGATTGAAACATGACTATCTCATATAACTTGCATTACCATAATCAGGACCACCAGTCCTCACTTGCTTTGGTTATTAAGCACATAACCAACATACACATGGCATTATATAAATTCATATGAATGCATTGAGATTTCTAAACAATCATAGGGTGTAAGGATCATTTCCTTCACTTACCCACGCCTCACCAAGCTTGGTAGGTTAACACTCCCAATTGGTATTCAATATCACATGCAAACTAACTCAACATAGCTCAAACATGGCTGAAGAGATCTTACCAAATCCTCTTTCATCATTCATGCAATTTGGCACCAATAATCATTACCTGCATGGTTACCATTAACATCGCCTGATGTTACCTGATCAGTTGGCCTCTTACCAAGGCTGCTCAGTCCTTTTTCCAACTTTATGATCATAGATTTGTTGCACCATCCTTTCTGCATAAGGTTGTTAGCTTCATGCAACAACATCCTCAGCACATTTAGCCATGCTCTTTGTTATCTTTGGTCCTACAGCCAATACCAACATCAATAGTGATTATCAACCACAATATTCTCCATTAGTGGTTCATTGCATATGCAGACTTCATTATTCTACCAAATGCAATATCCCATTTAGGCACAAGCATTTCCATATGCACTATGCAATGTTTGTTAAGATGCCATCTAGTGCATATACATCTATGTAATCCCTTACATTTTTAACATTTTTATGCCATATGACAATTTCATAATTATAAGCATGATAACAAATAAGGGTTTAAAGAATTCTTCCCTTTTCGATCCCTCATTGTAACATAGAATTTCTCTTCCATATTATGCAATTGTAGAAATTGTCCATATTGACAACAAAATTTGTTTGTCAAAACAGCCGCTGGCACTCTTCTGCACTAAATATCTATGATATATGTAGACCTCGTTCAAACTCTAGTCATGCATCATTGTTCATTGCTGGACAAGCTTTCCAATACCTGTCTTCATGCTCCATTCCAACATCAGGTGCGGAAACTGCATCTCTTCAAAAATGACAACTTTCACTCCAATTCTACACATTTTACACAGTTGCATTTTGGTCCAGAATGCCAACTTTAGCCACCTGCGGAAGAAAATATATGAGGAATCACAAAAACGTATCTATCGGGCGAAGTTAGTCCATATAACAAGGAACACTCCGCAATTCACGGATTTCAATTCCGATGCACCATTCATCTTCTATGAATTTCTGGGTTTTACTACTTCTCACTTTTCACATTTTTTCAAAATTCCAAATTTTGGGCCAAAAATGGCTATCTCCCAAACGGTGCACTTCTGGGAAATCTTCGTCTAACGGAAACTGTCCGTCTTAATGAGAATATGAAATGTCTAGTTCAGTAAAAATTTTGATTCTCACATCTAGGGTCACTTTTACTGTCCACCAGCTTTTCAAAATCCCGAAAAAGTGGCCCGGAACAGTGCTTTTCGGCCTTCTTGCTCACCCCCGACTCTACATCCTTTGGAGTTTGACTCCAAGATTCTGAAGTTAACACTGTGCCTGCTTCATGGCCGCGCCTAATCAATTTCAGCTCAAACCGACTTTCCGTCAAGCCTCGGGACTCCGTCCTTTAAAAGTCACTATTCCACTTTTTCTGTCAAATCGGAGGGTAATGGACTCGGGTCTTCACTGGTTCTTTCATGGCCTTCTTCGATGGCCTCCGAGCCCCACAGGAATCATCCCATTCTGAGACCGGATGCTCCCTCTATCCAATTTTTTTTTTTTTTCCGCGTCGTTGCGGGACGGTTCGGCGAATGCTCTCGCAATTGCGGAGCCATTCGGCGAATGCTCCCGTTGAGGAGCGATTCGGCGAATGCTCCCGCAGTTGCGGAGCCATTCGCGGAATGCTTCCGCCGTTTCGGAAGACTTTCTCGAATTCTCCCGCGATTTCGGAACCGTTCGCAGAATTCTTTCCGCAATTTTGGGCCAATTTGTCGAACTCTTCCGCGGTTTCAGAAGAGAATTCCTTCAACAATTTCAGAAGAGAATTCCTTCCGAGAATTGCCTTTGGACGCCGAACACTTAGAAAAATTCTTCCACTGTTTCGGAGCAGTTCGTCGAATTCTTCCGCGGTTTCGGAACGATTCGCCGAACTTTTCCAAAATTTCGGGAAGATTCGCCGAACTCTTCCGTAATTTAGGGAAGGTTTGCCGAACTCTTCCGCAATTTCGGGAAGGTTCGCAGAACTCTTCCGCAATTGCGGGAAGATTCGTCGAACTCTTCTGCAATTGCAGGAAGGTTCGCGGAACTCTTCCGAACTCTTCCCGAAACAGAAACAGACTTAACCAAAAATTTTCCAAAAACTCTTTAAAACAAATTTTGGATTTTTCTGTGATGACTGTTGCTCAGCAGGAGGTAACCTTACCTCTGTAATTATCCAACTTAGCCCCATTTAGTCTTGACACTATAACCTGTGGTGATCAAGAAGGGACTTTTCCCATGTGATTGTAATTGGATTTGGCCCATAGAGGCCCAATGCTGCAACCTCGCTCTGATACCAACTGTCACGTACCCACCCATTCAACCATGGCAAGGCAGGGTACATGATGCCAAATTCAGGGCTTTCACATGATCTTAGCCCATTAGTTAGGTTCATATAAACAAAAATGTTAATGTGTAGATGTAAAGCAAATCAACTATGCACAGTGGAATTAAAATAACATCCACACACATTACTCATGCATACAACATATCAACAGTCATTGAATCTCCGCTTGGGCCTCGTTTCTGTCTGTAACTGCCTTGCCGAGCACCAGCTTCTCGAACCAATGAAAATCCAACGTTTTCTAGTACAATGTGGTCCAACCTCTGGTGTTCCTTGGGTCGGGAACCAGAGCTTCGAACTCGCTGCGGATTTCCTCATCGGTGGTGCACCTACGAGAAACCCCGGTGTCTTCTTCTGCATCCTGAATTTCTACTTGAGCCCCCATTGGAATCTCTTTTTTGAACCTACGAACCTTGTCAACCACACCTCGCATGAGGCGAATTAATGGATTGGAGGAAGAGATAACATGATGTGCAGAACGATGGGTGCAGACCCTTTTAGTGGGAGGCATGACTACATCCTCGGCCAAAGGATCTGAGAGTTGGGGAGAAAGGAAATTGTAGAGCCGAGGGTAACGAGGGAGCCGAGAGCGTTGAGCCCCTGAAGGATGGGCGTGCCGAGGAGCGAAGGGTTGAGGGAACTATGGAGCAGGGAGCTGAGGGCTCAACTTCGCGAGAGCCGAGAGGGTCAGGGAATCAGCGAGAGTCGATGGAGCCATAGAACCAGCGAGAGTCGGGAGCCGAATATCCAAGTGCAGCGAGTCAGCACGAGCGGAGATAACCATATAAACAACGAGAGCCGTAAGTCGAGTTTTCAAGAGCAGTGAAACCTCGAGAACCAAGAGCCTAACTTCTAAGGGTGGAAAACTAGCGAACAGAAAATTCAAGAACCTAAATCGGTGGGCCGAAGTGGGAGCAAAACCTTTGAATGAGGTTTTGATTTTGTTTGTATTAATATTGTTAAATAGTTCTATGATGTACAATGACAATGGCAATAAAGATTCCCACATTTGTAGTCACAACAATATTGTAGTTCCATGGTTGTCACAGGTTCCATGGACTAATTTCCATATGTATGTGCATCTCTAATGGCCTATGTGTTCTTTTGAGAACCACATTTTGATATATTAGGCCACATGATACGTATGCCGATGGTGCTTCATAGACGATATTGTTTTAAACAAATTTTTCTCTATTGTTCATTTCTACGTCACTCATTTGTTTACATATTTTGAATGGAAATTGATTATGCGGCTAACTATACTCTACTATACATCCTCTCAGGGTTTCCACTTGTTTTACAATTGACTTTTGCATGGCTAGTGGAGGAAAAGTAGGTTATAAATCCCTACCTTACATTAGTATAGTTTTCCATTATAATTATGATTATATCTTTTTAGTCTAGGGATATTTTATTTATTTATTTTTAAATCTTTTTTGTTATAAATTTACATTAGTATAGTTTTCCATTATAATTATGATTATATTTTTTTAGTCCAAAGATATTTTATTTCTTTATTTTTAAATCTATTTTGTATAAATTTACATTGATCTCCGCTACACAAAACCTTCAAATCATATAAATTACCTTATTAAAAAATCCAATCCATTTTCAGCCAAATTATGTGCGACATAAATACCCAACCACTCTCTATTGATTAAGATTGGAGGTTTTATCTCAAGGATGTGTGTACCTGCAATATAATTATATTTGGGGCAATTTTCTAAAACTGACATTTGCTTTTTTAGGGACAAAAATGAACGTCGCTAGGAAAAGAGAAAAGTTAAAAGGAAGAAAACATAAGCATGAGCATTAACCTCCATCAAAATGGCTTAATCTCCATCAAAATGGTAGGACGGCTTAATGAATATTGCTAGATGTATATATTCAGTTGGCTTAATGAATATAGTCGGCTTAATGATAGAACGGGTTCATGACAATAGTTGGTTCGCTTAATGAATATTGCTATATCGATAGCCAACTCATATCCATAGGTGTTTCTGTCACGTACCCACCCATTCAACCATGGCAAGGCAGGGTACATGATGCCAAATTAAGGGCTTTCACATGATCTCATCCCATTAGTTAGATTCATATAAACAAAAATGTTAATGTGTAGATGTAAAGCAAATCAACTATGCACAGTGGAATTAAAATAACATCCACACACATTACTCATGCATACAGCATATCAATAGTCATTGAATTAATATAGTGCAGAAGTAAATATAGAGGCATAAAAACACTTATCTTCATTATGCAACTGCCCCAAGCAACTAGCTATGTTGCTGCAACGTTCCACCCAGCCATAGGCTCTTCGACAGCTTATATTGAGTCCGTCCGAAGGCCACCCCCGAGCTGGGCATGATTCTCACAAGGAAAGGGAACATTCCGGCTCCCACGTAGCCCATTAACCATTTCATCTCAACCAAGCCAGTCCAACTGGGTTTATCAGGCTACACTTGAACCCTGGAGGCTTACACTCATGCTCAAGCCCAAGCTATGGATACCCATAACCCATACCCAACATACTCTTCTCTCACACAGCATGCACAAACAGGGGCAAGGATACCCATTTTAAATTGTAGGATTTACAAATAAGATGGCCATGGGTTTTCTCAAAACGTTCCCAACCAAAAATAGATTGTGGGATGGGGCAAACAACCATAGGGAGGAAAAACGATTTCTTCCCCAATATCTCAGCCTTCAATCGCCCAAAACGGTCTCTATTGAACCCCCATTCGATTTCCCTTCTTCCCCACTGATATACAACACAGAAAATGCCCTTCTCTACTGGGGAAAAAGAAGAAAACGCTGCAACATGCCTGGAAAACACCCAAGTAGCTCTAAACTCGTGAGGGAGGAAGAATGATCATGGATAATGGCTTGGGGGAGAAATTCATGGCTCTTTTCTTGCCCAAGGAGACAAACACGTTTTTCCATAAAGGGTGGCTTGCCCATACCCGAATTTGGACAGCCATACTTCCCCATTCCCAAGGCATTAACTACCTCAACCAACTCTTGGGAGAAATCAATGGTTGGGTACAAAAGTCAACATGGGTAGTTGAGGGTTTGATGGGTTCTCTCATTGCCACTTGTCTTGACTCTAGTGGCTTAAGGGTTTGAATGTTTTCCCTCCCAATTCCTTGTGAAATCATGCCCCCATCTCTTTGTTGCATTGCATAGCTAGTTGTGGGTGTTTTGATTAAAATGCATTTTACATGATGTTGAAATTCCAATGTGCCTGGCTAGCACGCAAAGCATAGGCATCAATAAATCGATGGTGGGGCCTTGGCCTTGAGCTCCTCACCATGATTTCATAACAATATTACATCAATTACATTTGAATGTAATGGGGTCAATAATGGGGACGTTACAATTTCACCAACGAGAAGCGTATGCTTCCATGTCTATTAGATTCGTCGTTTATGAATCCAAGCTTGTTTTGCTGCTTTTTGTTGTTGTTCCAATGAGACTGACAAACCTGTCGACGGTCCTCCTACCTTCTGTTGTTCTACAAGCCACTTGAAATCGAACAACACCCCTGTTCAAACGCCCTTCCAGCATTTCGTCCAATTCTTGCAAAAATTCCTACCAACGCCCCTGTTCAAACGCACTTCCAGCATTTCGTCCAATTCCTACAAAAATTCCTACCTTGTGTTGTTCTACAAGCCACTTGAAATCGCCCAACGCCCTTGTTCAAATGCCCTTCCAACATTTCGTCCAATTCCTGCAAAAATTCTGGAATTAACATTTACTCTTTGTCAATTCGTCCAGTTTCCGACGGCTTCAAGCAAAACTTTGAAGTATTAGACGATATTTGCTATGTTTTAGATATTTTTGTTCAGATATTTGGTTCAAATTTAAATTACTCGACTCTCGGCATTTTCCTGCATAAATATTCAGACTGGCTTTGGAAACGATGTCGACATAAAATACAGTGTGTTCGGCAAATTTTCCACTGCAATTTTGGATGGCAAAGAATTTGAAATAATTCCTAGATTATGTAATGATTTGATGAATTCCGCACTTGAATGAACATAACACTGGAAATGGGCCTTTAGCTTCGGTATCTAATTCCAAGGTAGAAGCAGTTATGAGACGATCAACACACAAAACAAAATGATCTCGTCGATTAAGTGCATAGACAAATAGTCGGCTGAATCTCAAAATGGTAAACAAAGAGCGAGGAATTTTCAACTCAAAATAGTAATATAGAGTTGTTAACAGAATTGTTTGCACCAGAAACCACTCACGTGTTTCAAAAGAATTGTCAGGTATTTAATTTTTCACTTCTTCTACTAATTCTATCTGTCTGTCTATATAAAATAATTTTCAAGTTTAGTCCGCTCATGTTTTTAGAAAGATTGATCCATGACAACAGGTCGACCAATAATTGCTTGGCTACAACAGTTCATCGACCAATGCAATGAGGCCGTCGGCTAAATCAATGAGTCATGGAAACCCTAGAATCTTACAAAACAAATTTATTGTATAAGGTATGCCAAATTAATGGTTGAGGAATCATTTTAGTCAAAGTATTGACATAAATTGAGATCTGAACTAATTAATTCATTTGCAACACTATAGCGCTTTGTCCGAGGATTAAAATAAGAAGAATTTTGGTGGAGGTTAATGCCTGTGCTTATAAGAAGAATTTTGGTCGAATGAGAAGCATAAAACTATCAAAATTACGACGACGGTCACCTTTGATCAAAACAATCTCAAACGGTTCTCCTCTTTCCTTCAGCTCATCGTATACATCTAAAACCCTCTCAATGAAGCGTTCGCTATATTTGTAGTACCAGAAATTGAAATAAAAGAAAGGAGCAACCATTTTTCCAGCAAGCTCAGAAATCGGCCCCTATTACAAGAATAAGGCTAACAATTATAACAACAATACAGGCCCACATATCTCCCTTCTAGGTCCTCAACTTTCACCTGTATAATTCAATCTATTAATGCAATTTTTAAACCAAACGATGAGAACATAGAAAGTACCATTCATACCTTTTCTCCATTGTTTCTTATTAAGAAATCTCGATCCTGATTGCAAAGCAAAAACATCAAATTCTGGTGGGATTCGTCCACAATGGCGGGAGTCTTTTCAAGCTCACATAGTTCAGCCATTTTGTATGCCTGCTTCAAATACCAAGTATACTTGGTATTCGATCGACATCGACAAGTAGTCAGTTAATAGTTAATTTCAGTCAACGAAGGAATGTTGCAACGGTTGTGGCCACAGATAATTATGAGGTTCCCCACAATTTGTTCAGCATCACTTCATTTGAACGTGCGGTTGATAGGAAACCCAATATACCAATGGACAGACAATCATACTGTGTTTTTGCAGGTGTTTTTTGTTTGTAACTGATTCCAATATCTTTCATTTTGTATTTTGGTAATAGGTGACTTCGCGGAAAGACCAAGAACAGTACTGGAGGAGCAAGAGGCAACCATACCAATACGTTTCAGTGAAGGAGTTTGCAGATGCATTTCAATCTTTTCACGTGGGAGCCGATGTAAGAGCAGAATTGTCAATTCCATACGATAGAACGGAATGCCATCTCGCGGCTCTCTCTACAGAAAAATACGGTTTAACCAAAGCAGAGCTTTTTTAGAGTCTGCTTTGATAGACAACTTTTACTTGTCAAGAGGAATGCCTTCGTACATATCTTCAAATTCTTCCAGGTGACAAAAATGGCACTGGATGATAAATTATATTTTAATTATCCGAATGCATCGACCATATCGACCATAATTCACTCGACTGATTTAGTATGGACCACAAATTTTATATGTCCACCAAAATATGATGGTCCATATCGACCATAATTAACCATATCGACTATATTAAAAAAGAATTATGGTCGAGAATTAGTATTGACCATATCGAAAATTTATAAAAAGAATTATGGTCGAGAATTAGTATCGACTATATCGAAAATTTATATTTAGAGATGAATTCCGCACTTGAATAAACATAACAAAATTTATAAAAAGAATTATGGTCGAGAATTAGTATTGACCATATCGAAAATTTATATTTAGAGATGAATTCCGCATTTGAATAAACATAACAAAATTTGTAAAAAGAACTATGGTCGAGAATTAGTATCGACCATATCGAAAATTTATATTTAGAGATGAATTCCGCACTTGAATAAACATAACAGTGGAAATACTTAGAAGAAGAAGCTATTAATCTGGCAGATTGTCGTGGATTGAAGGAGCTTTGCGATTTCCCACGGTGGGAGACAATTTTTGGAGTTATGTCAGTGGGAGAAATTTTAGTCAAAGCTTTCAAGTCAAGTTGGGGGAACCACACCCTCCATTTGTATCAAAGGTTTGCATTTAAATTCGTCAGTACGACATTAGAGGTTTGCATTTAAACTCGTCAGTACAACATCTGAAGTGTTAATGTACCAGCATCACGTCAATGTACCAGCATGAATTAGACAGTTCGCTGTCAAGTCTTGGGCGTGGAGGAGTGCAGCGAAAAAGCGGAGAAGCTCTAACAGTCAGAAATATGTAGGGCCAAAGTGGAAAACACGTGGCAGGATTCCATTGGCTCTATAAGCGAGGAATCTAGGAGATGTGGATGGTCATGAACTTCGTTGGTAAAACATCTTCGACGTAAAAATCTTAATACAACTACCTATTTGTTTTGTTCACAAACTCAACAAAACAATTTAAATATTCATGCATAATTGATTACTTATGTCTTTGTGCCCAATTAGTGTTTATGTTTTACTTGTTCATATATAGAACAACATCAAATCAAATGTCTCTCATCCTCAATTTGTCATTCTTTGTAAACTAAGCATATCTCCCTATTTTCTCCTATCTCCATATTTGGATTAATAAGTGATGAGAATTTTGCATGGATTGACAAATTATATGGTTTTTATGCATATATATTTTTTCTTCGAAGTATTCTTGTTAT
The DNA here is from genome assembly GCA_027924585.1 of Larix kaempferi. Taxonomy (NCBI): domain Eukaryota; kingdom Viridiplantae; phylum Streptophyta; class Pinopsida; order Pinales; family Pinaceae; genus Larix; species Larix kaempferi. Next base: position 8,025,438 of record BSBM01000454.1, on the reverse strand, counting down.
TTTTAAATAATTATTGAGGTTCTCTCATTTTCTCATTAAGATCTTGCTTCAACTTCTCTAATACCTTCTTTTCAATAAATTCTCAAATCCAATATGGTGTTATCACAAAAATATTCTTCTTCGATTCCATTTTTTTAATTCATTTCACATTGCCATAATACTAACCTTTATATTGAGTTGCCTTCATTTTAAAAAACAATAATAATAAATCACTATATTCTACCAACTTTTTATAGCTATATGGTATTCATACATTGTCCACTTATAGTTTTAATTGTTATTCATTTTTTAGAAAACCCATGACCTCTTATTTTTAATATGGTATTTTTACAATATAACTTTGCACCTTCTAGGGCAATTGGTAGTATTAATATTGTCGAATTAGTTACACACTTCAACGTCTGGGATTAACTACATTACTCTTATTGAGTCTCAATTTTCTAGGTACATATCCCAATAATATAATGAATTCAATGTCCCTCATAAATAACTCTTTGACAAGCTCTGAGTGATAGCTCAATTGGTCATAAATAAGAAGTGAGATCTCTCCCTCAATGTTGGGAAAGTCACAGTTTCAACTCTTTTGATCTCATTGGTGTTAGGCTTTGTAATCGGGGTTGATGGTTTATCTCGTTTACCATCCATGAATCATGGGGAAGTAGTTGAAGGGTCTTCTGCAAGGTTATTCCTTAGATGAAAAAAAACTCTTTGACGACTAATGAAAAATAACTTGATCCATGGTACTTCTTAATTTTTATTTTCAACTCTATAAAAGAAGAGAGATGAGTCAATTTCTTATAGTTGATTGAAAAACATTGTAAGGATAGGATGAACTGTAGTGCGCTTTACTATGTAGATTATATTGAGCTATAGTTAGTTTTTTTGTATAAATACTAAGTTGATGTAACATATGTGCTAAGTTTCCATATGATATATACATATGTTTGTTGTTGTATATGTAAAAAGCTATATTCTATCATATTGACAACTTGTTGCTGGTCATGTTTGCAGTTGTACATGTACAAGAGCTATATTCTATCATATTAATAGCCTATTGTTGTCGGTCCTTGATATTATGTGGATAAAAGGTTGTGGATGTTTTATCTATAGTGACTTCATTAATGCATTGAATCCTTTTGAAAAAAAAATGATATATAAAAACCTAAATAAAATCTCATATACATAAGTAACATATTAGTTGTATATTACATGGTATGGTTTGTGACATAGTGCAAGAATGATTATTTTAAGAACCTATCAACCATGTTCAATATGATGTTGAAGTAATGTTAAAAGGTTAATATATTTGTGAGAAAATCCATGAAGACTAGCTTCCAAGGCCTCTAGGAAATTAATAAAAATATGTATAATCTACCAAGACTAACTAGCTAAACCTCTATTAAACGATATATAATTGAATACATAAATCTACACTAAAATTTGACAATCCTAAATCAATCAATGTCATGTATCATTCAAAATATATAATTAAATCTCTTCAACTCGTTAAATCATTACAAACCATTTCATTCAATATAATATTAAAATAAAGTATATCAATCAAAAGATGGCCTAAAATCTGAAATAACACAATGCTGAGCATGAAGGTATGGAGGTTAACTGAAATGCAATAGCTTGTATATCTCTTTATTGGAAAATTTTAATGTGTAAATCAAATATATGTCATTATTGAAAAATTTTAATATCTAGATCAAGAAAATCCCATCATAAAAAATTAAAATCCAATTCAATTAAAAAATTAAAATTTTTGCTATTTTTGCTATTTTCGAATGTCGAAGAATAATCCAATTCCAAATGAACGGAAACAGTTGGAGTTCATTTATGTTGGATTCTAATTATCATAAATGTTCTGACCACCGTAAATGTTCTGACCACATAAATGAATGAATTGAAAAATATAAAATTTAGAGAAATGACTGTGACTGCCGTATTTGTGACTGTTTCAAAAGAGATTTAGAAACAGTTTGGAAAAAAAATTATGGGCTCAGCAGCAACCATCTCAGCGTCTATAACCAACTGAAGTGCAGAGGGAACATTGAACCTCCTATTGTGCTACACTTCTTCACTGCCCACTTACTGATATATATATTCTCTCTTTCTATTAATATGATTGAGATAGTTTCACGCTTTCGAAGAAAATGGCAGAGAGCAAACAATGCGGTGGTTCTAAGCAGCTTTTTGGAAGCAAAAACCACAAAAATAATGTTTCAATTGTGTTGTTGACATTGTTCCAAGTCCTAGTTCATAATTGTGTTGCATAAATGTTTTATATCATCGCTCACAATGAAGCATTAGAAGAAAATAAGTGTACTATTCCTAACGTGAGTTTCAAATTCAAATTTAAAGTTTAAAAAACAAAAATATGGAGTAGTTGCTGGTATTCAATCTTATTTATCTCTTTATAAAATTTCAATTACCTATAAGCATTTTCACCTTCAAGGGGTCTTCACCATGGAGTTGGATTATAAAATATGAAAGCAATTCATTTTAATAATTGGAATTATATTTATTTAATTTATCAATTTGAATGTTGTAAAATAATTTGATGAAAACTGATTAAGTGTGGCATTAAATACCAACTAAGGGCATTTTATTTGTACACATCATTAGACACTTTACCATGTATGAAAATTGATGCCTTTTTTTCTCAGGTTTTCACAGTTATAAATTGCCATTAAATATCATCTAAACACATTACATTTGTACATATCTCCATACACATCTATATTGCTTGAAAAGTGAAGTGTTTATCATTGGATGCATTTCAGTCAACAATAGTCTCAAATAACAATACGCACAACAAATCGATTACCAATCTAACTTTGACAAGTATCCGCTACCATGCAGCTTTGTTTATTTAGTTTACAAATTCCATTTTCAACAATTACATTGGCTTACTAGCCAATAATCACAATCCATATGAACAGTGGTCATAAAATAATCACAATTCATATAAACAGTGGTCATAAATGGTTCCAAGACACCTTTCTAGTGGCAAGTGTGTCAACTTTGTATGCTTATGGTCGTTCACAATCCTTTTGTTTTCTAGTTTATCCATACAAAAAATCGACTTATGTTTCTCTAGCTTATATGAAGCGGGACAAAGTATCTATGGTTACATTCTTATGATGGGTAACACAAAAAAAACATTAAAGGATTTACATATTTGGTGATGGGGCATTAAAAGTGTTTTGTACGAATCTTGAATACCTATTTGTGAAAAGGTAAGCGTCACTGGGATGTTACACACATATTATGTTTCCCACTGTTACATCCATGGAGGATAATGGTGGTGGAGAAAGCACAAAATTGTGTCAAATTTTTTTCATGAGATAATGAAATGGACTTGTTTTTAATCTCTTTCTGCAAATTTCAATTTATGAATATAAAGAAGTAGTGGTGAATAGGTAACTCAGCAGGATACATATGAGACCTCAATGGAATGCATGGGATTATTCATTATCATTACAAATCTTTATGATTGTATGCATAGTCCATTAATGGATGTGTTTATACAATTCAATTCTAATGCTTTTAAATGAAAATGAATGATGAATGATGAATGATGCATTATTTAATTGTTATTCTACATGTTGACTTCCAACATATAAGCACTGTGCATTAGGGGCATTGGATGTTGATTACTAGTACCCATTCAATAAATGTGTGTGTTGGCCACATATGCACACCTTGCACGAATACATTAGTATATTTGGCTAATGCAATATTTATTAGAAATTATGTTAAGATATAAATATATTATTATCATGTGTATATTATAAATATATAATTGCATGGTTTACAATGTGTTGGCATATTAGATACGTTCAAAATTTAATTGAGTTGAATTGATTGTTGAATTGTTACATATATATAACTATATATGTATGCTAAACTATAAATAATGTGATTCTGATATTATGTGCATGTATAAAAGTACATACATAATATATTATATTATATATGAAATATATATGTTAACTTACATGGTAGAGGATATTAATGTACTAATTGTATATGAAATATATTTTTTAACTTACATGGTAGAGGATATTAATGTACTAATTGGATAGATAGGATTTGCATAGACTCTAGATATATCGTCATATTGCATTTAAATTGATTTGATGCAAAGCAAGACTTGACAACCATGTTATGATTACTTTAAATATAATTCTTACCCTATGGATAAGAAAGGCAATAGTGGAGGTTGATAAATAGAGAGAGGAGATAGGGATAAGGATAAGGGGAGGATGGTACTTGAATGATGAAGGAGTTTTGAAAAGTTTTTGGAAGAAATCTAAGAACAATTGGAAGAAATACTACCTATCTTGTGCATCACTATTGTTCTATGTGGATCACTATTCTTTGAGTAATGAGCATGGAGGGTCAAGAAACTGAAGGGTTTCTTTGAGCTAGTATGTTGGTAAGTGATTTAGGTGGATATTTGTGTCCACCCACATGTTCCACCGAGTTACAACAATTCTTCATCTTCTTGGCAATTTTCTATAGTTTTTCAAGTCCCAAACTTTCGAGGCCATTTTGAGGCCCTAAATGATGTTTTTTTGGCTATTATCAGTTAGTGATTTCAATCAAGCTATCCAATGCCCTAAAAATAGATCATATGTAGAAGTTGAGCCGTTGGGAAGTTGACATATCAACTAGCCACCTTGGGGCCCTCAAATCCTTTTGGTTGTTCATCTCCCAGGGTTAGGTTTTTGGATGTTAAGGTTTTTGACTCTTTATGCTTGTGATAAAAAGACCCTTAGCGGTCTATTTGTAATCAACTCTTATGAATGAGTGTATCCAACACATCTCTCTTTAGAGACAAGGTACCACCATCTGAGCTAGTTTGTATTGCTTTGAAATTTACAATGTTTTTCTATTCCAGTCATTAATATAATTTGTGTTTGATTGTACTACTATACTTTTTGCAAAATATTTGTGTGTGCGTTTCCATTTTCTATTGTTTCCATCATTTCGTTCTCCAAATAAGTTAGATTAGTGGTATTAGAGCAATATGCTCTTGTTGTTTCTAAGTGCATGTCCCCTACGAGATCTTCATATCAAGAGTTAGGTCTCGAACTAGTTGATCTTAGGGAAAACCACTCTCATTGGCCCAAGCCTTCTCATAGGGTGGGAGGAGAAAATGGAGATGACGAAGCAGGGGATCATATTAAGCTATTGGTCGAGGAGGCCCTCGCGCGACAAATGAATGCAATAATGGATGATTTTGTCCAGATCCTTCAATGACTACCGATGATAGAGGAGACACCTTAAATGAGCAACCATTTCATAGGTGTGACTCCCTTCAAGGTATAAGTTAACTTTGACATTCCCTCATTTAAAGGCTAGATAGATGCATACGCTTTGGAGAAATGGTCAAATCTATTAGAGGGTTACTCCTTTGTTCAAAACAATTTTGACAATAAAAAATTCACCTTTGCACTCCTTAAGTCCGTCCCCCATGTCAAATATTGGTGGGACGATTATTGCAAGAGGCACATCGAAGATGATTTTGAAATATATAGGACAAAACCCTATTGGGAAGCTTTTTTCGATGTCAACAAGGGGGGATTCTAACTTGTCGGAAACTATGATGACTAGTACATGAGATGGACAACTCTACACCAGGAGAGAGATGAGATGGTGCTATATTTCACCAATATATTCCATACATTGTGCTCAAAGTTGGGTATATGTGACTCCAAAAGACACTTGGTCCTAAAGTATCGCAGTGGCCTGCATAGGTACATTCATACAAAGATGGATTTCCTGGAATCTCCTCATGGGGATATGCTTATTGGTATGCTGTCAAGGTCGATCAAAAGTTTATGAATAATACTAAGTGGGAGTTTGGGTTTGCAAATCAACTGCAGTAGAATCCTTTTAAAGGCGACCCTCATAGAACAAAGGATAGAGCAAGGATGGCCAAAATCATGACAACCAAGCCAAACCGTAGGTAAACAAGGGTAACAAGAAATCGAAGGACCACCATGTGGTGTGAGTTCCACAAAATACCTTGGAACAAACAAATGAATGTTTCTCAAAATAATCATTATTGGATGAGATGAAATCCTAAGAGCCAGAATCTAGCTCAGACTTTGATTCAGAGGAAGAAAAGGGAAATCATATCAATGATGCAAAACCTAGTGCCACCATCACAACCACAAAGATCCAACCATAAGAGCTAGAGGATCTAGAGGAAAGGGATCACTTCTTCCATTCACAACTATGGGTGAAGGGTGATATGCTACATTTCATTATCAACAGTGGTAGCAAGAAGAAATTGATCTCGGTCGAGGTCATCAAGAGATTGAAACTGTTGATGATGCCACAAGCTCAACTATACATCGTCGTTTGGTTGAGCTAGGGATGAGAAATATATGTCAATAAAAAATGTCGCCTATCCTATGACATCAAGCCCTTCAAAGATGAGGTACTGTGTGATGTTTCCCCACTTGAAGTTTGTGATTTTCTTTTAGGAAAACCCTATATGTGTAAATGCCATGCTATTTATGAGTCTAGGCCCCATAGTATCATTGTTACTTTGGAAGTCCAAATTTGTAGGATACTCAAGGTAGTCTCGAATACTACAGTTTCCTTAATCTCTACAAAGTAATGTCATAAGGTCATCTCTTAGAATGGGAAATATATCCTCTTCATGGTTCAGTCAGAAGGTGGACGAAAGGTCATTGCAGCCTCCATAGCCCCAGCATAAGGTCTCTCTAAACAACATAAGCAAGTGGACACTATTATAGAAGAATATAGAGATATCTTTGACTCACCTAAATGGATTCCTCTAGACTACCAAGTTAAACATTCAATTGATTTGATACATCGTTCTCCTTTAGCTATGGCCCAATATATAAACGCTCTCTTTTTTAGAATGAGGAAATAAAGTGTCATATTCAAGTTCTCATCCAAAAATACCACATTCGACTGAGCTCCTCACCTTGTGGGAGCCTAATTATGTTGGTTCTGAAGAATGATGGGACATGGAGACTCTTTATGGATTATAGAGATCCCTTCACAACTCTATTAGCCACAACCATTTTGAGGTATGCTTGGGGTCCCATCCATTAGCCCCATTTGATGTAGCACTTCCCATTGCATATATATAGGAAGACTCCACCCATGCTCAAACTGAGTCTGATTGGGAATCCAAATTTGTTGAGTAAATCCAACACATATAACAACAAGTTCACGACATCTTGCATAAAGATAATGGAAAGTATAAGCATCAACATTACTAGCATCGAGTTCTGCAGAAGTTTCAGATTGCAATAAGGTCTGGCTACATTTACAGAAAGAATGCTTCACAGGACCCCATCAGAAGCTCCTCCCACTTCGATATGGTTCTACACCATCACCAAGGTTGTGATTTGGAGGCCCTAAACGATGTTTTTTTGGCCAATCGGGAATTTGAGTATTTCCATAGCATTCATTGGACCTGGTATAAGGTTTTCAATCCCATTTATTTCTTTCTAACAAGCTATTAGGTTCCCCAAACAAAGAAAGTAAGCAAAAGTTGTTCCCCTGGGAAGTTGACATATCAAGTAGCTACCTTGGGGTCCACAAATCCTTCTGGAAATTCATCTCCTAGGGTTAGGTTTTTTATGTTATGGTTTTTGCCTATTTATGCTTATGATAAAAATTCCCTTTACAATCTCTTTGTAATTAGCTCTTGCAAATGAGCATAGCCATCATATCTTTCTTCAAAGATAAGCTACCACCATCTGAGCTAGTTTGTATTGCTCTTCTATTTACAATGTTTTTCCATTCCATTCATTAATAGAATTTGGGTTTTATTGTACTACTATTTTTTTTGAAAAATATTTTTGTGTTTGTTTCCATTTTATATTTCTACCTTCTGTAATGAACCCAAATAAGATTTAGGCACACTAACTCGAAAATTGACCAACTAGTACTAGAATCCACATATTTTTCTCCAAACACAACGATAAATTTACTAAATTTTCCAAGCATGGGTCCAGGGGCATCTAAAGACTCTAAGCAACCAACTCACACATAAGAGCTTTACAGGTTTGGCTGAATTGATTTTGCTTCGACAGTTTCACTTTCAAGATGCATCACACTTGGGAAGACCATTTGGGCAAGCCAAATGACTAGAGGCAGTTTCCCCAGGAATTATGTGGAAATCCTTCCACTTATGGTGTAGTATTGGAAGAAACTAAACTAGTAGGGATTAATATTTCAGATCAGAACACTTGTACCACTTAGTGAATTTAAAACAATGGAAATATGGAGGTTAGACTCACAACTAGATTCTAAGTTGCAAAGATTTGGATACCGACACTGCTTTCTTTCCAAACTTCCAAACACTGCCAAATTGTTTTGAATTCCTTTATTGGCACTTGAAATTGACCCTAACACACCCAAAATGAGACAAATTAACCACATATTGATTTAAGGAAGCATCTATAGCTGAATTATAACATAAAAAAAAGAGAGTGATGGGATATTTCTACAAGAGATTTAATAGTGACACATAGACATGAATATACTGGAAAATCATACTGATATTTTATTGAGTATGGATGGAAACATGCTGAATATTCATGGTTTTATTAGCAGCTACAAATTACAAGAAATTATGATATGATAGGAGCCACAGGACTCAAAAGAGTTACAAAGAAGAGAGGATAGGAAACTACTCCCTAGAGTGACTTCTCCTTCTCAATTCTTGAACTCCCAAGCGATAATTCAACCTGACCTTGAGATATGACCTGGAAATTACATGAGAATCCTGTAATTATTCTCAGTGAGGAAGGATGAATTCCTTCCTCCTCAAGCTCTAGCTGATTCCTCAACTGGTGTGGTGAACATGTTGACGCTTGGAAAATTCCTTGCATCGACAGTAGGGATTCTTCCCAATAAAAAGTCCCAACTAGACTATTCATTGTTTGGAATGTTGAATCCGTCCGGTTAACAGTCCAGCTGCCGTATATGTAGTTTTAATTTAGCTTTACCGGTTTCCCGACCCATTGTTTATATTTTATATTTGGGGATGCAAATGAGAATGCTCTAATTTTAATAATGCATGATCCTAAATAAAATAAACTATTTGAATGATAGGTAGAAGCCTCACAAGTGATGCGCAAGTTCTTACCTCGTCTGATCACTTCTACCTTATCAATCAATTAAAACTACTCTAATAAAATACATCTTTAAACTAATTAAACTAATTTATCCTTGCAAGGATCAAGTTTTAAAATACGAGTAATATCTGAGATTGCTACTACAAATTTAACAATTAACTGATTGAAATAAAGTATTCACAATCACAGTAAAATGATTACACAAAGACAGATTTGATACTCATTGATTTCATTTATTACTCAATTCTACACAGACATTTGCATTTTATAACAGAAAATGAGTAAAACCGTTCATACGCCATTAGAATAGTCCAACAAAGTAAGAAAGATATCACTGCATAAATATGAACAAGGGAAGAAGTAATTATGTGCCTTAATTCATAACATTCCATGCAAACTTCATGTAAGCTTTCACCCAGCAAAATACTTCTTTCTCATTAGCAGAAAATCAATTCTCATACAAAATGTTACTTGCTTCTATTACACAATCCAAAAGCCCCTATCTCATTCTAATCCATCCTATTTATCTTTACAAAGATTTGTCTCTATGTGACCAATCACTTCACATTCCCTCTTAACCTTTGGTTTCCACACTTTTTTCCTTTTGTGGTTACACCAAAAAATAACCAAAAATAAATAGTAAATTACAATTTACATTAATTTTATAGAGGATTTTCTTGACTTGAAATGTAATTGTCCCAAAGGTTACTTTCATAAGATATCACATTATATTGTTGAGGTTCTAATAACTTTAAAGCAACTTTGTGAGTGGACATTTCTTTGACCATATCTATTAATCCCTTTGCAGATGCCTTGCGACCTTCTCCTAGAAAGTATGCATTTAGATTTCCCTACATGCTACTGAACATCCTCTGCAGTGAACATGCCCAACTCTTTAATGTAATCCATATCCTCCCCCAAACTATTTCTTAACTCTGCTAAGCATTGTTCTTTGGATGGAAATTCATCAATAGCTTTAGGGATTGGAATATGGCATTTCTCATATGCTTGGTATATAACTTGATAAATTTCTTCACACTTTGTAATTGATCTTTGTACTTTGTTTTGTACTCTCTTGGCTGAATTTCGACAACTTTCCAAGAGAGCTATATCTAACTTTAATTCAACAGCTATTCTTTTAGGTAAGTGAGTAGGAATTTCCTTGATTCTCCCTTTCCACCCAATTAGATTCTTCACTTTATTAAATGTGTACTAGTTTATGTTGTATAGTGGTATCCTCCACAAAGATCTGTTTCATTCTATCCATCATTTCTCTTAATTCATAAATTTCCTTTGTCAATAACTCTTGAGAATGAAAAAGTTTTTTTTTGTATTTCACAAGCATGTTCACATAATGGTGCCATGTCATGCTTTTGTGCTTGAGCAATTCTGATTTGCTCCATCAAGGACTCCTTATCTTTAATCCATTCGTCCATCTGAGCTTGCAGAGATCCCTTTTCAATCGTCATGGATTCTACTTGTTGATTTAACTGGGTTTCCTTTCCTTCTAATTCCTTGATTCGAGATTGGAAATTAGTTCTTTCTCCTTCCATAAATACTAGTTGTACATTTAGAGAATCCTTTTCATCTTCAAGGCCTTGATAATCCAACAAACGTGTTTCTTTCTCTGTTTCCATGGCCTCCTGCTTTCCTTTCATCTCAATTCATTCACATTGAGCTTGTACTAAGCTATCCTATAACTTGAGCATTTTTTCTTTGCTACGTTCTAAATCATCCAGTAATTTTTCCACGTTGTTTGCATTAGTTTGTGCTACAACAATATTCATAGAAGTAGTAAATTTTGGATCTTTATTAGTACCTTCTACTAGAGTACTCTCCTGCACAGTCACAATATCGGGTTGTGTATCAATATTCAAGCTCTTTTCTAACCTCTTTAGGATGGTGTTCCTTTTTGGATAAAAAACAATGGTGTCAAGCTTGGATACAAAATGTTGCTTTGAAGGAGTAAACAGTGTAAGTTCAAGCTCATCTAATGGTAGATGGCCTCCAGTAAGAGGTATTTCTGGGTCGGCAGGTGTGTCTACTTCCATAACTTGTTGATTATGATTTTCTTCTTGATTTCTCTTTTCTTCCACAACTTTCTTGATCTTCTCTTCTTCTTCTTTCTTATTCTCGGCTTCATCTTGTAATTTTTTTTGTTCCTGATCAACAACTTCCTTATCTGCTTTTTCTTGTTCTTCTTTAATTCTTGCCTCTTCTTCTCTTTGTATTCTTTATTCTTCTCGTTTCCTCTTTGAATTTTATTCCACCAAGGATTCTTCATGGGATTTATTTTGTTCTGGCTCTTTTGACGTTTCTTTTTTCTGGCTTGAACTTGTTTCTTCTTTCCTACCAAATTGCTTGTTCAATTCTGACATGTTCTTTTCTCTTCTATACACGTCTTCATATTTCAAGAAATGATCTGTATATTCAAAGTTGATCCTGGATGAGGCACAATGTTTAGTTGCATTCTGTAATTTATCATTCTTGACAAATATTTTTTCTCTGAAGTGGTATGCTTCTAGATCTTTCACAAAATTTTCTGCACCTTTGACCTTAGTAAACTTATACGCTCTGATAGTAAAAGGGGGTGGAAGGTAAGATGCTTTCTTATTCTCATTTAGAAATTGTCCGACTCTGTTTATGAATACATGTCTTACTACTTCCTTGTGAACTATATAATCTGTGACATACTTTGGCATCAAAGAAGGACTTTTGGTGCCTCCATACATCCAGATATAAGTACATTCTAGTGTAAAATAATAATCCCCATACTCACTGATCACCTCCAATGCAGTGTCTGACATGTAATTAGGCTCTTCATCTAAAATTCTTTTATACGAGGGTATTATAAACTCTTCATAGACGAGTTTGTAAAAGCGGGCACACTTATGGTCCCACATGATCTGGTAAGCCACATAGATGGGATTTTCATCTGGGACCCAATAACATCATAATTTATAAAATGGGTTCCTAATCGAGATGCAATCAATTAGGTAAGATTCCATGTTAAAATATGCTTTATTCTTTGTCAAACCTCCTTGAGCTGCTGATATTGCTGCAACCATGCTCTCTGAAATAATATATCCCAATTAAAAACAATACCATGAGTGGAAATATGATACATGATTGGAACCCAGTTGAGTTTGTATATGTTTTCATTTTCCCTCCCAAATATTCTACTCAGCATCATAGCCATAATACTTAATGGGGTTTTCAAGTTCTATGAATCATGTTCTCCGCTGGCTCTTTGCCTCAGTTGTTTTCCTTGGAGAATCATTTTCTTGGAATATTCTGAATGATCTATATTGATGCTCTTAATCCAATCATCAATTAGAAGGACTTTGGGAGAAGTTAATTTGTAATTTGTGCCTACATGTGCCGTTTGAAATGAGGAGCACCCCTTTCCATTAGCTCCTTCAATGATTCTAGACTTAACATCTATATAAGGAAAAATCCATCCTATTACTTCGGAGCATGGGAATAAATCTAGGCGAGTTGCAGCTTTATGGAGACCGAATTTCTTTGTATTTTGATAAATTACCATCTCCTCAATAGAGGCATCAGGCACATCTTGATCTCTGATAAGTTGGTATATTTTCCCCCATTTGTATTCGGGGACTAATCCGGTGATAGCTCTGATATCTTCAAACAAGGTTTCCATGGTAGTTTCTGGAACTACTTGAATGACCAAATCAGATTCTACAACTTTGGATTTGCACTTGGAAGACCTTCTATACATATCTGAATCCTGTAACAAAACGCAATATCAAGATTCTACATTGTTTATGTTTGCAGTACAATTAGCATGGAAACAATAAAGCCTATAAGAACATGAAAAAGTTCAGATAGTTTAGGCCTTGTGTTATCAAAAAATTAACTTGTTAATTCATTTAGCAAATTATTTTTCAATGCAAGTCATTCTATGAAAAGAATGTGTGCTTACAACAATCTCTGTGAAAAAATGAAAAACATACATTATGCTTGTTATATCAAACCAAAATAATCATTTTAGAAAATATAAAATCATTGCAGTGACCACCTCTAATGATAGTCTACACTCCCTTAGTGTTCTAAGCATGTTCCATCGTATTATAGGGTTTCAGACTGAGCGAATACAATGGCGATGAGAATATTTCATTTAAAATATTGAGTAAACAAACATTTCTTTAGATTTCGTATGTTTAACCCTAGGATCGGGAGTTCAGACTACCATGGAACTAATTTAAGTGCACTTTATTTTTTTTTGAAACCATAAGCTTAACAATGCACTCTATATGAAAAAAAAAAACTGAACAAGCATGTTTATTGACCATGCCAACTGAAAATCCAAAGGTAATCAATGTTATTCGGCTTTCGACTATTCCGTCAACTAAAAAATATAGGGTTTTACTCATGTTCTCTTAAGCCACGTCGTCTAGGGTTTCAGTGAACATAGTCCCTTTTCGAATAGATGAGAATGGTACTCTTCTTGGATGCTCATCAAAAGAGTACATGCTGAATCGTTGGTGAAATCTCTCTACGAAGAAGAAGAAAAATAGAAGAAAACTACAGGCTCAAATACTAAGCAGAACCAGGGCAAGAAACATTTTTTTCTACCTAACTTCTAATGCCCAATAAAAAACAAACACACCTGTCCGAAAAAATAGACAAACTTACCTGGAAAAATGAGTGTGTTCTCAAGACATGGTTCGAGTGGGCAGAAGATCCCTTCCAAGTGGCGTGTGATCTGGCAGAGGCTTTTTACAATTTAGTTAAGCGAACATGGCTTTGAAAATGCAGAGTTAATTCAAACATATTTTCTCCTTTAAAACCTAACTCTTAACCCTAAATAATCCTCATTAAATGTTTAGCAATGGGAAGTTCCTTTTCACATGAACTTAGATGATGTTAAGAAATACTTTCCATCAGTGGCAAATCGGATCCCGATCCGAATCGTTTCGAAGCAAAATATTATTTCATGACGATGAGTTTCGGGCTAAAATATTATTTTACATTGGTAATGTATTAGTCCATGCAAACGAGATTCAATGTGTATCGGAGCACAAAATGGTTCGGCATCGATTGTTTCGGTGAGAAAAAGACAAGTCAACCAATCGACGCAAAAGCATGTTCTTCTCTAACCATTTTAGTGAAATTTTGATTTCTCCTCTGACCATTTCAGTGAAATTTTGATTTCTCCTCTGACCATTTCGGTGAAATTTCGATTTCTCCTCTGACCATCTCAGGGTAGAACATAATTTTAGTCCGATTTTTTCGGAGAGGATTTAAATTTTGCTTCGAAACAACGAAACTAAAAAAAAAACTTATAAGTATAATTTTTTCTATAAAAACCATTCTAAACGACCTTTTGAAACTAAAAATACAAATCTATGGATGAACTTAAAATATAAGGAGGGGCCTGAAAAATCTAAGAAACAATTTAGGGAAGAGGTTGCAGTTGCAACAATTGTCGACTAGCTGGGGAACATAGATCTCTCAAAGGGCACATAAAACTCTTTTGGACCAGATAACTTAATTAGGGTAAGAATCACTTATACTTATTAATGACTTCTAATTGTAAGAGTCATGCTTCATTATTTCTCCTTAGGATTAAAAGTTTCTATTTCAGTTTGGAATAAGTGCCTGTTAGATCATAAATTAGTATTAACTTTAGGGATAGGGTAGCCTGGTTTAGAATTCACAATTACTCTCTCGAGGCTAGAGTATGAGGTTCATTTACCTACCCTGTCTTTAGCAGTCACTAAGTAAGACACCACAAGATCGTAACAATATCAAGCATATGTACTCGTGTGTTCCTCATTCCTATACCACTTGCATTTCTTTGATTCTTTAGCATACTTTGATGCTTGAGTCATTTTAATATACAATTCTATTTGTCATCAAAGATTCATCATAGGTTCTTCCATCCATGATGTCCTTTTGTGTGAGTAATGAATATTTTATTTGATTTATCATACCCACAGACAAAGAAGAACCTTATTTAGTGTCATCGGGAGTATCCTCTTGATTGGCTTTCACATCTGCTTATTCTTCAAATATCTTTTGACTTTGATTGATATTAAATTTTCAGAGAACTTTTGACTCTATTTGTTCCTTTTGGCTTTAATATTGTGGTAGAGGATCATTTTGATTTCCGTATATCTACATGCTTCCTTTCCATGGGTCAACTATAGTATACTACTCGAGACAGGGTTATTTAAGTGTACAATGAGTGAATCCCCAATATAGTAATTTATAAGTGTTTATCCTGACTATTTACACAGGTTTTAGTATGTTTTAATATAGAATGAACCAAGTGACCGATTTTCCATGAAATAGAATGAAAATTAAGAAAGATAGGTTTCCATAACTCTTTACAAAAATAATATATTTAGGTTTCGAAGCGATTCTCACTCCTTCTAAATTCCTAAATCTTACCACAAGAGTAATTCTATGAATAATATCAAATACTAGTTTCATGCTTATCACTCTAATTATTGAGTTGACTTGATTCAAAAAAAAAAAATGCAAACTAACAGTAAGGCTAAACTTAACTATTCTGAAAATAACTAAACCAGAAAAGGAAATTTATTGCGCCGAGAGGTGCTCTACATCCCAGTATGGGAGAGATCTTGTAACGTGATATAACGTTAGTGACATGTCGGCCAAAAATAATAGTGATAGTGAATATTATGGGAGAGATCTTGTAACGTGATGTAACATTAGTAATGTTTGTAACATTAAAGTAAAAAGAAGTAAAGTAATAGTGATGGTGAATATTATGGGAGAGATCTTGTAACACGATGTAACATTAGTAACGTTTGTAACATTAAAGTAAAAAGATGTAAAGTAAAGTAAGTATGGGGGAGATGTTGTAACGTTTGTTATGTAACATTTGTTACTAACAAAATAATTTTAAAAATTCATGTCGGCTAATAAAATAAAAAATTATGGAAAGTATTTAAAAAAAATCCATGTTGGTTCATAAAATAAAATATTATGAAAAGTAATTAAAAAATAGATGTTCGTTTATAAAATAAAAACTTAAAACTTAAACCTGTATCTATCAATCAAGAGAGATCAAATTTCTTGAGTTTAAATTTAAAACAAGAAATACACCTCAAGAAATTGGATCCCTCTCGGTGCTTGATTGATACGGGTTTAAGATGGATCTATGTTGGTTTATGTACAAAAAAAATTCCTAAACCTAAGAAACATATTGTTTGAGAGTTTGGATGTTTACAGGAAGAGTTTCCACTTCCCCTTGTAGGTCCTATAGTCTATATGTTCTTGGACCAAGCTTCTCAGCAATCTAGTAAGGGCCAAGCCATAAATGTTGTAACTTAGTATGTTTTCCCTTTTCTTCATGGGGGTGGTCACACTTTAGAACTAGGTCTCCTACCTCAAAATATTTCTTTCCATACTTTCGACTATCAAACCATTTATTAATGTTATGTTTATGGAGGTTAAACTTGTCTCTGGCCCTCTATCTTTCTTCTTCAATTTTTAACAATGTATTAATTTGTGACTGCATGATTCCACTATTGGATCCCCGAGATGCTTGAGATAATTGCAAGGAGGGTAATAGGACCTTTGGAGGAATTATATCCTCTTTCCCATAAAATAATGTGTAAGGAGAAACCCATAAAGAATTCTTCGAAGTGACCCTATCATCCCATAGAGCATTGGGAAGAGCTACATGCCAATTCCTTTGATTTTCAATGACAGTTTTCTTTAATATTCTAATCAAGTTTTTATTGGTAGACTCTTATAACCCATTCCCTTGTGGATAATAATTAGAAGAATAATGCAACTTAATTCCCTTTTCAGTGGAAAAATCACTCATTTTTAAAGAAGAGAAATAAGAAGCATTGTCAAAAACTAAAGAAATTGGAGCCCCAAACCTGATTATGATGTTCTCTTGCAGGAATTTGATAACTGCATCCTCGTTGAATTTGCGTAAGGGAACAAATTTAGTCCATCAAGTAAAATAATCTGTTGCAGTAAGATTGTAACAATGTTGTAAAGAAGAGTTGGGGTTGATTTCTCCAATGATGTCTAAGCCACACTGCTCGAATGGATCAGAAATAATAACTGGTTGCATTGGTGTTGCGGGTTTTGATAGTCTACTGGCACTCTTTTGGCATACGTTGCATTTTTGTGCATAAGCATGTGCATCTTTGAAAATGGTAGGCCAATAATATCCAACCCTCAAAATTTTATGTGTAGTTGTATCCCCTGAATAATGACCTCCCATAGGAACAACATGTAATTCTTTAACCACCTTTTCTGCATCATCCTTTTCTAGGCATATGAGAAATACTCTGTCATAATTCTTCTTAAAAAGTACTCCATTGATTATTTGATACGAAGTTGATTTCGATATAAGAGCTCTTCTTGGATTATAATTCCAATGTTATGGAGTATACCTGTGTTGAAGATAATGTATTAAATCTCTATACCATGAATTAGGAGTGGTATGAATATAACACACTTCTAACAAATTCATTTCAGATTCGTTGTCCCATCCATTAACCTCTTCATTTGAATTCTCAATAAGCAGCTTGCATAGTCCTTGACCTTTAACAATATTTGCGGGCTTAAATTCTAGATCATATTCTTGTAATGCGGTCACCCAATTTCAACGTCTTTCTCCCAATTCCTTTTGTACAAATAGAGATCTGACAGCCGGATGAGGCACTACAACCTTAGTTATGTTCTTAAGATTATAGGGTCTTAACTACTTTACCGCTTTGAATACCGCATAAGATTCTTTGTCTACATCTGGATAATTGAGTTTAGCTTCGTGTAACCCAGTGCTCATAAAATATATCGGATATTCATCCCTGTACTCTCCCTTTTGTGTGAGCATTTCCATAAGAGAATGATCAGAAGCAAACGTATAGATAATGAAATCTTTCCCAAAATCAGGAGTGCTTAATGAAGGTACATGTGCAATAACATTTTTAATATTCTTAAATGCATTATTTTCTATGTCAGTCCATTTAAACTGTACAGTTTGCTTCACCATTTTTTGAAAAGGTTTTACAATTTATGCAAAATCTGGTACAAACCTTCGAACAAAATTTATTCTTCCCACGAATGATTGCATTGCTTTTTTATTATGGGGCATGGGAATCTAGAGTACAACTTGTATTCTTTCCGGTTCAATCGAGATTCCTTTTTTTAGAGATGATGTGCCCTAATAGCTTCCCTTCTAAAACAACAAATATGCTTTTCTTGGGATTCAAAGATATGCCATATTTTTTGCAACGCTCAAAATTTTGTTCTAAATGAAAAGCATGGTCTTCTCTTTTCTTGGAGAAGACTATAACATCATCTAAATAAAAAAAATGATGTGGTCGATTAACCCTCAGAATGCAATATCCATGGCCCTTTGGAATGTGGCTCCAACATTCATTAGACCAAACAGAATTATCCTATAAGTGAATGTTCCCCATTTTGTGCGGAAGGTAGCCTTCATATGATCCTTTTTGACCACTAATACTTGATTATATCCTGAAAATATGTCTAACAAGGAGAACATTTTCGAGCCCGGCACAAGTTGTAAAATTTGTTCCATGGGAGGGACCGAATAATTGTCTCTGTCTGATGCTCTATTTAAATTTCAAAAATTCACACACAGTCTTATCTCTCATGATTTCTTTCGTACATGCACCAGGTTTTCCACCCACTCAGAATGCCAAACTTTGAAAATAATTTTGGCATCCAATAACTTCTTTAATTCATTCTGAATCAGTCGTTCTAAGGTAGCATGCATTTTCCAGAGTTGATGCTGAAAAGGCTTTGCAGTCATGTCCCCTCCCATCCAACCAGCTAGATGGAGAGGATCGTGACGGTTAAACCGGGCATCTAGCCCCCATATCCATTCATTAAACAAGCATTCAAATTCAAATGAATAAAAATATAGACATACACAAATGCATAACAGATGTGATATTAAACTGGGCGTCTAGCCTTATGAAACGTTTAACCATAAGCATGAACATAATATAACAGAGATAGATGGAACTGTATGGTTTTAAGAAAATCACAGCAGAATATTAAGAATTTCACATCCATCATACATTTAAGATGTTCATCAAATAAGTAATTGCAATTTAACACAAGAGAATACTTATCTCAATAAGGCAATCCCAAGCAACTGGCTATGCAACTGCAACGTTCCACCCAACCATAGGCCAGTGTGCTCCTCAATCTCTCAGCACCACTGCCACCCCCGAGATGGGCATGATCTCTACAAGGAACCAGGGAACAATAGACTCACACATAGCCAAGCATACACCAAGATGAGCCAAGCCAATCTACAATTGGGTTTATCAGGCTACTAGGAGATGGAAAGGAAGAGTTGCTAAGCTAGTGAGCTCCAGCACAGAGCCAGGGATAACCTTGCAAGATCTATCTAGCTTGGCACCCACAATACCTACACACCCAGCACAAGGAAGTATTCTTTTCACTGCTGTGCAGTCCCTCAAGCCATACCTTCCCTATCTAGTGCTCTCAGGGTATGCATAGAAGAGTAACCAAAGCCCTCTTGATCTTTTTGAGAGGTTGTCTCCCCCACTAGGTTTATCAAGCCACTTCTATCCACTACCATTCCAACACCTCAGCTCACAGGCTCAAACCAAGAACAAGGATGCACATAACAGCAGGACCCCACTTGCTGGGCATGAGGAAAACATTTTCCACAGTGGAATGCATGAGATGGGGTTTCAACTAACCCATAAAAACGTGGGAACCCACAAAAACGAAATGGGGAGTTGGTGGTTTATGGGTTTCCCCATTGACACATGGATTAATACTATTGGCTCAAGGGTTTGAATAATTTCCCTCCCTATTCCTTGTAGAACCATGCCCCATCTCTTTTGTTGCATTGCATAGCCGGTTGTGGGTATTTTTCATTAAAATTCGTATTTACATGATGTCTTATATACATTGTGCCCATCTCGCACAAGAACCATAGGCATCTATTTTAATTGCCGATACATAAACGCTAAATCAATGGTGGGGGCCTTGGCCTTGAGCTCCTCACCATGATTAAGTTACAATATTTACATCATTTACAAAGGGGGTCAAAATGGGTACGTGACATACCCCTCCCCTTACATTAGCACTGTACTCAGTGCTCATCAAAATTGAACAAAAATGGATATGCCATCCTCATGGCATCCTCCAGCTCCCATGTAGCCTCATCGGGACCGTAGTGCTTCCATTGCACCTTTACCTGTCCGATGGCTCGGTTCCGGAGCAATGTTACTTTCTTGTCTAGGATGCGCAATGGATCGGTTTGGAATTCTCCCTCGGGTTCCACCTGGATCACATCCCAATTAATCACATGGTTAGGATCATGCACATATTTCTTAAGCAAGGAGACATGAAAAACATTATGAGCTTTAGTGCTAGCAGGCAATGCAAGTCTATATGCAACTGGCCCTATTCTTTCAAGCACTTCAAATGGCCCACAATATCTAGGTGATAGCTTGGCACAACTCCCAAGCTTCAAGGAACTCTTCCTTGATCTTACTCTAAGATACACATGATCCCCAACATTGAATTCCCTATGCATTCTATGTTTATCTGCATAGCTTTTGTGTCTATCCTGGGCTGCTTTCAAATTTTGCCGGATCTTTGCAACCTCTTGTTCCATTTCCTTAAGCAATTCTGGCCCAAGTACAATGTGGTTCACTGGATTGTCCCAAGTCACTGGTGTCCTACACCTTCTGCCATACAAAGCTTCATACAGACTCATTCCCAATGATTCTTGATGCCCATTATTATATGCAAACTCTACCAGGTGTAAATAATCCTCCCACTTGGATGGCTTGTCCATTACATACATGCGGAGCATGTCTTCAAGTACCTGATTTACTCTTTCTGTTTGCCCATCTGTTTGAGGATGGTACGCGGTGCTAAAGTTAACCTGTGTACCCAAATCTGCAAAGAGAGCTTTCCAAAAATTGGAAGTGAACTTGGTATCTCTGTCAGAAATTATTGCCTTAGGCAACCCATGTAATCTGAAAATTTCCTTCATGAAAATATCTGCAATGGCATCGGCTTTATGTGTGGACTTAACCGGTATAAAATGTGCTGCCTTTGTTAACTTGTCCACCACAACCATGATGGAATCATGTTGTTTCTTAGTCATTGGCAATCCTGTAATAAAATCCATGGAGATTATTTCCCATTTCCATTCTGGAATTGGCACTGGGTGCAATAAACCTGCTGGGTGTTGGTGTTCCACCTTCACCTGCTGGCATTCCATGCACTTAGAGATGTATTCAGCGATGTCCTTCTTCATACCTGGCCAGAAATAATATTTTCTTGCTGTAGCAATTGTTTTCTGATATCCTGGGTGACCAGAGTATGGAGCTTTATGGATCTCATCCATAACCATTCTCCTTAAATCTGCCGCATTTGGAATATAGACTCTATTCTTATAGGTAAGAACTCCGTCTTCCTCCAAATGATAACCTTCATACTTCTTGCCAAGGTCTTGCTGCTGCAATTTGTCCTTTATCTGCTCATACACTTTATCCTCAACCATACGGCTAACAATCTGCTGCTTCAAATCTGGTTGGCAAGTACTAAGCGCTGCCACATACATTTCATGTACCTTCCTGCTGAGCGCATCAGCCACCTTGTTTTCTTTCCCTTTTATATGTTTGATCTCAAAATCAAATTCACACAAAAATTCCAACCATCTGGCTTGCCTAGCATTTAACATTGGCTGATCAAACAAGTATTTCAGACCACAATGGTCTGTCCTTAACTCGAATTTTCTTCCCATTAAGTAATGCCTCCACATCTTCAAGGCATGTACTATGGCTGCAAGTTCTATGTCATGAGTAGCATAGTTCTTCTCATGCTCCTTCAACTTTCTTGACTCATAGCATATCACGTGGTTGTCTTGCATAAGAACTCCTCCAAGTCCTTGATTGCATGCATCGGTACACACCACAAAGTCCTTTTCCGGGTCTGCAATCTTCAGAATAGGTGCACTTGTAAGAAGATTCTTCAACCGTTGAAAACTTTCCTCACATCTTGGTGACCATTCAAACTTTATCCCCTTCTTTTGCAAAGAAGTGATCGGGTTAGCAACTTTGGAAAATCCTTCGATAAAACTCCTGTAGTAACCAGCAAGGCCCATAAAAGATCTCACATCAGTCACATTCCTTGGAGTTGTCCAATTCATAATGGCTTCAATCTTCTTAGGGTCTACAGATATTCCTTCGTCGGAGATGATGTGACCCAAATAATGAATTCTGTCTTTATAAAAGTCACATTTGCTCAACTTGGCATACAACTTATGCTCCCTTAATAATTGCATTGTCATTCTCAAATGTTCTTCATGTTCTTCTTCATTCTTGGAATAGATGAGAATATCATCTAGGAATACAAGAACAAACTTGTCCAAATACTTGCTAAAAACATTATTCATGAGACACATGAATGTAGCTGGTGCATTTGTGAGACCGAATGGTACCACTACAAACTCATAGTGTCCATACCTCGTTCTAAAGGCTGTCTTATGAATATCTTCTTCTTTGATTCTTACCTGATGGTAACCAGACCTCAAGTCAATCTTTGAAAATACCTTTGCTCCTCTCATTTGATCAAAAAGGTCATCAATTCGGGGCAATGGGTATTTATTCTTCACTGTGACTTTGTTCAACTGCCTGTAGTCAATACATAACCTGAGTGTTCCATCTTTCTTTTTCACAAATAGAACGGGCGCTCCCCACGGGGATACACTTGGCCTAATATATTTCTTTTCCAGCAACTCTTGTAATTGCATTTTCAATTCTAGCAATTCTGGTGTACTCATCCTGTACGGTGTCTTAGAGACTGGTGCCGCTCCTGGCACAAGTTCAATTGTAAAGTCAATGTCTCTCTTTGGAGGGAGTCCTGGAATCTCATCGGGAAAAACATCCCTGAATTCTTGCAATACACGATAGTCCTCCAATTTAAGAGTTTCATTCTCTGCTGCCTCTAAAACGTGAGCTGCATACAGTTGACATCCCTTCCTACAGAACTTCTTTAGTTGCATGGCTGAAACCTGTCTAACAGAAGTCACCTTTGGAATGCCTTTTACAACCCTCAGGTTTCCTTCCTCGTCCATGCATTCAAATGTCTTATTGTAGCAGTCAAGTTTAACCCTGTGTGCTTCTAACCAATCCATTCCAATGATAATATCATAGGAACCAAGTGGCAAAATATTCAGATCTGCATAAGTGAATAGCCCATCCATCTCTAATGGACATTTCTCTACTATTTCACTAACTTTTCTCTTGGTTCCAGTGGCTAGTTGAACTAACCATGATTTACTATGCTTTAATTTCTTGAAAGTGCAAACCTCAACAATTCTAGGAGTGACATAACTGTGAGTAGATCCAGGATCAATCAAAATAGAAACAGACTGCTTAGCAATCTTACCTTCAACTTCAACCACAGTTGACTGATGATCTGCTTGGTGGTCATCTACTGCTGCATAGATCCTAGGGATTGTCCTTGCCACTTGACCCACAGTTCCAGCTCCTTGGATGTTGTGAACTTGATTTGCATTCCCATTCCTATGTGGACAGTTCCTAAGCATGTGGTCTCCTCCACAACCCCAACATTGAAGTGGTTCTCTTGGCTCTTTTGGATCTCTCGGCTTGTCTCCCATCGTCCTGGTTGGCTTAGTCACAACCTGTGATGGCTGCCTTTGCTGATTCTTGAATTGAGGAGGCTTGAACCCCTTCTTCCTTTGATCAAACTTTTCATTTTTCTTATCCTTCCACGCCTTATGGAATTCTGGTTTGCTTCTGTTTTGATCAAAGCAATACTTGGCCTTTCTTATGGCCTCCTCTAGAGTTCGAGGTTCATCAAACTCAATTCTGTCTTTATATGACTGGGGCAGTCCACTTACGAAACGCTGAATTTTGACCTTATCATCTCGAATATACTTGACATACCTCAGCAGCTCCAAGAACTTGTTTGCATATTCTTCCATGGTCGATTGTCCCAATCTCAGCTCATGGAACTCTTTGATCTTATCATCATAGTACCTATCAGAGAGGTACTTCTGCTTGAAGTGTTTCTTGAACTGCTTCCATCCAATCTTCCTTTCGTTGATCTTCTTCACTTGCCTGGTGTGTTCCCACCATATAGATGCTCTTCCATTCAAGTTGAAGATGGCAACCCTTGCCTTCATATTCCCAGAGTAGTCTTGGACTTGGAAATATTTTCTCATCCCAAGAAGCCAAGCTTCAGCTTCTTGACCAGATTTTACCTCTCCGTCAAATGTAGGAGGTTTTGCCTTCTTAAATTCCCCATGTGAATTGTTCTTGTAGTGTTTCTTTCTCTTGTTCCTGTGGGACGAAGAACTTGAACCCTCAATGGATTCTTCAGAGTCAGATGATTCATTAGAAGAGATTTCTGGACTATATGTTCTATCTGTAGAAACTCTTCTTGGGCTACTGGCCCTTTTACGGGAATTTCTTCTAGAGCTACTCCCACCCCTTTCTAGATTTGATATCTGATGCCCAGAGTTTATTTGCCTTTGGATGTCTGTTAAACTCTGCAGCATTGCGGCATTCAGCTGATTTTGTTCTTCTTGAGCTTTAATCATCCTTTCATTATCTTCCCTACAGCTTTGCAACTCCAACCTTAGGCTTCTCATGGTGGCTGCAACATCTAGAGGGGTCTCTTGATTTCTTCTCCCATTAGATTCTGTCTCAACATTCTCAACCTGTATGTTCTCCCCCATGGCATCTGTCTCAGGCTCATAGGGATCCTGTGCATCATTCATGATGTGCATTTTCTTGGCCCAACCAAGATCCAAAATTTTTCCACTGTATTATCTAGAGTGTTACCCTGCTGTAACTGTGACTCTCTGAAATGTGTTCATCAACACAATTGTTAGCTGCATTACATTCTCAAAATTTACAAATTACTTCATGCACATGGGAAAACATTACGTTGACAATTCGTCAAATCACAACAACGAAACTATGAGGGGAAAAAGAAAAAGGGGGTCAAGGGGGCTTGCCCCCTTGTGGGCAGGGCGGGTCGAGGGCAGCGCCCTCGTTTTTTTTTTTTTTTTTTTTTTTTTTTTTTTTTACGAATCACGCCGCGTCGGGCGGTTCGCGGAATCCTGCCGCAACGGGCAGTTCGCTGAATCCGGCCGCGACGGCGGTTCGCAGGGTGTTGCCGCAATGGGCGGTTCACTATATGCTCCCGCAATGAGCGGGGCGGTTCACTGTAGCCTTCCGCAGTTGCGGGGTGCTCGATTGAAGGCTGCCGCAATTGCGGGGCGCTTCGGCGACGGCTTCCGCAATTGCGGAGCAGTTCGCTGAACGCTTCCGCAATTGCGGAGCAGTTCGCCGAACGCTTCCGCAATGGCGGGGCGATTTGCCGAGCGGAGCCATTCGGCGAAGGCTTCCGCAGTTGCGGAGCCATTCGGCGAATGCTCCCGCAATTGCGGAGCCATTCGGCGAAGGCTTCCGCAATTCCGGAGCCGTTCGCGGAATGCTTCCGCCGGAATGCTTCCTCAATTTCGGGTGATTTTTTCGGAATGATTCGGCAAAGACTTCCGCAGTTGCGGAACGATTCGCCGAAGTCTTCCGCAGTTGCGGAACGATTCTCCGAAGTCTTCCGCAACTTCGGAACGACTCGCCGAACTCTTCCGCGTTTCGGAACGATTCGCGGAATCCTTCCGAAATTTTGGAAGAGAATTCCTTCCGCAATTTCGGAAGAGAATTCTTTCCGAAAAATTCCGACACTTAGAAAATTTTTTCACTTAAAAACATTTTTCTCCGCTGTTTCGGAGCCATTGGCTGAATTCTTCCGCAACTTCGGGAAGGTTCGCGGAATCCTTCCGCAATTTCGGGAAGGTTCGCCGAACTCTTCCGCAATTGCGGGAAGGTTCGCGAAACCTTTCCGAAATTTCGGAACGACTTCCCGAAACGGCTTAAAACACAAAATTTTCAAAACAGTCTTAAGAAATTTTTTATAATTGCTATCAGATTTGGCCCATAGAGGCCCAATGCTGCAACGCAGCTCTGATACCATTCAGTCATGTCCCCTCCCATCCAACCAGCTAGATGGAGAGGATCGTGACGGTTAAACCGGGCATCTAGCCCCCATATCCATTCATTAAACAAGCATTCAAATTCAAATGAATAAAAATATAGACATACACAAATGCATAACAGATGTGATATTAAACTGGGCGTCTAGCCTTATGAAACGTTTAACCATAAGCATGAACATAATATAACAGAGATAGATGGAACTGTATGGTTTTAAGAAAATCACAGCGGAATATTAAGAATTTCACATCCATCATACATTTAAGATGTTCATCAAATAAGTAATTGCAATTTAACACAAGAGAATACTTATCTCAATAAGGCAGTCCCAAGCAACTGGCTATGCAACTGCAACGTTCCACCCAACCATAGGCCAGTGTGCTCCTCAATCTCTCAGCACCACTGCCACCCCCGAGCTGGGCATGATCTCTACAAGGAACCAGGGAACAGCAGACTCACACATAGCCAAGCATACACCAAGATGAGCCAAGCCAATCTACAATTGGGTTTATCAGGCTACTAGGAGATGGAAAGGAAGAGTTGCTAAGCTAGTGAGCTCCAGCACAGAGCCAGGGATAACCTTGCAAGATCTATCTAGCTTGGCACCCACAATACCTACACACCCAGCACAAGGAAGTATTCTTTTCACTGTTGTGCAGTCCCTCAAGCCATACCTTCCCTATCTAGTGCTCTCAGGGTATGCATAGAAGAGTAACCAAAGCCCTCTTGATCTTTTTGAGAGGTTGTCTCCCCCACTAGGTTTATCAAGCCACTTCTATCCACTACCATTCCAACACCTCGGCTCACAGGCTCAAACCAAGAACAAGGATGCACATAACAGCAGGACCCCACTTGCTGGGCATGAGGAAAACGTTTTCCACAGTGGAATGCATGAGATGGGGTTTCAACTAACCCATAAAAACGTGGGAACCCACAAAAACGAAATGGGGAGTTGGTGGTTTATGGGTTTCCCCATTGACACATGGATTAATACTATTGGCTCAAGGGTTTGAATAATTTCCCTCCCTATTCCTTGTAGAACCATGCCCCATCTCTTTTGTTGCATTGCATAGCCGGTTGTGGGTATTTTTCATTAAAATTCGTATTTACATGATGTCTTATATACATTGTGCCCATCTCGCACAAGAACCATAGGCATCTATTTTAATTGCCGATACATAAACGCTAAATCAATGGTGGGGCCTTGGCCTTGAGCTCCTCACCATGATTAAGTTACAATATTTACATCATTTACAAAGGGGGTCAAAATGGGGACGTGACATTTGCACATTCTTTAATTGGTATCACATGCTGTATAATACTTGTATCATAAGTCTTCAAATCATCATACGTCCATGCGAAGACATATTTGTATTGTTGAAACAATTTAATAAATTTATGTCTTTCACCAGGGGAGCAACACTTTCCCAAGTTAACGTACTTTGGATCTTGCTCCGTTCCTAAGTTCACCAATTCATGCTGCATTGACGAGCTATTTTTTTTAACATTAGCGGGATTCCTAAATTTATGCTGCAAATCAAATAACTTCTCTAGAGTTCGTACTCCTTTTGGCATAAAATTTCCATTGCTTTTATCCCCATATTCTAGATCTGATTGATGTTGATCTTCATCAATAACTGATTCCTTGAACGTACTTTCATGAGTCAATAAATCGATGATTTTCTCATCATCATCAAAAAATATCCAATCAGTAACATTATCTTGAATGGATGGCCTGAAAAGAAATTCAATGGAAAATTTATTATTAGTTGGTACTAGACGTGAAGCAGAAGTAGCTAATAAATCAGCAGCAACATTTTGTAATCTAGGAATAGAATTTATGTTAAAAGCATAAAAATTAGAGATCAAATTCCATACTTTAGATTGATAACCTTTCAATTGTGGAGATAGGCAATGAATAGTATTTCTTATCTGTCTGACCATTATCTCAGAATCACCAAAAAAAATTAAATTTGTAACATTTAAGTCAATTGCTTTTTTGAGTCCCTGAATCATGGCTTCATACACAGCAGTGTTATTGGTGCATTCAAATTTTAATCTACAAGAGAGAAATAATATTTTTGCTTAGGGATCTACAAGAACACAACCGGCTCCTGCTCCCTCTTGTGTCTTAGATCATTTAAAATATGAATTCCAAAATTTATCTTATATTTTAACTACGTTACTATTATCATCTAAGTCAGTAACTAACTCTACTATATTAAAATCAATATCATCAGTACGTGCAAATTGAAGGACATCAGACTGTGTGTCTGAATCATGACCAATGGTTTCAGCTTGATAATTTCCAGGTTCCATAAAATAATTTCCCAACACATAAGATGAGAAGTTGTCTGGTTCATTCTTTCCTTCTAACTCTGTCACGTTAAAATTCATATGTGGTTCTCTTAACACTTTAATTTGATTCTGTTTGTTTTGATATGGAAACCACAAATGAGACCAATCTGTTGCAAAATAACCATTCAATTTACTTGACCAATCCTTGCTTAATATTAATGCATAAGCTTCTGGAATATCTACTACCACAATATCAATGAATTGACATACTCTTGAATTTGCAGCCAATCTAATCAAAACATTTTTCATTTCCCCTATGACTTTAACATTCGATCGATCAAGTTGAGTAATCTGAGAAGGGGATGCTATTGGCTGTCAATTAATATTCTTACAGATAGAAAGCGACATGTTGTTAGACGAAGCTCATGAATCTACCAAGCATTTATGTACATTATAATTAAATTATTTGAAAGTAAGCAGGAAAGGTGGGGTCTCAAGAATTTCATTTTCCACCAATACTAGACTCATTTATTTCAGTATCTAATTCAATCATTACCAACTGCTTATTCTTATTGACAACTTGCTTATTTTTGCATTCAAATCGAAAGCTTCCAATAGTTTCTTTCTTTGTTGTGGTAAATTACACATTTCAAATAAAGATATATTAGCTTTTGTTTTCTTTATGTCTTCAACAATATCATACCCCATGCTATTTTTTCCTCCAGTATTTCCACCAATATCAAATCTGTTGGATGAAGGGGTTACTTGTTTATTGACTAATGGAGTTATTCCTTTTGTACCTTCTGAAGAATTAGTAGATATTTTCTCTGCCACTTTTGGATATGATTGATTTGCATTATTATTTTTATTCTGATTTTTAATGATAGTATTACTTGCTTTCACTTTTGGGAGTGATATACTTTGTTCATCAACTAGTCCTTTACTCCTAGTAGCATAACCCATAGATGAAACTTGAATTTCTTCTATTTTTTCTTCATCATCCAAATCAATATTTGGGGCCCAATCCCATAATACTAATGTAGTCTCTTCATTATGATCTTTTGCTTCATTTGATTGGTCTTTATCTTGATCTTCTTGATCTAAGAGTTGTTTATCCAACAATTGATTCATTACTAAGGTCATCGAATTTATCCATCAAGGACAAGTTTTCTCATAATGGTGTTCTTGATGGAAAGTACATAAGTGTTCCATTCCAACTTCATTTAAGTTAAGAATAATAGAATCATTAGATGGGATGTTTGGAATTTCTTCTTTTTTCTTATAGAAATGTTTGAAAGGTTTTCTTGTTGAAGAACTGGCACCCTTTTCTTTCTCTAAATCCACTATTTTATTGGAAAACTTTTGAACCAATTTAACCACACTTTCTAACTCATTCTAAGATTCTTCATTAGGTCTAGTCAATAACAATGGTTTCTTATTAGCTAGAGGTTTTGCTTCAGTTTCTACATCATGCTTCACAATACTATTCATGTATGTCTCTACTTTCTTAGCTTCTTCAAAATTTTCCGTTAAAGTAGAATTGCATGATCTTTTAACGAACATAGCTATGGACAGATGTAGTGTTGTGGTATAATATCCAATCAATGATTCTTTAGCAGGTTTTGTAGTTTCACTGAACTTATTCAAAACAATGTTAAAACTTTGATTAAAATCTTGCACCTTTTCCTTTTTATCCATTCTCAAGGACAATAGTTCTTTCATAAGTGAAGCTAAAGTTCTCTACTCACCAAATTTACTTAAGAAGACCTTTTCAAAATTTTCCCATTCCATTATAGAACCAGTTTGTAAGCTAAAGAACCAAGATGATGCTTTAGGTTTAAAAGTATATGAGAATAATATGCATACAACATCTTCGTGTTCCGCATTTAGCAAATTTAAAGCCAAATAAAAACTTTTTAAGTGGTCATCAACATAAATTCCTTTCCCAGGATCAAACTTAGGCCATACCTGCTCTATATTTTTGGGTAAATCATGCAAATGAGCGGGTAAATTCAATGGTACTCTAGCCCTCTAAGCAGGTGGTTGATTAACATTATGAGCCATGTTAGCAATGTGTGGAGGAGATTGTGGTGGTGAATGTGGAGGTGAATGTAGGGGTGTTTGTGTCTGTGGAGAAGTTATTGACCCTGGAGAATTAGGTCTTAATTGATTTATAGGATCTGGTATATCTTGTAATGATAAATCAACCAATTCTTCTAATGATTCCATAAGTACAAAGTCCTTATTTTGCACAACCCTTTTCCTAGGATCTTGTCTTCTAGGTAATAATCGTACAACCAATAATCCTTCAAGTTTTCTCACGTAAGACCGAATATGCATTCGGAAATTATCTACTTCTTGGTGAGGAAAAACATATAAATGCTCAATGTGCCCAGTTTCAGAATTAAGGTTTTCTTGGTAATCAACCTCAGAAATCAATTCTTCTGGTTGATATGTTTCAAACGGAGACCCAAAGAAATTTCCTCGTGAAAATGGACTTCCTCTACTAGCCATGCAATGGAGGCCCTCCTTCTAGCGCCAAATCTGTTTACGCCTAGAAAAATACTTGCACCGATAGTAGGGATTCTACCCAATGAAAAGTCCTAACTATACTATTCACTGTTTGGAATGGGGAATCCATCTGGTTAATTGTACAACTACCATATACATAGTTTGAATTTAGCTTTACCGGTTGTGGCCCGACCCACCGTTTATATTTTATATTTGGGGATGCAAATGCAAATGCTCTAATTTTAATAATGCATGATCCTAACTAAAATAAAATATTTGAATGATAGGTAGAAGCCTCACAAGTGATGTGCATATTCTGTGAAAATACTCACAACAGATCTAAGAGCTGATATATACCTCACAATGAAATAATTTAGGAATAAGATTAAGAGTGGTCAATGCAGTAAAATGAGCAACAGAATAATAATACAGTAGAACTCGAATAGAAGCAAAATAACTTCGCACACACTAATTCATTAACACAAATGGACAAATAAATAATACAATGCATGAGGATTCGAATGCCAAGGTGGCAATTCGAATTAGCCTTCATGGAGAGATCAAAAGATCACTGGAGTGTCATCGGAGCACAACTAGAAGTCTTTATCATCATCAGTGGAGTCATCAATGCACAAGTAACTGTCAATCATCAGTCAAACTGAGTCTAACTGAGTGTGGTAGGTGTAACTGGCACATGGAGGCATTAACTGAATGAAGGAGGCTCAGTGGAGGGCGCATGAGGAGCTAACTGGAGTCAGAATGGGCAGTCTAGTCTCATCGGAGGTCCATCGGAGTGATACAGTCAGTCGAGAGTCAGTCTAGCCTTAAATAAAGGAAAGAACTAAAGATAACTCAACTAACTGAAGTGAAACTGAGTGGTAGGTGAGAGAGGATGAGTGGATTCCTAAAATCAAGGAGGAAGGGCGCACTAAGCTCTAGGAGGGCTAAAACTGATCAGTGAGAAGCTCCCAGGGGCTGGCTAACTGAGGGCTAGGTGCTGGGATTGATGACTGGGATGCATGCAATTGCATGCATGCTGCATGCAAGACTGGAAATGCAAATAATGAAAATGCTGGTAGGACTAGGATGGAGTATAGGAATATCCTAACGCCCCCCCTTAATTCATCCTGGGCCCTAGTAACTGAAACCAAAGGTCACCCAATACAATGAATAATAACAGTCAATAAACTGAGGAAATGGGGAAAACCTCATGGGAAAAATACCCCCCCTCAAAATAGACTGTAAGGCACACCAAAAATAAACGCTCCAAACTCAAGCAGGTGTGATACTTGGTCATATGTCTGGAAGTATCTTCTTCTTGGGAAGAAGTGGATCATGCTCAGAAAACATGTGCTTGTACTTTCTCTTCAGATTGAATGTGATGAGAACAAATCCAAAAGTATGAGGATGATCCTTGAACCTGTGATTTGAATCAGTTGAGGTAGGATCAAATCTATGAATGTGCAGATAGTCTTTTGTCTTCTCCTTCGAACCATCATGGGTGAGATTATGCTCAAAAGAACCATCAAATATCAGTTATTGGTTGGAATCCAAATCAGATCCAAGACTTGAATCATGGATGCTTAAGATCTCCTTTGAACCATTTGAGGTGAGATCTAAACCAGTAAATGCATGAGAAATTATCCCAAGCGAATGGCAATGGCCATCATCTTCAATAACCTTCTGAGAGCATGAAATAATGATCTTACAACAATAAATAAGAGGTGATTGATCAAGGAGAGCGAATGCATTACCTCCAATGGCTGATTTAACCTCTGAAACATTCATGAGATCATGATGCAAACCAACAGAATCTGGTGCAAGAGAGGATTTAGGAACCTCTGCAATATCTAGAGTGTGAGTTGGCACATAATTCGAAATAGAAGAAATTTGGAGCATGAGTGTAGAATCTGCAAGTTATTCTTCTTTGTGTCTAACTTCAATATGAGATATGTTTAATACTGATTCATGATCAATGAGATCATCAAGGAGGGCGAATGCATCATTGGGCTTGCTCTCGAAAGGGTTTGGACCAATCCCTTCATTCTGCTTTCCAAATATTTCATCCAGGTGGGCCCATAGCTCTTTTGGAGATTCAACATCAAGGAAGTGGTCTACCATGCATCGAGGCATAGAAAGAATCATGGCTGCAATGGCTCTTTCACCTTCATCTAACCAGTCATTCTCTTCTTCAGAGGATTCGAACTCTCTTTCAAAACAATAATCAAAGAGACCATGTCTCTTCAAATGTGCTATTATCCGTGGTTTCCATTAATCATAGTTGAATGGACAAAGAGGAGTAATTCCTTCCAAATTGAACATGGAAGTTGTTTCAGAAGACCTGCAAAAACAATAGAAAATTTCTGCAACCGCTACTGCTGCAAAAGTGCAGAAACTGTTGCAACTGCTGCACTCGAAATCTTGATAATAAACTGCAAAAAACTCTTAGGAATGGAGATAAACAAGACTCTCAACATGCTCTGATACCATGTGAAAATCCTCACAGCATATCTAAGAGTTGATGTATACCTCACAATGAAAGAATTTAGGAATAAGATTAAGAGTGGTCAATGCAGTAAAATGAGCAACAGAATAATTATACAATAGAACTCGGATACAAGCAAAATAACTTCACACACACACTAATTCATTAATCACAAATGGACAAATAAATAATACAATGCATGAGGATTCGAATGCCAAGGTGGCAATTCGAATTAGCCTTCATGGAGAGATCAAAAGATCACTGGAGTGTCATCGGAGCACAACTAGAAGTCTTCATCATCATCAGTGGAGTCATCAACGCACAAGTAACTGTCAATCATCAGACAAACTGAGTCTAACTAAGTGTGGTAGGTGTAACTGGCACATGGAGGCACTAGCTGAATGAAGGAGGCTCAGTGGATGGTGCATGAGGAGCTAACTGGAGTCAGAATGGGCAGTCTAGTCTCATCGGAGGTCCATCGGAGTGATACAGTCAGTTGAGAGTCAGTCTAGCCTTAAATCAAGGAAAGAACTAAAGATAACTCAACTAACTGAAGTGAAACTGAGTGGTAGGTGAGAGAGGACGAGTGGCTTCCTAAAATCAAGGAAGAAGGGTGCACTAAGCTCTAGGAGGGCTAAAACTGATCAGTGAGGGCTAAAATTGATCAGTGAGAAGCTCCGGGGGCTAGCTAACTGAGGGCTAGGTGTTGGGACTGATGATTGGGATGCATGCAGAAATGCATGCAAGACTGAAAATGCAAATAATGAAAATGCTGGTAGGACTAGGATGGAGTATAGGAATATCCTAACATATTCTTACCTATCGTGTTATCACTTCTACCTTATCAATCAATTAAAGCTACTCTAATAAAATACATCTTTTAACTAATTAAACTAATCTATCATTGCAAGGAGCGAGTTTTAAAATATGAGTAATAATCTGAGATTGCTAGTACAAATTCAATAGTTAACTGATTGAAATAAAGTATTCACAATCATCGTAAAATGATTACACAAAGATAGCTTTGATACTCATTGATTTCATTTATTGCTCAATTCTACACAGACATTTGCATTTTATAACAGAAATAAGTAAAATAATTCATACGCCATTTGAATAGTCCAACACAGTAAGAAAGATCTCACAGCATAAATATGAATGATGGAAGAAGTAATTATGCGCCTTAATTCATAACATTCCATGCAAACTCCATGTAAGCTTTCACACAGCAAAATAGTTCTTTCTCATTAGCATAAAAGTAATTCTCATACAAAATGTTACTTGCTTCTATTACACCAGCCAAAAGCCCCTATCTCATTCTAATCCATCCTATTTATCTTTACAAATATTTGTCTCTATGTGACCAATCACTTCACATTCCATCTTAACCTTTGGTTTCCACACTTTTGTCCTTTTGTGGTTACACAAAAAATAAATAGTAAATTACAATTTAGATTAATGATGGAGGATTTTCTTGACTTGAAATGTACTTGTCCCAAAGTTACTTTCATAAGATATCACATTAAATTTTTGAGGTTCTAATAACTTCAAAGAAACTTCGTGAGAGGACAGTTCTTTGACCATATCTATTAATCCCTTTTCCGTTGCCTTGTGACCTTCTCCTAGAAAGTACACATTTAGAGTTGCTTGCCCTACATGTTGTTGAAGATCCTCTACAGTGAGCATGCCCAGCTCTTTAATGTAATCCATATCCTCCCTCGAACTATTTATTAACTCTGCTAAGCATTGTTCTTTGGATGGAAATTCATCAATAGCTTTAGGGATTGGAATATGAGATTTCTCATATGCTTGGCATATAACTTGATAAATTTCTTCACACTTTGTAATTGATATTTGTACTTCATTTTGTACTCTCTTGGCTGACTTTTGACAAATTTCCAAGAGAGCTATATCTAAATTTAATTCAACAGCTTTTATTTTAGGTAAGTAAGTAGGAATTTCCTTGATTCTCCCTTTCCACCCAATTAGCTTCTTCACTTTATTAAATGTGTCTACTAGTTTATGTTTTATAGTGGCAGCCTCTGTAGAGATCTATTTCATTCTATCTATTATTTCTCTTAATTCATAAATTTCCTCTGTCAATAACTCTTGGGAATGAAAAAGTTGTTTTTGTAGTTCACAAGCATGTTCATAGAATGGTGCGATGTCATGCTTTTGTGCTTGAGCAATTCTGAGCTACTCCATGAATGAATCCTTTTCTTTAATCCATTCATCCATCTGAGCTTGCAGATATCCCTTTTCAATCGTCAGGGATTCTACTTGTTGATTTAACTGGGTTTCCTTTCCTTCTAATTCCTTGATTCGAGAATGGAAATCACTTCTTTCTCCTTCCATAATTACTAGCTTTATATTTAGAGAATCCTTTTCATCTTCAAGGCCTTGATAATCCAACAAAAGTATTTCTTTCTCTGGTTCCATGGTGTCTCTCTTTCTTTTCATCTCATTTCCTTCACTTCGAGCTTGTACTAAGTTATCCTTTAACTTGAGCATTTTTACTTTGTTATGTTCTAAATCATCCATTAATTTGTCCATGTCGTCTGCATTAGCTTGCGATGCAACAATATTCACAAAAGCAGTGAATTTTGGATCTTTATTAGTACCTTCTACTAGAGAACTCTCCTGTAGAGTCACAATATTGGGTTGTGTACCAATCTTTAGTCTCTTTTCTGACCTCTTTACGATGGTCTTCCTTTTGGGATAAAAAACAATTATGTCAAGCTTTGCTACAAAATGTTGCTTTGAAGGAGTAAACGGTGTAAGTCCAAGCTCAGCTAATGGAATATGGCCTCCAGTAAGAGATATTTCTAGGTCGGCAGGTTTTTCTACTTGCATATCTTGTTTTTTCTGATTTTCTTCTTGATTTCTCTTTTCTTCCACAAGTTTCTTGATCTTCTCTTCTTCTTCTTTATTATTCCCGTCTTCATCTTGTAATTTTTTTGTTTCTGCTCAGCAACTTCCTAATCTTGTTTTTCGTGTTCTTCTTTAATTCTTGCCTCTTCTTCTCTTTGTCTTCTTTTTTCATCTTTGCATTTTCTACCGCCAAGGCTTCTTCATGGGATTTATTTTGTTCTACCTCTTTTGAGGTTTATTTTGTTTGGCTTGAGCTTGTTTCTTCTTTCCTACCAAATAGCTTGTTCAAGTCTGACATGTTCTTTGCTCTTCTATACACTTCTTCATCTTTCACGAAATGATCTATATATTCAAAGTTGATACTGCATGAGGCACAATGTTTAGCCGCCTTCTATAATTTATCGTTCCTGACAAATATTTTTTCTCCGAAGTGGTATGCTTCTAGATCTTTCACAAAATTTTCTACACCTTTGACCTTAGTAAATTTATATGCTTCGATTGTAAAATGGATTGGAGGGTAATATGCTTTATTACTCTCACTTAGAAAATGTATGTTTCCTTTTATGAATACTTGTATTATTTCTTCCTTGTGAACTATATAATCTGTGACATACTTTGGAATCAAAGAAGGAATTTTGGTGCCTCTGTACATCCGAATATAAGTACATTTTGGTGTAAAATAATAATCCCCATACTCACTGATCACCTCCAATGCAGTTTCTGACATGCAATTAGGCTCTTCATAAAAAATTAGTATATACAAGGGTATTATGAGCTCTTCACAGATGAGTTTGTAAAAGCTCGCACACTTATGGGACCACATGATCTGGTAAGCCACATTTATGGGAGTATCATCTGGGACCAAATAACATCCTAATTTATAAAATGGGTTCCTAATCAGGATGCAATAAATTAGGTAAGATGCCATGTAAAAGTCTACTTTATTCTACGTCAAACCTCCTTGAGCTGTTGATATTGCTGCAACCATGCTCTCCGAAATAATATCTGCCCAGTTAAAAACAGTACCATGAGTGGCAATATTATACATGATTGGAACCCAACTGAGCTTGTATATGTTTGCATTTTCCCTCCCAAAGATTCTCATTAGCATCATAGCCATAATTCTAAATGTGGTTTTCAATTTCTATGAATCATGTTCTCCACCGTATCTTTGCCTCAGCTGTTTTCCCGGGAGAAGCATTTTCTTAGCGTATTCTGAATGACCTATATTAATGCTCTTAATCCAGTCATTAGTCAGAAGGAATTTGGGAGTAGGTAATTTGTAAGTTGTGCCTATATGTACCGGTTGAAATGAGGTGAACCCCTTTCCATTAGCTCCTGCAATGATTCTAGACTTAACATTTATATAAGGAAAAATACAACCTATTACTTTGGACCATGGGAATATCTCCGGGCGAGTTGCAACTTTGTGGAGACCGGATGTATTTATATTTTGATAAATTAACGCATATTTCATTAAATTTGGACATATTAGGCAACATTTGGACTAACAAAGTGTGAATTTAGACTTTGAAAGTGTCGATATCAACCTTTCTAAAGTGCAAAATTAGGTTATGAAAATGGCAATATTGGCTTTGAAAAGTGTGTTTTTCTATTCGAATAGTGTGTTTTTTGACTACTTATGAACCCTAAAATTTCAGTTTTTTATTATGAAACTATGAATTTCAAATAAAAAAGTGTGAATTTCAAATAAAAAAATGCAAATTTTGATTTGAAAAGTACAATTTTTTCATTTGAAAATGTGCAATCTGTTAAGGTGAGAAGTGCAATGTCTATAGTATTCCGTCCTTGTTTGAATGACAAGTTTATCAGTTCTTGTTTCTTTTTTGATACAATATCAAGAATATCTAGCTTTTTACATATATAATTTTAGTAGTTTCCAAATGAGGCAGGAATTCTCTGCATAATTTGTATAGGAACAACTTACTTACACAGTAGTAACCAACAAACGGTGTATTCTGCATCACATTTGTAATTTCCTCAAATTCCTAAAGGCTCATGGACGTTCCAGACGCTCGATGTTTGCTCACCCAGCTAGGTTGATAGAAATATTAGAAGGATTGTAACAAATATAAATTTGTTGGGCTAAGATCCCATCAAACAATATCCATAGGAATATCCATCCCACTCTCAACATTATGCCCCATCTGTTCTCGTTGTCCCTTAACTGTTGCAAGGCCCTTCTCATTTATTCTATTTTTTCCCCTATCCATCCTAGCCTTGGTGACCATGTCCATATGATGCTATTTACATCGATCATCATATTTTCTTCTGCACCAACAACCCATTGTTGCTTTCTATTTAAGTAGTTTTTGTACAAGACCTTCAGATCCTTCGATGCTCTTGTTGGCTTCCACCATTGCACCTCTACTTTGTAAGACCCAAGAGTACTAGCATATGAATCCTGATAAATATTACCAATTGCCCTACCCAACCATATTGCACAATCTGGATTTGGTGATTGCACAATGACCATTTGGCCCTTTACAACATCCACTCTTGGAATGAATTCATTTATAGGATTGTTGCATACTGGTCCAACATAGCAATCCTGCAAAGCAGGAACATTTTCCTTCAAATAGGCATCCATAATTTCATGTTCAGATCTTGTAGGTTCACTACTATGAATATCATGGCTTGTCAATGGCCAAAAGTTAGTTGCTGACTGATCAACACTCTCGAAGGGATTGTCCAAAGCTTTATATACAACTTCCCAATAATTTAACTTGGTATGCCAAAATTGTTCACCTCCCTTCTCAATCCCTCGATTCCAGAATGAAATATATGTTTCTATTCCTTTTTTTTTCGTCAATGTTTGAAGGTATTTTTATTGCATATTTAATAACCTAGGTTGCCCCACCGTAAATTATGCGCTACCATCTGGCAATGACTGCCACAGATGAATAGGAGATGACCAAGCTTCATTCCGAAGTGATTCCCTCCATTGCATGATTGGAATGTTATCCATGAGCTGAAATTTAAAAAACTAGCATTTTTTGATACCGATGATTTTGGCATTTCCATCCAAAAGACGGGGTTTCACAAAACTCTTAAAATAATAAAGTTCATCAATTAGATAAGGAACATAGAAATTTTGATCTTCACATGTCCTATACATATCCATAATTTCCGAGAGTGAAAATATATCCTTGCGCATTTGCTTTACTGATAACCTTCCATAAGTTCCATCTATGTCTTCATGGGTGTGTCCAATCGGGAGGAATCCAACTTCAATTATCTCAAACACCCTCCTTGCTGTTAAAATAGATAAACATGTAAATACAAAGCGGTTTTTGTTATCGCTTGAACAATTATCCATTTGCAACAACAATATGGGTGGTAGTTTTCTATCTGACATGCATTGATTAGTACCATCAACACACCATATATCATGTTGCATTACATCTTGTCTATTTATCACACACTTTTCATATGACTTTGATTGCAATAGAGCATCATGCAATTGGTGCTTAGCTGTTCCACCTTTGTAGATAAAATCACCATATTTATCAACCACTGGTTCTTCAAGACTCTTCAAGCATTTAGCCAGGGATGTCACAGTGAAATTCGATCCCATCTCTGAAAATGAGAGGCTTAAATGGCCAAAACCCCCAGTTTTGTGCCCACGAGTCAACATTCCAGTCAATGATATGGAAAGATTCATAAAATTACTAAAATATTTTTTGTTCTTACCCATCCTTGGAATGGAAGTCTTTGAATTATCCATTTTGTCATGAAGAATACTCAGAAAATTCTTTGGATTTTTTTGTGAAGCTAATTTGTGAGAATAATATACTTGGTGACAACTTGTGATATATTTATTATGAGCTGCCCGATGTCCTCGCAACCTTTCCACCTCAGCAGGATTAATGTTCCCCTTAATCCTATAATGTATTTTAATGCACTCATTACACCTTGCAAAGGAGTTTGATTTAGAAATTTTAACATCTCGAAAATATTCTCTCATCACCTTGCTAAAGGAGGATTGTGCCACTAGAGGAAAACCAATACTTTCGATTTCTTCATTTACCATTTTTTGCAGCAAACCATGGGACATATTAGATGGCAATAATTTCAAGGTTGTCCTTGTTTCATCTTCACTAATTAATCGTGTAATATGTGGATATTT
The DNA here is from genome assembly GCA_027924585.1 of Larix kaempferi. Taxonomy (NCBI): domain Eukaryota; kingdom Viridiplantae; phylum Streptophyta; class Pinopsida; order Pinales; family Pinaceae; genus Larix; species Larix kaempferi. The sequence continues at coordinate 7,984,905 of BSBM01000454.1, read as the reverse complement.
GCCTGAATTATCTTCTACAATTTTATTAATCGTAGCTTCCAATGCAACAGTGTTCGACCTAGATTTTTCTAAGCCATTGTTACCATGCACATCTTTCACATCACCATTCAAGAACATGCTTTTATAATTGTATAAAGTGCTCCTTTTTATCCCATGGCATTTATAACATGCATTTTGAAAGATGTCTATTGTGTCTAATCTCATTGTAAACCTGCTTCTTTTTCTGTCATTTCCTTCTTTGGCCACGGGAGCATTGGATCCCATAGAATTTATAACATACTGTCTTCTTGAATTTCCATTCATACTATGAAATTTATTCGCACATTCAACTATCGATTGAAGTGAAATTTTTGATATACAAATATTTGAGCAACAATGTTCAGTGACAATTTTTGAAAGGAATGCACCCTAATCAATTATAGGCCTGTAAGGTATTGAGCTTGAATTTCTTTCAGAAATTTTAGTTCCATCTTTCTGCTTTACGAAATTGTATGGCCTTGTTCTATTACCTTTAACATATGTATATTCACAATGGGGAGTACCTGGAAGGACCATCTGTAAGGACATTCTTCAAAAATATTCCAAATGTTGACCATGTCTTCCTCTATTTTATTTTTTAGTATAACATCCAAAGTAACATCATTGAGGTCAAGCAAATTGTTTGCAAGCCATATTATAAGAGAGTGTTCAAATACACTACAATCCTCACAATTGCAGAAGATTTTATGAACTAAAATACCAAAATCACAAACATCTAGTGGTTTGAATTGCACAATGTCTCCTTCAAAAACACTTGACACTATTCCCCGAGCAACATAATGTGGCTTTAAAGAACATTGATGTATCATTCTCTCCCACAAACTTGATATTGTGATTTTTTCTTAATACTTTCAAAGTAGTTTCAGATTGATTATTGTTGAAATTGCTTTCAACGGAAAGCAATGTTTTTGTATTAAAATCTATGATTCTTGTCATCGGCCATACAACAAAACCTCCACTGCTTAACCCTAGACAACATGCCATACAAGAAAAAACCACTTCATCCACCAGAATACCAAAGGAGAAGTCACCCAAAAACGTTCCCCCAACAAAATCAGTCCCACTCACATTTGTTACAAAACCTATGGAAATGCAATCCTTGCATTCTAAACACTTATGTAACAACTTAACGTTTCTCATAATTAAAGAAGATTTATTCTCATTTGTTATGGTGTGTTCTACATTCGTCCAAGTAAAAGTTGGTATATCATTCACCTCATTCTCATGAAGAGCATATCCAATGTGGGTAATGATCTCAGATGCAGGCCATTGAATATAAACACCAAATTCCTCTGACAATGTATCTGCACCTTCTGATGGATAGGGAAATTGAAGACCTGCATTTAAAGTCTCAGTAATGTTTACAATGATACATCCATCATGAATGCTGATATTATGCAATATCTTTCTTTTTGGAAAAGAGATTCCTTTAGCAACTTTCAATCCAATCAAACGAAGATCCACACATTATTGAGAACCAAAATCCATTTTAGAAGTGATTTCTGAAATATAACATAACATGACACATTGTTGAGAACCAAAATCCATTTCAGAAGCGATTTATGAAATATAAAATAACAGGAGCACATTAAAAATAATATTTATTTTAAACAAAGAATACTTTTTTTCCACTAGTATATATTATCAAATAAGTCAATGTTCTACAGTTTAATAGAATTATTGTATGCTATCATTCTTCTGACCATCTACTTTCCCCAACCCCAAATTGGAAACCCTTGAGAAATGATCGGCCGCTCTTTCTGAGATAAGAATCGTTTCTAAAAGGGTCCATACATATAAGGATCAATCATGGATTTTCCATCCTATCCCCATGCTCCTCGCAAGGATTGATGCTCTTTAAACGATTTACATCTTCACATAAATCATATACGTTATTCAGAATTACCAAAACTCCACAATTGACCTACTTTTTTTTTAACAGAAACAGTGTAATTAAGTTTGTATTCAAAAGGCTGTGCACATCCATTCATTACAAAAAGGAGAGCCTGTGAGCAGAAATAGCTTTCCCAGTATGGCTCTTTAAAAGTTTCTGATTTTCTGCCTAGTATTTGTAACTACAAGGGAGGGATAAACCCTTACAAATTGGAAATTTAACAAGATACAAAAAAACATTCAAACTTTCCAAAATGGAGGTAACAACTCATCGAAGTAGGGAGCTCTTCTAAAAAAAATTATGAAGGTGCATACCAAAAAACATACCAAAAACATCGATAGTACCAAGGTACAAAATCACTTCTCATCACAGGAAATCCCCCAGAGGACTAGGAAAGTGCATACCAAAAACATCGATAGTACCAAGGTATAAAATCACTTCCACCTGTCTAAGCCAAAATATTCAATATATGAAGGATTATGCTCTAATGGAAAAAAAATTTGGCCTATGGCCTTCGGAATGATCCCTTATGGGATAAAACAATACCAGATGGAAACCCAAAGGGCATTCTAACCTCTGCCTTAGATCTAAGGGATTCTCACTGTAATTTTTTACAATATGGAAGACAAAAATTCAACTTTTGATAATGACTGATACTTCTTCAACTCAACTGGATTATATTGAAAACTAGGTTGCAAAAATTTACCCTGAAAAAGAAGACATTACTTATGCGTTGTTCTTGGTCACGTTTGACTCGTTGCCTATAGAGTACTTGGAAAACGACACCCTGGTAGGCATAGGTAATACTTGGGGAATATTTTTCAAGGCCTCAAATGCCACGAACTTAGGTAGATACACTACAAATGCTTATCTTTACATATATATGCGCATCTCCCAAGCCTTATTGAAATCAATATGCCTAAGCTACCAAGATTCACAATGGATTCAACCAGTCGATTATGCACATATACCCTTTCAATGCAGGAAGTTCCATGTGCATGGGAATTTGTTCTAAGAATTCCCTCTCAATGCAGCGGATGATAAAACCAAGGAGCAAACCCTCCAAGACGAGTTCAAGTTTATACGTTGAGGCACTCGCCCAGTGACTTATATGGATATGGAATTGTTCCTTGGATATTTCCTCATTATTAGTGCTATGGATATGAAAGTTTATCCTTAGATGATGCAAAAATCCATCCAATCCCATATTAATTAATGCCTTGGTTCAATTGGTGTCTTAGTTCAATATTTTTCTGTAACCATTCAATACTAGAGTCCCATTAATACTATATAAGGTGTTGAATCAACCTATCTTGGGTAGATAGTTGGGATAGATAACTCCAATGGTATTTATTGAATGTTGAATAAACCTCAACCTTGATTTCTATTCTCCCATTGAAGAAACCAGGAGGATTACCCATTCACATTGCTAGATGAAATAGAGTGGCAACAAGTAATTTGTTTGAAAATCAAACCAACTACTATAATTTTCAAGGAAAGGCCATTTGAAGTCCAAGTGTCACTAGAGTGTATAAGTACATATACATTCATTTGTTTCCTTCTTCATCTGCAACATAGCATACTCATTCTAAACATTAACAAATGTGGAACCAACAACAAACGATTCTATGAATAGACAAGTAGTTTGCAAATGAAAAATTATTTGAGCCTTAAATTGCTTATATATTCCAGATATAGTAATAATCTATAGTGTTGAGCTTACTACTACAGAGATTGTGAGAAAAGCAATTGTAGTTGGTTCACTGTGTTGATGAACTTAACATTATTTTTTGTTATGGGTTGAGTGCCTATGTCTTTGTAATATGAGATTGTTACAAACTTTGCGCTATTCCTACCGGCGTTCACTTTTGCCCCTCAAGGGGCAAATGCTAGTAGTAATACAATTTGAATATTAATCATTAATAGACCATGGCTATGGGAAATTTCTACATATTTAATCTAGAAGATAAGGATTAGCTTTGATTTGGTTAAGAGAAACAATGTTATGTTTTCCATATGCAACGTTTGTACATGTTGTGTCAAATTATTGAATAAAATATGATCTTTATTGACCCAATCCCATTGCTAAGGTTGTTTTAGTGGAAGTAGATCAACATTATTAACAATCAACCACTCTATGTATTTTCCTTTGACATTAATTGTTTATTTATGGTTTTCTTTTTAGACATGAACTTAGATATAAATACATTCATAGCTAGATCTGCTAAATATTTTTTTATAAAACTATGAATAATTCCACATTGTTAAAAAAAAAAAAATTGTTCTTAGTTTTCTCTTTTCAGATATTTCACCCTCCAACATCAACCTAGATTTCACCCTCCTACATCAACCTATCTTCACTTGTATAAAAAGTATGAATAATTCCACACATCAACCTATCTTCACTTGTATAAAAAGTATGAATAATTCCACAGTAAACGTCATTACCGGGAATCGAAGCCGGGTCACCCGCGTGATGGGCGAGAATACTCAACACTATACTACAAGGAGTATTTTTTTTTTTTTCATACGCATACTACAAGGAGTATATATTCAAACCTATGTGACTTCCGTATTTGTTATATGAATCAATGATCCCAAAGAAATAAAATAAAAAGTTACAAAAATATTATGTGGGCTCAGCAGCAACCATCTCAGCGTACGTATCTAACCGAAGTGCGGAGGGACATTGAACCTCCTTTTGTGCTAAATCTCTTCAACGCCCACTTAATGATAAGTTGCCTTCTCTCTCTATTAATAGGATTGAAATATTTTCACACTTTTCCATGTGGGAATAACTATGGGAGTCTATTTCTGAAAAGTTAATTAAAATGACCGTCAAATCAAAATACAAAGCCGAATCAGAGTGGGCTTTGATATGTAGAACTATGTTGAGATTTAATCAGTTGTTTTACACAAATGCTCATAGTGCTACAAATTTTACGCAAATGAATGATCTGAAAAAATCATAAGATATTTTTATCGGGAAACGATTGTAGGCTTACCAGCAATGATCTCGCTTCCGGCTTCGCTACGTGGAGAATATTAATATAATTGTTTTACTTTTTGTGATGACGAGGAATGTGATTTTAAAAAGTTAAAAGATAAGGAGTTATTTGATTTTTTAAGAATATTTTTTTTTATGTTTTAAGAATATTTTTTTTATGTTTTAAAAGTTTTTAAGAGAAATATTCATAAATCCTCGCTTTGTTTTATGAAAAGTATTTCTAAATTTTATGAGAAAATGATTTTCATCTTCAACCCTCTTTGTGTCACAAAGATGATAAATTCATTCATCCCATGGTATTTTAGGAATTGTCGAGCGCCTTCTTTCACTGTGAAGCTTGTGAGAGTTTGTCATTATTTTAGCAATGTTGATTTTCTTCTTCACGCTAGTTAAAACATAAATATACTTTTGATCTTCTAGATTAGGGTTGATCATCTCCTTATAATATTATCTTAATTTTCTCTTATCCTCTAACTCTTTATCGTTCCACATCTTCTCCTTAAATTTAGATGTAATAATACTTTTAATATTATCACTATTCTACAGAGTGACCATTTCCTCAATTCCCCAAGTATTTAGCCATGACTTGGCGTCTTTATGCCAACCTTGCTTAAGTCATAAGTGGTTTTGACTACAGTTAGAAGCAATCTTAGGAAGGCTTTTGTCTCTCCCATGTTATTTATCTTGCTCTTGTACATTAAGTACATAGTCATAGCCACTCTCTCAATCAAGGAGAGACTCACTTCTATGAGGAGGATATGATAGGGTGTATTGCCTTTAATTTTGAGATTATGTTATAAAGCACTTTTGGATTTGTAATATCTTTCTCCTTGATTCTCTATAGATGTTGTAGCCCCAAACTTCACAACCATATAACATAACTGGGGCGACGAGATTCTCAAAGAAGAGTTTCTTCCTATCCCAAAGCCAAAAATATGTTGATTTACAATTGTATTCAAGTCCATAATAAATTTTCCATGATAAAAAGGATTATTTACAATAATGATTGGATTTTCCTCTTCAAAAGCATAAGCATATAATGTGATAAAAAGGATTATTTACAATAATGATTGGATTTTCCTCTTCAAAAGCATATAATGTGATAAAAAGGATTATTTATTTAGTTTACCAATTACATTGTCTTACTAGGTAATAATCACAATCCATATGCAGGACATAAATGGTTCCAAGACAACTTTCTAGCGGCAAGTGTGTCAACTTTGTATGGTTATGGTTGTTCAAAATCCTTTTGTTTGCTAGTTTCTTCACTCTAAAAATCGACTTATGTTTCTCTAGCCTATATGAAGTGGGACAAAGCTTTTTGCAGCATGTTTTATCTTGTATCTATGGTTACATTCTTATAATAAGTAACGCAAAAAAACACATCAAAGGATTACATATTTGATGATGGGCATTAAAAGTGATTTGGACGAATCTTGAATATCCTTTGCCGCATGTTTTATCTTGTATTTATGGTTACATTATTATAATAAGTAGCACAAAAAAACACATCAAAGGATTACATATTTGATGATGGGCATTAAAAGTGTTTTGGACGAATTTTGAATATCTATTTGTGAAAAATGTCACAGCCATTGGGATGTTATACACATATACACATAAGTGTTATGTTTCTCAGTGTTCCATCAATAGAGAATATTGGTGTTAGAGAAAGCACAAAATTTTGTGTCCAAACTTTTTTAAATGAGGTAATGAGATTGGACTTGTTTTTAATCTTTTGGTGTAAATTTCAATTTATGAATATAAAGAAGTTTGTTTTGACCATATTAGCCAAAATTGTTCCGTAAGTTATTTCCATAGTATGATTAGGGTTTGGATTGGAGGGTCCCAGGAGACTTATGGTTGGCATATTAAGAGTATTTATGATATGACCAAAGGTTTGTTCATTCTCATATTCGAGAAAGCCCGTGAGTTGTATGGCTTGAATGTAGCATATACCTTGTGTTTGTTGGAATGTGTTAGTCATCTTTTCTAATTGCATGGAAAAATGTTCAACGAAAAACCTTGTTGAGCTTCATTCACCAATTTGGGCATAAATGTCCATGTTACCATTGCAAGTGAGATGTTTCATTGGAAGGGTAGTGGTACAACCCATAGGTAAATTATGTGCCATGAAGATGAGGTGATTTTTTAGCCAAGATACGATCACACATTTGTGTGCCATGAAGATGAGGTGGTCTTTTAGCCAAGACCCAATGGTATATTTGTGTGCAAGTTAATGTGTTGACCTAAAGGAATTCAATGATATTCAAGTCAAATATATGGTCATTCATCAACATGTACAATATATCAACATCCTAAATACTTTCTTCCATTTCCAAGGCCTTGATCACCACCTCAAGCACTACCTTCTTACGATTATGAGTCCACTATCCATTATCAAACCCTAAGACATTGGGGGTGTCAAGATCCATGCTTAAATGCTAATAAAGAGGGTTGGACCTTGGTTGTAAAGAAATGCTTATATTCTAACTGTAATGCCCCATACTTTGACCTTCAGTAATTAACACCCTAAATGTGATTTATCTTACCATTCATTTGCTTATTATTTGGTTGACTTGGTTGGATTGATTAAGACCACTCTCAGGTGAACATTTGAGCGTGCTTGTGTATAAATAGTATATTTATTTTACCATAATTTTTGACATTATTAATGGTGATCAATATGTGATTTCATTTGAGCATGCAATGCAATTTGGAATGTGGTACATGAAGACTAGTTCAATTTATACTATGGATGTTAGACATATACAATACTTGATGCAAAATAATATATGTGTTTATTTACATGTCATTTTGAAGACATAGATTATCACCTTACACAATTAAATGTGTTATTGCATAAGATATATGCTGTTAGTGAGCTAACCTACATATGAACTGACTATGGGATAATCAAATTCCTATAGAGTCAAGCCACCTTGGATTGTCATAAAGTCCTAGAGGATAATGATTTGATATCAATTTTCTTATAAATTACATTATGATGACTAAACATTGGTTTAACTTGTGGGTGATGTGAGTTTTGATAGGACCCGTCATAGCTTTCCCAAGGCATTTGTTTGGTGATGGGACTTTTAGAACAGTGATTGCACAGTATGGTTGATGAAGGGTGTTGACCCTAGTGATATTAGGGAGGATGGAGGCATTTCCCATAGTTTATCCTCTGAAACTCGGAGTTGTGGTAGGTTTGTACTGAGCATGCTCCCCTAGATTTGTGATGGTGACTATCGATTGCTTATCAAGCAATGCATTTAATGCTTCCACCTAAGGGTTCTATCTGTGATTAGGTTGGTATATCCGACACTACAACATATTTCAACATAGGACATGATGGAAGTAGTGGTGACTAGGTACAAAGTACTTGAGGATACATATGAGACCCCATTGGGATTGGATGGGGTTATTCATTATTATTACAAACCTTCATGATTGTATAACTAGTCCATTAATGTATTTGTTTATACAATTCAATTCTAATTCTTTTGAATGAAGATAACAAATTATGAATGATGCATTATTTAATTGTTATTCTGCATGTTGATTTCCAACATATAAGAACTATGCATTAGGGACATTGATGTTGATTTCTAGTACCCATTCAAGAAGTGCATGCGTTGGCCACATATGCACATCTTGCATGGGTGCATTAGTATATTTGGCTAATGCAATATTTATTAGCAATTAGGTTGAGATTTAAATTTATCATTACCATGTATATAATATAAATATATAATTGCATGGTTTACAAGGATTTTTGATATATTGGATACGTTCAAAATTTAATTGAACCGAATAGATTGTTGAATTGTTACATATATATAACTATATATGTATGGTAAAGTACCCATAAGGGTGTATCTCATACATCGATTCGCTTAATATGAAGGACATGTTGTAAATGGAGGTCACAAGTTCAAATCACCTGACTTACCCATGCCCCATGCTTGCGGGATTTGTGGGTGCACCTAGGGGTATAGTGGTAGCGGACAGGATTAGATCCCTGGATCATGGGTCACACGAGTACCAGCCCCATCCCAGTTCTTGATTCCCCTAGTACACAAATACAATAAAATATGTATGGTAAAGTATAAATAATGTCATTGAGATATTGTGTACATGTATAAATGTACATACATATTATATTATATTATATCTGAAATATATTTGTTAACTTACATGGAAGAGTATATTAATGTAATAATTGGATAGATAGGATTTGTATAGATACCGAAGAATGAGATGATGGATAGTTTCTCCCAAATCCTTTGATGACTACTAACAGTGACAGAGACACCTTCAACAAGAGTCCATTTCAAAGGTGAGGCTATCTTAAAGTTATAAGTTAAATTAGGCATTCCCAAGTTTGAAGGCTAGATAAATGCAGATGCTTTGGAGGAATGGTTAAATCTGTTAGAGGGTTGCTTCTTTGTTCAAAAAATTTCCGACAACAAAAAGTTCACCTTGCAGAAGGTATTACTTGAGATATATAAAAGGAGAACAGAGCTAAAAGATATTCAGGTTGTCGCCATGCTACTAACTACTCTTGCATAAGGTATTACTTGAGATAGCTAAAGGGTTTCTATAGTTTGTTGATATCATGGTGTTCTTGGGCATGTTGCAACTGAATATCTGCACAATTTCCAACCACAATAGAGCAATCAGATGAAACCCTCAAGACATCAATAAATACAGATGGCTCTCATTGTGTTCTTAGGCATGTTGTGACTGAATCTATGCACGATTTCCAACCACATCAAAGCAATCAGATGAAACCCACGAGACATCAGCAATTACAGATGGCACCCAAAAAAGGTCATAGTCCAATAGCTCAAACTTCACGCCATCCAAATTGTTATTTCCCTTTGAAATTGAAAGTGTATTTGGATTCACAGGGAAAATTTTAAAGATCAATAATTTTCTTAAAGTGTAGAAACCTTGGTGAATCTTACCGATTCTTAAATTTCCAACCATAAAATATTGGGTGATAGTTTTCTAAAATGATTCAAATTTCCAATGATTTAATATAGTTTATGTACAAATTTTGATGATTTTTAGAGTAAATTTTTTTATCCCATGGAATTGGGTGAATCAATTTAGAAAAAAATGGAAATTTGTGAGTCTTATTTTGGGAAAAATGGTAAAAACAATTAACCCTTGGGATAAATTTCGCCCCTAAAATTTTCCCTAATTTCGAAGTTGGGATGCCCCCATATAATTGTTCTGACTGGCATTTCCCTTGTGTTTTGAAGGCGCGGAATGAAAGGAGGCTCTAGCTAATGCACAATATGATATAATAAGTCTCTTTAGATCAATATTTCTTCGAATAAGAGGTATGTCCATTGTAATTAAATCAATCACTTAGAAGTTATTAGGCCTCTCAGATATTATAAATGGCTTCCTTCATGTTCCAGTATCGATATGCATAGTTTTCAAAAGATTGTGAGTTGTAGTTGAAACCAATCAAAAATCAATCGCGTCGTCTTCCTAGGATGGAGGAAGGAGAGCAGCATGAGCAGGCTCTAGAAGGCGCACATGGATACATTTTTTAATTCATGTTTTTACTTACAACCAGGAAGAGAATGCTCATCGGGTTCGATCCTCTTGCATCTTGAGGGCCATTCTTGGCGAGCATGGTGGTTCCTCTAGGGTTTATAGTGGTATCCGACGGGATTCAACCCTGTGTCACGTGAGTATGATACTACCTCCGTTGTCGATTCCCCTAATACAAAAAAAAGGAAGAGAATGCTCATATCTCGATATGTTTAGGTAGAAGTATGTACCCAACAACATGTCCACAAACGATGGATAGGAAGCATCATCAATTGGTGATTTCAAACAGATGAGGAGGATGGCTCACACGACATCGAAGGGTGAGGAGGAGGTGAATTCAATTTAGGAGGTAATTTGTCGCGATGTAAGTTGGAGAACCGATTTATTCCCAAGTAGGCAAGCGCATTTGTTGAATACGATGCATTGCCAATAGGGAAGCTAGAATATTACATTACATGTGGAGCATTAAAATAAATGGGTCATATTAATATAACTTTAGAACATTTTGAAGCAAAAACTAAAAATAATTCATAATTTTTACCAATATTATAATTCATAGAGAATTGCAAAACTAAAAATAACGAATTATCTATGAAATTAATAATTATCTGTTAAATTACAAAGTTAAATTGTGTAACCAAAATCAACTATACATAGAGACATTCAAATGATATTTGATGCAGTAAGATATATATTGGTTACAGAACTTCGGTCCTATTATTGAAGCGGAGAACTTCATATAAGAGATCTAAGGGACCCTATTTGAAATCCTTCTATAAGGCATAGCCTGTTAATGTATAAAAACTCTCTTGCAACACTCAGTTGACACTTTTCGAAAGCCAATATTTGAAGTCGAGAACGTCACAATCTAGACTAGCTATTTACAAAGCTATGATAATCAACTAGATCTAAAATTTTACAGTAGGCACTAATCCTTCTGTAACTACAAAAAAATTGAGATATCACCAAAGAAAACTCAATATATCTGCAGATAGAGTTTGAAATATCTTAACATGAAACTACAACTACTTAAATAATTCATAAGTATTATTTTAATAAAAATGTATATCCCCCCCAAAAATATATATTTACTAGATTGACTCTCAGGTCGAAAATACAATCATCCATTAGCAATGAATATAGGATGAGTGGTAATCCAAATGTTTGGCTTGGGGTTGTTATGAAAAATTATCTATCAATTTATAGAGTTTTACCTTAAACAATACTCCTATTCATATACAACAAATGGTGTCTCGCCAGTTTCAGTTTTATGTGAATAACGCATGCCATATAATGACAAATTAGTTAATGATAAAGATAATATACAAAATCTCAATACAATTGTGTAAATATCAAGATGATTGATCATTAATAGGTGCTAGTCTGTGATTTACTAAATTGCAACAAGATATTTATTAACACAATCACATTTTAAAAAGTGGTTGATATATGTCGATCAATGTCGTTTTCCACCATTTTTTAATATAATGGCGCCAATCGACATATATCAACCACTTTTTAAAATGTGGTCCTGCTAGTTGACGACCAGTGTGCCGGAAGGATTAAAGAATAATTATTATGATTGTTATTGTTATTATAAGAATTATGATAATTATTATATAAAAATATCTATAAATAAAAAATTAAATAATCAATAAAAATAAAAAGTTCATTAATTTTTACAAATAAACAAATATGAATAATAAAAATACAAATATGGGTTGAATTAATTTTATTTAGATGAAATAAAATAACAAAATTAAAACAAATCAAATAAATAAATATCTGCGTTTGATTTTGTAGTTGACTTTGGTCAACCAAGGTTTTTGTAGTTGACTATGGTCCACCATGGTCAACTATGTTTGAACATGGTTGACTAAGACTAACCATAATTAATGTTGTGTAACTATTATTTGACCATGGTAGATTTTAGTGAACCATGGTTGACTATGGTTGACTTTAGTTCAACATGGTTGACGATGGATGACTTTTGTTGGCTAAGATTGACCATGTTTGACCATTATTAACCATGGATAACAGAGGGTGTCAAATGATGGTTAACCAAGTTTGACCATAGTAAACCATTGTGAGTATTTTTTATGCATGGTTGACTTTAGTTGACCATGGTTGACTATTTCAACTTTGGTTAAATGTGGTCCAATTTAGTGAAACTTGGTCAATGTGCATTGTTTACTCTAGTAATATTGTTGACCAACGAACTATGATTGAGCATAGTTAACCATGGTTCACTATTATTGACAATGGTTGACTATGGTTGATTATGTTCAATTATGTTTGTCGATGGTTGAGTTTGGTTGGGTACGGTTGACCATGGTTGATCATGTGTTACTGTGATTGACTATAATTCAACATGTTTGACCATCGTGGAAATAATTTATGATTGTGGAAATTAAGTCTATTTCACCACTGCAAATTTTTGAATGTGTTTTCTTTTGAGATTATATTCAAAATAAAATTAATTCATGGATACATGGATAATGCCTAATTAGATATGATATTGAAAATTACATTATTGTGATCAAGTATATTTCAGAGTAGCAAAATATGGTTGTATTGGCAGTTGCTGTACGGAAATTCGAACCCGGTTAAAAATACGGCGAACATTCAAGATGATACGGGTCCAGTATAGTCAACTATTTATTTACCCAATTTTGAACAAACTAAATTGGAATCGAATTCATGTTGATACAATAAAATATAAAACTCCAAAGCATGGCAGATTAATAAAAAGATTTATTTAAGAGAAAAAACTTTACAATATTTTTTTAATTTAGTGTTAGTGTTAGACTTATATCGTCTGCGTTGTTATTATTACATGTAGTTTTTTTATTTAAGTTTTATTTTATTACATGTAGTTTTTTATTTAAGTTTTATTTTATATAATTGTTATTTTAATTTCACATTTTAGTATGTATTATTTATCAAAAAGTAAATTTATGTAGTTTTTTTGTTTTCATTTTTTAAGTCATTTTATATAAAAATAGATTTGTGTAGTTTTCGGTTTTATTTTTAAAGTTTTCAATTAAAAATGAATGAGATGTTAAAATTTGGAATGATTATGTATAATTTTATTTTATTTTTAAATTAAAATTGCATTTTTTTGTATTTATAAGATGTCTACTCCCATATTCTAGTCGTACTTGATTTATTTATTACATATTTTTTCCATATCGTATCCAAATCGTTTTCGAATCCGTACTCGAATCTTGCTATTATGGTATATTTCATTATTGAAAAAATTTAATGTCTAAATCAAGTATCTCATCATAAAAAATTAAGGTAATTACGCCGTAGGCGTTTCACCAACGAGAAGCGTGGGCATCCAGTTCTGCTAGATTCCTCGCTTATAAAGAGAATGGAATCCTGCCACGTGTTTTCCGCTTTGGCCCTAGAAATTTCTGACTGTTACAGCTTGCGCTTTCTCTGCAGGATAACTCCAAAGGCTCCAGCCATTAAAGCTTTTACCGGGTTGGCCATTGATTTAGTCTTTTGCACCTGGTCATTTTGCGGCCAAGCCCATACAATCTCTTGAAGAGCAGGCATCAGCTGGGCGAGGAAATTTTCATATTCAGGTCTATCACCGTACGTTTTACGCACATCCACGCCTTATATAGATGCCACTACTTCTTGCGGGTATTGTTACTATCTTGTTGTTTGCATGAAGACCACCATGAAGACCACGAAGAAGTCTTGTTATCCTTGAAGGCGGTTTTAAACCATGGAAAGTAGCCTTTCTGAGCTTTAAACACATCAACCAAGCAATTTCACAAGATTCTTGTGTTGAACCCGACTGATGAGATTTGCTTCATTCATAAATTAATTATCTCCTTTCCTTGAACCTATATTCAACCGTTTAACTGCAACCTCTCTATAATCGGGTAGAACCCCCTACAGATCAATAAAGTTCAAAATTATTTCTATTCTTCATTATGAGTGATTTGTAGCTGCTACCTGCAAATATCTAATTCAATTGAAATTTGAAACCAAGTTTGTTCTCTGGTTTAACATTGGAGGTAGCCTCTCTCAAAATCTCATACTTGAAAATGAGTCTCGGATTGGCTATAGTAGGCAATAAACTAATTTCTCCATCATCACTTGTGAAAACAATTCGTCTATTGATCTTGTGTAAGGGAACAAGCGAACAGTTCACTAGATAAAAGCTAATAAGGTGAACAGTGAATGATTTAGCAATTATGGAACCTCTGAGTTGAGAAATGTGTAACCAACGTTTTGAACGAAAGCGATAACGATAAATTAGGCCTACAGCTGCAATTAATCCAGCTGCACCGACTACTATGCCCAAAGTTATCGCAAGCACATTTGTTGTTTTGAGTTATGGTCGTGACAGCCTATCATTACAAATTTTGTCTATTCAAGAAGCCAGACAACGAAATCACCTTCTCGAAAGAAATGAACGCACATGATATAAGAGTTGCATCTCGGGGATCTCGCTATTAATACAATAATCTTGTCAACCGATAACACCAAATTAGCAAAATTCGACTGTGATGTACTTCGACTGATGGACACATGTAATACACTTTTATTTCATGCAATCGATTGTTAGAATGATAACTCCACAATAATACGCCAAAACCTGGATGTTAGAACGCTCGACCTCGACCCGTCACGACTCCTCAACCCCGACAGGTTCTGGGTTCGACATTAACCTGTGACTCCCATGAGACGTGACGAATGGAATGGTCGGATTTAATTCGACTGAAGTGGTCGACTACTAAGGAAGTGGTCGGGCGCCGACTGCTGTGGCATAGCCGACATGCAACTACACAAGTAAATGAAGAGTGGTCGGCAGACTATTTGTCTGGTTAATGCCAGGTCGGCTTCACGTTCAGGTCAACAAAAGCATGCTTTCTTCACCTAGACGAGGGATTTCAAAAATCAATCATACGGTCATTAATTTCTAACATTCCCCATAACCTTCCCGTGCAATTAAATTTCACCTGTGTTGTCTTTGACACTCCTGGTAGGGTTTTCATCGTTTCCCATATATATCTTTTCATTTTGATGATGATTCCCATGCTGTCTAGAGTCTGACATAACTCCAAAAATTGTCTCCCACTGTGGGAAATCGCAAAGCTCCTTCATTCCACGACAATCTGCCATATCAATAGCTTCTTCTTCCAAGTATTTCCAGTGTTATGTTCATTCAAGTCCGGAATTCATCTCGAGCAAAACTTCTTCTTCGTGCAAATAAATTCCCTTTTATTTTCCCTTTCTTCGATTTAATTGTTAAAACCTCAATGATATGGTCATTTCTGACTAACAACTTGCAAACTCGACAGGCTCACCTTCGAAAAGTCTCTATTAAACTTCGACAATCCAACAAAATTGACAGGTTCCTCTTCGACCCGTCACGGCTCAACTTTGACAACTCAACCCCGACAGGTTCTGGGTTCGACATGACCTCAACGGCTTCTAAACTTTCTCAACCCAATTAGAAACTTTACAGAATTTCCTGTCGTCGTGCTAACTTCCTATCACTTCCCGCCTCCTGACGATATGGATTTTCCACAGTCGATCTTCGACAAGATCTATTAGAATTTCATACAGAGGTTCATTATCATATGAGGTAATGCCATTTGGATTGCCAACCATTGCGCTTAGGAGTTCTTGTGGAAAAGCCCCAGGAGATGCATGGTTTCTTTGTTTATGATATTAGGTATTAGGGCATCTAAGGGAACTGCTCTTTTTGTTATAATCAATAAGAACCTGATGTTGATTATGGAGAAAGTTGTTGTTGACAGAGGTTTTCATATCTGTAACATGGGGCTTATGATGGAAATGGAAGGGAAAAACTGATGCTGGCATTTGACAGTTCGAATCCATTTATTTTGGAAATACCACAGGTGAGTCCTCATTCTCTTCTTCATGATTGAGACATCAATCTAATTCTGCCATCAAAATAATTAATCTTGTGTGTTTGTATGGTTGAACCTCAAGCTTAAGCACGAAAAACGTAGCTATTTTTGTTAATCACCAAAAGATCTAAAATTGTTTTTTACTGAAAGATTATTTTTTGAATTAACTGAATATGTTTTTAATGAGATGCGTTAAGACTTTCTTTGTTCAAGCCCACTCCAACACATGAAAATTGGAGCATCTTACTTAGCCTGTTCTTGCCGCATATTTAATTGTGAGCTTACGCTCTTTTAAGGTGGGAAATTGGGATGTTATCCATCATTAAATATGTATGCCCAACGCAAGTTGGATACTTTTGCTTAATCCAGAATTTAATGGACTATGTCTAAAAGAATCGGGTAGGGTTAAATGGGTAGTTTAGTGTTGGTAGGGATCTATCTTTCCCAATTGGTTCTTTGTAGAACTAAGGCCTTAAATGAGGGTAAAAGTTGGGGTTGTTGGAAAAAGCAAGTTTAACTCTCCCATGGCAGAAAATGGCACAGCCATTGCAGTTGAGTAAAACCCACATACTGAAACTGGTTTCTATTTTGATAAGAATGCCATATGGTGGTGATGCATGATGGCTTCTTCGAACTGATACGTGGATGTAAAATATTTTATTTTTTGAATTGTTTTTGCTTTTATCTTTTGACCAAACAAATGTTACATAGAAATTATTTATCACGAGGAAGTAAAACGATTGTTCTAATATTTTTTGTGGAAACACCTAATATCCTAGACGGACATGCATGCGTTGATGAGAAGTTGCATGAAAGTTTCCTCTAACCTTCCCTTTGTGAAAAATGTATATCTCATTATAAAAAATTAATCCAATTAAAAACTCAATATATTTGCAGACAGAGTTTGAAATATCTTAACATAAAACTACAACTACTTAAATAATTCATAAGTATTATTTTAATAAAAATGTATATTCCCCCCAAAAAATATATATTTACTAGATTGACTCTTAGGTCGAAAATACAATTACCCATTAGCAATGAATATAGGATGAGTGGTAATCCAAATGTTTGGCTTGGGGTTGTTATGAAAAATTATCTATCAATTTATAGAGTTTTACCTTAAACAATACTCCCATTCATATACAACAAATGGTGTCTCGCCAGTTTCAGTTTTATGTGAATAACGCATGCCATATAATGACAAATTAGTTAATGATAAAGATAATATACAAAATCTCAATACAATTGTGTAAATATCAAGATGATTGATCATTAATAGGTGCTAGTCTATGATTTACTAAATTGCAACAAGATATTTATTAACACAATCACATTTTAAAAAGTGGTTGATATATGTCGATCGACGCCGTTTTCCACCATTTTTTAATATAATGGCACCAATCGACATATATCAACCACTTTTAAAAATGTGGTTCTGCTAGTTGACGACTAGTGTGCCGGAAGGATTAAAGAATAATTATTATGATTGTTATTGTTATTATAAAAATTATGATAATTATTATATAAAAATATCTATAAATAAAAAATTAAATAATCAATAAAAATAAAAAGTTCATTAATTTCTACAAATAAACAAATATGAATAATAAAAATACAAATATGGGTTGAGTTAATTTTATTTAGATGAAATAAAATAACAAAATTAAATCAAATCAAATAAATAAATATCTGCGTTTGATTTTGTAGTTGACTTTGGTCAACCAAGGTTTTTGTAGTTGACTATGGTCGACTATGTTTGAACATGGTTGACTAAGACTAGCCATAATTAACGTTGTGTAACTATTATTTGACCATGGTAGATTTTAGTGAACCATGGTTGACTATGGTTGACTTTAGTTCAACATGGTTGACGATGGATGACTTTTGTTGGCTAAGGTTGACCGTGTTTGACCATCATTAACCATGGATGATAGAGGGTGTCAAATGATGGTTCACCAAGTTTGACCATAGTAAACCATTGTGAGTATTTTTTATGCATGGTTGACTTTAGTTTACCATGGTTGACTATTTCAAGTTTGGTTAAATGTGGTTCAATTCAGTGAAACTTGGTCAATGTGCATTGTTTACTCTAGTAATATTGTTGACCAACGAACTATGATTGAGCATAGTTAACCATGGTTCACTATTATTGACAATGGTTGACTGTGGTTGATTATGTTCAATTATGTTTGTCGATGGTTGAGTTTGGTTGGGTACGGCTGACCATGGTTGATCATGTGTTATTGTGATTGACTATAATTCAACATGTTTGACCATCGTGGAAATTAAGTCTATTTCACCACTGCACATTTTTTAATGTGTTTTCTTTTGAGATTATATTCAAAATAAAATTAATTCATGGATACATGGATAATGCCTAATTAGATATGATATTGAAAATTACATTATTGTGATCAAGTATATTTCATAGTAGCAAAATACGGCTGTATTGGCAGTTGTTGTACGGAAATTCGAACCAGGTTAAAAATACGTCGAACATTCGAGATGATACGGGTCCAGTACAGTCAACTATTTATTTACCCAATTTTGAACAAACTGAATTGGACTCGAATTCATGTTGATACAATAAAATATAAAACTCCAAAGCATGGCAGATTAATAAAAAGATTTATTTAAGAGCAAAAACTTTAAAATACTTTTTTAATTTAGTGTTAATGTTAGACTTATATCGGTTGCGTTATTATTATTACATGTAGTTTTTTTATTTAAGTTTTATTTTATTACATGTAGTTTTTTTATTTAAGTTTTATTTTATTACATGTAGTTTTTTTATTTAAGTTTTATTTTATATCATTGTTATTTTAATTTTACATTTTAGTATTTATTATTTATCAAAAAGTAAATTTATGTAGTTTTTTTGTTTTCATTTTTTAAGTCATTTTATATAAAAATAGATTTGTGTAGTTTTAAGTTTTATTTTTAAAGTTTTCAATTAAAAATGAATGAGATGTTAAAATTTGGAATGATTATGTATAATTTTATTTATTTTTTTAAATTAAAATTGCATTTTTTTGTATTTATAAGATGTCTACTCTCGTATTCTAGTCGTACTTGATTTTTTTATTACGTATTTTTTTCGTATCGTATCCGAATCGTTTTCGAATCCGTACTCGAATCTTGCTACTATGGTATATTTCATTATTGAAAAAATTTAATGTCTAAATCAAGTATCTCATCATAAAAAATTAATGTAATTACGTCGTAGGCATTTCACCAACGAGAAGCATGAGCATCCACATCTGGTAGATTCCTCGCTTATAGAGAGAATGGAATCCTGCCACGTGTTTTCCGCTTTGGCCCCATAAATTTCTGACTGTTACAGCTTGCACTTTCTCTGCAGGAGAACTCCAAAGGCTCCAACCAATAAAGCTTTTACCGGGTTGGCCATTGATTCAGTCTTTTGTGCCTGGTCATTTTGCGGCCAAGCCCATACAATCTCTTGAAGAGCAGGCATCAGCTAGGCGAGGAAATTTTCATATTCAGGTCTATCGCCATATGTTTTACGCACATCCACGCCGTATATAAACACCACTACTTCTTGCGGGTATTGTTACTAACTTGCTATTTGCATGAAGACCACCATGAAGACCACGAAGAAGCCTTTTTATCCTTGAAGCTGGTTTTAAACCATGGAAAGTAGCCTTTCTGAGCTTTAAACACATCAAACAAGCAATTTCACGAGATTCTTGTGCTGAACCCGACTGATGAGATTTACTTCATTCATAAATTCATTATCTCCTTTCCTTGAACCTATATTCAACCGTTTAACTGCAACCTCTCTATAATCGGGTAGAACCCCCTGCAAATCAATGAAGTTCAAAATTATTTATATTCTTCATTATGAGTGATTTGTAGCTGCTACCTGCAAATATCTAATTCAATTGAAATTTGAAATCAAGTTTGTTCTCTGGTTTAAAATTGGAGGTAGCCTCTCTCAAAATCTCATACTTGAAAATGAGTCTCGGATTGGCTATAGTAGGCAATAAACTAATTTCTCCATCGTCACTTGCGAAAACAATTCATCTATTGATCTTGTGTAAGGGGACAAGCGAACAGTTCACTAGATAAAAGCTAATAAGGTGAACATTGAATGATTTAGCAATTATGGAACCTCTGAGTTGAGAAATGTGTAACCAACATTTTGAACGAAAGAGATAACGATAAATTAGGCCTACGACTGCGATTAATCCAGCTGCACCGACTACTATGCCCAGAGTTATCGCAAGCACATTTGTTGTTTTGTGTTCTGGTTGTGACAACCTATCATTACAAATTTTGTCTATTCAAGAAGCCAGACAACTAGATCACCTTCTCGAAAGAAATGAACGCACATGATATAAGAGTTGCATCTCGGGGATCTCACTATTAATACAATAATCTTGTCAACCGATAACACACAATTAGAAAAATTCGACTGTGATGCACTTTGATTGATGGACACATGTAATACACTTTTCTTTCATGCAATCGGTTGTTAGAATGATAACTCCACAATAATATGCCAAACCCTGGATGTTAGAATGCTCGACCTCGACCCGTCGTGACTCTTTAACCCCGACAGGTTCTGGGTTCGACATTAACCTGTGACTCCCATGAGACGTGAGGAATGGACTGGTCGAATTTAATTCGACTAAAGTGGTCAGCTGCTAAGGAAGTGGTCGGGCGCCGACTGCTGTGGCATAACCGACAGGCGACTGCACAAGTCGATGAAGAGTGGTCGGCAGACTATTTGTCTGGTTAGTGCCAGGTCGTCTTCACGTTCAGGTCAACAAAAGCATGCTTTCTTCACCTGGACGAGGGATTTCAAAAATAAATCATACATTCGTTGATTTCTAACATTCCCCATAAGCTTCCCGTGCAATTAAATTTCACATGTGCTGTCTTTGACACTCCTGGTAGGGTTTTCATCGTTTCCCATATATATCTTTTCGTTTTGATGATGATTCCCATGCCGTCTAGAGTCTGACATAACTCCAAAAATTGTCTCCCACTGTGGGAAATCGCAAAGCTCCTTCATTCCATGATAATCTGCCATATCAATAGCTTCTTCTTCCAAGTATTTCCATTGTTATGTTCATTCAAGTGTGGAATTCATCTTGAGCAAAACTTCTTCTTCGTGCAAATAAATTCCCTTTTATTTTCCCTTTCTTCGATTTACTTGTTAAAACCTCAATGACCTGGTCGTTTCTGACTAGCAACTTGCAAACTCAACAGGTTCACCTTCGACGAGTCTCGATTAAACTTTGACAATCCAACAAAATTGACAGGTTCCTCTTCGACCCGTCACGGCTCGACTTCGACAACTCAACCCCGACAGGTTCTGGGTTCGACATGACCTCGACGGCTTCTGAACTTTCTGGACCCAATTAGCAACTTTACAGAATTTCCTGTTGTCGTGCTAACTTCCTATCACTTCCCGCCTCCCAACGATATGGATTTGCCACAGTCGATCTTCGACAAGATCTATTAGAATTTCATACAGAGGTTCATTATCATATGAGGTAATGCCATTTGGATTTCCATGCATTGCGCTTAGGAGTTCTTGTGGAAAAGCCCCAGGAGATGCATGGTTTCTCTATTTATGAGATCAGGTATTAGGGCATCTAAGAGAAC
Source organism: Larix kaempferi (assembly GCA_027924585.1). Classification (NCBI taxonomy): domain Eukaryota; kingdom Viridiplantae; phylum Streptophyta; class Pinopsida; order Pinales; family Pinaceae; genus Larix; species Larix kaempferi. The sequence continues at coordinate 7,962,854 of BSBM01000454.1, read as the reverse complement.
TGCTCTTTTTGTTATAATCAATAAGAACCTGATGCTGATTATGGCGAAAGTTGTTGTTGACAGAGGTTTTCATATCTGTAACATGGGGCTTATGATGGTAGTGGAAGGGAAAAACTGATGCTGGCATTTGACAGTTCGAATCCATTTATTTTGGAAATACCACAGGCGAGTCCTCATTCTCTTCTTCATGATTGAGACATCAATCTAATTCTGCCATCAAAATAATTAATCTTGTGTGTTTGTATGGTTGAACCTCAAGCTTAAGCACGGAAAACGTAGCTATTTTTGTTAATCACCAAAAGATCTAAAAAATTTTTTTACTGAAATATTATTTTTTGAATTAACTGAATCTGTTTTTAATGAGATGCGTTAAGACTTTCTTTGTTCAAGCCCACTCCAACACATGAAAACTGGAGCATCTTACTTAGCCTGTTCTTGCCGCATATTTAATTGTGAGCTTACGCTCTTTTAAGGTGGGAAATTGGGATGTTATCCATCATTAAATATGTATGCCCAACGCAAGTTGGATACTTTTTCTTAATCCAAAATTTAATGGATTATGTCTAAAAGAATTGGGTAGGGTTAATTGGGTAGTTTAGTGTTGGTAGGGATCTATCTTGCCCAATTGGTTCTTTGTAGAACTAAGGCCTTAAATGAGGGTAAAAGTTGGGGTTGTTGGAAAAAGCAAGTTTAACTCTCCCATGGGAGAAAATGGCATAGCCATTGCAGTTGAGTAAAACACACATATTGAAATTGGTTTCTATTTTGATAAGAATGCCATATGGTGGTGATGTATGATGGCTTCTTCGAACTGATACGTGGATCTAAAATATTTTATTTTTTGAATTGTTTTTGCTTTTATCTTTTGACCAAACAAATGTTACATAGAAATTATTTATCACGAGGAAGTAAAACTATTGTTCTAATATTTTTTGTGGAAAACACCTAATATCCTAAACGGACATGCATGCGTTGATGAGAAGTTGCATGAAATTTTCCTCTAACCTTCCCTTTTTACTTTATTGTGATGCTCGGAAGAAGTTTGAAGTTTCCCTCGTTACTTTAATTTGATGTGTCAATGAAATTTCAATTATATGCAGGAGTTTGGAATAAAATTCATACACCAACGGGGCCCTTGCTCAGGATATAGAAACTACACATACCAACACTCTTGGCCGTCGAAGCTTGCAAAAATATGCTTGCGCACAAGAGGAATGATAAAAAAATATTATTTTCATTCCTAGTTTTTTTTAGCTTTCAAATTATTAAAGAGATTTGCTGCAAATTGTTTTCTGAAAACCTGTTCAAATTCAACTTGTCAATTCAACCAGTCGGATGGCTCAGACAAAAAGTGCCAAAGCAGTTGGAGTCCGACCACCTCAGTCGATGAGCAAGACGACTTGTCCAGTGGAAATGCAGTCGACCACTCCTGTCGAGCTGACCACTCCAGTCGCTATACATCCGACCAATACAATCTAAGTCACCACCGACCAGTGAGATCCAATTAAATGTTGAAACGACCTTGTTGAACCGATTATCTGGAAACTGTGATGAAAGATGAAGTAAAGTTATAAATCACTGGCAATCAACGCATAACCTCATCATCTTGAAGAGATAACTACGCATCTGCATGAGGGAATTCGAAGCTCGCTAGAGATTCCGTAGGAAAAGTTCACTCAATTCATAGGATTTTGATAAGAGAAGTTCTCTTTTGGATCTGCGAGCTTCCTGGGGGATCACCAACATTTTTGCTTTGATTTTTCTATTTTGATTTAGTTTTTAGTTATTTATTTTATTTCTCTTCAAATTCTTTGCTTACTTTGGTTTCTTTGAAAATGCAGGAAGAGATAGCATGGCAATGTTCCAAGGATTGTAGATCGCTGAGGGCATTGGGAGTCCATCATGTCACTGAGATAACTGATGCGTCCTTAATTTTACAAATCTAAAAGGAGTGAAGGATCAGATCGGTCAACTCATTCATGAACTATAACCAGAACTTAATTAGTTTGCAAAAGAAAGAAAATCATCTTCCAACCGTCGATCTTCGACAAGATCTATCTTGGTTGCCGATCGTAATGGAATCAAATGCACTATTGAGACTGGTTGTCTAGACAAATCAATTTCCTCTAAATGTATTATCGGTCAACAATAACTGTTATTTTATAGAGAAATGGAAAAGAGCAAATGGAAACAAATGCACTATTGACATTGGTATTCTTGACAAATCGATTGCCTCTAAATCTATTATCAATCAACAATTAACTGTTGTTTTATAGAGAAATGGAAACAAATGCACTATTGCCACTGGTATTCTTGACAAATTAATTGCCTCTAAATGTATTATCGATCAACAATAATGGTTGATTTATAGAGTTAATTGTTTTATATTCTTGACAAATTGATTGCCTCTAAATGCATTCTCGATCAATAATAATTGTTGATTTACAGAGTTAATTGTTTTATATTCTTGACAAAGTAATTGCCTCAAAATGTATTATCGGTCAACAATACTTGTTAATTTATAGAGTTAATTGTTTTATAGAGAAATGGAAAAGAGTTTATCAAAAGCTTTGGAGTTCCATTGTCAATGAAAGGATCAATTCAATGATTTTGTGTTCATTACCAAAAGGTATTAAAGGACTAGAATATCACCAATGCTTTTAAGAAATAATGTATTTATCTATTGTAGCTAAACTTTGTGAGAATCTCTCTAGATTCTTTATAAACTAATATGAGAAATAAATATTGAGGATATGCATTTGTGCAATGGGGGATTGAAGGTGTCTTTTTTATGTAACAAATGCACACCTGCACCCCTAGAGCAGTGGATGGAGAAGGTATGTACGGGTTACAAATAAACACCTTCACTTCCTTAATAATCAGAGTGAAGGTAAGCAACCGGATTAGTCGAATCAAAGCCAACCATTCCAATGTGGACTACACATTTCATCCGCTCGGAAGTTTATAGAATGGAGAATCCGACTAGAACAAGCCACTTCTATCCACTACCATTCCAACACCTCAGCTCACAGGCTCAAACCAAGAACAAGGATGCACATAACAGCAGGACCCCACTTGCTGGGCATGAGGAAAACGTTTTCCACAGTGGAATGCATGAGATGGGGTTTCAACTAACCCATAAAAACGTGGGAACCCACAAAAACGAAATGGGGAGTTGGTGGTTTATGGGTTTCCCCATTGACACATGGATTAATACTATTGACTCAAGGGTTTGAATAATTTCCCTCCCTATTCCTTGTAGAACCATGCCCCATCTCTTTTGTTGCATTGCATAGCCGGTTGTGGGTATTTTTCATTAAAATTCGTATTTACATGATGTCTTATATACATTGTGCCCATCTCGCACAAGAACCATAGGCATCTATTTTAATTGCCGATACATAAACGCTAAATCAATGGTGGGGCCTTGGCCTTGAGCTCCTCACCATGATTAAGTTACAATATTTACATCATTTACAAAGGGGGTCAAAATGGGGACGTGACATTTGCACATTCTTTAATTGGTATCACATGCTGTATAATACTTGTATCATAAGTCTTCAAATCATCATACGTCCATGCGAAGACATATTTGTATTGTTGAAACAATTTAATAAATTTATGTCTTTCACCAGGGGAGCAACACTTTCCCAAGTTAACGTACTTTGGCTCTTGCTCCGTTCCTAAGTTCACCAATTCATGCTGCATTGACGAGCTATTTTTTTTAACATTAGCGGGATTCCTAAATTTATGCTGCAAATCAAATAACTTCTCTAGAGTTCGTACTCCTTTTGGCATAAAATTTCCATTGCTTTTATCCCCGTATTCTAGATCTGATTGATGTTGATCTTCATCAATAACTGATTCCTTGAACGTACTTTCATGAGTCAATAAATCGATGATTTTCTCATCATCATCAAAAAATATCCAATCAGTAACATTATCTTGAATGGATGGCCTGAAAAGAAATTCAATGGAAAATTTATTATTAGTTGGTACTAGACGTGAAGCAGAAGTAGCTAATAAATCAGCAGCAACATTTTGTAATCTAGGAATAGAATTTATGTTAAAAGCATAAAAATTAGAGATCAAATTCCATACTTTAGATTGATAACCTTTCAATTGTGGAGATAGGCAATGAATAGTATTTCTTATCTGTCTGACCATTATCTCAGAATCACCAAAAAAAATTAAATTTGTAACATTTAAGTCAATTGCTTTTTTGAGTCCCTGAATCATGGCTTCATACACAGCAGTGTTATTGGTGCATTCAAATTTTAATCTACAAGAGAGAAATAATATTTTTGCTTAGGGATCTACAAGAACACAACCGGCTCCTGCTCCCTCTTGTGTCTTAGATCATTTAAAATATGAATTCCAAAATTTATCTTATATTTTAACTACGTTACTATTATCATCTAAGTCAGTAACTAACTCTACTATATTAAAATCAATATCATCAGTACGTGCAAATTGAAGGACATCAGACTGTGTGTCTGAATCATGACCAATGGTTTCAGCTTGATAATTTCCAGGTTCCATAAAATAATTTCCCAACACATAAGATGAGAAGTTGTCTGGTTCATTCTTTCCTTCTAACTCTGTCACGTTAAAATTCATATGTGGTTCTCTTAACACTTTAATTTGATTCTGTTTGTTTTGATATGGAAACCACAAATGAGACCAATCTGTTGCAAAATAACCATTCAATTTACTTGACCAATCCTTGCTTAATATTAATGCATAAGCTTCTGGAATATCTACTACCACAATATCAATGAATTGACATACTCTTGAATTTGCAGCCAATCTAATCAAAACATTTTTCATTTCCCCTATGACTTTAACATTCGATCGATCAAGTTGAGTAATCTGAGAAGGGGATGCTATTGGCTGTCAATTAATATTCTTACAGATAGAAAGCGACATGTTGTTAGACGAAGCTCATGAATCTACCAAGCATTTATGTACATTATAATTAAATTATTTGAAAGTAAGCAGGAAAGGTGGGGTCTCAAGAATTTCATTTTCCACCAATACTAGACTCATTTATTTCAGTATCTAATTCAATCATTACCAACTGCTTATTCTTATTGACAACTTGCTTATTTTTGCATTCAAATCGAAAGCTTCCAATAGTTTCTTTCTTTGTTGTGGTAAATTACACATTTCAAATAAAGATATATTAGCTTTTGTTTTCTTTATGTCTTCAACAATATCATACCCCATGCTATTTTTTCCTCCAGTATTTCCACCAATATCAAATCTGTTGGATGAAGGGGTTACTTGTTTATTGACTAATGGAGTTATTCCTTTTGTACCTTCTGAAGAATTAGTAGATATTTTCTCTGCCACTTTTGGATATGATTGATTTGCATTATTATTTTTATTCTGATTTTTAATGATAGTATTACTTGCTTTCACTTTTGGGAGTGATATACTTTGTTCATCAACTAGTCCTTTACTCCTAGTAGCATAACCCATAGATGAAACTTGAATTTCTTCTATTTTTTCTTCATCATCCAAATCAATATTTGGGGCCCAATCCCATAATACTAATGTAGTCTCTTCATTATGATCTTTTGCTTCATTTGATTGGTCTTTATCTTGATCTTCTTGATCTAAGAGTTGTTTATCCAACAATTGATTCATTACTAAGGTCATCGAATTTATCCATCAAGGACAAGTTTTCTCATAATGGTGTTCTTGATGGAAAGTACATAAGTGTTCCATTCCAACTTCATTTAAGTTAAGAATAATAGAATCATTAGATGGGATGTTTGGAATTTCTTCTTTTTTCTTATAGAAATGTTTGAAAGGTTTTCTTGTTGAAGAACTGGCACCCTTTTCTTTCTCTAAATCCACTATTTTATTGGAAAACTTTTGAACCAATTTAACCACACTTTCTAACTCATTCTAAGATTCTTCATTAGGTCTAGTCAATAACAATGGTTTCTTATTAGCTAGAGGTTTTGCTTCAGTTTCTACATCATGCTTCACAATACTATTCATGTATGTCTCTACTTTCTTAGCTTCTTCAAAATTTTCCGTTAAAGTAGAATTGCATGATCGTTTAACGAACATAGCTATGGACAGATGTAGTGTTGTGGTATAATATCCAATCAATGATTCTTTAGCAGGTTTTGTAGTTTCACTGAACTTATTCAAAACAATGTTAAAACTTTGATTAAAATCTTGCACCTTTTCCTTTTTATCCATTCTCAAGGACAATAGTTCTTTCATAAGTGAAGCTAAAGTTCTCTACTCACCAAATTTACTTAAGAAGACCTTTTCAAAATTTTCCCATTCCATTATAGAACCAGTTTGTAAGCTAAAGAACCAAGATGATGCTTTAGGTTTAAAAGTATATGAGAATAATATGCATACAACATCTTCGTGTTCCGCATTTAGCAAATTTAAAGCCAAATAAAAACTTTTTAAGTGGTCATCAACATAAATTCCTTTCCCAGGATCAAACTTAGGCCATACCTGCTCTATATTTTTGGGTAAATCATGCAAATGAGCGGGTAAATTCAATGGTACTCTAGCCCTCTAAGCAGGTGGTTGATTAACATTATGAGCCATGTTAGCAATGTGTGGAGGAGATTGTGGTGGTGAATGTGGAGGTGAATGTAGGGGTGTTTGTGTCTGTGGAGAAGTTATTGACCCTGGAGAATTAGGTCTTAATTGATTTATAGGATCTGGTATATCTTGTAATGATAAATCAACCAATTCTTCTAATGATTCCATAAGTACAAAGTCCTTATTTTGCACAACCCTTTTCCTAGGATCTTGTCTTCTAGGTAATAATCGTACAACCAATAATCCTTCAAGTTTTCTCACGTAAGACCGAATATGCATTCGGAAATTATCTACTTCTTGGTGAGGAAAAACATATAAATGCTCAATGTGCCCAGTTTCAGAATTAAGGTTTTCTTGGTAATCAACCTCAGAAATCAATTCTTCTGGTTGATATGTTTCAAACGGAGACCCAAAGAAATTTCCTCGTGAAAATGGACTTCCTCTACTAGCCATGCAATGGAGGCCCTCCTTCTAGCGCCAAATCTGTTTACGCCTAGAAAAATACTTGCACCGATAGTAGGGATTCTACCCAATGAAAAGTCCTAACTATACTATTCACTGTTTGGAATGGGGAATCCATCTGGTTAATTGTACAACTACCATATACATAGTTTGAATTTAGCTTTACCGGTTGTGGCCCGACCCACCGTTTATATTTTATATTTGGGGATGCAAATGCAAATGCTCTAATTTTAATAATGCATGATCCTAACTAAAATAAAATATTTGAATGATAGGTAGAAGCCTCACAAGTGATGTGCATATTCTGTGAAAATACTCACAACAGATCTAAGAGCTGATATATACCTCACAATGAAATAATTTAGGAATAAGATTAAGAGTGGTCAATGCAGTAAAATGAGCAACAGAATAATAATACAGTAGAACTCGAATAGAAGCAAAATAACTTCGCACACACTAATTCATTAACACAAATGGACAAATAAATAATACAATGCATGAGGATTCGAATGCCAAGGTGGCAATTCGAATTAGCCTTCATGGAGAGATCAAAAGATCACTGGAGTGTCATCGGAGCACAACTAGAAGTCTTTATCATCATCAGTGGAGTCATCAATGCACAAGTAACTGTCAATCATCAGTCAAACTGAGTCTAACTGAGTGTGGTAGGTGTAACTGGCACATGGAGGCATTAACTGAATGAAGGAGGCTCAGTGGAGGGCGCATGAGGAGCTAACTGGAGTCAGAATGGGCAGTCTAGTCTCATCGGAGGTCCATCGGAGTGATACAGTCAGTCGAGAGTCAGTCTAGCCTTAAATAAAGGAAAGAACTAAAGATAACTCAACTAACTGAAGTGAAACTGAGTGGTAGGTGAGAGAGGATGAGTGGATTCCTAAAATCAAGGAGGAAGGGCGCACTAAGCTCTAGGAGGGCTAAAACTGATCAGTGAGAAGCTCCCAGGGGCTGGCTAACTGAGGGCTAGGTGCTGGGATTGATGACTGGGATGCATGCAATTGCATGCATGCTGCATGCAAGACTGGAAATGCAAATAATGAAAATGCTGGTAGGACTAGGATGGAGTATAGGAATATCCTAACGCCCCCCCTTAATTCATCCTGGGCCCTAGTAACTGAAACCAAAGGTCACCCAATACAATGAATAATAACAGTCAATAAACTGAGGAAATGGGGAAAACCTCATGGGAAAAATACCCCCCCTCAAAATAGACTGTAAGGCACACCAAAAATAAACGCTCCAAACTCAAGCAGGTGTGATACTTGGTCATATGTCTGGAAGTATCTTCTTCTTGGGAAGAAGTGGATCATGCTCAGAAAACATGTGCTTGTACTTTCTCTTCAGATTGAATGTGATGAGAACAAATCCAAAAGTATGAGGATGATCCTTGAACCTGTGATTTGAATCAGTTGAGGTAGGATCAAATCTATGAATGTGCAGATAGTCTTTTGTCTTCTCCTTCGAACCATCATGGGTGAGATTATGCTCAAAAGAACCATCAAATATCAGTTATTGGTTGGAATCCAAATCAGATCCAAGACTTGAATCATGGATGCTTAAGATCTCCTTTGAACCATTTGAGGTGAGATCTAAACCAGTAAATGCATGAGAAATTATCCCAAGCGAATGGCAATGGCCATCATCTTCAATAACCTTCTGAGAGCATGAAATAATGATCTTACAACAATAAATAAGAGGTGATTGATCAAGGAGAGCGAATGCATTACCTCCAATGGCTGATTTAACCTCTGAAACATTCATGAGATCATGATGCAAACCAACAGAATCTGGTGCAAGAGAGGATTTAGGAACCTCTGCAATATCTAGAGTGTGAGTTGGCACATAATTCGAAATAGAAGAAATTTGGAGCATGAGTGTAGAATCTGCAAGTTATTCTTCTTTGTGTCTAACTTCAATATGAGATATGTTTAATACTGATTCATGATCAATGAGATCATCAAGGAGGGCGAATGCATCATTGGGCTTGCTCTCGAAAGGGTTTGGACCAATCCCTTCATTCTGCTTTCCAAATATTTCATCCAGGTGGGCCCATAGCTCTTTTGGAGATTCAACATCAAGGAAGTGGTCTACCATGCATCGAGGCATAGAAAGAATCATGGCTGCAATGGCTCTTTCACCTTCATCTAACCAGTCATTCTCTTCTTCAGAGGATTCGAACTCTCTTTCAAAACAATAATCAAAGAGACCATGTCTCTTCAAATGTGCTATTATCCGTGGTTTCCATTAATCATAGTTGAATGGACAAAGAGGAGTAATTCCTTCCAAATTGAACATGGAAGTTGTTTCAGAAGACCTGCAAAAACAATAGAAAATTTCTGCAACCGCTACTGCTGCAAAAGTGCAGAAACTGTTGCAACTGCTGCACTCGAAATCTTGATAATAACCTGCAAAAAACTCTTAGGAATGGAGATAAACAATACTCTCAACATGCTCTGATACCATGTGAAAATCCTCACAGCATATCTAAGAGTTGATGTATACCTCACAATGAAAGAATTTAGGAATAAGATTAAGAGTGGTCAATGCAGTAAAATGAGCAACAGAATAATTATACAATAGAACTCGGATACAAGCAAAATAACTTCACACACACACTAATTCATTAATCACAAATGGACAAATAAATAATACAATGCATGAGGATTCGAATGCCAAGGTGGCAATTCGAATTAGCCTTCATGGAGAGATCAAAAGATCACTGGAGTGTCATCGGAGCACAACTAGAAGTCTTCATCATCATCAGTGGAGTCATCAACGCACAAGTAACTGTCAATCATCAGACAAACTGAGTCTAACTAAGTGTGGTAGGTGTAACTGGCACATGGAGGCACTAGCTGAATGAAGGAGGCTCAGTGGATGGTGCATGAGGAGCTAACTGGAGTCAGAATGGGCAGTCTAGTCTCATCGGAGGTCCATCGGAGTGATACAGTCAGTTGAGAGTCAGTCTAGCCTTAAATCAAGGAAAGAACTAAAGATAACTCAACTAACTGAAGTGAAACTGAGTGGTAGGTGAGAGAGGACGAGTGGCTTCCTAAAATCAAGGAAGAAGGGTGCACTAAGCTCTAGGAGGGCTAAAACTGATCAGTGAGGGCTAAAATTGATCAGTGAGAAGCTCCGGGGGCTAGCTAACTGAGGGCTAGGTGTTGGGACTGATGACTGGGATGCATGCAGAAATGCATGCAAGACTGAAAATGCAAATAATGAAAATGCTGGTAGGACTAGGATGGAGTATAGGAATATCCTAACATATTCTTACCTATCGTGTTATCACTTCTACCTTATCAATCAATTAAAGCTACTCTAATAAAATACATCTTTTAACTAATTAAACTAATCTATCATTGCAAGGAGCGAGTTTTAAAATATGAGTAATAATCTGAGATTGCTAGTACAAATTCAATAGTTAACTGATTGAAATAAAGTATTCACAATCATCGTAAAATGATTACACAAAGATAGCTTTGATACTCATTGATTTCATTTATTGCTCAATTCTACACAGACATTTGCATTTTATAACAGAAATAAGTAAAATAATTCATACGCCATTTGAATAGTCCAACACAGTAAGAAAGATCTCACAGCATAAATATGAATGATGGAAGAAGTAATTATGCGCCTTAATTCATAACATTCCATGCAAACTCCATGTAAGCTTTCACACAGCAAAATAGTTCTTTCTCATTAGCATAAAAGTAATTCTCATACAAAATGTTACTTGCTTCTATTACACCAGCCAAAAGCCCCTATCTCATTCTAATCCATCCTATTTATCTTTACAAATATTTGTCTCTATGTGACCAATCACTTCACATTCCATCTTAACCTTTGGTTTCCACACTTTTGTCCTTTTGTGGTTACACAAAAAATAAATAGTAAATTACAATTTAGATTAATGATGGAGGATTTTCTTGACTTGAAATGTACTTGTCCCAAAGTTACTTTCATAAGATATCACATTAAATTTTTGAGGTTCTAATAACTTCAAAGAAACTTCGTGAGAGGACAGTTCTTTGACCATATCTATTAATCCCTTTTCCGTTGCCTTGTGACCTTCTCCTAGAAAGTACACATTTAGAGTTGCTTGCCCTACATGTTGTTGAAGATCCTCTACAGTGAGCATGCCCAGCTCTTTAATGTAATCCATATCCTCCCTCGAACTATTTATTAACTCTGCTAAGCATTGTTCTTTGGATGGAAATTCATCAATAGCTTTAGGGATTGGAATATGAGATTTCTCATATGCTTGGCATATAACTTGATAAATTTCTTCACACTTTGTAATTGATATTTGTACTTCATTTTGTACTCTCTTGGCTGACTTTTGACAAATTTCCAAGAGAGCTATATCTAAATTTAATTCAACAGCTTTTATTTTAGGTAAGTAAGTAGGAATTTCCTTGATTCTCCCTTTCCACCCAATTAGCTTCTTCACTTTATTAAATGTGTCTACTAGTTTATGTTTTATAGTGGCAGCCTCTGTAGAGATCTATTTCATTCTATCTATTATTTCTCTTAATTCATAAATTTCCTCTGTCAATAACTCTTGGGAATGAAAAAGTTGTTTTTGTAGTTCACAAGCATGTTCATAGAATGGTGCGATGTCATGCTTTTGTGCTTGAGCAATTCTGAGCTACTCCATGAATGAATCCTTTTCTTTAATCCATTCATCCATCTGAGCTTGCAGATATCCCTTTTCAATCGTCAGGGATTCTACTTGTTGATTTAACTGGGTTTCCTTTCCTTCTAATTCCCTGATTCGAGAATGGAAATCACTTCTTTCTCCTTCCATAATTACTAGCTTTATATTTAGAGAATCCTTTTCATCTTCAAGGCCTTGATAATCCAACAAAAGTATTTCTTTCTCTGGTTCCATGGTGTCTCTCTTTCTTTTCATCTCATTTCCTTCACTTCGAGCTTGTACTAAGTTATCCTTTAACTTGAGCATTTTTACTTTGCTATGTTCTAAATCATCCATTAATTTGTCCATGTCGTCTGCATTAGCTTGCGCTGCAACAATATTCACAAAAGCAGTGAATTTTGGATCTTTATTAGTACCTTCTACTAGAGAACTCTCCTGTAGAGTCATAATATTGGGTTGTGTACCAATCTTTAGTCTCTTTTCTGACCTCTTTACGATGGTCTTCCTTTTGGGATAAAAAACAATTATGTCAAGCTTTGCTACAAAATGTTGCTTTGAAGGAGTAAACGGTGTAAGTCCAAGCTCAGCTAATGGAATATGGCCTCCAGTAAGAGATATTTCTAGGTCGGCAGGTTTTTCTACTTGCATATCTTGTTTTTTCTGATTTTCTTCTTGATTTCTCTTTTCTTCCACAAGTTTCTTGATCTTCTCTTCTTCTTCTTTATTATTCCCGTCTTCATCTTGTAATTTTTTTGTTTCTGCTCAGCAACTTCCTAATCTTGTTTTTCGTGTTCTTCTTTAATTCTTGCCTCTTCTTCTCTTTGTATTCTTTTTTCATCTTTGCATTTTCTACCGCCAAGGCTTCTTCATGGGATTTATTTTGTTCTACCTCTTTTGAGGTTTATTTTGTTTGGCTTGAGCTTGTTTCTTCTTTCCTACCAAATAGCTTGTTCAAGTCTGACATGTTCTTTGCTCTTCTATACACTTCTTCATCTTTCACGAAATGATCTATATATTCAAAGTTGATACTGCATGAGGCACAATGTTTAGCCGCCTTCTATAATTTATCGTTCCTGACAAATATTTTTTCTCCGAAGTGGTATGCTTCTAGATCTTTCACAAAATTTTCTACACCTTTGACCTTAGTAAATTTATATGCTTCGATTGTAAAATGGATTGGAGGGTAATATGCTTTATTACTCTCACTTAGAAAATGTATGTTTCCTTTTATGAATACTTGTATTATTTCTTCCTTGTGAACTATATAATCTGTGACATACTTTGGAATCAAAGAAGGAATTTTGGTGCCTCTGTACATCCGAATATAAGTACATTTTGGTGTAAAATAATAATCCCCATACTCACTGATCACCTCCAATGTAGTTTCTGACATGCAATTAGGCTCTTCATAAAAAAATAGTATATACAAGGGTATTATGAGCTCTTCACAGATGAGTTTGTAAAAGCTCGCACACTTATGGGACCACATGATCTGGTAAGCCACATTTATGGGAGTATCATCTGGGACCAAATAACATCCTAATTTATAAAATGGGTTCCTAATCAGGATGCAATAAATTAGGTAAGATGCCATGTAAAAGTCTACTTTATTCTACGTCAAACCTCCTTGAGCTGTTGATATTGCTGCAACCATGCTCTCCGAAATAATATCTGCCCAGTTAAAAACAGTACCATGAGTGGCAATATTATACATGATTGGAACCCAACTGAGCTTGTATATGTTTGCATTTTCCCTCCCAAAGATTCTCATTAGCATCATAGCCATAATTCTAAATGTGGTTTTCAATTTCTATGAATCATGTTCTCCACCGTCTCTTTGCCTCAGCTGTTTTCCCGGGAGAAGCATTTTCTTAGCGTATTCTGAATGACCTATATTAATGCTCTTAATCCAGTCATTAGTCAGAAGGAATTTGGGAGTAGGTAATTTGTAAGTTGTGCCTATATGTACCGGTTGAAATGAGGTGAACCCCTTTCCATTAGCTCCTGCAATGATTCTAGACTTAACATTTATATAAGGAAAAATACAACCTATTACTTTGGACCATGGGAATATCTCCGGGCGAGTTGCAACTTTGTGGAGACCGGATGTATTTATATTTTGATAAATTAACGCATATTTCATTAAATTTGGACATATTAGGCAACATTTGGACTAACAAAGTGTGAATTTAGACTTTGAAAGTGTCGATATCAACCTTTCTAAAGTGCAAAATTAGGTTATGAAAATGGCAATATTGGCTTTGAAAAGTGTGTTTTTCTATTCGAATAGTGTGTTTTTTGACTACTTATGAACCCTAAAATTTCAGTTTTTTATTATGAAACTATGAATTTCAAATAAAAAAGTGTGAATTTCAAATAAAAAAATGCAAATTTTGATTTGAAAAGTACAATTTTTTCATTTGAAAATGTGCAATCTGTTAAGGTGAGAAGTGCAATGTCTATAGTATTCCGTCCTTGTTTGAATGACAAGTTTATCAGTTCTTGTTTCTTTTTTGATACAATATCAAGAATATCTAGCTTTTTACATATATAATTTTAGTAGTTTCCAAATGAGGCAGGAATTCTCTGCATAATTTGTATAGGAACAACTTACTTACACAGTAGTAACCAACAAACGGTGTATTCTGCATCACATTTGTAATTTCCTCAAATTCCTAAAGGCTCATGGACGTTCCAGACGCTCGATGTTTGCTCACCCAGCTAGGTTGATAGAAATATTAGAAGGATTGTAACAAATATAAATTTGTTGGGCTAAGATCCCATCAAACAATATCCATAGGAATATCCATCCCACTCTCAACATTATGCCCCATCTGTTCTCGTTGTCCCTTAACTGTTGCAAGGCCCTTCTCATTTATTCTATTTTTTCCCCTATCCATCCTAGCCTTGGTGACCATGTCCATATGATGCTATTTACATCGATCATCATATTTTCTTCTGCACCAACAACCCATTGTTGCTTTCTATTTAAGTAGTTTTTGTACAAGACCTTCAGATCCTTCGATGCTCTTGTTGGCTTCCACCATTGCACCTCTACTTTGTAAGACCCAAGAGTACTAGCATATGAATCCTGATAAATATTACCAATTGCCCTACCCAACCATATTGCACAATCTGGATTTGGTGATTGCACAATGACCATTTGGCCCTTTACAACATCCACTCTTGGAATGAATTCATTTATAGGATTGTTGCATACTGGTCCAACATAGCAATCCTGCAAAGCAGGAACATTTTCCTTCAAATAGGCATCCATAATTTCATGTTCAGATCTTGTAGGTTCACTACTATGAATATCATGGCTTGTCAATGGCCAAAAGTTAGTTGCTGACTGATCAACACTCTCGAAGGGATTGTCCAAAGCTTTATATACAACTTCCCAATAATTTAACTTGGTATGCCAAAATTGTTCACCTCCCTTCTCAATCCCTCGATTCCAGAATGAAATATATGTTTCTATTCCTTTTTTTTTCGTCAATGTTTGAAGGTATTTTTATTGCATATTTAATAACCTAGGTTGCCCCACCGTAAATTATGCGCTACCATCTGGCAATGACTGCCACAGATGAATAGGAGATGACCAAGCTTCATCCCGAAGTGATTCCCTCCATTGCATGATTGGAATGTTATCCATGAGCTGAAATTTAAAAAACTAGCATTTTTTGATACCGATGATTTTGGCATTTCCATCCAAAAGACGGGGTTTCACAAAACTCTTAAAATAATAAAGTTCATCAATTAGATAAGGAACATAGAAATTTTGATCTTCACATGTCCTATACATATCCATAATTTCCGAGAGTGAAAATATATCCTTGCGCATTTGCTTTACTGATAACCTTCCATAAGTTCCATCTATGTCTTCATGGGTGTGTCCAATCGGGAGGAATCCAACTTCAATTATCTCAAACACCCTCCTTGCTGTTAAAATAGATAAACATGTAAATACAAAGCGGTTTTTGTTATCGCTTGAACAATTATCCATTTGCAACAACAATATGGGTGGTAGTTTTCTATCTGACATGCATTGATTAGTACCATCAACACACCATATATCATGTTGCATTACATCTTGTCTATTTATCACACACTTTTCATATGACTTTGATTGCAATAGAGCATCATGCAATTGGTGCTTAGCTGTTCCACCTTTGTAGATAAAATCACCATATTTATCAACCACTGGTTCTTCAAGACTCTTCAAGCATTTAGCCAGGGATGTCACAGTGAAATTCGATCCCATCTCTGAAAATGAGAGGCTTAAATGGCCAAAACCCCCAGTTTTGTGCCCACGAGTCAACATTCCAGTCAATGATATGGAAAGATTCATAAAATTACTAAAATATTTTTTGTTCTTACCCATCCTTGGAATGGAAGTCTTTGAATTATCCATTTTGTCATGAAGAATACTCAGAAAATTCTTTGGATTTTTTTGTGAAGCTAATTTGTGAGAATAATATACTTGGTGACAACTTGTGATATATTTATTATGAGCTGCCCGATGTCCTCGCAACCTTTCCACCTCAGCAGGATTAATGTTCCCCTTAATCCTATAATGTATTTTAATGCACTCATTACACCTTGCAAAGGAGTTTGATTTAGAAATTTTAACATCTCGAAAATATTCTCTCATCACCTTGCTAAAGGAGGATTGTGCCACTAGAGGAAAACCAATACTTTCGATTTCTTCATTTACCATTTTTTGCAGCAAACCATGGGACATATTAGATGGCAATAATTTCAAGGTTGTCCTTGTTTCATCTTCACTAATTAATCGTGTAATATGTGGATATTTGCCTGAATTATCTTCTACAATTTTATTAATCGTAGCTACCAATGCAACAGTGTTCGACCTAGATTTTTCTAAGCCATTGTTACCATGCACATCTTTCACATCACCATTCAAGAACATGCTTTTATAATTGTATAAAGTGCTCCTTTTTATCCCATGGCATTTATAACATGCATTTTGAAAGATGTCTATTGTGTCTAATCTCATTGTAAACCTGCTTCTTTTTCTGTCATTTCCTTCTTTGGCCACGGGAGCATTGGATCCCATAGAATTTATAACATACTGTCTTCTTGAATTTCCATTCATACTATGAAATTTATTCGCACATTCAACTATCGATTGAAGTGAAATTTTTGATATACAAATATTTGAGCAACAATGTTCAGTGACAATTTTTGAAAGGAATGCACCCTAATCAATTATAGGCCTGTAAGGTATTGAGCTTGAATTTCTTTCAGAAATTTTAGTTCCATCTTTCTGCTTTACGAAATTGTATGGCCTTGTTCTATTACCTTTAACATATGTATATTCACAATGGGGAGTACCTGGAAGGACCATCTGTAAGGACATTCTTCAAAAATATTCCAAATGTTGACCATGTCTTCCTCTATTTTATTTTTTAGTATAACATCCAAAGTAACATCATTGAGGTCAAGCAAATTGTTTGCAAGCCATATTATAAGAGAGTGTTCAAATACACTACAATCCTCACAATTGCAGAAGATTTTATGAACTAAAATACCAAAATCACAAACATCTAGTGGTTTGAATTGCACAATGTCTCCTTCAAAAACACTTGACACTATTCCCCGAGCAACATAATGTGGCTTTAAAGAACATTGATGTATCATTCTCTCCCACAAACTTGATATTGTGATTTTTTCTTAATACTTTCAAAGTAGTTTCAGATTGATTATTGTTGAAATTGCTTTCAACGGAAAGCAATGTTTTTGTATTAAAATCTATGATTCTTGTCATCGGCCATACAACAAAACCTCCACTGCTTAACCCTAGACAACATGCCATACAAGAAAAAACCACTTCATCCACCAGAATACCAAAGGAGAAGTCACCCAAAAACGTTCCCCCAACAAAATCAGTCCCACTCACATTTGTTACAAAACCTATGGAAATGCAATCCTTGCATTCTAAACACTTATGTAACAACTTAACGTTTCTCATAATTAAAGAAGATTTATTCTCATTTGTTATGGTGTGTTCTACATTCGTCCAAGTAAAAGTTGGTATATCATTCACCTCATTCTCATGAAGAGCATATCCAATGTGGGTAATGATCTCAGATGCAGGCCATTGAATATAAACACCAAATTCCTCTGACAATGTATCTGCACCTTCTGATGGATAGGGAAATTGAAGACCTGCATTTAAAGTCTCAGTAATGTTTACAATGATACATCCATCATGAATGCTGATATTATGCAATATCTTTCTTTTTGGAAAAGAGATTCCTTTAGCAACTTTCAATCCAATCAAACGAAGATCCACACATTATTGAGAACCAAAATCCATTTTAGAAGTGATTTCTGAAATATAACATAACATGACACATTGTTGAGAACCAAAATCCATTTCAGAAGCGATTTATGAAATATAAAATAACAGGAGCACATTAAAAATAATATTTATTTTAAACAAAGAATACTTTTTTTCCACTAGTATATATTATCAAATAAGTCAATGTTCTACAGTTTAATAGAATTATTGTATGCTATCATTCTTCTGACCATCTACTTTCCCCAACCCCAAATTGGAAACCCTTGAGAAATGATCGGCCGCTCTTTCTGAGATAAGAATCGTTTCTAAAAGGGTCCATACATATAAGGATCAATCATGGATTTTCCATCCTATCCCCATGCTCCTCGCAAGGATTGATGCTCTTTAAACGATTTACATCTTCACATAAATCATATACGTTATTCAGAATTACCAAAACTCCACAATTGACCTACTTTTTTTTTAACAGAAACAGTGTAATTAAGTTTGTATTCAAAAGGCTGTGCACATCCATTCATTACAAAAAGGAGAGCCTGTGAGCAGAAATAGCTTTCCCAGTATGGCTCTTTAAAAGTTTCTGATTTTCTGCCTAGTATTTGTAACTACAAGGGAGGGATAAACCCTTACAAATTGGAAATTTAACAAGATACAAAAAAACATTCAAACTTTCCAAAATGGAGGTAACAACTCATCGAAGTAGGGAGCTCTTCTAAAAAAAATTATGAAGGTGCATACCAAAAAACATACCAAAAACATCGATAGTACCAAGGTACAAAATCACTTCTCATCACAGGAAATCCCCCAGAGGACTAGGAAAGTGCATACCAAAAACATCGATAGTACCAAGGTACAAAATCACTTCCACCTGTCTAAGCCAAAATATTCAATATATGAAGGATTATGCTCTAATGGAAAAAAAATTTGGCCTATGGCCTTCGGAATGATCCCTTATGGGATAAAACAATACCAGATGGAAACCCAAAGGGCATTCTAACCTCTGCCTTAGATCTAAGGGATTCTCACTGTAATTTTTTACAATATGGAAGACAAAAATTCAACTTTTGATAATGACTGATACTTCTTCAACTCAACTGGATTATATTGAAAACTAGGTTGCAAAAATTTACCCTGAAAAAGAAGACATTACTTATGCGTTGTTCTTGGTCACGTTTGACTCGTTGCCTATAGAGTACTTGGAAAACGACACCCTGGTAGGCATAGGTAATACTTGGGGAATATTTTTCAAGGCCTCAAATGCCACGAACTTAGGTAGATACACTACAAATGCTTATCTTTACATATATATGCGCATCTCCCAAGCCTTATTGAAATCAATATGCCTAAGCTACCAAGATTCACAATGGATTCAACCAGTCGATTATGCACATATACCCTTTCAATGCAGGAAGTTCCATGTGCATGGGAATTTGTTCTAAGAATTCCCTCTCAATGCAGCGGATGATAAAACCAAGGAGCAAACCCTCCAAGACGAGTTCAAGTTTATACGTTGAGGCACTCGCCCCAGTGACTTATATGGATATGGAATTGTTCCTTGGATATTTCCTCATTATTAGTGCTATGGATATGAAAGTTTATCCTTAGATGATGCAAAAATCCATCCAATCCCATATTAATTAATGCCTTGGTTCAATTGGTGTCTTAGTTCAATATTTTTCTGTAACCATTCAATACTAGAGTCCCATTAATACTATATAAGGTGTTGAATCAACCTATCTTGGGTAGATAGTTGGGATAGATAACTCCAATGGTATTTATTGAATGTTGAATAAACCTCAACCTTGATTTCTATTCTCCCATTGAAGAAACCAGGAGGATTACCCATTCACATTGCTAGATGAAATAGAGTGGCAACAAGTAATTTGTTTGAAAATCAAACCAACTACTATAATTTTCAAGGAAAGGCCATTTGAAGTCCAAGTGTCACTAGAGTGTATAAGTACATATACATTCATTTGTTTCCTTCTTCATCTGCAACATAGCATACTCATTCTAAACATTAACAAATGTGGAACCAACAACAAACGATTCTATGAATAGACAAGTAGTTTGCAAATGAAAAATTATTTGAGCCTTAAATTGCTTATATATTCCAGATATAGTAATAATCTATAGTGTTGAGCTTACTACTACAGAGATTGTGAGAAAAGCAATTGTAGTTGGTTCACTGTGTTGATGAACTTAACATTATTTTTTGTTATGGGTTGAGTGCCTATGTCTTTGTAATATGAGATTGTTACAAACTTTGCGCTATTCCTACCGGCGTTCACTTTTGCCCCTCAAGGGGCAAATGCTAGTAGTAATACAATTTGAATATTAATCATTAATAGACCATGGCTATGGGAAATTTCTACATATTTAATCTAGAAGATAAGGATTAGCTTTGATTTGGTTAAGAGAAACAATGTTATGTTTTCCATATGCAACGTTTGTACATGTTGTGTCAAATTATTGAATAAAATATGATCTTTATTGACCCAATCCCATTGCTAAGGTTGTTTTAGTGGAAGTAGATCAACATTATTAACAATCAACCACTCTATGTATTTTCCTTTGACATTAATTGTTTATTTATGGTTTTCTTTTTAGACATGAACTTAGATATAAATACATTCATAGCTAGATCTGCTAAATATTTTTTTATAAAACTATGAATAATTCCACATTGTTAAAAAAAAAAAAATTGTTCTTAGTTTTCTCTTTTCAGATATTTCACCCTCCAACATCAACCTAGATTTCACCCTCCTACATCAACCTATCTTCACTTGTATAAAAAGTATGAATAATTCCACACATCAACCTATCTTCACTTGTATAAAAAGTATGAATAATTCCACAGTAAACGTCATTACCGGGAATCGAAGCCGGGTCACCCGCGTGATGGGCGAGAATACTCAACACTATACTACAAGGAGTTTTTTTTTTTTTTTCATACGCATACTACAAGGAGTATATATTCAAACCTATGTGACTTCCGTATTTGTTATATGAATCAATGATCCCAAAGAAATAAAATAAAAAGTTACAAAAATATTATGTGGGCTCAGCAGCAACCATCTCAGCGTACGTATCTAACCGAAGTGCGGAGGGACATTGAACCTCCTTTTGTGCTAAATCTCTTCAACGCCCACTTAATGATAAGTTGCCTTCTCTCTCTATTAATAGGATTGAAATATTTTCACACTTTTCCATGTGGGAATAACTATGGGAGTCTATTTCTGAAAAGTTAATTAAAATGACCGTCAAATCAAAATACAAAGCCGAATCAGAGTGGGCTTTGATATGTAGAACTATGTTGAGATTTAATCAGTTGTTTTACACAAATGCTCATAGTGCTACAAATTTTACGCAAATGAATGATCTGAAAAAATCATAAGATATTTTTATCGGGAAACGATTGTAGGCTTACCAGCAATGATCTCGCTTCCGGCTTCGCTACGTGGAGAATATTAATATAATTGTTTTACTTTTTGTGATGACGAGGAATGTGATTTTAAAAAGTTAAAAGATAAGGAGTTATTTGATTTTTTAAGAATATTTTTTTTTATGTTTTAAGAATATTTTTTTTATGTTTTAAAAGTTTTTAAGAGAAATATTCATAAATCCTCGCTTTGTTTTATGAAAAGTATTTCTAAATTTTATGAGAAAATGATTTTCATCTTCAACCCTCTTTGTGTCACAAAGATGATAAATTCATTCATCCCATGGTATTTTAGGAATTGTCGAGCGCCTTCTTTCACTGTGAAGCTTGTGAGAGTTTGTCATTATTTTAGCAATGTTGATTTTCTTCTTCACGCTAGTTAAAACATAAATATACTTTTGATCTTCTAGATTAGGGTTGATCATCTCCTTATAATATTATCTTAATTTTCTCTTATCCTCTAACTCTTTATCGTTCCACATCTTCTCCTTAAATTTAGATGTAATAATACTTTTAATATTATCACTATTCTACAGAGTGACCATTTCCTCAATTCCCCAAGTATTTAGCCATGACTTGGCGTCTTTATGCCAACCTTGCTTAAGTCATAAGTGGTTTTGACTACAGTTAGAAGCAATCTTAGGAAGGCTTTTGTCTCTCCCATGTTATTTATCTTGCTCTTGTACATTAAGTACATAGTCATAGCCACTCTCTCAATCAAGGAGAGACTCACTTCTATGAGGAGGATATGATAGGGTGTATTGCCTTTAATTTTGAGATTATGTTATAAAGCACTTTTGGATTTGTAATATCTTTCTCCTTGATTCTCTATAGATGTTGTAGCCCCAAACTTCACAACCATATAACATAACTGGGGCGACGAGATTCTCAAAGAAGAGTTTCTTCCTATCCCAAAGCCAAAAATATGTTGATTTACAATTGTATTCAAGTCCATAATAAATTTTCCATGATAAAAAGGATTATTTACAATAATGATTGGATTTTCCTCTTCAAAAGCATAAGCATATAATGTGATAAAAAGGATTATTTACAATAATGATTGGATTTTCCTCTTCAAAAGCATATAATGTGATAAAAAGGATTATTTATTTAGTTTACCAATTACATTGTCTTACTAGGTAATAATCACAATCCATATGCAGGACATAAATGGTTCCAAGACAACTTTCTAGCGGCAAGTGTGTCAACTTTGTATGGTTATGGTTGTTCAAAATCCTTTTGTTTGCTAGTTTCTTCACTCTAAAAATCGACTTATGTTTCTCTAGCCTATATGAAGTGGGACAAAGCTTTTTGCAGCATGTTTTATCTTGTATCTATGGTTACATTCTTATAATAAGTAACGCAAAAAAACACATCAAAGGATTACATATTTGATGATGGGCATTAAAAGTGATTTGGACGAATCTTGAATATCCTTTGCCGCATGTTTTATCTTGTATTTATGGTTACATTATTATAATAAGTAGCACAAAAAAACACATCAAAGGATTACATATTTGATGATGGGCATTAAAAGTGTTTTGGACGAATTTTGAATATCTATTTGTGAAAAATGTCACAGCCATTGGGATGTTATACACATATACACATAAGTGTTATGTTTCTCAGTGTTCCATCAATAGAGAATATTGGTGTTAGAGAAAGCACAAAATTTTGTGTCCAAACTTTTTTAAATGAGGTAATGAGATTGGACTTGTTTTTAATCTTTTGGTGTAAATTTCAATTTATGAATATAAAGAAGTTTGTTTTGACCATATTAGCCAAAATTGTTCCGTAAGTTATTTCCATAGTATGATTAGGGTTTGGATTGGAGGGTCCCAGGAGACTTATGGTTGGCATATTAAGAGTATTTATGATATGACCAAAGGTTTGTTCATTCTCATATTCGAGAAAGCCCGTGAGTTGTATGGCTTGAATGTAGCATATACCTTGTGTTTGTTGGAATGTGTTAGTCATCTTTTCTAATTGCATGGAAAAATGTTCAACGAAAAACCTTGTTGAGCTTCATTCACCAATTTGGGCATAAATGTCCATGTTACCATTGCAAGTGAGATGTTTCATTGGAAGGGTAGTGGTACAACCCATAGGTAAATTATGTGCCATGAAGATGAGGTGATTTTTTAGCCAAGATACGATCACACATTTGTGTGCCATGAAGATGAGGTGGTCTTTTAGCCAAGACCCAATGGTATATTTGTGTGCAAGTTAATGTGTTGACCTAAAGGAATTCAATGATATTCAAGTCAAATATATGGTCATTCATCAACATGTACAATATATCAACATCCTAAATACTTTCTTCCATTTCCAAGGCCTTGATCACCACCTCAAGCACTACCTTCTTACGATTATGAGTCCACTATCCATTATCAAACCCTAAGACATTGGGGGTGTCAAGATCCATGCTTAAATGCTAATAAAGAGGGTTGGACCTTGGTTGTAAAGAAATGCTTATATTCTAACTGTAATGCCCCATACTTTGACCTTCAGTAATTAACACCCTAAATGTGATTTATCTTACCATTCATTTGCTTATTATTTGGTTGACTTGGTTGGATTGATTAAGACCACTCTCAGGTGAACATTTGAGCGTGCTTGTGTATAAATAGTATATTTATTTTACCATAATTTTTGACATTATTAATGGTGATCAATATGTGATTTCATTTGAGCATGCAATGCAATTTGGAATGTGGTACATGAAGACTAGTTCAATTTATACTATGGATGTTAGACATATACAATACTTGATGCAAAATAATATATGTGTTTATTTACATGTCATTTTGAAGACATAGATTATCACCTTACACAATTAAATGTGTTATTGCATAAGATATATGCTGTTAGTGAGCTAACCTACATATGAACTGACTATGGGATAATCAAATTCCTATAGAGTCAAGCCACCTTGGATTGTCATAAAGTCCTAGAGGATAATGATTTGATATCAATTTTCTTATAAATTACATTATGATGACTAAACATTGGTTTAACTTGTGGGTGATGTGAGTTTTGATAGGACCCGTCATAGCTTTCCCAAGGCATTTGTTTGGTGATGGGACTTTTAGAACAGTGATTGCACAGTATGGTTGATGAAGGGTGTTGACCCTAGTGATATTAGGGAGGATGGAGGCATTTCCCATAGTTTATCCTCTGAAACTCGGAGTTGTGGTAGGTTTGTACTGAGCATGCTCCCCTAGATTTGTGATGGTGACTATCGATTGCTTATCAAGCAATGCATTTAATGCTTCCACCTAAGGGTTCTATCTGTGATTAGGTTGGTATATCCGACACTACAACATATTTCAACATAGGACATGATGGAAGTAGTGGTGACTAGGTACAAAGTACTTGAGGATACATATGAGACCCCATTGGGATTGGATGGGGTTATTCATTATTATTACAAACCTTCATGATTGTATAACTAGTCCATTAATGTATTTGTTTATACAATTCAATTCTAATTCTTTTGAATGAAGATAACAAATTATGAATGATGCATTATTTAATTGTTATTCTGCATGTTGATTTCCAACATATAAGAACTATGCATTAGGGACATTGATGTTGATTTCTAGTACCCATTCAAGAAGTGCATGCGTTGGCCACATATGCACATCTTGCATGGGTGCATTAGTATATTTGGCTAATGCAATATTTATTAGCAATTAGGTTGAGATTTAAATTTATCATTACCATGTATATAATATAAATATATAATTGCATGGTTTACAAGGATTTTTGATATATTGGATACGTTCAAAATTTAATTGAACCGAATAGATTGTTGAATTGTTACATATATATAACTATATATGTATGGTAAAGTACCCATAAGGGTGTATCTCATACATCGATTCGCTTAATATGAAGGACATGTTGTAAATGGAGGTCACAAGTTCAAATCACCTGACTTACCCATGCCCCATGCTTGCGGGATTTGTGGGTGCACCTAGGGGTATAGTGGTAGCGGACAGGATTAGATCCCTGGATCATGGGTCACACGAGTACCAGCCCCATCCCAGTTCTTGATTCCCCTAGTACACAAATACAATAAAATATGTATGGTAAAGTATAAATAATGTCATTGAGATATTGTGTACATGTATAAATGTACATACATATTATATTATATTATATCTGAAATATATTTGTTAACTTACATGGAAGAGTATATTAATGTAATAATTGGATAGATAGGATTTGTATAGATACCGAAGAATGAGATGATGGATAGTTTCTCCCAAATCCTTTGATGACTACTAACAGTGACAGAGACACCTTCAACAAGAGTCCATTTCAAAGGTGAGGCTATCTTAAAGTTATAAGTTAAATTAGGCATTCCCAAGTTTGAAGGCTAGATAAATGCAGATGCTTTGGAGGAATGGTTAAATCTGTTAGAGGGTTGCTTCTTTGTTCAAAAAATTTCCCACAACAAAAAGTTCACCTTGCAGAAGGTATTACTTGAGATATATAAAAGGAGAACAGAGCTAAAAGATATTCAGGTTGTTGCCATGCTACTAACTACTCTTGCATAAGGTATTACTTGAGATAGCTAAAGGGTTTCTATAGTTTGTTGATATCATGGTGTTCTTGGGCATGTTGCAACTGAATATCTGCACAATTTCCAACCACAATAGAGCAATCAGATGAAACCCTCAAGACATCAATAAATACAGATGGCTCTCATTGTGTTCTTAGGCATGTTGTGACTGAATCTATGCACGATTTCCAACCACATCAAAGCAATCAGATGAAACCCACGAGACATCAGCAATTACAGATGGCACCCAAAAAAGGTCATAGTCCAATATCTCAAACTTCACGCCATCCAAATTGTTATTTCCCTTTGAAATTGAAAGTGTATTTGGATTCACAGGGAAAATTTTAAAGATCAATAATTTTCTTAAAGTGTAGAAACCTTGGTGAATCTTACCGATTCTTAAATTTCCAACCATAAAATATTGGGTGATAGTTTTCTAAAATGATTCAAATTTCCAATGATTTAATATAGTTTATGTACAAATTTTGATGATTTTTAGAGTAAATTTTTTTATCGCATGGAATTGGGTGAATCAATTTAGAAAAAAATGGAAATTTGTGAGTCTTATTTTGGGAAAAATGGTAAAAACAATTAACCCTTGGGATAAATTTCGCCCCTAAAATTTTCCCTAATTTCGAAGTTGGGATGCCCCCATATAATTGTTCTGACTGGCATTTCCCTTGTGTTTTGAAGGCGCGGAATGAAAGGAGGCTCTAGCTAATGCACAATATGATATAATAAGTCTCTTTAGATCAATATTTCTTCGAATAAGAGGTATGTCCATTGTAATTAAATCAATCACTTAGAAGTTATTAGGCCTCTCAGATATTATAAATGGCTTCCTTCATGTTCCAGTATCGATATGCATAGTTTTCAAAAGATTGTGAGTTGTAGTTGAAACCAATCAAAAATCAATCGCGTCGTCTTCCTAGGATGGAGGAAGGAGAGCAGCATGAGCAGGCTCTAGAAGGCGCACATGGATACATTTTTTAATTCATGTTTTTACTTACAACCAGGAAGAGAATGCTCATCGGGTTCGATCCTCTTGCATCTTGAGGGCCATTCTTGGCGAGCATGGTGGTTCCTCTAGGGTTTATAGTGGTATCCGACGGGATTCAACCCTGTGTCACGTGAGTATGATACTACCTCCGTTGTCGATTCCCCTAATACAAAAAAAAGGAAGAGAATGCTCATATCTCGATATGTTTAGGTAGAAGTATGTACCCAACAACATGTCCACAAACGATGGATAGGAAGCATCATCAATTGGTGATTTCAAACAGATGAGGAGGATGGCTCACACGACATCGAAGGGTGAGGAGGAGGTGAATTCAATTTAGGAGGTAATTTGTCGCGATGTAAGTTGGAGAACCGATTTATTCCCAAGTAGGCAAGCGCATTTGTTGAATACGATGCATTGCCAATAGGGAAGCTAGAATATTACATTACATGTGGAGCATTAAAATAAATGGGTCATATTAATATAACTTTAGAACATTTTGAAGCAAAAACTAAAAATAATTCATAATTTTTACCAATATTATAATTCATAGAGAATTGCAAAACTAAAAATAACGAATTATCTATGAAATTAATAATTATCTGTTAAATTACAAAGTTAAATTGTGTAACCAAAATCAACTATACATAGAGACATTCAAATGATATTTGATGCAGTAAGATATATATTGGTTACAGAACTTCGGTCCTATTATTGAAGCGGAGAACTTCATATAAGAGATCTAAGGGACCCTATTTGAAATCCTTCTATAAGGCATAGCCTGTTAATGTATAAAAACTCTCTTGCAACACTCAGTTGACACTTTTCGAAAGCCAATATTTGAAGTCGAGAACGTCACAATCTAGACTAGCTATTTACAAAGCTATGATAATCAACTAGATCTAAAATTTTACAGTAGGCACTAATCCTTCTGTAACTACAAAAAAATTGAGATATCACCAAAGAAAACTCAATATATCTGCAGATAGAGTTTGAAATATCTTAACATGAAACTACAACTACTTAAATAATTCATAAGTATTATTTTAATAAAAATGTATATCCCCCCCAAAAATATATATTTACTAGATTGACTCTCAGGTCGAAAATACAATCATCCATTAGCAATGAATATAGGATGAGTGGTAATCCAAATGTTTGGCTTGGGGTTGTTATGAAAAATTATCTATCAATTTATAGAGTTTTACCTTAAACAATACTCCTATTCATATACAACAAATGGTGTCTCGCCAGTTTCAGTTTTATGTGAATAACGCATGCCATATAATGACAAATTAGTTAATGATAAAGATAATATACAAAATCTCAATACAATTGTGTAAATATCAAGATGATTGATCATTAATAGGTGCTAGTCTGTGATTTACTAAATTGCAACAAGATATTTATTAACACAATCACATTTTAAAAAGTGGTTGATATATGTCGATCAATGTCGTTTTCCACCATTTTTTAATATAATGGCACCAATCGACATATATCAACCACTTTTTAAAATGTGGTCCTGCTAGTTGACGACCAGTGTGCCGGAAGGATTAAAGAATAATTATTATGATTGTTATTGTTATTATAAGAATTATGATAATTATTATATAAAAATATCTATAAATAAAAAATTAAATAATCAATAAAAATAAAAAGTTCATTAATTTTTACAAATAAACAAATATGAATAATAAAAATACAAATATGGGTTGAATTAATTTTATTTAGATGAAATAAAATAACAAAATTAAAACAAATCAAATAAATAAATATCTGCGTTTGATTTTGTAGTTGACTTTGGTCAACCAAGGTTTTTGTAGTTGACTATGGTCCACCATGGTCAACTATGTTTGAACATGGTTGACTAAGACTAACCATAATTAATGTTGTGTAACTATTATTTGACCATGGTAGATTTTAGTGAACCATGGTTGACTATGGTTGACTTTAGTTCAACATGGTTGACGATGGATGACTTTTGTTGGCTAAGGTTGACCATGTTTGACCATTATTAACCATGGATAACAGAGGGTGTCAAATGATGGTTAACCAAGTTTGACCATAGTAAACCATTGTGAGTATTTTTTATGCATGGTTGACTTTAGTTGACCATGGTTGACTATTTCAACTTTGGTTAAATGTGGTCCAATTTAGTGAAACTTGGTCAATGTGCATTGTTTACTCTAGTAATATTGTTGACCAACGAACTATGATTGAGCATAGTTAACCATGGTTCACTATTATTGACAATGGTTGACTATGGTTGATTATGTTCAATTATGTTTGTCGATGGTTGAGTTTGGTTGGGTACGGTTGACCATGGTTGATCATGTGTTACTGTGATTGACTATAATTCAACATGTTTGACCATCGTGGAAATAATTTATGATTGTGGAAATTAAGTCTATTTCACCACTGCAAATTTTTGAATGTGTTTTCTTTTGAGATTATATTCAAAATAAAATTAATTCATGGATACATGGATAATGCCTAATTAGATATGATATTGAAAATTACATTATTGTGATCAAGTATATTTCAGAGTAGCAAAATATGGTTGTATTGGCAGTTGCTGTACGGAAATTCGAACCCGGTTAAAAATACGGCGAACATTCAAGATGATACGGGTCCAGTATAGTCAACTATTTATTTACCCAATTTTGAACAAACTAAATTGGAATTGAATTCATGTTGATACAATAAAATATAAAACTCCAAAGCATGGCAGATTAATAAAAAGATTTATTTAAGAGAAAAAACTTTACAATATTTTTTTAATTTAGTGTTAGTGTTAGACTTATATCGTCTGCGTTGTTATTATTACATGTAGTTTTTTTATTTAAGTTTTATTTTATTACATGTAGTTTTTTATTTAAGTTTTATTTTATATAATTGTTATTTTAATTTCACATTTTAGTATGTATTATTTATCAAAAAGTAAATTTATGTAGTTTTTTTGTTTTCATTTTTTAAGTCATTTTATATAAAAATAGATTTGTGTAGTTTTCGGTTTTATTTTTAAAGTTTTCAATTAAAAATGAATGAGATGTTAAAATTTGGAATGATTATGTATAATTTTATTTTATTTTTAAATTAAAATTGCATTTTTTTGTATTTATAAGATGTCTACTCCCATATTCTAGTCGTACTTGATTTATTTATTACATATTTTTTCCATATCGTATCCAAATCGTTTTCGAATCCGTACTCGAATCTTGCTATTATGGTATATTTCATTATTGAAAAAATTTAATGTCTAAATCAAGTATCTCATCATAAAAAATTAAGGTAATTACGCCGTAGGCGTTTCACCAACGAGAAGCGTGGGCATCCAGTTCTGCTAGATTCCTCGCTTATAAAGAGAATGGAATCCTGCCACGTGTTTTCCGCTTTGGCCCTAGAAATTTCTGACTGTTACAGCTTGCGCTTTCTCTGCAGGATAACTCCAAAGGCTCCAGCCATTAAAGCTTTTACCGGGTTGGCCATTGATTTAGTCTTTTGCACCTGGTCATTTTGCGGCCAAGCCCATACAATCTCTTGAAGAGCAGGCATCAGCTGGGCGAGGAAATTTTCATATTCAGGTCTATCACCGTACGTTTTACGCACATCCACGCCTTATATAGATGCCACTACTTCTTGCGGGTATTGTTACTATCTTGTTGTTTGCATGAAGACCACCATGAAGACCACGAAGAAGTCTTGTTATCCTTGAAGGCGGTTTTAAACCATGGAAAGTAGCCTTTCTGAGCTTTAAACACATCAACCAAGCAATTTCACAAGATTCTTGTGTTGAACCCGACTGATGAGATTTGCTTCATTCATAAATTAATTATCTCCTTTCCTTGAACCTATATTCAACCGTTTAACTGCAACCTCTCTATAATCGGGTAGAACCCCCTACAGATCAATAAAGTTCAAAATTATTTCTATTCTTCATTATGAGTGATTTGTAGCTGCTACCTGCAAATATCTAATTCAATTGAAATTTGAAACCAAGTTTGTTCTCTGGTTTAACATTGGAGGTAGCCTCTCTCAAAATCTCATACTTGAAAATGAGTCTCGGATTGGCTATAGTAGGCAATAAACTAATTTCTCCATCATCACTTGTGAAAACAATTCGTCTATTGATCTTGTGTAAGGGAACAAGCGAACAGTTCACTAGATAAAAGCTAATAAGGTGAACAGTGAATGATTTAGCAATTATGGAACCTCTGAGTTGAGAAATGTGTAACCAACGTTTTGAACGAAAGCGATAACGATAAATTAGGCCTACAGCTGCAATTAATCCAGCTGCACCGACTACTATGCCCAAAGTTATCGCAAGCACATTTGTTGTTTTGAGTTATGGTCGTGACAGCCTATCATTACAAATTTTGTCTATTCAAGAAGCCAGACAACGAAATCACCTTCTCGAAAGAAATGAACGCACATGATATAAGAGTTGCATCTCGGGGATCTCGCTATTAATACAATAATCTTGTCAACCGATAACACCAAATTAGCAAAATTCGACTGTGATGTACTTCGACTGATGGACACATGTAATACACTTTTATTTCATGCAATCGATTGTTAGAATGATAACTCCACAATAATACGCCAAAACCTGGATGTTAGAACGCTCGACCTCGACCCGTCACGACTCCTCAACCCCGACAGGTTCTGGGTTCGACATTAACCTGTGACTCCCATGAGACGTGACGAATGGAATGGTCGGATTTAATTCGACTGAAGTGGTCGACTACTAAGGAAGTGGTCGGGCGCCGACTGCTGTGGCATAGCCGACATGCAACTACACAAGTAAATGAAGAGTGGTCGGCAGACTATTTGTCTGGTTAATGCCAGGTCGGCTTCACGTTCAGGTCAACAAAAGCATGCTTTCTTCACCTAGACGAGGGATTTCAAAAATCAATCATACGGTCATTAATTTCTAACATTCCCCATAACCTTCCCGTGCAATTAAATTTCACCTGTGTTGTCTTTGACACTCCTGGTAGGGTTTTCATCGTTTCCCATATATATCTTTTCATTTTGATGATGATTCCCATGCTGTCTAGAGTCTGACATAACTCCAAAAATTGTCTCCCACTGTGGGAAATCGCAAAGCTCCTTCATTCCACGACAATCTGCCATATCAATAGCTTCTTCTTCCAAGTATTTCCAGTGTTATGTTCATTCAAGTCCGGAATTCATCTCGAGCAAAACTTCTTCTTCGTGCAAATAAATTCCCTTTTATTTTCCCTTTCTTCGATTTAATTGTTAAAACCTCAATGATATGGTCATTTCTGACTAACAACTTGCAAACTCGACAAGCTCACCTTCGACAAGTCTCTATTAAACTTCGACAATCCAACAAAATTGACAGGTTCCTCTTCGACCCGTCACGGCTCAACTTTGACAACTCAACCCCGACAGGTTCTGGGTTCGACATGACCTCAACGGCTTCTAAACTTTCTCAACCCAATTAGAAACTTTACAGAATTTCCTGTCGTCGTGCTAACTTCCTATCACTTCCCGCCTCCTGACGATATGGATTTTCCACAGTCGATCTTCGACAAGATCTATTAGAATTTCATACAGAGGTTCATTATCATATGAGGTAATGCCATTTGGATTGCCAACCATTGCGCTTAGGAGTTCTTGTGGAAAAGCCCCAGGAGATGCATGGTTTCTTTGTTTATGATATTAGGTATTAGGGCATCTAAGGGAACTGCTCTTTTTGTTATAATCAATAAGAACCTGATGTTGATTATGGAGAAAGTTGTTGTTGACAGAGGTTTTCATATCTGTAACATGGGGCTTATGATGGAAATGGAAGGGAAAAACTGATGCTGGCATTTGACAGTTCGAATCCATTTATTTTGGAAATACCACAGGTGAGTCCTCATTCTCTTCTTCATGATTGAGACATCAATCTAATTCTGCCATCAAAATAATTAATCTTGTGTGTTTGTATGGTTGAACCTCAAGCTTAAGCACGAAAAACGTAGCTATTTTTGTTAATCACCAAAAGATCTAAAATTGTTTTTTACTGAAAGATTATTTTTTGAATTAACTGAATATGTTTTTAATGAGATGCGTTAAGACTTTCTTTGTTCAAGCCCACTCCAACACATGAAAATTGGAGCATCTTACTTAGCCTGTTCTTGCCGCATATTTAATTGTGAGCTTACGCTCTTTTAAGGTGGGAAATTGGGATGTTATCCATCATTAAATATGTATGCCCAACGCAAGTTGGATACTTTTGCTTAATCCAGAATTTAATGGACTATGTCTAAAAGAATCGGGTAGGGTTAATTGGGTAGTTTAGTGTTGGTAGGGATCTATCTTTCCCAATTGGTTCTTTGTAGAACTAAAGCCTTAAATGAGGGTAAAAGTTGGGGTTGTTGGAAAAAGCAAGTTTAACTCTCCCATGGCAGAAAATGGCACAGCCATTGCAGTTGAGTAAAACCCACATACTGAAACTGGTTTCTATTTTGATAAGAATGCCATATGGTGGTGATGCATGATGGCTTCTTCGAACTGATACGTGGATGTAAAATATTTTATTTTTTGAATTGTTTTTGCTTTTATCTTTTGACCAAACAAATGTTACATAGAAATTATTTATCACGAGGAAGTAAAACGATTGTTCTAATATTTTTTGTGGAAACACCTAATATCCTAGACGGACATGCATGCGTTGATGAGAAGTTGCATGAAAGTTTCCTCTAACCTTCCCTTTGTGAAAAATGTATATCTCATTATAAAAAATTAATCCAATTAAAAACTCAATATATTTGCAGACAGAGTTTGAAATATCTTAACATAAAACTACAACTACTTAAATAATTCATAAGTATTATTTTAATAAAAATGTATATTCCCCCCAAAAAATATATATTTACTAGATTGACTCTTAGGTCAAAAATACAATTACCCATTAGCAATGAATATAGGATGAGTGGTAATCCAAATGTTTGGCTTGGGGTTGTTATGAAAAATTATCTATCAATTTATAGAGTTTTACCTTAAACAATACTCCCATTCATATACAACAAATGGTGTCACGCCAGTTTCAGTTTTATGTGAATAACGCATGCCATATAATGACAAATTAGTTAATGATAAAGATAATATACAAAATCTCAATACAATTGTGTAAATATCAAGATGATTGATCATTAATAGGTGCTAGTCTATGATTTACTAAATTGCAACAAGATATTTATTAACACAATCACATTTTAAAAAGTGGTTGATATATGTCGATCGACGCCGTTTTCCACCATTTTTTAATATAATGGCACCAATCGACATATATCAACCACTTTTAAAAATGTGGTTCTGCTAGTTGACGACTAGTGTGCCGGAAGGATTAAAGAATAATTATTATGATTGTTATTGTTATTATAAAAATTATGATAATTATTATATAAAAATATCTATAAATAAAAAATTAAATAATCAATAAAAATAAAAAGTTCATTAATTTCTACAAATAAACAAATATGAATAATAAAAATACAAATATGGGTTGAGTTAATTTTATTTAGATGAAATAAAATAACAAAATTAAATCAAATCAAATAAATAAATATCTGCGTTTGATTTTGTAGTTGACTTTGGTCAACCAAGGTTTTTGTAGTTGACTATGGTCGACTATGTTTGAACATGGTTGACTAAGACTAGCCATAATTAACGTTGTGTAACTATTATTTGACCATGGTAGATTTTAGTGAACCATGGTTGACTATGGTTGACTTTAGTTCAACATGGTTGACGATGGATGACTTTTGTTGGCTAAGGTTGACCGTGTTTGACCATCATTAACCATGGATGATAGAGGGTGTCAAATGATGGTTCACCAAGTTTGACCATAGTAAACCATTGTGAGTATTTTTTATGCATGGTTGACTTTAGTTTACCATGGTTGACTATTTCAAGTTTGGTTAAATGTGGTTCAATTCAGTGAAACTTGGTCAATGTGCATTGTTTACTCTAGTAATATTGTTGACCAACGAACTATGATTGAGCATAGTTAACCATGGTTCACTATTATTGACAATGGTTGACTGTGGTTGATTATGTTCAATTATGTTTGTCGATGGTTGAGTTTGGTTGGGTACGGCTAACCATGGTTGATCATGTGTTATTGTGATTGACTATAATTCAACATGTTTGACCATCGTGGAAATTAAGTCTATTTCACCACTGCACATTTTTTAATGTGTTTTCTTTTGAGATTATATTCAAAATAAAATTAATTCATGGATACATGGATAATGCCTAATTAGATATGATATTGAAAATTACATTATTGTGATCAAGTATATTTCATAGTAGCAAAATACGGCTGTATTGGCAGTTGTTGTACGGAAATTCGAACCAGGTTAAAAATACGTCGAACATTCGAGATGATACGGGTCCAGTACAGTCAACTATTTATTTACCCAATTTTGAACAAACTGAATTGGAATCGAATTCATGTTGATACAATAAAATATAAAACTCCAAAGCATGGCAGATTAATAAAAAGATTTATTTAAGAGCAAAAACTTTAAAATACTTTTTTAATTTAGTGTTAATGTTAGACTTATATCGGTTGCGTTATTATTATTACATGTAGTTTTTTTATTTAAGTTTTATTTTATTACATGTAGTTTTTTTATTTAAGTTTTATTTTATATCATTGTTATTTTAATTTTACATTTTAGTATTTATTATTTATCAAAAAGTAAATTTATGTAGTTTTTTTGTTTTCATTTTTTAAGTCATTTTATATAAAAATAGATTTGTGTAGTTTTAAGTTTTATTTTTAAAGTTTTCAATTAAAAATGAATGAGATGTTAAAATTTGGAATGATTATGTATAATTTTATTTATTTTTTTAAATTAAAATTGCATTTTTTTGTATTTATAAGATGTCTACTCTCGTATTCTAGTCGTACTTGATTTTTTTATTACGTATTTTTTTCGTATCGTATCCGAATCGTTTTCGAATCCGTACTCGAATCTTGCTACTATGGTATATTTCATTATTGAAAAAATTTAATGTCTAAATCAAGTATCTCATCATAAAAAATTAATGTAATTACGTCGTAGGCATTTCACCAACGAGAAGCATGAGCATCCACATCTGGTAGATTCCTCGCTTATAGAGAGAATGGAATCCTGCCACGTGTTTTCCGCTTTGGCCCCATAAATTTCTGACTGTTACAGCTTGCACTTTCTCTGCAGGAGAACTCCAAAGGCTCCAACCAATAAAGCTTTTACCGGGTTGGCCATTGATTCAGTCTTTTGTGCCTGGTCATTTTGCGGCCAAGCCCATACAATCTCTTGAAGAGCAGGCATCAGCTAGGCGAGGAAATTTTCATATTCAGGTCTATCGCCATATGTTTTACGCACATCCACGCTGTATATAAACACCACTACTTCTTGCGGGTATTGTTACTAACTTGCTATTTGCATGAAGACCACCATGAAGACCACGAAGAAGCCTTTTTATCCTTGAAGCTGGTTTTAAACCATGGAAAGTAGCCTTTCTGAGCTTTAAACACATCAAACAAGCAATTTCACGAGATTCTTGTGCTGAACCCGACTGATGAGATTTACTTCATTCATAAATTCATTATCTCCTTTCCTTGAACCTATATTCAACCGTTTAACTGCAACCTCTCTATAATCGGGTAGAACCCCCTGCAAATCAATGAAGTTCAAAATTATTTATATTCTTCATTATGAGTGATTTGTAGCTGCTACCTGCAAATATCTAATTCAATTGAAATTTGAAATCAAGTTTGTTCTCTGGTTTAAAATTGGAGGTAGCCTCTCTCAAAATCTCATACTTGAAAATGAGTCTCGGATTGGCTATAGTAGGCAATAAACTAATTTCTCCATCGTCACTTGCGAAAACAATTCATCTATTGATCTTGTGTAAGGGGACAAGCGAACAGTTCACTAGATAAAAGCTAATAAGGTGAACATTGAATGATTTAGCAATTATGGAACCTCTGAGTTGAGAAATGTATAACCAACATTTTGAACGAAAGAGATAACGATAAATTAGGCCTACGACTGCGATTAATCCAGCTGCACCGACTACTATGCCCAGAGTTATCGCAAGCACATTTGTTGTTTTGTGTTCTGGTTGTGACAACCTATCATTACAAATTTTGTCTATTCAAGAAGCCAGACAACTAGATCACCTTCTCGAAAGAAATGAACGCACATGATATAAGAGTTGCATCTCGGGGATCTCACTATTAATACAATAATCTTGTCAACCGATAACACACAATTAGAAAAATTCGACTGTGATGCACTTTGATTGATGGACACATGTAATACACTTTTCTTTCATGCAATCGGTTGTTAGAATGATAACTCCACAATAATATGCCAAACCCTGGATGTTAGAATGCTCGACCTCGACCCGTCGTGACTCTTTAACCCCGACAGGTTCTGGGTTCGACATTAACCTGTGACTCCCATGAGACGTGAGGAATGGACTGGTCGGATTTAATTCGACTAAAGTGGTCAGCTGCTAAGGAAGTGGTCGGGCGCCGACTGCTGTGGCATAACCGACAGGCGACTGCACAAGTCGATGAAGAGTGGTCGGCAGACTATTTGTCTGGTTAGTGCCAGGTCGTCTTCACGTTCAGGTCAACAAAAGCATGCTTTCTTCACCTGGACGAGGGATTTCAAAAATAAATCATACATTCGTTGATTTCTAACATTCCCCATAAGCTTCCCGTGCAATTAAATTTCACATGTGCTGTCTTTGACACTCCTGGTAGGGTTTTCATCGTTTCCCATATATATCTTTTCGTTTTGATGATGATTCCCATGCCGTCTAGAGTCTGACATAACTCCAAAAATTGTCTCCCACTGTGGGAAATCGCAAAGCTCCTTCATTCCATGATAATCTGCCATATCAATAGCTTCTTCTTCCAAGTATTTCCATTGTTATGTTCATTCAAGTGTGGAATTCATCTTGAGCAAAACTTCTTCTTCGTGCAAATAAATTCCCTTTTATTTTCCCTTTCTTCGATTTACTTGTTAAAACCTCAATGACCTGGTCGTTTCTGACTAGCAACTTGCAAACTCAACAGGTTCACCTTCGACGAGTCTCGATTAAACTTTGACAATCCAACAAAATTGACAGGTTCCTCTTCGACCCGTCACGGCTCGACTTCGACAACTCAACCCCGACAGGTTCTGGGTTCGACATGACCTCGACGGCTTCTGAACTTTCTGGACCCAATTAGCAACTTTACAGAATTTCCTGTTGTCGTGCTAACTTCCTATCACTTCCCGCCTCCCAACGATATGGATTTGCCACAGTCGATCTTCGACAAGATCTATTAGAATTTCATACAGAGGTTCATTATCATATGAGGTAATGCCATTTGGATTTCCATGCATTGCGCTTAGGAGTTCTTGTGGAAAAGCCCCAGGAGATGCATGGTTTCTCTATTTATGAGATCAGGTATTAGGGCATCTAAGAGAACTGCTCTTTTTGTTATAATCAATAAGAACCTGATGCTGATTATGGTGAAAGTTGTTGTTGACAGAGGTTTTCATATCTGTAACATGGGGCTTATGATGGTAGTGGAAGGGAAAAACTGATGCTGGCATTTGACAGTTCGAATCCATTTATTTTGGAAATACCACAGGCGAGTCCTCATTCTCTTCTTCATGATTGAGACATCAATCTAATTCTGCCATCAAAATAATTAATCTTGTGTGTTTGTATGGTTGAACCTCAAGCTTAAGCACGGAAAACGTAGCTATTTTTGTTAATCACCAAAAGATCTAAAATTTTTTTTTACTGAAATATTATTTTTTGAATTAACTGAATCTGTTTTTAATGAGATGCGTTAAGACTTTCTTTGTTCAAGCCCACTCCAACACATGAAAACTGGAGCATCTTACTTAGCCTGTTCTTGCCGCATATTTAATTGTGAGCTTACGCTCTTTTAAGGTGGGAAATTGGGATGTTATCCATCATTAAATATGTATGCCCAACGCAAGTTGGATACTTTTGCTTAATCCAAAATTTAATGGATTATGTCTAAAAGAATTGGGTAGGGTTAATTGGGTAGTTTAGTGTTGGTAGGGATCTATCTTGCCCAATTGGTTCTTTGTAGAACTAAGGCCTTAAATGAGGGTAAAAGTTGGGGTTGTTGGAAAAAGCAAGTTTAACTCTCCCATGGGAGAAAATGGCATAGCCATTGCAGTTGAGTAAAACACACATATTGAAATTGGTTTCTATTTTGATAAGAATGCCATATGGTGGTGATGTATGATGGCTTCTTCGAACTGATACGTGGATCTAAAATATTTTATTTTTTGAATTGTTTTTGCTTTTATCTTTTGACCAAACAAATGTTACATAGAAATTATTTATCACGAGGAAGTAAAACTATTGTTCTAATATTTTTTGTGGAAAACACCTAATATCCTAAACGGACATGCATGCGTTGATGAGAAGTTGCATGAAATTTTCCTCTAACCTTCCCTTTTTACTTTATTGTGATGCTCGGAAGAAGTTTGAAGTTTCCCTCGTTACTTTAATTTGATGTGTCAATGAAATTTCAATTATATGCAGGAGTTTGGAATAAAATTCATACACCAACGGGGCCCTTGCTCAGGATATAGAAACTACACATACCAACACTCTTGGCCGTCGAAGCTTGAAAAAATATGCTTGCGCACAAGAGGAATGATAAAAAAATATTATTTTCATTCCTAGTTTTTTTTAGCTTTCAAATTATTAAAGAGATTTGCTGCAAATTGTTTTCTGAAAACCTGTTCAAATTCAACTTGTCAATTCAACCAGTCGGATGGCTCAGACAAAAAGTGCCAAAGCAGTTGGAGTCCGACCACCTCAGTCGATGAGCAAGATGACTTGTCCAGTGGAAATGCAGTCGACCACTCCTGTCGAGCTGACCACTCCAGTCGCTATACATCCGACCAATACAATCTAAGTCACCACCGACCAGTGAGATCCAATTAAATGTTGAAACGACCTTGTTGAACCGATTATCTGGAAACTGTGATGAAAGATGAAGTAAAGTTATAAATCACTGGCAATCAACGCATAACCTCATCATCTTGAAGAGATAACTACGCATCTGCATGAGGGAATTTGAAGCTCGCTAGAGATTCCGTAGGAAAAGTTCACTCAATTCATAGGATTTTGATAAGAGAAGTTCTCTTTTGGATCTGCGAGCTTCCTGGGGGATCACCAACATTTTTGCTTTGATTTTTCTATTTTGATTTAGTTTTTAGTTATTTATTTTATTTCTCTTCAAATTCTTTGCTTACTTTGGTTTCTTTGAAAATGCAGGAAGAGATAACATGGCAATGTTCCAAGGATTGTAGATCGCTGAGGGCATTGGGAGTCCATCATGTCACTGAGATAACTGATGCGTCCTTAATTTTACAAATCTAAAAGGAGTGAAGGATCAGATCGGTCAACTCATTCATGAACTGTAACCAGAACTTAATTAGTTTGCAAAAGAAAGAAAATCATCTTCCAACCGTCAATCTTCGACAAGATCTATCTTGGTTGCCGATCGTAATGGAATCAAATGCACTATTGAGACTGGTTGTCTAGACAAATCAATTTCCTCTAAATGTATTATCGGTCAACAATAACTGTTATTTTATAGAGAAATGGAAAAGAGCAAATGGAAACAAATGCACTATTGACATTGGTATTCTTGACAAATCGATTGCCTCTAAATCTATTATCAATCAACAATTAACTGTTGTTTTATAGAGAAATGGAAACAAATGCACTATTGCCACTGGTATTCTTGACAAATTAATTGCCTCTAAATGTATTATCGATCAACAATAATGGTTGATTTATAGAGTTAATTGTTTTATATTCTTGACAAATTGATTGCCTCTAAATGCATTCTCGATCAATAATAATTGTTGATTTACAGAGTTAATTGTTTTATATTCTTGACAAAGTAATTGCCTCAAAATGTATTATCGGTCAACAATACTTGTTAATTTATAGAGTTAATTGTTTTATAGAGAAATGGAAAAGAGTTTATCAAAAGCTTTGGAGTTCCATTGTCAATGAAAGGATCAATTCAATGATTTTGTGTTCATTACCAAAAGGTATTAAAGGACTAGAATATCACCAATGCTTTTAAGAAATAATGTATTTATCTATTGTAGCTAAACTTTGTGAGAATCTCTCTAGATTCTTTATAAACTAATATGAGAAATAAATATTGAGGATATGCATTTGTGCAATGGGGGATTGAAGGTGTCTTTTTTATGTAACAAATGCACACCTGCACCCCTAGAGCAGTGGATGGAGAAGGTATGTACGGGTTACAAATAAACACCTTCACTTCCTTAATAATCAGAGTGAAGGTAAGC
The DNA here is from genome assembly GCA_027924585.1 of Larix kaempferi. Taxonomy (NCBI): domain Eukaryota; kingdom Viridiplantae; phylum Streptophyta; class Pinopsida; order Pinales; family Pinaceae; genus Larix; species Larix kaempferi. The sequence goes on along the minus strand of BSBM01000454.1, from coordinate 7,921,402 downwards.
AACCGGATTAGTCGAATCAAAGCCAACCATTCCAATGTGGACTACACATTTCATCCGCTCGGAAGTTTATAGAATGGAGAATCCGACTAGAACAAGCCACTTCTATCCACTACCATTCCAACACCTCAGCTCACAGGCTCAAACCAAGAACAAGGATGCACATAACAGCAGGACCCCACTTGCTGGGCATGAGGAAAACGTTTTCCACAGTGCTACAAATTTTCATAGTGCTACAAATTTTACGCAAATGAATGATTTGAAAAAACCATAAGATATTTTTATCGAGAAACGATCGTACGCTTAGCAGCAACGATATTTTGTGTCCAATTTTTTTTATGAGGTAATGAGATTGGACTTGTTTTTAATTTTTTTTTGTGCAAATTTCAATTTAGGAATATAAAGAAGTTTGTTTTGACCATATTAGCCAAAATTGCTCGGTCAGCTATTTCCATAGTATGATTAGGGATTGGATTGGAGGTCCTAGGAGGCTTATGGTTGACGTATTAAGAGTATTTGTGATATGACCAGAGGTTTGTTCATTCTCATATTTGAGAAGGCTCGTGAGTTGTATGGCTTGAATGTAGCATATGCCATGAAGATGAGGTGGTCTTTTAGCCAAGATCCAATGGTGTATTTGCGTGCAAGTTAATGTGTTGACTTAAAGGAATTCATTGATATTCAAGTCAAAGATATGGTAATTTCTCAACATGTACAATGTATCAACATCCTAAGTACTTTTTTCCATTTCCAAGGCCTTGATCACCACCTTAAGCACTACCTTCTTACGACTATGAGACCACTATCGATTATCAAACCCTAAGACATTGGGGGTGTCAAGATCCATGCTTAAATGCTAATAAAGAGGGTTGGAGCTTGGTTGTAAGGAAAGGCTTATATTCTAACTGTAATGCCCCATACTTTGACTTTCAGTAACTAACACCCTAATGTGATTTATCTTACCATTCATTTGCTTATTATTTGGTTGACTTGGTTGGATTGATTAAGACCACTTTCAGGTGAACATTTGAGCGTGCTTGTGTTTAAATAGTATATGTATTTTACCATAATTTTTCATATTATTAATGGTGATCAATATGTGATTTCGTTTGAACATGCAATGCAATTTGGAATGTGGTACATGAAGACTAGTTCAATTTATACTATGGATGTTGGACAAATACAATACTTGATGCAAAAGAATATATGTGTTTATTTACATGTCATTTTAAAGACATAGATTATCACCTTAAACAATTAAATGTGTTATTGCATAAGATATATGTTGTTAGTGAGCTAACCTACATATGATCTGACTATGGGATAATCAAATTCCTATAGAGTCAAGGTACCTTGGATTGTCATAAATGTCTAGAGGATAATGATTTGATATCAATTTTCTTATAAATTACATTATGATTACTAAACATTGGTTTAACTTGTGGGTGATGTGAGTTTTGATAGGACCCATATCTTTCCCAAGGTAGTTGTTTGGTGATGCGACTTTTAGAATAATGATTGCACAGTATGGTTCATGAAGGGTGTTGACCCTAGTGATATCAGGGGGAATGGAGGCATTTCCCATAGTTTATCCTCTGAAACTCGGAGTTGTGGGAGGGTTTTACTGAGCATGCTCCAATAGATTTTTTATGGTGACTATCGATTGCTTATCAAGGAAGCTAGTTGATGCAATCAATGCTTCCACCTAAGGGTTCGATATGCGGTTAGGTTGGTATATCAGACACCACAACATATTTCAACATAGGACATGATGGAAATAGTGGTGACTAGGTACGAAGTACTTGAGGATACAAATGAGACCCCAATGGGATTAGACGGGGTTATTCATTATTATTCAAACCTTCATCATTGTATAACTAGTCCATTAATGTATGTGTTTATACAATTCAATTCTAATCCTTTTGAATGAAGATAACAAATGATGAATGATGCATTATTTAATTGTTATTCTGCATGTTGATTTCCAACATATAAGAACTATGCATTAGGGACATTGGATGTTGATTTCTAGTACCCATGCAAGAAGTGCATGCGTTGGACACATATGCGCATCTTGCATGGGTGCATTAGTATATTTGGTTAATGCAATATTTATTAGCAATTAGGTTGAGATTTAAATTTATCATTACCATGTGTATATTATAGGTATATAATTGCATGGTTTACAAGGATTTTTGATATATTGGATATGTTCAAAATTTAATTGAACCGAATAGATTGTTGAATTGTTACATATATATAACTATATATGTATGGTAAAGTACATGTAAGGGTGTAGCTCATACGTCAATTTGCTTAATATGAAGGACATGTTGTAACTGGAGGTCACAAGTTCAAATCACCCTGACTTACCCATGCCCCATGCATGCGGGATTTGTGGGTGCACCTAGGGGTATAGTGGTTGCGGAAAGGATTAGATCCCTGGACCTTGTGTCACACAAGTACCAGCCCCATCCTAGTTGTTGATTCCCTTAGTACAAAAATAAAATAAAATATGTATGGTAAGGTATAAATATTGTCATTGAGATATTGTGTACATGTATAAGCATACATACATATTATATTATATTATATATGAAATATATTTGTTAACTGACGTGGCAGAGTATATTAATGTAATAATTGGATAGATAGGATTTGTATAGATCCTAAATATGTTGTCATATTGCATTCAAATTGATTTCACGCAAAGAAAGACTCGACAACCATGTTATGATTAATTTAAATATAATTCTTAACCTAAATTAAATAAAGGTGGTAGTGGAGGTTGATAAATAGAGAGAGAAGATAGGGAGAAGAGGAGGATGGTACTTGGGATGATGAAGGGGTTTTGAGAAGTTTTTGGAAGAGTTCTGAGAACTGTTGGAAGAAACACTACCTATCCTATGCATCACTATTGTTCTTTGTGGATCACTATTATTTAAGTCAAGAGCACAAAGGGTCAAGAAACTGAAGGTTTATTGAAAATAAGATGTTGTCAAGTGATCTAGGTGGATATTAGTGGCCATCCACCTATTCCACCAAGTTACAATAGTTCTCCTTCTTCTTGTCAATTTTCTATAATTTTCGAGACCCAAACTTCTAAGGCCATTTTGAGGCCGTAAATGATTTTTTTTCCATTCTCAATTATTTATTTGCATCGATCCATTCAGAGCCCTAAACAGAGATCGTATGCAGAATTTGTACCCTCGGGAAGTCGAAGTATCAACTAACCACCTTGGGGCCCACAAATCCTTTTGGTTGTTCATATCCTAGAGTTAGGCTTTTAGATGTTAGGGTTTTTTCCCCTTTGTGCTTATGATAAAAATGTCCTTTGTGGTCTCTTTGCAATAAACTCTAGCGAATGAGCGCATCCGACACGTCTCTCTTCAAAGATAAGTTACCACCATTTGAGCTAGTTTGTATTGCTTTGCATTTCATAATGTTTTTCCACTCCATTCATTAATAGATTTTGGGTTTTGTTGTACTATTGAATTCTAAAATTTATTTGTGTGTGCGTTTCCATTTTCTATTGTTGCCATCATTTCGTTCTCCAAATAATCTAGATTAATGGTATCAGATCAATCTAATCTTGTTGTTTCTTAGTGCATGCCCCCAACAAGATTCAAATATTGAGAGTAACTTGTCGAACTTGTTGATCTTGGTGAAAACCAATCTTGTCGACCCAAGCATCCTCACATGGAAGGAGAAGAGAGATGATGGAGCAAGGGATCATATTAACTTGTTGCTGAAGGGACCCTCACGTAACCGAAGAATGAGATGATGGATTGCTTCTACCAAATCCTTTGACGACTACTAACAGTGACAGAGACACCTTCAACGAGAGTCCATTTCAAAGGTGAGACTACCTTAAAGTTATAAGTTAAATTTGGCATTCCCTTATTTGAAGGCTAGATAGATGCAGATGCTTTGGAGGAATGGTTAAATTTGTTAGAGTGTTGCTTCTTTGTTCAAAACATTTTCGACAACAAAAAGTTCACCTTGTAGAAGGTATTACTTGAGATATATAAAAGGAGGACGAAGCTAAAAGATATTCAGGTTGTCGCCATGCTACTAACTACTCTTGCAGAAGGTATTACTTGAGATAGCTAAAGGGTTTATGTAGTTTGTTAATATCATGGTGTTCTTGGGCATGCTGCAACTGAATTTCTACATAATTTCCAACCACAATAGAGAAATCAGATGAAACCCTCAAGACATCAATAAATACATATGGCCCTGATTGTGTTCTTAGGCATGTTGTGACTGAATTTATGCATGATTTCCAACCACATCAGAGCAATCATATGAAACCTACGAGACATCAACAATTACAGATGGCACCCAGAAAAGGTCATAGTCCAATAGCTCAATCTTCACGCCATCCAAACTGTTATTTCCCTTTGAAATTGAAAGTGTATTTGGATTCACAGGGAAAATTTTTAAGATCAATCATTTTCTTAAAGTGTAGAAACCTTGGTGAATCTTATCGATTCTTAAATTTCCAACCATAAAATATTGGGTGATATTTTTCTAAAATGATTCAAATTTCTAATGATTTTATATAGTTTATGTACATTTTTTGATGACTTTTAGAGTAAAATTTTTTATCATGGAAATTGGGTGAATCAATTTAGAAAAAAATGGAAATTTGTGAGTCTTATTTTGGGAAAAATGGTAAAAAAATTAACCATTGGGATAAATTTCGCCCCTAAAATTTTCCCTAATTTGGAAGCTGGCATGCCCCCATATAATTGTTCGAACTGGCATTTCCCTTGTGTTTTGAAGGTTTAGAATGAAAGGGGGCTCTAGCTAATGCACAATATGATATAATAAGTCTCTTTAGATCAATATTTCTTCGAATAAGAGGTATGACCATTGTAATTAAATCAATTACTCAGAAATTATTAGGCCTATAAGATATTATAAATGGCTTCCTACATGTTCCAGGATTGATATGCATAGTTTTCAAAAGATTGTGAGTTGTAGCTAAAACTAATGAAAAAGCAATCGTGTCGTCTTCCTAGGATGAAGGAAGGAGAATGAGCAGGCTCTAGAAAGTGCACATGGATACATTTTTTAATTCATGTTTGACTTACAATCAGGAAGTGAATGCTCATATCCTGATATGTTTAGGTAGAAGTCTGCACCCAACACCTTATCCACAAACGATGGATAGGAAGCATCATCAATTGGTGATTGTGTTTAGGTAGAAGTCTGCACCCAACAACATGTCCACAAACGATGGATAGGAAGCATCATCAATTGGTGATTTCAAACAGATGAGGAGAATGGCTCACCCGACATCGGAGGGTGAGGAGGAGGTGAATTCAATTTAGGAGGTAACTTGTTGCGATGTAAGTTGGAGAACCGATTTATTCCCAAGTAGGCATGCACATTTGTTGAATATTACATTACATGTGGAGCATTAAAATAAATGGATCATATTAATATAACTTTAGAACTTTTTGAAGCAAAAAGCATGCATGATTTATTAAAATATTGGGATGGGAGATCAAAGTGACAAGTGTGAGCAGCATAGCTACACACATGTCTATAATGTAAAAATGAATTATGTTATATTCAGTGGATTGTTTGAAACGACAAGGAAATCTCACATTGGATATACATAACGTTTAAAACTTTAAATATTGTTTAAAGATAATGCCTACCAATCTTATAATTCATAGAGACTTGCAAAACTAAAAATTACGAATTATCTATGAAATTAATAATTATTTGTTAAGTTACAAAGTTAAATTTTGTAACCAAAATAAAGTATACATAGAGACATTCAAATGATCTTTGATGCAGTAAGATAGATATCGGTTATAGAACTTCGATCCTATTATCGAGAAGAACTTCATATAAGAGATCTAATGGACCCTATTTGAAATCCTTCCATAAGGCATAACTTGTTAATGTAGAAAAACTTTCTTGCAACACTCAGTTGACACTTATCGAAAGTCAATATTTGAAGTCGAGGATGTCACAATCTAGACTAACTATTTACAAGGCTATGATAATCAACTAGATCTAAAATTTTATAGTAGACACTAATCCCTCTGTAACTACAACAAAATTGAGATATCACCAAACAAAATTCAATATAATATATCCGCAGATAGAGTTTGAAATATCTTAACATAAAACAACTACTTAAATAATTCATAAGTATTATTTTAATAAAAATGTATATCCCACCAAAAAATATATTTACTAGATTGACTCTTAGGTCGAAAATACAATTAGCCACTAGCAATGAATATAGGATGAGTGGTAATCCAAATGTTTGGCTTGGGGTTGTTATGAAAAATTATCTATCAATTTATAGAGTTTTACCTTACACAATACTCTCATTCATATACAACAAATGGTGTCTCGCCAGTTTCAGTTTTATGTGAATAACGTATGCCATATATAATGACAAATTAGTTAATGATAAAGATAATATACAAAATCTCAATACAATTGTGTAAATATCAAGATGATTGATCATTAATAGGTGCTAGTCTGTGATTAAATATCAAGATGATTGATCATTAATAGGTGCTAGTCTGTGATTTACTAAATTGCAACAAAATATTTATTAGCACAATCACATTTTAAAAAGTGGTTGATATATGTCGATCGATGCCATTTTCCACCCTTTTTTAATATAATGGCGCCAATTAACATATATCAACCAGTTTTAAAAATGTGGTTGTGTTAGTTGACGACTAGTGTGCCGAAAGGTTTCCAGAATAATAATAATTATTGTTATTGTTATTGTAAAAATTATGATAATTATTATATAAAAATATCTATAAATAAAAAATTAAATAATCAATAAAAATAATAAGTTCATTAATTTTTACAAATAAACAAATATGAATAATACAAATACAAAAATATGGGGAGTTAATTTTATTTAGATGAAATAAAATAACAAAACTAAATCAAATCAAATAAATAAATATCTACGCTTGATTTTGTAGTTGACTTTGGTCAACCAAGGTTTTTGTAGTTGACTCCAGTCCACCATGGTCGACTATGTTTGAACATGGTTGACTAAGACTAGCCATAATTAACCTTGTGTAACTATTATTTGACCATGGTAGATTTTAGTGAACCATGGTTGACTATGGTTGACTTTAGTTCAACATGGTTGACGATGAATGACTTTTGTTAGTTAAGGTTGAACATGTTTGACCATCATTAACCATGGTTGACAAAGGGTGTCAAATGATGGTTAACCAAGTTTGACCATAGTAAACCATGGTGAGTATTGTTTATGCATGGTTGACTTTAGTTGACCATGGTTGACTTTATTGCACCATGGTTGACTATTGTTCGACTTTGGTTAAATGTAAGTTCAATTTAGTGAAACTTGGTCGTGCATTGTTTACTCTAGTAATATTGTTGACCAATGAACTATGAGCACAGTTAACCATGGTTCACTATTATTGACAATGGCTGACTATGGTTGATTATGTTCGATTATGTTTGTCAATGGTTGAGTTTGGTTAGGTAGGGTTGACCATGGTTGATCATGTGTTACTATGATTGACTATAATTCAACATGTTTGACCATGGTTAATTGTGTTTGACATGGTATACATTATTCAAACTTCATTGAACATGTATTCTTATGATTAACCATGTTTGTTTGTGGTTAACTATGCATAAATATATTTGACTATGTTTGACCATGGACAACAATGTTAGACTATGGTCAACCATGGTTTCAACTTTGTTTGACCATGGTATGGCCATGTTTAACCATGGATGCCCATGGTTGACCATGGTATGGACATGTTTGACCATGGATGTCCAGGGTTGACCATGGTATGGACATGTTTGACTATTGATGCCCATGTTTGACCATGCTTAACCAATATTGTCCATGTTTGACTATGGTTGAGTATGTTCGACCATGGTTCTCCATGGATGACTATGGTTGACTATGACTGACCATGGTTGACTATGAATGACCATGACTAATCATGGTTGAGCACAATTAACCATGGTATATGGAAATTGACCATGGTTCACTATGGTTGACCATGTTTGATTATGTTTTTCCATAGTTAAGTTTGATTGGGTATCGTGGTGATCATGTGTTACTATGGTCAAGAATATGATTAATCTAGGTCAACCATGGTTGGATATGGTTGACTATGTTTGAATAATATTGACTATGGTTGCTAATGTTCAATTTTGGTCAAATTCGCTTGAATATGTTTGACTTTGGTTAGATATGTTTGACCACGATTGATATTATTAACCATGGCTACCTATAGTTAACCATTCTTGCCAATGTTTGACTATGGTTTATCATGGTTGACAATGGTTAACTATAGTTGACATTTAGTTTACCATTGTTGACTATTGTTGAGGATGTTTAACCATAGTTAAACATGTTTGACATGGAGGACAATAGTTGAACTTGGTTATGTCAAATTTCAATGTTCGCCAATGGTTATGTCACCTTGAAAGGTTCTTAAAGGGCTATGTTTCATTACGATGTTCTTGAATGGTTATGATGCATTGTGATTTTTTAATGTATCGTGACATTTATCATGGTTGACTTACGTTGGGTATGGTTGGCTTTGTTTGGCCAAGGTTCACTATGGTTGAATTTCATTGAATATGGCCATGCTTGAACATATTTGACTATGGCTTATTATGGTTGACTTTGGATTACTATAACTGACTTTTTTAAACCATGCTTGTCCATTCTTGACAAAATATTAACCATGGTTGATCATGCTCACTGTGGTTGAGAATGGTAATGTCATATTGTGAGTCTATGACATACATATTGGTTGACTTGTGTGAAAGAATTAAGCTCCTTGATGGTTGTGTGGCATTAACATGTCCATCAATGGTTATGTCACATTGCAATGTTAATTTAGGGTTATGATGGACTGCAACAGTTAACCATGGTTTACTATTATTGACCATGGTTGACTATGGATGGTCATGTTTGATTATGTTTGTCCATGGTTGAGTTTAGTCGGGGATGGTTGGCCATGGTTGATCATTTGTTATGATGGTTGATGATGATTAACTTAGGTCAACCATGGTTGGTTATGTTTGAGTATGTTTGAATAATATTGACCATGGTTGACCATGTTCAATTTGGATCAACTTTGCTTGAATATGTTTGAATTTGGTTGGTTATGTTTGACTATGGTTGATGTTGTGGACCATGGTTAACTATAGTTTTTAACCATGGTTGACTATGGTTAACCATGGTTGACTATGGATAACCATGGTTAATAATGGTTATCTATAGTTGGCATTTAATTGACTATGATTGGCTATAGTTGAGAATGTTTGGCAATGTCTGATTATGAATCAACATGTTTGATCATGTTTGACATGGTGGACAATAGTTAAACTTGGTTGACCATTTTTATTTATGACCAACATAGATCCATCTTAAACTCAGATCTATCAAGCACTGAGAGGGATCCAACTTCTTGAGCTATATTTTTTTTAATCTTAAACTCGATAAATTTGATCCCTCTCTTGATTGATAGATTCGAGTTTAAGTTTTAATTTTTTTATTTGATAGGCTGACATGATTTTTTTAATTTTTTTTCATATTTTTTAATTTTATTTTATTAGTTGACATGTATTTTTTTAATTATTATTTTTTATTTTTGGCAATGTAAGATTACGTTACGTTACGTGACAATGTCTCCCCCATACTGGGTTGTAGAGCACCTCGCTCCTCTCGGTGCAATTAACCATTTTTTTTGTCGTTGACTATGGATAAATATGTTTGACCATGTTTGATTATGGATAAGCATATTAGATTATGGTCATCCATGTTTGACTATGGTTGACTATGGTTGACCATGATTATTCCATGTTTGACTATATTTGAACATGCTTGACAATGGTTCTCTATGCTTAACATTGGTTGACTATGGTTTTCCATGGTTGAAGATGGTTAACTAATGTTTGCGATGTTTGATTATGGTTGAGGATGTTTGACCATTGTTAATCATGCTTGACATGGAGGATAATAGTTTAACTTGGTTATGTCACATTCCTATATTCACCAATAGATATGTCACCTTGCAAGGCTTTTGAAGGGTTATGTTTCATTACAATGTTCTTGAATGGTTACGATCCATTGATCATGTTTAAACTCTGACACAGTGCAAAATTCATAAGATCAAACACAATGTATTGTAATGTTTATCATGGTTGACTTATATTGGCCATGGTTTAATTTTTTTGGCCAAGGTTCATTGTGGTTTACTTTGATTAGCCAAGGTTCATTATGGTAGACGTGCATTAGCTATGGTTAACCAAGGTTGACCATGTTTGACTATGGTTGATTATGGTTGACTTTGCATTACTATGATTGAATTTTGTAAGCAATGGTTGGTCATTATTCACAAATTCTTAACCATGGTTAACCATGCTTACTATGGTTGAGAATTGTTGAGTATGGTAATGTGATAATGTGACATACATCTTGCTTGACTTATGTGAAAAATTTAAGTTACTTGATGGGTGTGTGGAATTAAAATTTCCATTGAGGGTTGGGTCACACTGCAATGTTCCTTTAGGGTTATGATGGACTGTAACATTCCCCAATGGTCAAGTTGCATTGTGGAATTCATCTATAATGACATTTGTTGAAGTTCTATGTTACTTGATCCTTATGTCACATTAAGACATTTATAAACACTTATGTTGTATTCTGATGTTCATAAATGGTTTTGTCACCTTGCAATGTTCCTAACAGGTTATGTTTCATTATGATGTTTATGAATGGTTATGATGCATTATGATATTCATATTAGCCAACTTTTGTTTTAGTTTATATGTTCCTTGATGGTTGTGTTGCATTGCAATGTTCGTAAAGTCTTATGTCAAATGACCATGGTTACTTGTGATGTTTGACTATAGAAGACTTTGGTTGAATATGATTGACTCTAGTAATATTGTTGACCATGTAACCATGGTTGAGTATGACTAACTATGGTTTATGTTCGACCATGGATGCCATGTTTAACTATAGTTGAGCATGTTTGACAATGATACTCTATGGTTGACTATGTTTCACCATGGTTGAAGATGGTTGACTAAATTTTGCAATGTTAGACAATGGATTTACTTTTGATGTTTGAATACGGGTGACCTTGGTTGCATATGGTTGACTATAGTAATATTGTTTACCATGGATCATGGTTGAGCATAGTTAACCTTTGTTTATGGAAAATGACCATGGTTCACTATCGTTGATTATGTTTGATTATGTTTATCCATGGTTGAGTTTGGTTGGGTATGATTGACCATGGTTGTTCATGTGTTACTATGGTTGACTATGATTAACTTAGGTCAACCATGGTTGACTATGTTTGAATAATATTGACAATGGTTGAACTTGTTCAATTTTGGTCAAATTCCCCTTAATATGTTTGACTTTGGTTGGTTATGACCATGGTTGATGTTGTTGACCATGTATAACTATAGTTAACCATTGTTGCCAATGTTTAACTATGGTTGATCATGGTTTAAAATGGTTAACTATAGTTGACATCTAGTTTACCATTGTTAACTATGGATGAGGATGTTTGACCATATTTTACTATGGTTGAGGATCTTTCACCATGGTTAATCATGTTTGACATGGAGGACAATAGTTAAACTTGGTTATGTTGCATTTCAATGTTCACCAATGGTTATGTCATCTTGCAAGATTCTTGAAGGGTTATGTGTCATTATGATGTTCCTGAACGGCTGTGATGCATTGTGATGTTTTAATGTATCGTGATGTTTATCATGGTTGACTTATGTTAGATATGGTTGAATTTGGTTGGCCAAGGTTCACTATGGTTGAATTTCATTAACTATGGTTAACTATGGTTGACCGTGTTTGACTATGGTTGATTATAATTGACTTTGGATTACTATGATTGACTTTTGCAAATCGCGCTTGGTCATTCTTGACAAATACTTAACCATGGTTGACCATGATCACTGTGTGATCACTATGGTTGAGAATGGTTGAGTGTGGTAATGTGATATTGTGACATACATCTTGGTTGACTTATGTGAAAATTTTAAGTTCCACGATGTATGTGTGGCATTAACATGTCCATCAGGGGTTATGTCACGTTGCAGTGTTCCTTTAGGGTTATGATGGACTGCAACATTCCACAATGGTTAGGTTTCAGAGTTGCATTCATCTGCAATGGTGTATGTTGAACTTCTATGTTACTTGATAGTTATGTACATTATGACATTCACAAACACTTATGTCGCATTGCAACATTCATAAATCATTTTGTCACCTTGCAATGTTCCTCAAGGGATATGTTTTATCACAATTTTCATAAATGGTTCTGATGCATTATGATATTCATATTGTTCAAATTTTGTTTTAATTTATATGTTCCTCGATGGTTGTGTCACATTGCAATTTTTGTGAAGTCTTATGTCAAATGTGTTATGTTCCTTAATTTTTATGTTGCATTGCGACGTTCATTTTGGTGGGCTTATGTTGCATTATGGCACCCATAAATGTTATGTATGAGGTTGATATTAATGTTTCCTAGTATTAATGTTAACATTAATGTTAATGCTAATTTTAATATCATTATTGATATTAATGTTTTATAATATTAATATTAATAGTATTGTTAATATTAATGTAATTAATGTCATTAATAATGTTGTTATTATTAATAATATGATTATTAATGGTAATATTGTTAATATTAATATTAAACATTAATGTTAATGCTAAATTATGTTAATATTAATATTGCTAATGTTGTTAATGTTAATATTATTAATTTTATTAATAATGTTACTAATATTTTTAATTTTATGATTAATGTTGTTAATTTTATTAATAATTAATAGTAATGTTATTAATATTAATATTAATACTAATACTAATATGAATGTTATTAATATTAATATGAATATGAATGTTATGAATTTTATTAATAATCTTATTAATGTTGTTGAATTTATTAATGTTATTTTTTTGTTTGTAAGTAAGGTTGATCCTTCTATTCTATTAGAATATAGTGAAAGTACATACTCTACAAAAACAATCCCTCTGATGCTCCTCTTGAAGGAAAACAGAACAACCCAAGAGCTGCAAATAGATTGTTTGGGTTTGGAACTTAATATATGAAGGTGGCAAAAAATAACAGAGAGTAAAACATATTTTTAGCTATCCAAAAGAAAAACAACAGTAGAAATGTAAAGACCTATAAAACTTATTGTTATAGCTTAAAATGACACTTCTCCGTCCGTGACGACACTTGTGTCGCTTGGTCGCACGACGACACTTCTTGAGATCAAGTTTAGTCACACAACATGACACTTGTGGATTGAAGGGTCATTTGGGACACTTAACATGGTTGAAATTACCTCACTCCTGGTCCATTTGATGGTCATAACCCTTAGAAACACTTTTCCAGACCAAACCACCTCCTGAAAATCATCAAAAAACCATGTTTTTGGCCATATTTCCACAAAAACGCTGGTATCTAAGCATGATAGTAGCGTTTGCTTTAAAAAATATGCAGCTCTGCTTCATAAAAGTAGCGTTTGCCCTCAGAAATATGCAACTCTGCTTCACTAGAGTAGTGTTCACCTTGAAAAATATGTTGGTTTGCAGTAGGAAGAGTAGAGTACTTTCCTGAATCAGTCAAAATCTCAAATTTTGGTCAAATTGAGTTGGTTTGGGAACCTCCTGATCGGTTATAACTGCTTTTCCTCTCCTTCATTGACTATATAAGGAAGGTAGAAGGGCCATGAGTGGGGACCAAGCCCATAACAATGTTATGTTGGAGGAATGGAGACCCTCATCCCCCTCTCTTGTGCCTCAGTTTATGATAAACCCTAGCACAACTAATTAGAGGTTGGGATCCTTGGAGAACAGAAGCAGGAGACCTTGAATCTAGGTTTCGTGAAGTGCCAAGCTTAAAGGAAGGTATAACTTTATGTACTTGCTTCATTCATTAATAAAGATCAGACGTTCTTCCCTTTCCAAATATGACCTATTCATGTGTGTCTTATATTTGATTACAATTTGCTTATAGTTTGATGTCTTTTACTATCATGAATATCAGTCTTATATATGTAGTCAAATGTATTTGAGAAAGGTATGAAGTTGTTTTGCAAGTGTGGGCATTGTGACACTGAATGGAATTGAAGAGCAAGGAAGAGAAAGGGTGGGATCAACCTTCTTAATAAGGTACACATCCTCTTTAACCTTTATCTCTTTGCTTACTAGTTGTACTTGCAGAACATTTGTAGGTCTATCTTTCATCCTTGTAAGTTGGTAGTTTCTCCCCTGAACTATAGGTGTATTCTCCTCACAACACTTATGCATGGCCCTGATAAAAAAATTTCAATATAAAGCAAACACACAGCAAACAAAAGTTGAGGGTCGGTCTGATTTAGAGCTACTGGGGATTGTCCAATAAAAAAATTAGGGGGATCGATGAGGATGGTCCTTGAGTCTGTCCCATAGGTTTAGCTTCTTGGTCATCTTCGTCCTCCATATTTATGAACTAAGGCTTAGCAGGTGAGCCATTGGAGGCTAAGTTGGGGCTGGAGTTGGAGGCTCCTCAACCACCCTGGTAACTTTAAATTTAAATCCAATGGACTAAGCTAGCAGATTCCATTTCACCTCAATAAATTTTAGCTGGTAAGGGACATATTTGAGAAGGTTGATGAGTGAGTAGATCTCATACAGCTGGCCCGGGAGATCTCCATAGGCCTCCCCTTTCGCAGTAATTGTATTTTCCAGAAAGGTCTTTACCGACCAATAGAGATCGAAGGACCTGTTATAGAGGGCGATCCTACCCCTAGTGTTGTCAAGGTCGAGAACCTAACCTTCAAATTTCTCAAACCTCTAAGACTCAAGGATAAAAGCCTTGTCCATCATAATATACTCTTCCATATCCTTGATTTATTTTTGTGTAGCCTTGAAAGTATGCTTCCAAAAGAATTTGGCAGTGTGTGTAGCGTGCTTGATGTCCCGTGATTTCTCATGCCCATAGGATTTCTATTTAACATGGTAAACACTGCCAGTTCTCAGACTGACTCTTCTTTGCAATGGGTTGTCCTCCATATTTCCTTGATCGTTTTTCATTGGGATGTCCTCTATATTGCCTTCAACTTTCCCCATAGAAAAGTGATACAAAAGGTCAAGACAACAACTGAGGATACCTTCTACCAGAATCATAGACTAAGAAACGGTGGTCAACCCCTTCTTCATACTGACATTGCCAACCTATCTAGCCTAGCATCTGACCTAAATAATCATCCATTTACATTCTTGTAGATTATCTCCATGGTTCAAAATCATAAGAACGACCCAGATACGCGAGCGACGAGTCGAGTTCCTCATGAGCAGTGGTTGTGTGGGGGAAGGTGTTATGAGTGCCTTATGTCCCAGGAGATGTCAAAGTGAACTAGCGGCTTTCTTCACCCTACCACAATCTCATCTGCCTATTCGCCGTACCAAACTTCTACCTATTCGACATTCTCATGAGCTACCAGTTGTTCCTCCATCCCATCCACTTTCCCCTACTTTTGATGACCATTTATTGCCTTTGTATGGGTGGTACAGTACTGGGTGACACATGGGGTTGGGTATCCTACATGGGCCAATTTATTAATTTTATGATTAATGTTGTTAATGTTATTATTAATAATGTTAATGTTAATATCAATTTTATTAGTGTTTTGTTATTAATTATTGTTGTTTTTAATGTTTTCTAGGTTAATGTGGGGAGGAAGGTGCCGGGGGGGGGGGGGGGGGATCCTATGGGATCCCAAAGGAACTTTAGTATCAACATTTGAATGGGGATTAGGAAAAACCACTAATAATCAAGTTGAGCAATATTCTCTTTATCAAGGCCTTAAAATCACTGTTTCTCTTAGCATTCAATCGCTTGTTATAATAAGAGATTATCTCTTAATTATATCTTAATACAAAAGGAGGAAATATCTAGAAGATAAGTTAGCAGGATGATTTCATCATTGTATCAATAGTCTCCTTAATCAATTTTACAAAGCTCATCTCTTTCATGTTCGATAGAGTGACAACACTATAGCGGACATGCATGCAAACAAAGTTGTTTTATTGGCTCAAGGTGATATGTATGTTAATGGAATTCAACATGCTACATGTTGGATCCCTTAGTCGCCCACTAATATTTTCGTGACCCTTAATGTGGAGTTACATGGGAAGCACATTAATTGTATTGAGGTTTTCAAAATGGAGTGTTAATTCCTCCTTAATGGTTCACTATTTTTGTTCCTTGAATGTACATCAATACTTGATGGCCTTGTGCGTGAATGGGCCTATGGGAAGCTTGTATAGTTCATGGCCTTGGGTTATGTATTACCATGTTCTTCATTCAAGCTTCATTCGTATTTGTAACAAAGTGGAGAGCAGGAAGATTGGTTTGTGGTGCGTTCAGGTGATGGTATTGTGGGTTTCTGAATTTGTTGAAGCCTTCCCCTATGAACTGGGGGAGTGGATTTGGATTGTGTTGATGTTTGGGTGAGCGAACAACATACATTAGGAGGTATCTCTTCCGTCTAGTTTAGTATCCTCTCTTTCACTAATCTGTCGATATTGGGATACAGGAGCTTCAATTGGGATACATTCATCAATGATGAAGTCTATTGTTGAATTGGAGTTACGGATTCAGGAATTGTATGAGCAAATCAAAGACAATAAACATGAACTGATGGATATACTGTGTCATATGAATTCTTAGATGGAGGGATTTATGGAGGTAATGCGACAGGTCACAGCTCACATTCCAGGCATAAATCATTATTTGGATGACTTAAAGCAAGTTGTGCATTAAATCTCATCACAATTATCCTATTTGGATTTCCATTTGGATGATGTTGAAGGTAATATTTATGTTAATACAACTGGCATTGATACTATTAAGGCTACTTTGGAAAGTCATAGTGATATTCTTGTCGATAAACAATATCGAACCACATACTATCTCGTTAGCATGGTTTCTGAGGGATCTGTCCATCAGCCTCCCTATTATGTTGTGGATATTTTGAGTTCGGAGGACCAAGAGGGAAAATTTGCAAAAGAAAATGATGCAAAAAATGTTGAAGAATAGGTCATGCACAATGACCATAGCTCCATTTAGTTTGTTTGATTATGAATTGTTTTTGTTTGTTACTCTTGGGAATTTTATAAAGGGTCTATAATAGTATAATATCTTGTAGTTTTATGGTTTTATTTTCGGTATTAAGGAAGACTATATATGGAATATATGTATCTTTCAAAAGCTTTTTGAAGCCCATTTTTGGACTAATGCTCTGCATCCCCTTTTTGAAAATTTATGATTTTGATTTCATTCAATTGTTTATAAATACAAATTACCCGCTTTTATTAAAAATAATTTTTTTCAAGATTAATCTATTAATAGCCATCCATCCTAATTAGGTTAGGTTAACCTATAAATAGATGTCAATGTTAATAACATATTTACTCACCTCCATGATGAAGTTTTGTTTATACAAGATAACGTTGATGCAAAGGAATATCTTAAAATTGTTTGTTGAAAAATTTTCCTCTTTAAAAAAATAATTTATATATGTGTATTTAAGATAACGTTGATGCAAAGGAATATCTTAAAATTGTTTGTTGAAAAATTTTCCTCTTTAAAAAAATAATTTATATATGTGTATTTGAAAGAAATAAATTATTAAAATTGTACGCTTAAAAATCATCATATGTCATGAACCCATAACAATCATCATATGTCATGAAATTAGGTCATTTTGAGGTAGAATGATCATTGCCTCATTTAAATGGTGTATTAGATAATGGAGAAGAATGACATGACATTTAAATAACATCTTCATTAGCCTTTAAAAGAACATATTTACTCACCTTATTTAGAGAGCATTTAATAACAATTTGACATATCGATGGAAAGCTTAATAAAAGGCCATATTTGCTTGCCTCCTTATTTATAGAGCATTTTATAACAATCGAACATATTGATGGAAAACTTAGTAGCATCTCATGATTTTACCTGTGCATATGAATGTTTAATCAACTTCTCAACATAAAACTAAATCAGTGGTTTACAAAATTGTCACTTCTTCATCATAAAACTAAATATGCGATTTTTTATTTATATTATATTATTAATGTCAAAACTTAACTCCTTAAAATTAGGAATATTTTTTCGAGATTTTAAGAAGATACTTAATCAAAGAAGACTTTTTATTCATGTATAAAGTAAATATTCAGAAAACACGTCTTTTCTAACTGTTTTTGCAACTTAGTTTTTCCAAGTTATTAATGTTGACCCGAACAAATGGGATGTCCTCATCCAATGATGTGATGTCTATTATGATTTAAAATCCAACCTTTGACAATCAACATAGATAGGATCCTTTACAAATCACATCTAGAGTCCTATATATCCAATCTCTTTGTTCAATATATTCAAGCATTTAATATTAATATCTCATAGAATTGATGTACACGGGTATCTGAGGACCTATAATAGGTACACCATCACATATGTTTCAGATATTCTAAGGATTATATTGTATTTTCCTTGTCTTTCTTTTATGATATTGACATGGCTTGTGATCTCCCTGCAATATTATGGTCATGGATTGCTATTTAATATAACACGTGTAAAACATGATATCTTCTATTATAACAACTACTTAAATAACACATGAATTTAAAAAATACATGTTTCCCAGCATAATGATGAATATCAAACTAAGAATCCTCGCATTCATATTCACCATTGTCAAGCTTCCACTGGAAATGGGCGAGAGATAAAAATGAACATATGCACAATAAAACAATGGTGAATGAGTGTGACAAATCTCCCATCGAAAAAGAAACAAGGAAAAGTCAATAAGAGGTTGATATAGTTTCATGTTTTCGCTATTTTGGAATCAAAATCACCACCTTCATCGTGGTCCAGAAACAATGGGGCTTCTATTTTTTTAAAGAAGGTATCCAAGTATTGGCAGTTCCTACAATAAATGTTCAAAGAGATGTCTCACTCATCATTTAGGACAAGTTTCAAGAAAAAAAAAAAAAACATTGCAGTGAAACATTGTACACGCAGGATTATCACTCAAACTCCAAACAATTATACCAGGCAATAAAGACAATGGCAGCACTGAGAAAGGGGATGGGATTACCTCTAGAAAAACTAATGGGTTGTTAAATCATCATAGTGAAAGGAAACCCAGCACCCATGAGAAATTGCCAAAAAATATTGGTAGCAGTAAATGAAAACAAGATGAGATGCAGTCCTGGTAGCAGTAAATGAAAACAAGATGAGATGCAAAGTAATGAAAGCAATGGTGTGTCTGGATGATATACAAAATGATAGCAAAAACTAAAATGATCATGAATGGAAAATGCAAGGACCAAGAGATATGGAAATTGGATGGTAAATATATTAGATTTGGGAAAAGGGAATGCTTCAGCCAATACCAACCATGCATGCTAAAATACTTGGGAAAGTGGGGGAGTGGAGGACATGGAGCATTTTAAAGGTAAAAGAAATGCAATTGAATGGGAAATTTCATGCTACATGGATGTTGGATTGATTGATTATGGGTGTTAAAAAGTGTAAAATGGCATATTATTCACTAATAAGCCCTAATTAATTAAATGAATAATGTTCAATCTCTTCCTTATAAATGCAAGCATGTTATCAAAATTAATATCTACCCTTAATTTAGCATACATGACTAAAAGCATTCCTTTCAAATTAAATCATGACCACACAATGCATTTTTGTAATTAATTGCATGCACATCCCATCCAATGTATTGAAATAAAGAGGCCTAAGATAAGTTCACCAAAACAGTACAAAAAATACTCCATAACAGTTCATAGGTTCTTGAACAGTATCATGAGAGTAGAGGTTCTTAATTACAATCATCCAGAATGATAACTCATAGCATAAAACAAAAAATCCTGAATTGTTATAAATTTTTAAAAATTGACCAACGAGCAGAACACAAAAACAATTCATAAAAGAACACTAGATTCTAGTGTTGCGATCCGAAACCTAGACTTCAAATTCTTCTTCTTCATTTATGGTATTGCGCTCAGCAACTTCATCTTCATCATGGCTAACTTCCTCATAGTCATGGTCCTCATCCATAGTATCTCCAACATCACCACAATCCTCATCCAAATGGTCATCATCATCATCATCCTGAGAATCACTATAATCTTCCTTGGAATCCTCACTATCCATATTTTTATTTTCAACACTCTCCTCAGCAACATTGACTCACTCCTTTGAGCAGGAGATGATTTGAATTGGTTGTAGAACAAAGAGTCCATCCATAAGTTTATCCTCTGAATTTTCTTCATCCTTGGATTTCTTCCCAGAAATGAGATCCTCATGCTTAGACTTTGAAATCTTTTGTACCTTATTATCACATGCTCGAACAACTCCTTCATCTCCAATTAGACGGGATTCCAAACTAGTAGTGATGCTTGAAATACGAATAAAGGCTACATCAATTTGGTCCAAATGACCATCCAAAACATATGAATGTGGAGTTAACAGATGAACGACAATGATTAGACCTGGTCCATTTGATCCTTCATAAACCTCATATGCTAACAAATGTCAAGGATAATAGCTTGGGCCACACTGCTTCTCTTCGAGAGGTCCTCTAACTTTTTTTCAATGTCCATAATAGAAATATGATTCCAATTCCTTTCCAAAGTACCAAAATCAACTCCAATTTGAACTCTAAAGCTACTAGAAATTCATCTCACAATACATAAACCATAAACAAGAATGTTAAAAGGCTTCGCCCAATCCCTAGAATCCACTAAAGGAGAAAGACTTCTATCACCCCAAGCAATCGTGTAAGCATCAATACAACCACTGGAGAGTCCAATCAAATACGATGGCTTCGTCTTATTCCAAACCATCCTTAAAAGAGCAGTATTTCCACCAACTCCAAAGAAAGGAAAAATGAAATATTCCTCTCTACCACATGGGTAAACCAACAAAAAGCTCCACTCATTCCAAACAGAGAGCAAAAAATTTACAAAAATACCCCAAACAAATGAAATCCAGACTTGTCTCACAATAGAAGGACAATGGAATACCTGGAATTGTGAGTCTTTGAAGAAAATAGTTGTGCCAAGAAACCTATCTCTGCTTGCATGGGAGAGTGCATAACTATTCACTAGATCCCTATACACCATTACAAAAGCTAGATCCAAACAAGGTTCACAACCTCCCAAACAACAAACAAATATCATTGAGCAGTGCACCAACAAATCCCCTGCACAAGCCTTCGACACCCAGGGTTGACTCCCAAGACTACTAAAAAAGGTAAGTCCAAGGAGGCTCAAAAACAAAAACACCATCAAACATCCCTTCCAAACTACTACAATTCACATTCCACCACGCTAGAAAAACCCTAGAATAGTCCTTCAACTCCTAGGGTAGCATCCCAAAATTACTTATGAGATAAGTCCTAAAAGGTTTAGGAGCTCGAATGTCAATAAAAAACCATTTGTCCAAGCACAATAAATGTGCCATCTTGTCAAACTTCCACCAATTCAAGTTATAAGAACATTAAACAAGAATAAATTTATTGTTTGAGAACAGGGGTGTAAACTAAGGGGGGAAACATGAGACAATATGCCCATTAACATTTAGTGCCCCTTGGGGGATTTGAATTATTTGCATGCATATCTGCAATGGTATTGTTATGACATCGCACATGGAAGAGTTGAATGTTGGTGAATCAATCAAGGGGAGCATTTATGCGAAGCTGCAACTGCCCTATAATCTTATCTTCGATCTCTTTTCATCTTATAGACTGAGATATGATTAAGAGAGAGACACCTATAACAATTAGAGCTTGAATTCTCAAGGGAATAGCAATTTTAAGACTTTGGTATAGAGAATATCACTCAACTTGATTGTTAGTAGCATTTCCTAGCCCCCATTGAAAAGTTGCTACTAAAATTCCTCTCGGATCCCAAAGAATCCCGACACCTGCCACCCAATCAACGTAACTATATATCATTATAAAATAATATGAATATAATATCCTTAAATAAAATATGGGTATAAATGTAAATTGATCGATTGTATATTATGAATTATGAGAGAAAATATAAGTGCGGCGACATTTTCCATTCATTAGAGACATAATTTAATGAGGGAAGAATGATTTGTAGTAATGGAAATTTAGTTATATAAATGGGGTGTCTACATATTATATTGTTTAAATTATTATGAGGATATTTACACCAGAACATGTTGTAAAGAAAAAAAAATCGTTGATGCATTCCTTGTGAAATCCTCACAATAGATCTAAGAGCTGATGAATACCTCACAAGAAAGAAGTACAGAAAATAGAAGAATAGTGCAGAATGGAGCAGCGGAACATAGATGCAATAGAACTCAGATAGGAGCAAAATTAATCACACATGTTTCATTAATCTATATAATAAACAATAATGCTACAATGCATAGGATTCGAATACCAAGGGTGTAATTCGAATTTGCCTGCATGGATTGATCATAAGATCAATAGAGTGTCATCAAAGCACAAGTAACCATCAACCATATGTCAAACTAAGTCTAATTGGGTGTAGAAGGTGTAACTGATGCATGGAGCACTGATGGAGGGTGCATGAGGAGCTAACTAGAGTCACGAGGAGCTGACTGAAGTCAAAATAGTCAATCTAGGCTCTCTGGAGGTCCATCAAAGTGTTTCAGTGAGTTAATTAGTTCGTTTGTCCTTAAATAAGGGAACATATCCATAAATCAAGGAACTAACTGAGTGGTAGGTGAGAGAGGGCGCCTTTCACATGTGGTAGCTGAAAAGAGGGCGCATCATGCACTAGGAGGGCTAGAAATGAATAGAAGGAATCTCCCGAGACTAGCAAAATGGGGACTAGGTGTTGGAGGACACCATGTTGATGACTGGGATGCATGAATTTGCATGCATGCATGCAATTTCATCATTGCATGCAAAAATGCATGCATGGCTGAAATGCAAAACAATGGAAATGCTGTTAGGACTAGGATGGAGTATAGGAATATCCTAACACCCCCCCTTAATCCATCCTGGGCCCTGGTAACTAAGACCAAAGGTCACCCATACAATGATAATAAAAAATTAAGAACTATCCATAAACCGAGGAAATGGGGAAAACCTCATGGGAAAAATACCCCCCCTCAAAAGAACAGCAAGGAACTCAAAGAACCATCATACGAAGCAGAGAAGGAAAAAGCTTTCCCAAAAAACTTGGCAAGCTGATCCTCTGTAGGATGCCAATGCAGGTGCTAGATCTGGATCTGATCTTCTGATGTGCCTCCCACTGTGTAGAATATGTATTGGCCAAAGCAAGTCTTTCAGAAAACCTTTATGCTACTGGAACGAATGGCTCATGAAGAGTCTTTCCAAGAGATTTTGGATCGAACGCCACCATCATGCAGCATCTCTCAGGAAGAGGTAGATGGCATAATGCAACGTTGGCATGATACTGAGATCTGGTAGTTCTGTGATCAGATGAATCCTCAACTGTGTTCCCAACAGCTGCAAGGACTGTGTGAGCCCATATTGGCCTTTGCCCTAGATTGGGAGCATGTGTTCGTTCTAGATCTAAATCTGAATGTTCTTGAACTTTGATCTCAACATCAAGATCTTGATCTTGATCTTCATTAGAAGAAGAGTCACTCAGATCTTCATCAGATTCCAAAGGAGTAGGAAGAGAGAAGGGCAAAAAATGTGAGAACTCATATGCCTTGGAGGCGTGATTTGCAAACCCTTTCACTATAGTCTTCCCAGTAGATATCTCTGTAATCTCAACTGTGTCGGGACCAAAGATCACCTTATTTGGTGATCCCGTGTGAGTCATCTGATATACAGACAACAAATTTGCTGTCAGAGAGGGGACACATAGAACATTCTTGAACTTGCCATGCTCCATATGTACTGTACCCATCCCTTTGGTAGAGATCTGAGAGTTGTCTCCCATGTGAATAGTAGGGCCATCTTTGAGATCTAAAGAAGAAAATGATTCTTCAGAAGAAACCATGTGGTTGGATGCTCCTGAATCTATAAGGAGGGCCTTTGATTTCAAAAATCCAGCCATCAATGCATGACATTTCTCATGACCATCAGATTCACTTCCAGAATCAAACACTCTTGCATCTTTTGGAAGAGCAATGTTGTTCTGTTCAAGAAGCTTGGTTAATTGATCTATTTTCTTGTGCATGCAAGATCTCTTTGGGTTGTTTCCTTTCTTGCAGTAGGGACACTTAGATCCATCAGATCTTTTCTGTTTGTACTTCTTGGAGCTGGAGGCCCCCTTTGATGGACTTGACTTGGATTTAAGCTTGGGTTCAAATGGCTTCTTGTCCTTGCCTTTATGCCTCCCTTTCACATTCGCACTATTTTCTTCACCAGCTAAAAGAGCTTGATCATTGGAGGCCTTGATGGCACCCATTTGGATCAACTTGTCTTGTTCTTGGATGAGAGCTGCAGTGAAAACTTCTAAGGAGGGCATCTTCCATCCAGGGATTGACATTCACCCAGAGTGGAAGGTAGATACAAAGACAAAAAATTCATATCCTAGCTTACTGAGAATGGAGAGAACCAATTGCTCATCCTTCTTATCGATGCCACACTGCTTGCATTACATAACCAAATGTTTGAATTTCGAGAAGAATTCTTGAATGGTCTCAAAACTGCTTGGTTGTAGGGCAACCAATTCATTCTCTAGAACATGGCCTCTTAGCTCATCTTGTTTTCCAAAGAGGGCCTCTAACTTCAACCATAACTCTCTTGGAGTCTTCAACCCTTCGAGATCAAACAGTAGATCTCTAGAAATATGAATGCTCATGTAACCAAAGGCTTCATCTAATCGATTCAGATGCTTGGTTCTCTCCACAGCTGAATTTGGTTCAGTTTCCCTTCCCATTGTTATCCTGTGTAGATATTTGTTTCTCAAGGACAATTCCATATCAATCTTCCAATCAAAGTAATTGAAAGGAGTCAGGATTCTAGGAGTGAGAGGAGTGTTCGAATTTCTCATCTCAACTGCTGGAGCGAATACAAGGTGAAACTGCTGCTATTGCAGCAGGTTGCTGCAACTGTTGGAACTTCGAATGACCTGCAAAAAACTCTCAAGAATGGAGATAGAATATACTCTCAACATGCTCTGATACCATGTGAAATCCTCACAACATATCTAAGAGATGATGAATACCTCACAAGAAAGAAGTGCATAAAATAGAAGAATGGAGCAGCAGAACATAGATGCAATAGAACTCAGATAGGAGAAGAATTAATCACACATGTTTCATTAATCTGTATAATAAACAATAATGCTACAATGAACAAGATTTGAATACCAAGGGTGTAATTCGAATTAGCTTGCATGGATTGATCATAAGATCAGTGGAGTGTCATCAAAGCACAAGTAAACATCAACAATGTGTCAAACTGAGTCTAACTGGGTGTAGAAGGTGTAACTGATGCATGGAGCACTGATGGAGGGCACATGAGGAGCTAACTAGAGTCATGAGGAGCTAACTGGAGTCAACATAGTCAATCTAGGCTCTCTGGAGGTCCATTGGAGTGTTTTAGTGAGTTAACTAGGCCATATGTCCTTAAATAAGGGAACATGTCCATAAATCAAGGAACTAACTGAGTGTAACTAAGTGGTAGGTGAGAGAGGGCGCCTTTCACATGTGGTAGGTGAAAAGAGGGCGCATCATGCACTAGGAGGGCTAGAAATGAATAGAAGGAATCTCTCGGGGCTAGCAAAATGGGGACTAGGTGTTGAAGGACACCATGCTGATGACTGGGATGCATGCATGGCTAAAATGAAAAATAATGGAAATGTTGTTAGGACTAGAATGGAGTATAGGAATATCCTAACATTCCTATTAATAGAAATGTAGCCTGAAAATATAATGATGTTGTCTCTCCCTATTTAAATGAGGTGGAAAACTCGACTCATTATTATCTGTTGATCTCTCCAGAAGATGTATTCTTCCCCATTATGAATTTGCTAGGATTCTTCATTATGGTGGACCAATTCCTTCGACATATCATCTGTTAAATTTATGTGGTTAGGGGGACTAATGGTTAGTGTTAGTTAATCACTTAATGGTGATAGGAAACCAATTCCAATGCTCATATTTTCTTATTGCTTCAACCTTGAAAGGACAATGTCATCTTCAAATCCTATGAAACAATCCCTAATGCCTGAGAAAGAATTACAAAGTAATCATTGATACATCATAGATTGTCCATGGAAGAAGATAGTAAAGAAAAAAATTGTAATTTAAGTAGTAGTATTGAGAGTTGAAGCATGGTGCAATTTTTCTTCCTAATGGTAAGCACTTATACCATATGTTTTGATGGCCCCCATTATAAATACTTTTTGTCGATTTTATTGATTATATGGTGGAAGAATGGAAACATATAGGATATTGATCAAGATTTTCTTTGTTTATTATATATATATTTCTACAAATACACTTCGATCTTTGTTATTTCCAGTGTGTAAACTTAAGATTGCATATATTAGGTTTTATTGCTGACCTAATTATATTGTTCCTAAAACATTGATACACATTAATATTAGTAAGTATTATATTAAATATTAAGTAGGGACTAGCCACTAAGTGGCATATCCCTTGTTATATTATATTCATGTTCTCTATCTTATGTACATTTATTATAGAGTTTACTAGTGTTGTTGTAGCTATATTATGTGATTCTCTTTGTTTGATTTTTTAAATATAAAAGTGTGTTGGGTGTTTTATTACTATGGTGTACCAAAAAGCGTTATTTAGAAGTTGTGAAATCTAAGAAACATATAAAAGATAAGATAAGAAAAATATAACACATTATTTTATTATTAGGATATTTAGACACTTAAAACTTAGTTAATATCAACTTTTTATAATGTGTTTTTAGCTAAAGTGTGTTTCTTTAAGTTGCATTTATAATTATCTAATCCGATGGTAACAATTATGTTCTAGACATAAAGTGATACAACGAGTAATCTTCTTACCGATACTAATGATGATATTGATATGTGGCTTCACACCCAATTGGTCCATGAGCTCTATTTATATAGCATGGAGGGTCATTTTTTATGATCCATTATGAGAAACTCATATGCAAATTATTTTCCATTTACATTAATATATTTCCTCATGTGGACACTTTGGTTGGGGTCATGCATTATTTCCATTTTTGAATGTTTTAAGCATATACTACACTGGTGTACTGGTCTTTGATTTGTTTGAGTGAGTGGTTGTCTTAAGGTGTTTAACCCATGTGGATATGACTTATTTATCGAACATGGTATCATAGAGCTTTTGCAAACATGCTGTTGTTGTTGATCGAGATCCTAGGCATGTGTCATTGCATTGATCAAAATATTTCCTCATTAAGTTGTTTATGAGCATTTATAGGTTAAGATAAAAATTCCATTATGTCCAGAGCATTGTTTTCAATTGGAAACTTTTTTTGTGTCACTTGAAAAGATTTCTGATTGCCCAAATACATCCATTTTTATCAGATATGAAGGTATATAGTTTCATTTTAGTTTTTAAAATCTCTTTCACTGTATTTTGCTATTACATTATTATTTTTTTATTTGTATTTTTTATTTGCTCCCTTTCCAATATGTGCATACTCTTTGTCATACACCTTGTCCAAGATCGGTAAATCAAAAGTAGAGTGGAAAGTATTTTCTTCTTTTGTGTATGCTCTTTGCCTCACCCTTTATGTAATCTTGACAATAAAAAACACATAAGAAAATTTTCATTATCTGCATAGACTAACCAGGATCTAACCCCCAACCTTTTAAAGTTTTGAATTTTTTCCTTCAAAATATTGTTTGTTTTTGTGTGGCATTGTGTTGATTTTTTTGCGAAAAAAATTGTTGTTTTTGGTAAGTATGCACATCAAGGCAGAGTTTGGAAAATAAAACAAACTAGTTCTCTTTCATAACATTTGTTATATATTTTACATTAACTTGGTTGCAAGTTACTTTAATAAAATAGAGCTCTCAGGTTCAATTATTTCTCAATAAGTTAATTTTTAAAAGGTTCATGCAACTTTAAGTTATAACATAAATTTATTGTAAAGCGCATTTCACTTAAATTGTAAAAGTAAATCACTTATAAAGTAACTTTATTGTTATCTATGAGATGTAGAACAGTCGGTGGAAGGTGATGAGTTAAGACACCCCTAAGCTAAATGGTCTTCAGTTCGAAACCCCATGGATACCAAAAATCCATCCATGTTAAGGGTTGGTGTGGTCCAAGCTGGGTGTGATCCCTAGGTGATTTTGACAGCTTAAATGCCCCTGGTTCGTGGTTTCTTAGCCAAAGGAAAACCCTGCAAGTAAGGGGTACCACTTTCCAACAAAAAAAACTTGATTGTTCTTTTAATCCATACCGATGTAGTATACTTTTCATTTGCATGTCAAAGTTCTTTGATTTTTCTATAATTTTTTATAAAAATTTCCAATGTTTTCAAAACTTAATTTATTAAATTGTTTTTTGAAAATGAAAAAATAATTCTAAGATTTCTAAATTTTATTAATTGTATTATATGGTTAGTGAATGTTAGGATATTCAGACACATAGGAGTTATTTAAGATTAATTTGTTATAATGTATCTTTAGGTAAAGTGTGTTTCTTTAGTATGCATTAGTACATATTTGTACAGATGCAATCGAATGGTCACGATATGTTCTAGACATAGAGTGATATGATGATTCATTATCACCTAGATTTTAAAGGTTATTGATCTGTGGCTTAGAAATCGATTGGTCCATGATCTATATTTAAAGAGCATGGGGGGTCATTTTCTAGTTGATCGATTATGAGAATCTCATTGTAACTTTTTTTTCTTTTGCATAATAATATTTCCTCAAGTAGTTATTTGGCTGGGGTCATGGAGTGTTTCCCTCTTCAAGGGTTTAAACCGCATAAAAACATCAGTGTGTTGATATTTGATCATTTTGTGTGAGCATTTTCTGAAGAAGTTCGATCTTCTATAAATATCTTGTGTTAGACGACATGGTATCAAAGCTCTTATGAATTTCTGCTTCTGTTAATGATCAAGATCTTGAACCGATGTTGTTGAGGGAATCAAATGAATTATAGTTCTGATATTGTTGTGCATTTATGGGATGAGACAAATGTTCCATTATGCTTGATCACTATTTTTGGTTGGAAATTCTTTTTGTTTCATCGAAAAACGTTTATGTTTGCCCAAGATACGGTCATTTTACCATATTCGAAGGTATATTGTTTATAGTTACGCATTTTAAAGTTTTTTCTCATATTCTTTCAAATTTTAGCCTGGTTTTTCGTTTATTTATGGTTTGTTACCTTTTCAATCTATGTATGCTCTTTATCGTGCACTCTGTGTGAACTTGACAAATAAAAAACAAAGTGGGAAGGGTTTTCTTTACTGCATATGCTCTTTGTCATTTGTTTTTTGCGAAGTCGGTAAACAAAAAACAAAGAGAAAACTTACATCTTCCAGGAAAACTAACCAAGGACTAACCCCAAATATGAGACATTTTAGTTCTAGAAATTTGTTTTTTTAGTTTTTGCGTGGTTGTCTAAAATATGTTGCAAGAAAAAAAAAACAAGGTTTTTTGGGTAGGGACATTCAACAACAACAACAACAAAAACCCCATTCTCCTCCATAATTTACTAAATTTGTTTCTTAACTCACTTTGTTGAAAGTTACTATAAAAATTAAGAGGTCTTGGGTTCAAGTTCTTCTTTTTTTGTTACCTTTTGTAAAAGTTCATGTAACTTTAAGTTATAAAGTAACCATATTGTAAAAGTGCTTCCCACTTGTTTGTTTAAAGTGGGTCATTTATTTTGAAGCAACTTATCTGTAAAAGTGAGCTTATAAACAAATTTAGTAAGGGGGGGATTTCTTTACTACATTTTTTCTCTCATGACCACATGGATCACCTTTTCCTACCATGTGGCTCCTTGGCTCTTTTTTATGCCTTCCTTCAAAAGGTCATAACTTTGGCATCCAAAGTCCATTTTCAATGTCGTCTTTTTACACTACCTATTGTTTTGAGATATTTTAATCTAGACCATAAGTTTTTGTTTTTGAATCCATATTACATATTTATTACAATATGGCCACTCCATGTGATATTATACTTACTAGTACCAATTAATTCTCATGGAAAGCCTATATGGAGGATGCTCTACAAAGTAGGGGAATTTAATGGATTACCATGGGAAAAGAAACCGAACCCACTGATGATGATAAGAA
Organism: Larix kaempferi; assembly: GCA_027924585.1. Classification (NCBI taxonomy): domain Eukaryota; kingdom Viridiplantae; phylum Streptophyta; class Pinopsida; order Pinales; family Pinaceae; genus Larix; species Larix kaempferi. Next base: position 7,891,060 of record BSBM01000454.1, on the reverse strand, counting down.
AATAAAATGGGCCAAAAAATGTGATGAACCCTATGGATTAATCGAGATGCTAATTTTCACCGATTTACGATTCCACCTTCAAGGAATTGATAAATCAGATATGGCTTGGGATAAATTGGAAACTATGTTCAGTAAACACAATGAGATTCAAGGTCACTAGCTTGAAAATGAATTGGTTACCTTAAATCCAAGTGATTTATCTTGCATTCAAGACTACTTATCTAGGTACAAAACCCTTAGGCTCTTAGTTGATGAATGCAACATAAAAATGAAAGACAAGCAATGTATTTTGCTTATTCTTTACAAGATTGGTCCTTCTTATTAAGTTTTTGTATCTACCTTTTACTCCATGTAATAATCTCTATAGGTTCTCTATATAGAAACCACTCTTAAATATTTTGTGATTCCTTGATTAGAGAGAAAAATAAACTCATACATCTTGGAGTACTCAACAATGTCAATACATCTAGAAAATCCTTAGTGGTGCAATAGAAGAACAAATCCAAGAATCCCAAGAAGCAATATCCTCACAATAATAAGAAAAACAAGGGTCCCAAACCCACTCAAACAGTTCATCCTTCCAATGGTGACAAGGGAACCAAATCAAAAGATAAGAAGACTGAGCGCCATCGTAATTTTTGTGGGAAAGATGGTCATGTGGAAGCCAAGTGTTTTGCAATGTCCCCATTTTGGATGAATAATGGTTCATCACTAGGACCATTATAACCACCATGGATCCTAGTGGAATACTTTCATTAGAGAATAAAGAGGTCAATTTTGACCATAGTCACTCGGGGAATTAATAAACTATGGGGGGCCTCCATTTTTTTTAAAATTTATTTAACAATTGTTTATGAACTGTCATGAGATTAGGTGGCTCAAGGAGGGCACATTTGATAAGGATAACTCATATAAGTTTTCCTCAGAAAAATATGGAAGGAAAGCAGGCAAAAGTAGGAATATCAGTAAAGCAGGAAAAACAGTAAAAGCGAAATAAAATCAACGAAGTAGAAGTTTCCTAATTTTGAGGATAAGGCTAGTTTGGAAAAAGAAAAAATCAGCTAAAAGGCCTCAGAAAATCTTCAAGGGATAAATTTAGTCAGTGAGGGCACATCCATGAGGACAAGTGGGTCCAAAGCAAAGCTAGTTTTTCAAGGAAACAACTAGGACCCTTCTAATTCAAATTTATAAGAAGATAAGCTCAATTATGAAGGAGAAGTTTATAAAACGAGGATTAAAACTCCCTTTCACATCTTTTTCTACCTTGTGATTTGATTCCTGAGAGCTCTGCGCCTCTATTAGATTGGGTTATGTGCCCTTAGCTTGCTTTGGATGATGTGCCCCATTTCACCATTGAACGAGTGAAGGATTGTGAGATCCATGTACTGGTGATTCAGGAAGAGGATATCTAGTCCTCTTCAGTGATTTTATTGCATCCAAATCAATGATATTGAATATTTGATCTGTAATCCATTACAATTTGGACAAGTTCATTTGATGAAGAAGGAGCATAGTGAAGCAATGTTCCAACACTAGAACTTCAGCTAGTCAAGAGAACCATTGAAGCGATGCACACTCTATGAAGATCTAGTGACTGTGGTCCACCCCAGTAAGATTTATAAGGTTCTAATACTATTCATGAAGCTTCTACAGGGGTGAATAATCCATTCCTTCTCTCCTTTTATCTCTCTCTTCTTCTCATTTGTAAAATCCTCAGCCCCTTGGGGGTTTTCAAGTAGTTTGAATGTAAAATAATTTGATGGATCCTCAGAATACATTAATATTTATTTCTATTGTTATTTTACATCTTATTTGAATCATTACAGCCATTAATTGTAGAATCGATCTCTTCCTGAGGTGCTTGGAAGATCCTGAAACTAGCCTTGCGCATTGGGGGTCAAAACTAGACTAGTTTTCCAGTTTTCAATACCTACTTGCTATCTTCTTCCTAAATTTATATTCTGAAGGTATCTATAGTTAGTTTATGAGTTAATAAAAACACTTGTACCATTGGATCAAATATTTGGGAACCTTTAGTCCCACCTGGAATCTCCTAGAAAACACCTCCTTCACTAGTCCAAATGAAGGATTTTGTATCTAATTTAATTTCCATCAACCAGATCTCAGTCACATCCATATATCAGGTTTGAAATAGGTTTATAACAGTATTATTAGTCCCCTTAAGTTTATATTACTTACATGATACACCAGAAGCAGTGGAGTTTCCATAGAATTCACATGGGCAATCACCTTGAAGCCATGGGTTTAACCCAAGGAGTCTACCAGGGCGTGACAGACTCTCGAAAGTGAACTGTTCAATTGTAAGTGTGTCTTGTCCATCCTACTAATCCCAATTTTTTATTCTAGTTTCAAATCCCTCTCCGATGAATCCAAGTTTTCTGTAATTCCGAGTTAGTGTGTCTGATAGGGGGTTGAGTACATTATAGTGGTATCAGAGCATTGTCCTCTACACCTGTGAGTCATAAAAATATCATTTGAAATAAAAATTTCAGCCATGATATTGGTACCTATTTCATTTGAATAAAATTATTATGAGGTGTATGGAGAAAAGTACAAATCCCTAGATCATGAACCAACATGTAGCTCTTCATGTCACTTCATTTACAGAGATGAAGACCAATGGGATGAACCACCAATGGCTAGACCAAAATATGGTTTATCAAGGATGTTTGAAGAAATTGTACCATTGGAGGTTAGAATTTCAAACTATATGGCCCTAAGTGAGGACTGCAAAAGGTATGTGAGCTTCAAAGACTTCTATGACTACCAAGACAAGGCGAAATCCAAAGGAGGCTATAGACTGGCCACTCCAAGAAAAGAGGAAGACAAGAGAACCAGAGGTGAAGTGTCATCAAATCCATCTACACATTCAAGCATCATGAGATTATTTGGTTTCTCTTCAAGCAGAGTTTCCAAGAGTTGTGATCCTAGTAACACTCAAGATGGAGAAGCCTCAAGTTGCCTGGAAGAGGATGAAAATGACGCAAAAGCACCTGAAGGTAAAAGTGAATCCATGCACACAGAGTTGCTCCAATAAAAGGAATATGGAAGGACCAATCATCCATCAAGGGAGAAGAGCATCAATATTCCAAGAGAAGGACCATGTAGTTCCTCTAGTGAATGTAGTGAGCAGAAGGAAGAAAATGTCATGCTAAGAGATGCAGGTAAATCTGATTTTTGTAGCAACCATGTTTTCTCACATCAAACCAAAGAATTCCCCATCCAATGTGATGATAATGAGAGCATGGGGGTTTTTAATGCTAGTGTGGGTGTTTGTAATACCCCAATTTTGACCCTTATGATATATTGGCTTTTAATGTAAATATTGTGTACATGCGATGTGTGTTTTCCTAGCGTGGAGCTCAAGGCCAAGGCCCTGCTAGTGTATGCTCGGATTTTATTAAAAAGGCAAGTAGTTGATATTTTATTACCCATGTGCTATTAAGCCATGAAATATTGTAAATTGATGTAAATATTAATATTTCAATAAAATACCCAAACTGACTATGGAAGCGACTAATGAGAAGGGGCCATGTGTATTCCACTGAGGAGTGGTGAGGGGGCTGTGGGATTGAACCATAGGCTTTCAAATGTTATTTTGAGAACCCATTTGACTTTCCTTGCTGACATTTAATTCTGTGTAGGAAAGTTGTTGAAGAAATCATTCCATGGCTTCAATGGAGCATGGGCAACCCATAAATTTGTATGGTAGGTATGGGCTTTGTTTCCTTGACCCACAAGTCACTCTACCTCATGGGAATTCGTTCCTCCTCATTCTCATTCCATTTTTGAACATACAAGCTTCAGTTTTCATCCATTACACATGCCCAACAATGAAAAAAACCAGAAATCGCAACTGTGAATTAACCCATGTTTTGAAGTGCCATAAACGCCCAGAATTTGGTATTGACAGTAAAATCCAATGGGGGATCCATAGATATGAACCTTGGGGAGAAATTGAGAGTATTAGATACCCCAAAATCCATTGGAAAACCTAGTTTTTATAGCCCATAAATCCAATTACGGGATTGAGTTATTTGGTCACCGAATTGTGAAAATCTAGGTGTGAATGATAGAACAGAGGTTGGGATTGCTTAATAAACCCAATGAAGATTAGAATCTCATGGAATTAGTAGATTGGACTTTTCTATGCCCACCCTGAAGAGCACTGGAAGGAAGGGACACCTGAGGGACTGTGCAGCAGAGAAGGGGACCTTCCTTGTGTTGGGTGTGGTAGGTATTGTGGGTACCATGACTGTTGAGTTTAGTTGAGATGTCTGTATCTCTGTGGTTGAGCTCACTGGATTAGCATCCTCCTCATTGTCTCTTGCATGCTTGATAAACCCAACCGTGTGTTGGCTTAGCATGACTGTTTATGTGAGATCATGGCTGTGAGTGAGCCTGCCTAGTTCCTCTTTAGTGGATAGCTGAAAGAATACAGGTTGGACAGAGACCTATGGTTGGGTGGAACGTTTCTCTCACATAGCCAGTTGTTGGATAGCTTCATCTTAAAGATAAGTATTCTCTGTGGTTTGAATTATGTTAATTCTGTGTTCTTCCATGTTTCAATTGATGTCAGTTATTGATATGTTGGATGCATGATACAATTGTGTGTGGATAATGTCTATTTCCACTGTGTTTATATTGAGTATGAATATGCACGCATAAGTTTTTATTTATTGTAAATTTTTGTAGTAATGTATGGGGCTGAGTTACACAATAAGTTCGGAATGTTTAATCATGTTTCCTCCCTTGCACCGGATCGACGGGAGGGGACATGATAGTGTTAAGGATGACTATGATGCTGTGAAATCATGCCACAAGCAAGTTGATCCTTTATGTCAGCCATCATAGAAATCAAACTTGGGGCAGTAAATTCTCTATGAGACACATCATTTGAGTTGATCACTAAGGGAGGATAAAGAGAAGCTCATGGAAGCCTTTAATAAATTTTTCGATGCCAATGCCTTAGTGTCAAGGTGTTGGTGGAGAGATTTAGATGAATATGGGGAGAACGAATCACTCTTGGGAGAGTTTGAATCTCTTAGAGAAGCAATGGCCAAGATGAAAGCAAGCTACATGAACCTACTAGCATATCGAAATCATCTCCTTAAGGTGAGAAAAATATATCAGAGTGCCTCATTAGAGTATGAAGAGGATATTGACAAACTCACTCATGAGTTGGAGACCACCCATGATTCTTTGAGGAGAAATCAAAGTGCACTACAAGACTCTGAGATTTAGATTGACCAGCTTCATGAGAAATTGGAGAGAACCTAAGAATCCCTTCAAGATTCAAGAAGGAAGATTTATCAACTTCGAAGGGAGTTGATCACACCACATCCTCCATCCTATATGGAACATGATTATGTGCATATGGAAGGATACATATTTGGTTTGATGGAGGAACCTCATGTGGAGATTGAACAGGAGGAAGATGCATATTTGTAGGCGCTTGTGAAGAGCCATGATGAAGAAGATTTTGGCCAAGCACTTGTTTTGAAGGATGATGAGGAGAAATTAGCTATGGGATATGTAGATAAGGAAATTCCATTCAAATCAGCAATCAAAGGTATGCACTATTCCATGGATTGGGTAGATGAGTACATAACCACAATGGAAGTGCAAGGATGCACTAGACTTGCTTGCTTTGGTAGGATATTTATGGACACATCCTTTGATGTGCAATTTTGTGAGCAGCAACATGAGCTCATATTGCAGCCATGTGATCCTTCCAATAAGCATAGCATCCCATGGGAACCCTACTTGAATTGGTTGGATGGACAAGTTGATATGAAGAGTGTTTTCCAAACACTCACCTTGTTTGTGGAGGGTTTTGAGCTACCTTCATGGAAGGGATATTTAGCTCTAAAGGAGAAGGATGATTTATCTCCATTTGGATCAGAAATCATGAGTGTTTATTCACTCATGGATGGAATGAAAATATGCAATGCAAAGAATAAGACTCATGGTCGTGATGTACTACAAATTTGGCTATGGGATTCTGGCATCATTTGGAATGGTTGTTCCAAGTGATCAAGAAATTAAGTGGGTTGAAGCATAAGCCATGGGACACTGGAATTCCATGGAGTAACATATTTATACCGATGATAGTTGATCTTAGTGTCCTACAACATGATCAATGGGATCTAAGAGGGAGAACCTCCTTTCATTTTCAGTAAACTATCCATGGGAAGTAGTGGCTTTGTTTCCCACATGGGAATCTATATAATGGGTGAACACCACATATTTTAGCTGGTTGGATTGGGAGTTTTCCATAGGATCCTTATGTGGACACCCTGCAGTGTAGAGGTGGTATTAGGAGACACTTCCCACTTCTCAGGTTCATTTGGGACCTAGGAACCATCCTTGGTATCAATTCCTTCAAATGGAGAGTCCACATTGCATCATGGGGGAAAAGACACATCTCGAGAGGGATGAGTTGTATGTGATCAACTCCTTTCCAAAAATTGATCTCTACATTGATAATCATCATCAATTTTGCTTAGAAGAAGGAATTTTGCAAGAGACATCTCCTAGTTTCCATTATGACCATTCTGGATTTTCATGCATGAGCATTGGCTTGGTTGATGCACCTATGATTTCACCTTCCTACATGAGAAGAACATACATCAAGAAATTTGGTAAGCTTGTGTTGGATTTCTTTGATTAAATTTTGGTTGATGGTAGGATGTTGGAGAAGTATATTCTTGATTTGTAAGTTATGTCATGTACTTGTGAAGAGCAATCACTACATATCAAATTGCTTGAACATGAAATTGGAAGGATAGAGATATGGAATTTTGATCCTATGAATGAACATGGTAAGGATGGTGCACCATGTAGAGGAACATTTCATTTCATAATGCATGTGGCTTCCCAAGAAAGGAAAGGATTCACCTATGGGGATGAGAATCTTCAAAGAGTTCTCAAAAGGATAAAGAAAATTTTACATCAATGTTTTAAGCTTACCTCACCAGCTGGTTGCGCTCCACTATGTGTGCTTAAGGGAGGTGCTTCCAAAGAAGACATAGGAATGGTTATGGTTCCAAAAAAATACATCCCATGAAGTTGCAGCTCTATAAAAGGTTTTGTTCAATCAAATTCATGAGAGTGTTAGTCAATATGCATGTGTTGGCTAAGAGCAAACAATGCTCAAGAAGGAGCAAGTTTGAGGTTGAAATTGACCACATTGGTTCAAGATCAATCTTAATCCATAAGGAGCTCGAAGTATGGAAACAAAAGTGGGTTGCATGTGAGTCATGGGTTGGATTTAAGTATGATAAGTGGTATAGCACACATCAATGGTATGAGATAGAACATATTAATCTTACCAAAATTTTGCAATCTCTACCATTTCAGGAGCACAAATGGGTGATGAACAAGTATGCAAATTTTACTTTGATGTTTCTTTCTAATGTCTTAGTGTATGCAAGTGGTGTTCTAGGAAATATAATTAAAGAATACATTATGAACAGCCCATATCATAGTGCTCAAGGGTATAGACACGTACAAATGCAAGATCATTCCTATTCCAATTGCTACCAGAAAGGTTTGGCCATTCTGCATGCCTTGGTCAAATTCAATCCATGTTTAGAAACTCAAATTGCAATGTTGTGTTTCAAGTACAAGCTCACTCATGAATTGACAATGAAGGATTACCAATACAATATTTGCAGAAGGGCCATCTGTGAAGGAGGTGAATTTCAAACGGTTTATGGATCAGCTTGCACAAGCTGGTGGAAAACTCCACTAGTATTGATCATCCATGTTTTCACTTGCTTTAGGATAAGCAAATTTTGGGAGGGGAGGAATGTAATGTCCCCATTTTGGATGTATAATGTTTCATCACTAGGACCATTAGAACCCCCATGGATCCTAGTGGAATACTTGCATTAGTGAATAAAGAGGTCAATTTCGACCATAGTCACTAATGAAATTAATAAACTATGGCGGGCCTCCATCTTTAATTTAATTTAATTTATTTAATAATTGTTTATGAGTTGTCATGAGCTTAGGTGGATCAAGGAGGGTGCATTGGATAAGGATAACTCATATGAATTATCCTTAGAAAAATATGGAAGGAAAGCATCCCCAAAAGAAGAAAGCATGCAAAAGCAGGAAAATCAGTAAAGCAGGGAAAAGCAGGCAAAACAGAATAAAATCAACAAAGTAGAAGTTTCTTGATTTTGAAGATTAGGCTAGTTTGGAAAAAGTAGAAATCGTCTAAAAGGCCTAAAAAAAGCTTCAGGGGATAAATTTATCCAGTGAGGGCACATCCATGAGGACAAGTGGGTCCAAACAATGCTAGCTTGTTAAGGAAACATCTGGGACCCTTCCAATTCGAATTTCTAAAAAGAAAAGCTCAATTATGAAAGAGAAGTTTATAAAAGGAGGATTACAACTCCATTTCAGGTATTTTTCTACCTTGTGATTTGATTCCTGAGAGCTATGCATCTCTCTTAGCTTGGGTGATGTGCCCCTAGCTTGCATTGGGTGATGTGCCCCATTCCACCATTGAACTAGTGAAGGATTGTGAGATCTAGATATTGGTGATTGAGAAAGAGGATATCCAGTCCTCTTTAGTGATTTTATTGCATCCAAATTAGTGATATTTAATATCTTATCTGCAATCCATTGCATCTTGTACAAGTTCATTTGATGAAGAAGGAGCATAGTGCAACAATGCTCCAACACTAGAACTTCAGCTAGTCAAGAGAACCCTTGAAGCAGTGCACACTCTATGAATATATAGTGACTTTGGTGCACCCCAGTAATATTCATAAGCTTCTACTATTTTTCATGACGCTACTACATGGGTGAAGAATCCATTCCTGCTCTCCTTCTATCTATCTCTTCATATTTGTAAAATACTCAACCCCTTGGGGGTTTTCAAGTAGTTTGAATGTAAAATCCTTTGATGGCTCGTCATAATACATTAATTTTTATTGTTGTTTTTATTTTACATATTATTTGAATCATTATAGCCATTAATTTCAGAAATCTATCTCTTCCCGAGTCACTTGGAAGATCCTGAAACTAGCCTTGCGCATTGGGGTCAAAACTAGACTAGTTTTCCAGTTTTCACTATCTACTTGCTATCTTATTCGCTAATTTATTTTATGAAGGTATATATAGTTAGTTTATGAGTTAATGAACACATATTTACCATTGGATCATATATTTTGGAACCTTTAGTCCCACTTGGAATCTCCTGGAAAACACCCCCTTCATTAGTCCAAGTGAAGGATTTTGTATCTAATTTACTTTCCATCAACCAGATCTTAGTCAAATCCATACATCAAGTATGAAATAGGTTGATAATAGTATTATCAATCCCATTAAGGTTATATTACTTCCAAACTGCACCAGAAGAAGTGGAGTTTCTACAGAAGTCTCGTGGGAAATCACCTTGAAGCCATGGGTTTAACCCAAGGAGTCTACTCGAGCGTGACAGAATCCCGAAAGTGCACTATCAAATTATTGGCATTGATTCCATGATATTTTCATATTTCATTATGTCTCATCCATCCTAATAAGCCCAATTTGTTATTCTAGTGTCAAATCCCTCTCCGGTGAATCCAAGTTTTTTGTAATTCCGAGTTAGTGTTCCTAATAGGGGGTTGGGTACATTACATGTTTCAAGAATATGTAAACATTGAAAGAAAAAATGATGAAACACAACATCAAACTTGATTGATATTCTGACTCTACAACTAATGCACATGCACTTTATGCTTTTGGTTTTTCCTTCACTTCGTCTTCTTCCTCTTCTTCAAATGACTCGCTCATTGATTCTAGAGAATCTTGTCATATGGCTAAGGATACAACCATATTTTATACTATGAATGAATGTAACACCAAGAAAATATGTGTTGGTGATGATAGATATCTTAATGTTGTAGGATTTGGAACAGTTTAGGTAGATGACATACAATTCAATGATGTATTATGTGTTCTAATAATTTCCTACAATTTATTGGCAGTCTATCAAATCACTCATTCTAGTGAAGCTAAGACTATAACGTTTACACCTCACGAAGTTGTAATCAAGGATTTCAAATATCCAAAACATGTACTAGTTACTAGATTGTTGATGATATTACCAAGTTGTATGCATTTAACAACTTTGGGTCATCACATTTTCACTTAGTTTTTTTTGCTCATGGTAATGACTTGAGAAAAATTTGGCATGAGTGATTTGGTCATTTAAACTATCATTCATTGCAACAACTATGTAACCAGAAAATGGTGCCTAGTCTTTCTCTCGTCTCTTGTAGAGATGGAATTTGTATCGGGTGTGTTATCAACAATATCATCGAGACAATTTTTAAAAACATGCATCTTGGCATGCCTCAAACCCCTTGCATCTTGTTCACAATGATTTGTAAAATCCACTTCTTTCTACTCATTTATATAGCTTTAAGTATTTCTTAACTTTCATTGATGACTTCTCTAGATGCACTTGGGTTTACTTCTTAAAACCTAAGAGTGAAGTTTTTGGCCTACAAGGCCCTTGTATAGAAACAAACTGGACACCAAATACACAAGTTAAGAACATATAACAGAGTCGAATATGTAGACAACAAATTCACTGCTTACTACACTGAATAGGGAATTCAAATGAAACATATTGTTCCATTTACACCACAACAAAATGGTGTTATTTAGAGAAAGAATCACACATTAAAAGAAATGGCTAATTGTCTTCTCCAAGCTAAGGGACTAAGTATTCAATATTGGGTTGAATCCATTAATTGTCTCAATTACATAGTTAATCGCACTCCCACTAAAGCTTCAAAATATATAACACTATAATAAGCATGGAGTAACATTAAACCATATGTCATCCACTTTTGTGTTTTTGGTAGTGAAGAATGTGCATATATTCTTGATGAAAAATGGAAAGCATTGTAGCCTAAAATTGAAGAGTGCATATTTGTTGGATTTTGAAGATGTCAAAGGTTATAGACATCTTCAACCAAATTCCCATGATATAATTATTAGAAGAGATGTTAAATGTGATCAAATGTGTCGGCTCGTGAGCCTAATTTGGCGCTTGTGCCATTTTTGGTGTACGAGCCATCTTCGACGCTTGTGTTATTTTCTACTCCCAACTTTCTTGACAATGTTACTACTCTGGCTTTTGATGATGCTAATGAAAATGAAAATCACCTTTGTCTATGCATTTTCCTATAGTTGCACTAGAACAACTGCTTCCTCAATGGTCTCATACAACAAGCGGAGCAACTGATGATCTTAGAGAGAAACACCAAAGACATTATTATTTCTAGTGAGCTACTTCTCTTTTGGCTCAAGTTTCATAGAATCATGATCTAGAGACATTCACATAAGCTTTAGGAAATCCAGATCGAGGCATGGCTATGGATGAATAATATCGTTCCTTAATGGCAAACAATACTTGTGTTAAATATACAACATCGGGAGACATTCTCCAAACCAATCTTGTAGAACCAATATTGATCCTCCCGTATAGAGGTGATCACTTTGATAGCCTTCCGTGTAAATGTTATTCCTCTCGTATAGAGGTACTTGATCAAAGTAATGATGTTGTAAAGTCTAGTTGGACAAGACTCCGTACTTGTGTGTCAAGTCATGATTAGCATGTGAACCTTCTGTATAAAGGTATCCATGAGATGGACCTCTCGTATAGAGGTGGACCTTTCGTATAAAGGTCATGCTTTAATTGTTAAAATCATTTAATGTTGTGTGATGTATTATTAACCATGATCACCATATTGCTATTAAGTCTCCTTTAGAGATTGATCACCTCTAAAGTGAATTAATGTAGCATATGATCATTTGGTCCAAAATAATATAATATGATCACAACATCCGATAAATCTTCTTAGTATAATGTAATGTGATGGATAGTTAAAGTTATCACATATTGACCATGCAGTAAGAGATAAATAAATAAAAGATAAAGCATAGAGATCAAGAGAATTCGAAATTGCCCATGCAAACACTTCATCTAATTAAAGAGAACTTGAATTGTTAAAGCTTCAGTTAAGTATCAATGCTTCAGTTAAAGCATCAGTTAAATATATGCCTCAGTTAACTAAAGAACTCACAGTGGTCACTTCAAGTAAATCAACCAGCATGATTTCAGTTAACTAAGTGTTAAATCAAAGGGACTAGTTAACTAAAGTGTTTTCACTTTTGTTAAACTAAAAGACGACACTTGAGTAAATCAAGGAGAATCGGTTAAAGAGAGTTAACTAAGTGACAACAAAGAAGATCTAGTTAAATAAGTGACAACACTTAGGGAAATATTTTAGTTAAGAGGTCAGTTAATCCTACGTGACAGCCCAGTGATATAAAGCACAACATATGAAGTGGGACACACCTATGCATGCAAGATTAATACATCCAGTTTGAGGGCGAGTTTATCCTGAAGTTAGAAGATAAAAATAGAAGAGAAAAATGTATAAATATGTTATACGGGATTGATGAATCCAATGTGAAATGGATTCTCTTCTCCTTTGAAGGCAAGGCGCTTCTCTTTGTGCAGGGTATTGTTCATGCTTGTTATTTTTTTGTTGGGAACACATCCAATTGATCTCTCTTCTCTATTGATTTTGTATCTTCATCAAGAGTGTTTGGTGATCTCTTATCTTCTGAAAGAAATATGCTATGTTGTAAAAGAAATAATTCTCTGCTATCCATTATATTATACTGAGAAGAATTGTTGGGGCTTTTGTTCTCATAATTTTGAGGATTTTCCCCAGGGTATATCTTGTGTTATGGTTGTATGAATTTCATGGATTGAATTGTCTTGTTGCTTCAAGTCTATACATCTAAAAGAATTAAAGATCAAATCTCAACCAAATATTAACATGATATCAGAACTCAAGGCGTGAAGGAGCTCATTTTTGCATGCCAGTTAGAGCCTACGTTGATCCTGATAAGTTGAGCACAAGATTTGAAGACTATGGAATCAGTCTCTATACGACCGGAAGACCATCTTGAGGGAACCTCAAACTTCAACACTTGGAAGGATAGGATTCTCAACATCCTAGAGGAACATGACTTGGATGGATCTGTATCCACTGTGGTGGAGAAGCCTACATCTAATGCAGGGTGCATCAACTTCAAGAAGAATCAAGCTAAGGACAAATGGATCATCTATGATTCGGTAAAAGATAACTTGATGTCCATGATCACATCGTTGAAGTCCACGAAATAATTTTATAATACATTGACTAATCTATATGAGAAGAAGGCCCTAAGTCAAAAGAGGGCATTAAAATATAAGCTTCGAAAACTAAAGATGGAGATGGATGAGATAGTGGCCTCCTTCTTCACTAAGATATCTTGGGTAAGATATCGACTTGCTAGTATTGGAGTAGTGGTGGATGAATATGATCTTCTCCAAATTTCTATTGATGGTCTCCCATCCTCATGGGGGACATTATTGGCTGCGGTAAATGGCCAAGAGGTACAACCTAACTTCGAAAGGTTGTGGCATGACTACCTCTAAGAGGAGGGGAAAATCTAGAGCAAGTTAGTGTGCATCAAAGAAGAAAACATTACCCTCAAGGAAAGAAACCCTTCTTCCAAAAGAAGTTCTCTCATCCAAATAAGTAGTTCAATAAAGGATTTGACAAGTCAAAAGTTAGATGCTTCAATTGCAACAAGAAAGTCCATTTATCAAGATACTGCAAAGCAAAATGGAAAGGAAATTTGCATGCTTCTACCGCCATAGAAGATGAAATCACTCAAAATAATGCATCCAAAGAAAAGGATACAAGTAGGGAGTATTATCTTATCTCATCCCTTTCGGGATCCATCATCACAAATGCAGACACATGATTGATTGATAGTGGTGCATCATGTTATCTCCTCAAATAATTTTTCAAATTTTATTATTTTAGGTGATAGGAGGTCATTTGAAAAAACACATTATTAAATTTTGTATTTAGGCTCATTTTAATGAGTTCTAACTTGTAATATGTCAAAAAACTTTTGAGTCGAGTTTTCATTTAAAAAAAACTTAAAAGACAGGTTTCGGTGGCTAAGCGCTTATTTAAAACGTTCCCTAAGCCACCGAAAGCTCTGCTTTTGGCGGCTTAAACGAAATTTTCGGGGCTCTCCTAGCCACCGAAAGTGAAAGGAAATTTTAAATGAAAGCAAATCATTTCAAAGCTTGAACTGCCAAAGTACAGCCTAGATGCCACGTGAAAGAGCAAGTGATTAAAAAGTTTCAGAGCGCTAGCTAAAAGCCAAATGTCCGATGTCTAGGTAGATAACATCGTGTGCAGATATCTAATGGTGAACACAGTTTGGCACAGCTGAAGGAATGAATTTTCGTGATTATGTATGGCGTGGTCATGACCCAACTGCTGTGACAACCAAGATAAAGGACGGTGTTATAGTTACTGATTTAATCATTGCAGGTGTATCTTTGATGGCAGTCATTCATCAAGAGAAGCATGAATACAGTCATTGACTTAGAGAGACACTCATATGAAAACATGGCCATTCCTAAATTTGCTCATACACAGTCAATAGTCAGTTTAATCTACCGGAGTTGGGTCTCTTATATAGTTCATACTCTATTTTTTGGCTTGAAGAAATAGGAGCATGAACGACAGACTTGGATTAGTAGATCTACTTGAGAAGTTTGACGATACTAAAACTCTTTCAGATCACTTATTTGAATACATGTGTAAAGCCTAAATAAATGTTCCAAAAGGTTACATTAGTGATATGTAAACTAAATAGATACATAGTACGAATGTTGAGTAGTACTATAGTATATAAACATATCCTCATAAGTCTAGAAGAAGAAGAAGATCCCGAGCTATAAATAAGGATTCAATTTGCAGATTTTAAAAGCTATTTTCAAGTAGATCTTGCGGTGGCTTAGGATGACATTTCAACTGTTCATTAGCCACCGAAAGCAGAGCTTTTGGTAGCTTACAAATTAGAATTTTGGCTCACAAGCCACCGAAAGCACAAAAAAATGGCGTTTTTACTGTACTGAGTCATCATTTTAAAATGATTATTTTGAGCGACTGAAGAATCATTTTGAGAAACGGGAGGAGGTTTTTGTTCCTAACACGTCATAGAATAAAAAACTCTCTCATTTTTCCTACAGGTGACACATATTGGGAGAATCGAATCCATCTCTAAGACCTAATTTGTGGATCTCAGAATTTTCCTGTTTGACACATGTTTTTGAAATACAGATATAGGGAAAATGAAAACAAATTTCAAATAACTGAGAGAGGTTTTTTCTCACAACAAACTAATACACAAAAACCCCTTTCAGTTTATACACAAGTGTAATAGATTGGGATAATCGAGTCCATCTTTGAGCCCCAGTTTTCAGCAGTTTAGCCCAATTTTTGTGGTAAAAGAATGACCTGTTCTGCCAAGGTGGCATTTTCGACCTTATCAACCAACCTTTGAAGGCCTGCTGCAGTTGTCAAATATTTAAAAGATCAGGAAGATCATTTGAGGTAAGGAGATTGACCTTCAAAAAAGGATCTTTTCCTATTTCCTTGTAACTGTTTTTTACTGTCTATTTCTAGTAAATTAGATCTAGTTTCTTAGGATCTGGAACTGATTTGTAAAGGCTATAAAGCCTGTGACTGTTGTGGAACAAAAGGTTCGATTTTGAGTATTCTACTTGACTGTTTTTTGTGAATAGGAACTTTCTTTAATGTTATCATCCTACAAGCTTCTTTCATTCATTGTTGTCAGACCTTCTTTTCTTATCTCTGTTATGTGCTATTGAGTTGAATGGTATTGTTTGTCTATGTTTAAAATCCTATGGTAACTGTCATATTACCTTTGATTATTAAACTAGGATCATTAGTACTCATTGATAGTTAATTGGCCCATCACATGTAATTGCTTTATGTATGTTATGGTTAATTGATTAGTTACTTTATCCTTTTACCTATCTGATAACAGTCCCTGAAGGCCTTGTATTGTTTGAGTATACTTAAGATTGTCTTCAGTAGACAATCCAGTGAGTTAGATATTCATCTTGATCCAACCACATATCCATCATTGAGAGAATAGTTAAGTTACCAGGCATCTCCGAGATACTACCTAGGAGAGTTTCCTGGAGTGATAACACCGATCTAAAGGAGAAATAATTCACATGCATGGTAGAGTTGGGGGACTACTCAACTTATTTGATCCAAGGAGTGGGATGTACCTCATTACAGCTGAGCATTGGTGATATTATACATGTGGAGGACATTCTATATGTTCCAAGCTTGAAGAAGAACCTGCTTTAATTTTCGGTTCTTGAAGACAAAGGATTCCAAGTTATATTCATGGATAACAAAGCACTTTTATGGCCAAAGAACAAAAGCCTAGAATTTGCTTATGTGTTTGGAGTTCGAGAGGGAGGACTGTACAAGGTACCCAGGAAGTACATTCAATCTATACACTATCATTCCATACGAGCTTGGACACATACACTACAAAGTACTAGAATGACTTCAAAAGATGGTAAAAGGTATGCCCGTATTTGCTTTTGAGCATGATAGTAGTATGTCGGGGTTGTGCACTTGGGAAGAATATTAAGAAAAAAAAATTTAGTAGTACTACTAGATCTAAAGGGATTTTATATTTAATACATTATGATGTATGTGGTCCCATGTAATCCCCCTCCTTGAGTGGATTCTTATTATATATTGTTCATAGATGATTTTTCTAGGAAGTCATGGATTTATTTCATGAAGGATAAAAGTGAAACTCTTAGCAAATTTAAAGAGTTTAAAGCCCTAGTTGAAAATCAGAAAGAAAATAACATTTGTGCATTAAGGTATGATAATGGATGTGAATTTGATTCACATGCATTTAATGAGATATGTAGTAATGCGGGAATATGTAGACAATTAACAGTACCATACAACCCTCAGCAAAATGGGGTTGTAAAAAGGAAGAATAGAACCATATGTGAGGTTGCAAAAGCCATGATGCATGATCAAGATATGTCTACCTCATTATGGGAAGAAGCCACCTGCACAATTGTGTACATCTAGAACATAATCCCGCATTCCATTCTAAATGAGAAGACACCAGAAGAATTTTTTACCAGTGAGAAGCTAGACATCTTACACTTGAGAATCTTCGGGAGCCCAATATACATTCATGTACCGGAAGAAAAGAGAACAACGATGGAGCCTTCTGGAAAGAAAGGCACATTTGTGGGTTATAGTGAGTCATCCAAAGCATACTGAATATATGTACCTGGTGAGAGACACATTGAAGTTAGTCGATATGTTACCTTCCATGAGGAAGCTGCTTTCAAAATATCGAAAGAGATTCAATGTGATTCAGAGATGGAGGATCCCGAGTCTGATTCTACCCCTTCAGAGTTAGAGAGGGAGAAGCTAGAAGATGCCTCATATTCGCTAGCTCCTGAAGAACCAATAGAACTGGTTGAGAGGTCACCTGATGAACCTCTCACTAAAAGAAGATTTGCTTGGTGCTGATACATCTTACAAAATGCAGAGAAACATGGAGCACCAGCAAACTCATCCAGAGAGCGCAAGAAACCTAACATATATTCCGTGTATGTTGCATTGATGAGTCACATCAGTGATTTAGAACCATCCTCGTATGAAGAAACTGCAAAGCAACAAGTTTGGAAATATGTAATGACAGAAGAGTACAACTCTATAATGAAGAATGATGTTTGGGAGGTTGTTCACAAACCTGATGGGAAGTCCATTGTGACTTACAGATGGCTTTACAAGATAAAGCATGCCGCAGATTGTAGCATTGAGAAGTATAAATCCAGATTCGTTTCCATAGGTTTCTCTCAGAAATAAGGCATCAATTATGATGAGAAATTTGTTCCTATGGAAAGGTACACCACAATTTGAGCAATGATTGCACTTGCACCTGTTCTAGGATGGAAACTTCACCATATGGATGTGAAGACTACCTTCCTCAATGGTGAGGTTGAGGAAGAGGTTTATATTCAACATCTTGAAGGATTTGTGGTGCATGGGAATGATTCCCATGTTTACAATCTAAAGAAAGCTCTATATGGGCTTAATCAATCCCCCAGGAATTGGTACTCCATAATTGATAACTACCTTCAGAAACTGGGTTTCTGTAAGAGTGAAGTTGATCCAAATTTGTACTTCAAAGTAGTGAAGAACCAACCATTGATATTGGTTATGTATGTTGATGATTTTTTTCTCATTGGAGAGGAACATATGATTGCTTGGTGCAAGAGGGAGCTCGCCTCAGAGTTCAAGATGAAAGACTTAGGTCTAATGCACTACTTTCTTGGCCTTGAGATTTGGCAAAGAAAAGATGAAATTTTTCTATCTCAAGGGAAGTACACTGTGGATATATTATGCAGGTTTGGCACAATAGATTGCAAATCTATGACTACACTGATGGTTTCCAATTTGAGAAAAATTCATGAGTCAGGCTATGGATCCGATCTAATAGATCCCACTTTGTATAGACAACTTATAGGCTCGCTAATGTACTTGATACATTCGAGGCCTGATATATGTTATGCTGTGAGAATTCTTATTCAATTTATATCTGATCCGAGACACAAACGCTGGAAAACTGCTAATCATGTTCTTAGGTACCTTCAAGGTACAATTTCATATGGACTTCGATATGCCTCCAATGGAGGAGTCATGTTACTTGGTTATAAAGACTCAGACTAGGGAGGAAGCACTATGGACCGTAAGAGTACTTCCAACTACTGCTATAGCATAGGATCAACTATAATATCTTGGTCTAGCAGTAAGCAGGGCTCTGTAGCACAGAGCACTACTGAAGCAGAATACATAGCTGCTAGTGTTTCCTGCTGAGAAGCAGTGTGGCTCAGAAAGCTACTTGCATGGTTGTTCGGTGAAAATATTGAGCCTATAGTTATTAGATGTGACAATCAGAGTTGCATCAAGCTTTTTGAAAACCCAGTGTTTCCTGACAAGTTGAAGAACATTGAAATGAAGTATCACTTCATCTGATACATGGTCCAAAAATGTACAGTCAAACTTCAGTACATTGCTACTAATGAGAAGATTGCAGATGTGTTAAAAAATCCTATGTCAGTGACGAAGTTCAGTTACTTCCGAGACAAACTTGGTATGGTAGGGAATGCCTCCCTCGCTGAGAGGGAGTGTTAAATATACAGCATCAGGAGACATTCTCCAAACCAATCTTGTACAACCAAGATTGATCCTCACGTATAGAGGTGAGCACTTTGATATCCTTCCATGTAAATGTTATTCCTCCCGTATAGAGGTACTTGATCAAAGTAATGATGTTGTAAATTATTGTTTGACAAGACTCCAGACTTGTGTGTCAAGTCATGATTGTGATGTGAACCTTCTGTATAAAGGTATCCATGAGATGGACCTCCCGTATAGACGTGGAACTTCCGTATAAAGGTCATGCTTTACTTGTTAAAATCATTTAATGATGTGTGATGTATTATTAACCATGATCACCAGATTGCTATTAAGTCTCCTTTAGATATTGATCACCTCTAAAGTGAATTACTTTAGCATATGATCATTTGGTATGGAATAATATAATATGATCACAACATCCGATAATTCTTCTTCGTAAAATGTAATGTGATGGATAGTTAAACTTAGAACATATTGACCATGCAGTAAGAGATAAAGAAATAAAAGATAAAGCATAAAGATCAAGAGAATTCGAAATTGCCCATGCAGACACTTCATCTAATTAAAGAGAACTTGAATTGTTAAAGCTTCAGTTAAGTATCAATGCTTCAGTTAAATATATGCCTCAATTAACTAAAGAAATCAAAGTGGCCACTTCAAGTAAATCAATCAACATGATTTCAGTTAACTAAGTGTTAAATAAGAAGGACTAGTTAACTAAAGTGTTTGAACACTTTAGTTAATCTAAAAGACGACACTTGAGTAAATCAAGGAGAATTAGTTAAAGAGAGTTAACTAAGTGACAACAAAGAATATCTAGTTAAATAAGTGACGACACTTAAGTTCGCCACCTAAATAAGTGGGAAATATTTCAGTTAAGAGGCGAGTTCATCCTAAGTGACAACTCAGTGAGATAAAGCACTGCATGAGAAGTGGGGCACACCTCTGCATGCAAGATTAATACATCTAGTTTGAGGGCGAGTTCATCCTGAAGTTAGAAGATAAAAATAAAAGAGAAGAATGTATAAATATGTTATATGGGATTGATGAATCCAATGTGAAGCGAATTCTCTTCTCCTTTGAAGGAAAGGCGCTTCTCTTTGTGCAGGGTATTGTTCGTGCTTGTTATTTGTGTGTTGGGCACAAATCCAATTGATCTTTCTTCTCTACTGCTTCCATATCTTCATCAAGAGTGTTTGGTGATCTCTTATCTTTCGAAAGAAATCTGCTATGTTGTAAAACAAATCATTCTCTGCTATCCATTATATTATACCAAGAAGAATTGTTGGGGTTTTTGTTCTCATAATTTTGAGGATTTTCCTCAGGGTATATATTGTGTTATGGTTATGGTTGTATGAATATCATGGATTGAATTGTCTCATTGCTTCAAGTATCTGCATCTAGAAGAATTGAAGATCAAAGCTCAACCAAATATTAACAACTGGAATCTTGTACCTCTTCTGAAAGGAAGAAAACTTATAAGAAGTAAATGGGTCTATAGAACTAAGCATGCATAATATGGAAGTGTTGAAAGTCTTAAGGAAAGGTTATTTTCCAAAGGATTTTCCCAAGTTGAAGTAATTGAGCACAATGAAACCTTTTCCCCCTTTGCCAAAATGAACTCCATCTGCCTTGTTCTTGCCCTTGTCGCCTTCCATAAATAGGAGGTCCATCAAATGGATGTTAAGTCCACCTTCTTGCATGGTGATTTGTAGGAACAAATTTGCATGGAACAACCTCCTGGATATGTTCAAAATGACTCTATCCTCGTTTTTTTCCTTAAGAAATCCATATATGGCCTTAAGCACGCTCCTTGAGCCTAGTTCATGACCATATTCTCGAAGTGTTATTTTTCCCTACAGATGATCAAGTTGCAGACATCTTCACAAAGTCTCTTATCGAAGCAAAGTTTTCTAAACTTCGATCTATGTTAGGAGTTCAAGAATTTGTCATTAAGGGGGGATAGGCTCTAATGCCTCCTTCGTTCTCCTATAGTGTCACTTTTGTAAATCCTTCAATCCTATCCCAAGTTGTTCTTAAGGGGGGATGTTAGGATATTTAGACACTTAGGAGTTAATTAAGATCAACTCATTAAAATGTATCTTTAGGTAAATTATGTTTCTTTAGTATGCATTTGTACATGTGTAATCCGACAGTCACAATATGTTCTAGACATAGATTGATCTGACAGTTCATTCTCACCTCGATCTCAACGGCCATGAGTATATAGTTTATCATCCGATTGGCCAATGATATCTATTTAAAGAGCATGGAGTGTCATTTTCTAGTTGATCGTTTATGAGAAGCTCATTGTAACATACTTTTTTCTGCATATATAATAATATTTCCTCAAGTAGCTATTTGGTTGGGGCCATGGAGTGTTTTCCACTTTTTTCTGCATATATAATAATATTTCCTCAAGTAGCTATTTGGTTGGGGCCATGGAGTGTTTTCCTCTTCGAGGGTTTAAATCACGTAAAAATATCGATGTGTTGATTTGCGATTTGTTTGTATGAGTAGTTTTTGAAGGTGTTCAATCTTCTGGACATATCTTGTGTTAGTCGAACAATGAAAGATATTATTGATGGGACAAATCCCTAAGAGTGTGACTTTAATTTTAAAACATGAAAAATATTTAAAAACTTTTAATACGACATTTTCTAAATTTTCCATGTAGCAACCTTCACGTCATTGTTGACTTTATTGTCACTTCTCACATCATGTTTTAATTTTGATGCTATCAATTCTATAAATTTTTATTATAATGTTTTTAGAAGAACAGTTTGATGTGACAAATTCTAGTAAAAAAAATTATGCTCTTATGTTTTGTCATTTACTTTCTTAATTTTTACATTCAACTTACAACTTATTTATTTTTTGAGTTTTTATATTTCGTAGGAACTAGCCACATTATGGCAAACTCACTTGTTTTAAGTTAATTTTTGCATGCAAATTTAATGTTCAAACACTACATTTGGGCTCAAAGCCTTTTCCATTGCATTTCCTTAGTATTTCATTTGAATTCCTCATTAACATTAGGAAAATATAATGTATTTGTATTTATCTTTGAATAATGGAGATTACTACAAATCCATTTGCTACAACTCTGCATTTTTCAAATCAGCTTGTTGCAGATCCACTTGCTGCAAATTCCAAGCGACAGGACTTGCTACAGATCTGTTTGTTGCATATCCATTTTCTATAGATCCACTTGCTACGTATCCATGTGTTGTAGACAACGTCTTGTAGATCCATACATTCCAAATACAGGTATTAACCCATGTGAGAAGACTTGTTGTGGATCAATAAACGAAAACAATACAACTAGAAGTGTGTAGTATATATTCCATAAAATATCATTTAGTTATAATTGTACATTTATCTACACAAGAACTGAATTTGTTCATTCTCAACCTATATTCTAGGAATCAATTATATCCTTGCAAGCAACAAATTTAAGGGGGAAAACAACACTCAAGCAGCGAGCTCAGAAATAGTTTAATAAAAGATGCCACAAATTCATTACTACAACCAGTTACAAGAAAATCCATGTATTCATTGCTATGATTAATTAACAAAAATATCACAAGTTTAGTGCTATAGCCACTTGGGGAAGATAATACTAAGATGCCATTCATGCTTTTTATTATTGGAGGGTGGATGGATTTATACAGGCCCACATGTGCAGAACCTGTTTTCCTTATTCCTACATATTCCAAATATGTCAAAGATTCAACGTCTAGAACATACATGCCTATTTTTGTGGCTGAATACTAGCACTTAATTAGTCATTTTAGTAATCTATTTCACCATTTTGAGGCTCAAACCCATTTGTAGTGATTCCTCTTTAATAATTTGTTAAGACTAGAATGTATAAAGAGGAACCATTCACCTTTTCCAAAGGGAGAGGACGCTTAGAATAGATAATCCAATCTATCATGGCATAGTGTACAAATTCGCGGGGATCTTGTATAAATATAAATTTCAGCTTGATAATTTTCCATGTACCTAGTGTATGTGTTGATTGTATTTATGTTAGTCTAATACGAACTCAACACCCTATTTTGGGAGGTAAAACTCACTACAATGGAATAGAGTGATGAGTAGTTTAGATTGTCCTTTTAAGTGTTGAGTAGTTTAGATTGTCCTTTTAATTATGTTTTTACTATGTTTTTCAATTTTGTTTTTACTTATGTTCATTTGAATTCCATAGTTGAATGTATTGTAATTCTATTACAACCGCAATAGATTAATATTTATCAAAGTTGATATATAAAAACGTAAATAAAACCTCATATACATAAGCAACATATTAGTTGTATATGACATAGTATGGTTTGTGACATGGTATAAGAATGCAACATATTAGTTGTATATGACATAGTATGGTTTGTGACATGGTATAAGAATGATCATTTTAAGAACCTATCAACCATGTTCAATCTATGTTGAAGTAATGTTAAGAAGTTGATACATTTGTGAGAAAATCCAACAAGACTAGTTTCCAAGGCTTCTAGGAAATTGATAAAGGTATGTATAATCCATCAAAACTAACTAGCTAAACCTCTATTAAACAATATATATAGCTAAACCTCTATTAAACAATATATAATTAAATACATAAATCTACACTAAATTTGACAATCCTAAATCAATCAATATCATATATCATTCAAAATATATAGTTAAATCTCTTTGGCTCGTTCAATCATTATGGATAATGCCTAATTAAATATGGTACTGAAAATTCCATTATTGCGATCGAGTATATCTCTTTATTGAAATTTTTTAATGTGTAAATCAAATATGTCATTATTGAAAAATTTTAATATGTCGATCAAGAATATCCCATCATTATAAAAAATAATCCAATTCAATAAAAATATTAATGTTTTTTCTATTTTTTAATGTCCAAACAAGATGGAGATGCGGGGTATCGATCCCCGTACCTCTCGCATGCTAAGCGAGCGCTCTACCATCTGAGCTACATCCCCATGTTATAAAAGTCAATAATAAATTAAAATAACTGCTATAACAAAAGACATATAACTATACAGAAAGGAATACTGGCAAGTATAACTAGCTTATCGACATTTCGGTGAAGAATAATCCAATTCCAAATGAATGGTAACAGTTGAAGAATAATCCAATTATCATAAATGTTCTGACCGCCGTAAATGTTACATAAATGAATGATATGAAAAAAATAAAATTTAAAGAAATGACGGTGACTGCCGTATTTGTTACCAGGAATCCAATCATATCAAAAGAGATTTAAAAACAGTTGGAAAAAAATTGTAGGCTCAGCAGCAACCATCTGGCGAGCCTTAACTGAAAATTTCATGTTTAATCCGACTCGAGCTTGCCACTGTTCACTGCTCGTACCGACCCGAACTTTACTGGATTTTGTTGTAGTGATCTGACAGATTTGCCATCAAATCACGAGGAGCGGCTGACTTGGCAAATAAGTGCAAATGGTAAATGAGATGGCGTTGTCCCTTCAGAGCTTTTTCAAAATTCGATGGCAGAAAATGGTACGATGGTAAATTCAAAATTCAAAGTTTGCCTCCAGTGCTATTTCAAAAACAAAACAAGTTCAGTTCGAATTAGTGATGCAGGGCGATGGCAGAAGTTTTCCTTCATAGTATAGTCTAGCAATTATAACGAAATTATGTATGACTACATTCATTCCATGCCCCTCGCTAGATGTACTCTTAAAAACAAAAATCCTGTGAGTCATTAGTTTAGATTCTATTCCAGTCCAGATCTTTTCGTCTTCACCTAAAAATGATTTCAGTTTCCACTGACCTGCTGTTTAGAAGCGCTGCAGTTGGGGAACAAATTAGTTTGGAAAATGCTTATGAAAAGAGATTCGAGCTGCAAAGAACGCTGTTTTTACTAAACAACTGAAGAAGTTAAGATTCACAGCATTATGTGCGATAAACACGACATTGTCCGCTGGACTACAGGTTCTTCTGCTTTAAATAAACCATCCATCTGTAGTTTTCAAATAATGGTGTTTAATGATAATTTCTTTACTCGTTGATGATATTGTTTGAAGCAATAGATTAAATCTGTGTGCAGAATATAGACATGTTAAAATCAAAATCAAATGCATCGTGGGGAAATCATGTCTTTTATTTGCCTGTGCGGATGCCAATTTCAATGGGAAAGGTGGAGAATCCTCTGGAATTTGTGAGCAATGCAATGAGATGGGTATCACCAATCTTAGCTTCCATGATCGCCAGCTCCTACTCGTCAGGCTCTTCAACATGGAGGAAGACAATATTGAGTAGTTTTTGTTCAAGATGCGGGAACAAATCGAAAAAGTAAGTTGTTGAATAGATTCAGTTTAAAGGGTCATTTTAATTAATTGTCTCATTGGTTTATATATGCTGATTTTCAGAGGGAGAACCACAAATATACAGGAGATTTTTCAGCTTTCTTTCTTGGATTTTTCCTCTTAGACAGAGGTATATACTGCTGATATTTAATGAGTCTCAGCCTCCATTGTTGTGATTTTTTTCTTAAATTCAATAGCAGTCCATGTATTAACAGTGAATTGGCAATGGTGACGGCAATATTTATCAATTAGGCTTTAATGAGGTGGCTTCTTATCTTCCCGGGCAGGAAGAGAGGACTTTCCATTTTGCACGACGTCGGTGGCATCATCAAACCTGGCAGGTAATATTTTCAACTAAAAATTGACAAGACATGAATTTCTATATGTAAAACAATTGATTAGGAAGAGCAATTTTACTATTCTTCTGTTTAGGTGCCCATGTATATTTGTGGTGGAGGTAGAGGTATAAGTGGAAATACTGTTTTCTCAACCTCCATTGAGTGGAAAACAACTTTACTCTCAACTTTGGCCGGGAGACTCATTCAGATCTGCGAGTAAACTTTTTTTAAAATTTTAGTTTGTTGTTTACTGTTTATATACTGTTTGCATTTATTTTTTGAAGTTGAGTTGTCATGTTAGAGTTATGTAGTTCTTATGTTATTTGAAACCTCTCCAGAAATTGGGGAAGGTGACGTACAATGGACACGATTTAAAGGGATTCGTGCCTTCAGAGAACATCGACTTATGTTAATATCCAACAGGATTTGTATTGCGGAACTAACAGTGAGAGAAACTTTGGACTTCTCAGGGCGCTTCCAAGGTGTCTGTAAAATGAAGTTTCAGCTTTAATGAGATTTTAGCTTTAATGAGATTACTCCATGTTTTACTCAGAGGAAGCTAATTCATGATAGTTACAAATCGCATAACCTTCACCATCATCTCTTAACAAAAGATGTTTTAATTTTCTTTACATGTTTATTATAGTGAAACTTGCAAAACCATGACATCTTATTCTCCAATCAGAGTGCTCAGCTGGAAGCGTATTATTATACATATGACGTTCACACAAACGGTTCAGAACCTCACCATTGCATATTGTATGATGTTACACATTGTCTATTTTGAATAATCGTTATGTAGCTAAAATTTGCATGTCGAGTCTCCCACTTGGGAAGCAGAACACCAGTAGTCTGCGGGAAGAAATGGGCAATCCCAAACAATATCCAAGTGCGTATGTGGAAATAAGAAGAATATATTCAATAGTTACATCGTTAAACTTCCTCGATATAATAATTCCAAACTCTTTCTATAAAGGCCAAACCTTTGTTTTTTTGACTTGTGTATATAATAATTCGAGGCCTAATATGATGCGGGGATATGTTTCACTCGTGGACATAATATATATGAAAGGCCAAAACATTTTATTTAGAATTCAAACCTTGATATCAATTCAAGGCCTTAATGAAGGCTTAAATAATTTGTTGTTTATATTTCAAACGCTTTCATTCTTTTTGTTTGGATTTGAAACATTAATATGACTCGTTCTCGTTAAAATGATTATTTAAATTTTTGTATATAATCATTATAAAGGTAATTGTTGTTTTATATCATTAAAAAGGTAATTATTACTTTATATGATTATTAAAAAAAAATTGTTACAATTCAAACATTAACATTAATATGATTTTATTTAAATTTCAAACATTAATATGACTTGAGAGCTTATGACAAATAATGATAAAGCTTAGTTTTTATATAATAATTAAAAAAACAAATAATACTAAAGTTTAAATTTATTTTATATGATCATTAAAACAAGTTTTTGTTTGGATTTTAAGTATTAATTTTAATTTTATAAGAAAACTATAATGTAAATTTTTAATAATTTATTATTTAATAAACTTATATTTATTTTAAAGATTCAAAATAATAATATTATGTAAAAAACATAGTTTTAATATAAATATAAAGACAAAATAACATTTATTATTTTTAAAAATTAAATTAAAAACTTGAAAATTTTAAAAACAACTATTATTTTTAAAAATTAAATTAAATACTTAAAATTTTTATAAAATAAAATTAAAAACCCTATATTTACAATATTGTTTTAACAAAAATATAAATAGATTGTGACATTTTGTAACAGTTTTTGTCATATTTTTTTATTTTATTAATAATATCCATCTAATATATTTATTATATTTATTATATTTATTAATGAAGAAGATAGTATATGTTTTTTACAACAAATGTTTTGTCACATTGTGACATTTTGTAAGAGTTTATTTATGCATAGATCCATCTTTCAATAATGTTGATTATGATGTTATATTTATGAATATATTACTTAAATATTTCAATATGTTATTTATGAATATTAAGTTTTTTTTTCATTTTTTTTCAATGGAACATATCATGGGAAACCCTCAAGTACTTCCCCTAATTTCGAGTATGGTACCCAAGGTAAACCACCAGGGCCTAACACTTGCGATTACAACACTAAATTGTCAATATTGTAGAATAATTAAAATAGCTTTTAAAATCTGTATGATTTATTTATATTGGATTTAATTCCTATAATTACTTTATAGAGTGTTATTTGTTGTTTTTTAATATGTTATTATATTTTAAAAAAAGTTTAATAATATCATTCATACAATTAAATTTTTAATATTAATTTTAATTATTTAATAATGAAAAATGATTAATTTTATATTAACTATATTTCTTTTTTTAATAATGAAAAATTATTAATTTTGTATTAATTATAATTTAAATAATCTTATCTTGATTATTCAATGGTTATGGCATTAAATAAATTTATTATTAAATTGAGTATACATCACAAGATTTAAATCAATTCAATTATATATTATGTATACGAAAAATTCCTTCCAAGGATAGGTTTACCAAATGTGGTATCGAGTTTTTTATATAGAATTGAAATGCTTTGCAAGGGTTTCGTCACATTGTCACGTTCATAAAGATTTAGGTTAGGTTGCAACATTCGTCCATGTTTATGTCACAATCTAAAATTCAACTTTTCAATGTTCCTCGAAGGTTTTGCATGAGTTTTGTCACATTGCAACGTTCATCAAGTGCTATGTTTGATTGCAACATTCCTTAGGTTAGCTTGTGACATTCCTCCATATTTATATCATAATCTAAATTTCAACTTTACCAATTTTACAATCAATTATATAATTTTTACAATTTTATAATCAATTATATCATTATTTTCTATGTAATTTTTACAATTTTATAATTAGATTTCTATGTAATTTGTAAACATATTAATATTATATAAACATTGACTTTGGTTCTAAAAAATGGTAAACATATACTAACATAATAATATTATTACAATTTAACTTAAAATTATTTTGAATTTGAAAATAATGTTTTAACATATTTTAACTTTTTATGCAATCACAATCCTTAAGTTATACTACATTTCCACATCCAATTTAATTTTAATTTTCACATAAATTATATATCATAATAATTATAAATTTTAGGAGTAAAAAATAATTAAAAATTTTACTTAAAGAAGATATGCCAACAATGCCCGAGATGTGACATATTAGTAATGTGGCATTCGACATTCATCAAGGGCTATGTAACATTGTGATGTATATCAAGTGTTATGTTGCATTGCGACGTTCATCAAGGGTTATGTCACATTGTGACATTGATAAAGGGTCATATGAGACATTAATAATTTGAAATTCCGCATTCATCATGCGCTATGTCACATTGTGATGCTTATCAAGGGTTACATTGCATTGTGACATTTATCAACAATTATGTCGCATTTTGATGCTTATTAAGGGTTATGTTGCATTGTGGCGTTCATCAAGGGTTATGTCTCTTTGTGCCATTGATCAATGGTTATGTTTAATTTGACATAAGGGTTATGTCCAGTTCTGACATTCATTAAGGATTAAAAAATGGTATACATCGAGAATGACCGAGATGTGACACATTAATAATGTGGCATTGGACATTCATTAAGGGCCATGTTACATTGTGATGTATATCAAGTGTTATGTTGCATTGCGACATTCATTGAAAGGGTTATGTCGCATTGTGGCATTGATCAAGGGTCATGTGAGACATTAATAATTTGGCATTCTGCATTCATCATGCGCTATGTCACATTGTGATGCTTATCAAGGGTTACATTGCATTGTGACATTTATCAACCATTATGTCTCACTAAAGTCAACCATAGTTAACTATTGTGAAAATGAATTCAAGGTTAACTAAAGTCAAACAAGGTTCGATAAAGTCAAACATGTAAGACATCAATAGTTTGACATTCGACATTCATCATGCGTTATGTTGCATTATGATGTTTATCAAGAGTTACCTTGCATTGTGACATTTATCAACCATTATGACGCATGTTGATGCTTATTAAGGGTTATGTTGCATTGCGGCATTCATCAAGGGTTATGTCAATTTGTGACATTGATCAATGGTTATGTCTAATTTGACATAAGGGCTATGTCAAGTTCTGACATTCATTAAGAATTAAAAAATGGTACATACGCCGACAATGCTCGAGATGTGACACATTAATAATGTGACACATTAACTGAGGAAAGACGATCACTTTCACCCACTTGACCAGGAAAAACATCAATGGGTTTACTAGAACCCTCTGGTCATCTTCACCATTTTGACTTTCAATCACATAATGATCACAAGATTGCCTCAATAAGGACCTCTAATTATTCTCACCATCTCCTTCTTCCATAGTGACTTGATTGAGATTTGTATCATGACTAGGATCATTTGAACACTTATTAGTCTTATCCTCAACCACACAATGATTATGGAGTTGCTTTTCTAAGTCAACAATGTTCATGGTTTGTCACAGTCCACCGATAAATGCTTATGATATTCTTGGTTCCATAAACGTTGTTCAAGGTTCCTTAATTACACATGGTGCTATATGCATTTTACATGGTTCCACCTACATTGTTCACAATTCCACCAATAATGCTCATGGTTCCACCAACAATGCTCATGATTCTATAAATAGAGCTCATGGTTCCACTAACAATGTTCATGGTTCCATAAACATAGGTGGAACAATGAGCATTATTGGTGGAACCATGGGCATTATTGTTGGTGGAACCATGAGATCTATTTATGGAACCATGAGCATTATCGGTGGAACTATGAGCATTGTTGGTGAAACCATGAGCTCT
Source organism: Larix kaempferi (assembly GCA_027924585.1). Lineage (NCBI taxonomy): Eukaryota > Viridiplantae > Streptophyta > Pinopsida > Pinales > Pinaceae > Larix > Larix kaempferi. The sequence goes on along the minus strand of BSBM01000454.1, from coordinate 7,860,317 downwards.
ATTTATGGAACCATGAGCATTGTTGGTGGAACCATGAGCTCTAGTTATGGAACCATGAACATTATTGGTGGAACCATGAGCACTATCTGTGGAACCATGAGCTCTATTTATGGAACCATGAGTATTATTGGTGGAACCATGAGCATTGTTGGTGGAACCATGAGCTCTATTTATGGAACCATGAGAATTGTTGTGGGAACCATGAGCTTTAGTTATGGAACCGTGAACATTGTTGGTGGAACCATGAGCTCTAGTTATGGAACCATGAGCTATATTTATAGAACCATGAGCATTGTTGGTGTAACCATGAGCTCTATGTATGGAACCATGAGCATTGTTGGTGGAACCATGAGCATTGTCTGTGGAACCATGAGCTCTATTTACGGAACCATAAGCATTGTTGGTGGAACCATGAGCATTGTTGGTGGAGCCATGAGCTCTATTTATGGAACCATGAGCTCTATTTATTGAACCATGAGAATTGTTGGGGGAACCATGAGCTTTAGTTATGGACCCATGAGATCTATTACAGAGCAATGAAAATTATTGGTGGAACCATGAGCACTATTGGTGGAACCATGAGCTCTATTTATGAAACCATGAACATTATTGGTGGAACCATGAGCTCTAGTTATGGAACCATGAACATTATTGGTGGAACCATGAGCACTGTCTGTTGAACCATGAGATCTAGTTTTGGAACTATGAGCTCTATTTATGGAACCATGAGAATTTTTGGGGGAACCATGAGCTTTAGTTATGGATGGATGAGCTCTATTTATGGAACCGTGAGCATTGTTGGTGGAACCATGAGCTCTATTTATGGAACCGTGAGCATTGTTGGTGGAACCATGAGCTTTAGTTATGGAACCATGATCTCTAGTTATGGAACCATGAGCATTGTTGGTGGAACCATGAGCTATAATTATGGAACCATGAGCTATAATTATGGAACCATGAACATTATTGGTGGAACCATGAGCATTGTTGGTGGAACCATGAGAATTGTTGGTGGAACCATGAGCTCTAGCTATGGAACCATGAGCGTTGTTGGTGGAACCATCAGTGTTGTTGGCGAAGCCATGAGAATTGTTGGTGGAACCATGAGCTCTATTTATGGAACCATGAACATTATTGGTGGAACCATGAGCATTGTTGGTGGAACCATGAACTCTAGTTATGGAACCATGAGCATTGTTGGTGGAACCATGAGCTCTAGCTATGGAACCATGAGCGTTGTTGGTGGAACCATGAGCTCTAGTTATGGAACCATGAGTTGTAGCTATGGAACCATGACCGTTGTTGGTGGAACCATGAGCGTTGCTAGTGGAACCATCAGCTCTAGTTATGGAACCATCAGCTCTAGCTATGGAACCATTATCTCTAGCTATGGAACCATGAGCATTGTTGGTGGAACCATGAGCTCTAGTTATGGAACCATGAGCATTGTTGGTGGAACCATGAGCTCTAGTTATGGAACCATGAGCATTGTTGGTGGAACCATGAGCTGTAGCTATGGAACCATGAGCGTTGTTGGTGGAACCATGAGCGTTGCTAGTGGAACCATGAGCTCTAGTTATGGAACCATGAGCTCTAGCTATGGAACCATAAGCGTTGTTGGTGGAACCATGAGCTCTAGTTATGGAACCATGAGCATTGTTGGTGGAACCATGAGCTCTATCTATGGAACCATGAGCGTTGTTGGTGGAACCATGAGCTCTAGTTATGGAACCATGAGTGTTGTTGGTGGAACCATGAGCTCTGTTTATGTAACCATGAGCGTTGTTGGTGGAACCATGAGCGTTGTTGGTAGAACCACGAGCTCTAGTTATGGAACCATGAGCGTTGTTGGTGGAACCGTGAGCGTTGTTGGTGGAACCATGAGCTCTAGTTATGGAACCATGAGCGTTGTTGGTGGAACCATGTAATATCCTGAATTTTGACTGACTATTTTTGATGTTATATACTGGGCTTAAGCCCCAACACATATGATTTATTTTGATTATTGGGCATAATCCCTAGTGCACATGATTCCGTTCTTTCATAGATTTACATATTGGGCGTGGACCCTGACTGATGTAGATTATTGTTATATATTGGGCAGAAAGCCCCAATGTATTGATTTATGTCTTATTATAAGATTGGGTACAAACCCTAATATATTGAGATGATCTTTTGTTACATACTGTGCAGAGTTATGATTTACATGATTGATTTATATGATGTGTTGAGCGTGGACTCAGGAACACAAGGACGACCTATGTACTGGGCATAAGCCCCGATGTACCTAGAGGATTTTATTACGTACTCGGCGTAAGCCCCGATGTACGTAGAGTGTTGGGCCTAAGCCCTGAAGCACTCCAAGCTTGATAAACGATACCAGATCCGAGGCCATTTGTACATTCTAGATGTGCTTCACAACCACATTCTAGTTCTAGTGTTGAGCGGGATGCTTTGGAATTGCACTAGCGTAACGCCCATGTGAGAGTGTTGAGTTAAAGCTCTGTAGAGCACTCGGGGTTACTTGATATTAAAAGTGTTGAGTCAAGAAGACTCTGAATAACACTTTTATTCATCACATTTATTTAAATTGGTTAAATGAATCATTTTCTATCTATCATCAAGGACTTTTTGGCAGGCGGTTTGGTAAGGTAACATTGCAGCATCTCCGATGTTGCGACAAGTCAGAAGATATCGTGGAAGGCAGCGAGCGAGGCATGAAGAAGACTATTTTATGCATTTTTGGGTCAATTGTACCGCAGTTTGTGGGTTTTGGGTCATTTGGACCATATATTATGTATTGTTGAGTCATTTGTACCGCAGTAAGCGGGTTTTTGGTCGTTTTGGACTGTGTCAGTTAGATATTGGGTCATTTGTCCAAAGTTTTGGTTAGGCAGTTGTTAGAAAGTGGACAAGAGTTGTAAGGTGGAAGCCTATATATATATATAAGAGTTGTAAGTGTTGAGATACCTTACCTTATGTTTTGGATCTTGGCTTTGTGTCTGATCTTTGGTATGCGTATGTCTGAGATCAAGGGATATTGGCGAGATCTGTATTTTGCAAAGGTATTGTATTGGGTTTTGCAGTGATAATATGACATGATGGAGTTATTTCTGTGCAATCCCAGTGTATTTTTTGTTCTTTGATGGTAATGCATGTTGCAATACATATGAATGATGCAATGTTTGTTTGATGCAATATTTGCTTTACTATTATGGTTTGCTGCAATGATGAATGGTTCTATTAAATAATGCTGCAATGTCTGAGTAAACGGCATAAGATCCATTCCCAAATGTTGCAATAAGTTAGTAATTAATGCTGCAAAGTGAACACAAGATTTCTCCTCTCTCATATCGAAGTCTTCATTTGTGTCTCTTTTGGAAGTGGGCATCCAAACTAACATAGAAACTAATACAACCCTGTCACAAGCAACAAATAAATGAAATCAAAGACAAAATCCATAACTAGAAAAGTTTATTTTTTCCAATTTAACTATGATTTAACAAACAACTACACAATGACATTAGAAGTGAAAATCGTACTTTAATTTTTTCCTAAAAGTAATACAGCATTGACAAACTGTAAAAATATACAAGCTATTGTAAATTAAAATAACTCATTAACAAGACTAAATGATTTGAACTTTATAACTTAATCCACAATTCAACATACCTCATAAGTTCAAATCCGGAATCAATGGTCTTATTGGCATGTTTGCATCCACCTCTTTCACTAGATCATTTCCTTGAAGTAACAGTATACACCATTTAATAACCTTTAGCAATGTTTTAGTTCTATAACATGTTACATAAACAACAATTAATTCTATAACTCCCATGCATTTACAATATTTCTAATATAAATACCTGTGTTATCTTGAACAATATCGTTAGAAAATAATCGAAGTCGACAATGTCGAACATCAAGAGGTCTCATGTGAAATGTGGACTTCTCGACTATGAAAACAATGAATAAAATACTATTATTGTTACATTCAAGTCAACAATATAATGTATGTCATGTACATTTCATAATGGGGTCGATAATATAACTTGCAATCTCACGTAAAATAAATTAAAATATCAAATTGAAATACCTGTATTACATGGTGCATGATGTTTGACTGGACCTACTGTTTCATGCACATTTATTTGTTCTTTCCTAGAAAACTTTGTTATCTTGTCCATGGTTTTTTTTTTTGCACGAGCTCGTCCAACCCTTTGGAATTGTTCCATATCCTTGGTTGAATGTGACTCACTAATGCATCTTTTCTTTTTACTAACTGGGCTCGAAAAACTATGTTGCCTCTTTGTATTGATCTTAGATGGAGATACAGTATTTATAAACTCTGTTTTGAACTCTTGGCTCAAAGTGTTGAATAAGCTCTTAAGGCCATTGTTAAGTGCATGCGCTCGCTCCAAACATGTGCCTAGGTTATCTAATATAGACCTCCCATATTGTTTATTTTCTAACACAATAACTTCAAATTCATTATCCTCGGACATTAAATAGTCCAACCCTGTAGTGGAAAAATGAACCAGATTTGACAAATTCTCTAAATCGTTAGAAGAATGGACACATGGAGAAAGCGTTATATCTTCAGAAGGTTTTTGGCTCTGGAGATCTGATAAAGGGTTCAATGGAATAGTGTCATTTAAGTAAACTAATGATCTAGGTGACTCAAGAATTGGATTTGAAACATTTGGTGATACTTCAATCCCTTCAACATCTTTGCTTACCAACAACGCTCATGGTTCCACCAACAATGCTCATGGTTCCATAGCTAGAGCTCATGGTTCCATAACTAGAGTTCATGGTTCCACCAACAATGCTCGTGGTTCCACCAATAATGTTTATGGTTCCATAAATAGAGCTCATGGTTCCACCAACAATGCTCATGGTTCCGCCAACAACGCTCATGGTTCCATAGCTAAAGCTCATGGCTCAACCAATAATGCTCAGGGTTCCACCAACAATGCTCATGGTTCCATAACTAGAGCTCATGGTTCCACCAACAATGCTTTCATGGTTCCATAATTATAGCTCATGGTTCCACCAACAATGCTCATGGTTCCATAAATAGAGATCATGGTTCCATAACTAAAGCTCATGGTTCCACCAACAATGCTCATGGTTCCATAACTAGAGCTCATGGTTCCATAACTAAAGCTCATGGTTCCCCCAAAAATTCTAATGGTTCCATAAATAGAGCTCATGGTTCCAAAACTAGATCTCATGGTTCCACAAACAGTGCTCATGGTTCCACCAATAATGTTCATGGTTCCATAACTAGAGCTCATGGTTCCATAAATAGAGCTCATGGTTCCACCAATAGTGCTCATGGTTCCACCAATAATTTTCATTGCTCTGTAACTAGATCTCATGGTTCCATAACTAAAGCTCATGGTTCCCCCAACAATTCTCATGGTTCTAGAAATAGAGCTCATGGTTCCACCAACAATGCTCATGGTTCCATATATAGAGCTCATGGTTACACCAACAATGCTCATGGTTCTATAAATAGAGCTCATGGTTCCATAACTAGAGCTCATGGTTCCACCAACAATGTTCATAACTAGAGCTCATGGTTCCACCAACAATGCTCACAGTTCCATAAATAGAGCTCATGGTTCCACCAATAGTGCTCATGGTTCGATAACTAGATCTCATGGTTCCATAACTAAAACTCATGGTTCCCCCAACAATTATCATGGTTCCATAAATAGAGCTCATGGTTCCACCAACAATGCTCATGGTTCCACCAATAATACTCATGGTTCCATAAATAGAGCTCATGGTTCCACAGATAGTGCTCATGGTTCCACCAATAATGTTCATGGTTCCATAACTAGAGCTCATGGTTCCACCAACAATGCTCATGGTTCCATAAATAGAGCTCATGGTTTCACCAACAATGCTTATGGTTCCACCGATAATGCTCATGGTTCCATAAATAGATCTCATGGTTCCACTAACAATAATGTCCATGGTTCCACCAATAATGCTCATGGTTCCACCTCTGTTTATGGAACCATGAGATTTATTTATGGAACCATAAATATTGTTGGTGGAATGATGAGCTCTATTTATGAAATCATGAGCATTGTTGGTGGAACCATGAGCATTATTAGTGGAACTGTGAACAATGTAGGTGGAACCATGTAAAATGCATACAACACCATGTGTAATTAAGGAACCTTGAACAACATTTGTGGAACCAAGAATATCATAAGAATTTATTGGTGGACCGTGATAAACCATGAACATTGTTGACCTAGAAAAGCAACTCCATAATCATTATGTGGTTGAGGATAAGACTAATAAGTGTTCAAATGATCCTAGTCATGATACAGATCTCAGTCAAGTCACTATGGAAGAAGGAGATGGTGAGAATAATTAGAGGTCCTTATTGAGGCAATCTTGTGATCATTATGTGATTGAAAGTCAAAATGGTGAAGATGAGCAGAGGTTTCTAGTAAACCCATTGATGTTTTTCCTGGTCAAGTGGGTGAAAGTGATCGTCTTTCCTCAATTAATGTGGCACATCTCAAGCATTGTCGGCGTATGTACCATTTTTTAATCCTTAATGAATGTCAGAACTTGACATAACCCTTATGTCAAATTAGACATAACCATTGATCAATGTCACAAAGTAACATAACCCTTGATGAATGCCGCAATGCAACACAATCCTTAATAAGCATCAACATGCGACATAATGGTTGATAAATGTCACAATGCAAGGTAACTCTTGATAAACATCATAATGCAACATAACGCATGATGAATGTCGAATGTCAAACTATTGATGTCTTACATGTTTGACTTTATTGAACCTTGTTTGACTTTAGTTAACCTTGAATTCATTTTCACCATAGTTAACTATGGTTGACTTTAGTGAGACATACTGGTTGATAAATGTCACAATGCAATGTAACCCTTGATAAGCATCACAATGTGACATAGCACATGATGAATGCAGAATGTCAAATTATTAATGTCTCACATGACCCTTGATCAATGTGACAATGCGACATAACCCTTTCAATGAATGCCGCAATGCAACATAACACTTGATATACATCACAATGTAACATGGCCCTTAATGAATGTCCAATGCCACATTATTAATGTGTCACATCTCGGTCATTCTCGATGTATACCATTTTTTAATCCTTAATGAATGTCAGAACTGGGCATAACCCTTATGTCAAATTAGACATAACCATTGATCAATGTCGCAAAGAGACATAACCCTTGATGAATGCCACAATGCAACATAACCCTTAATAAGCATCAAAATGCGACATAATTGTTGATAAATGGACCACAATGCAATGTAACCCTTGATAAGCATCACAATCTGACATATCTCATGATGAATGTTGAATGCCAAATTATTAATGTCTCACATGACCCTTTATCAATGTCACAATGTGACATAACCCTTGATGAACGTCGCAATGCAACATAACACTTGATATACATCACAATGTTACATAGCCCTTGATGAATGTCGAATGCCACATTATTAATGTGTCACATCTCGGGTATTGTTGGCGTATATTCTTTAAGTAAATTTTTTAATCATTTTTACTCCTAAAATTTATAATTATTATGATATATAATTTATGTGAAAATTAAAATTAAATTGGATGTGGAAATGTAGTATAACTTAAGGATTGTGATTGCATAAAAAGTTAAAACATGTTAAAACATTATTTTCAAATTCAAAATAATTTTAAGTTAAATTGTAATAATATTATTATGTTAGTATATGTTTACCATTTTTTAGAATCAAAGTCAATGTTTATATAATATTAATATGTTTACAAATTACATAGAAATCTCATTCTAAAATTGTAAAAATTACATAGAAAATAATGATATAATTGATTATAAAATTGTAAAAATTATATAATTGATTGTAAAATTGGTAAAGTTGAAATTTAGATTATGATATAAATATGGAGGAATGTCACAAGCTAACCTAAGGAATGTTGCAATCAAACATAGCACTTGATGAATGTTGCAATGTGACAAAACTCATGCAAAACCTTCGAGGAACATTGAAAAGTTGAATTTTAGATTGTGACATAAACATGGAAGAATGTTGCAACCTAACCTAAATCTTTATGAACGTGACAATGTGACGAAACCCTTGCAAAGCATTTCAATTCTATTTAAAAAACTTGATACCACATTTGGTAAACCAATCCTTGGAAAGAATTTTTCGTATACATAATATATAATTGAATTGGTTTAAATCTTGTCATATATATTCAATTTAATAATAAATTTATCTAATGCCATAACCATTGAATAATCAATATAAGATTATTTAAATTATAACTAATACAAAATTAATAATTTTTCATTATTAAATAATTAAAATTAATATAAAAAATGTAATTGTATGAAGGACATTATTAAAAAAAATTTAAAATATAATAACATATTAAAAAACAACAAATAAATCATACAAATTTTAAAAACTATTTTAATTATTCTACAATATTGACAACTTAATATTCAAGTGAATGAGTGTTGTAATGGCAAGGCCCTGGTAGTTTACCTTGGGTACCATATTCGAAAGTAGGGGAAGTACTTGAGGGTTTCCCATGATGTGTTCCACTGAAAAAAAAATGAAAAAAAAAACTTAATATTCAAAAATAACATATTGAAATATTTAAGTAATATATTCATAAATATAACATCATAAATAACATTGTTGAAAGATGGATCTATGCATAGATAAACTCTTACAAAATGTCACAATGTGAAAACATTTGTTCTAAAAAAATATACTATCTTTTTCATTAATAAATATAATAAATATATTAGATAGATATTATTGCACCCAGTGAAACGAGGTGCTCTACAGTATGGGGGAGATGTTGTAACGTGTATGTAGCATTACATGTAGCGTTACATCTAATAAAACGTAAAAAGTGATAGTAAAAAGTGAAGTACCATATTATGTCTGCCATTAATAAATTCATGTCATCTAATAAAACGTAAAAAGTGATAGTAAAAAGTGAAGTACCATATTATGTCGGCCATTAATAAATTCATGTCGGCTCATAAAATAAAAAAATTATGGAAAGTATTTAAAAAAAACCATGTTGACTCATAAAATAAAATATTTGAAAAGTAATTAAAATATAGATGTTCGTTTATAAAATAAAAACTTAAAACTTAAAACCAGATCTATCAATCAAGAGATATCAAATTTCTTGAGTTTAATTTTTTTTTTAAAAATACACCTCAAGAAATTGGATCATTCTTGGTGCTTGATAGATACGGGTTTAAGATGGATCTATGTTGGTTAATAAAATCAAAACTATGACAAAAACTCTTACAAAATGTCACAATTTATCTATATTTATATTAAAACAATATTGTAAATATAGGGTTTTTAATTTTATTTTATAAATCTTTTAAGTATTTAATTTAATTTTTAAAAATAATAGTTGTTTATAAAATTTTCAAGTTTTTAATTTAATTTTTAAAAATAATAGATGTTATTTTGTCTTTATATTTATATTAAAAGTATATTTCTTACATAATATTATTATTTTGAATCTTTAAAATAAATATTAGTTTATTAAATAATAAATTATTAAAAATTTACATTATAGTTTTCTTATAAAATTAAAATTAATACTTAAAATCCAAATAAAAGGTTGTTTTAATGATCATATAAAATAAATTTAAACTTATTTGTCTTTTTAATTATTATATAAAAACTTAAGCTCTCAAGTCATATTAATGTTTGAAATTTAAACAAAGTCATATTAATATTAATGTTTAAAATATAACAATTTATTTTTTAATAATCATATAAAATAATAATTACCTTTTAATGATATAAAACAACAATTTATATATAAAATTTTAATAATCATTTGAACAGTTGCAAATCCAAACAAAAAGAATGAAAGCCTTTGAAATATAAACAACAAATTATTTAAGCCTTCATTAAGGCCTTGAATTGATATCAAGGTTTGAATTCTAAATAAAATGTTTTGGCCTTTCATATATATTATATCCACGAGTGAAACATATCCCCGCTTCATATTAGGCCTCGAATTATTATATACACAAGAGAAAAAACAAAGGTTTTGGCCTTTATAGAAAGAGTTTGGAATTATTATATGGAGGAAGTTTAACGATATTGAATATATTCTTCTCATTTCCACATACGCACTTGGATATTGTTTGGGATTGCCCATTTCTTCCCTCAGACTACTGTTGTTCTGTTTCCCACGTGGGAGACTCGACATGCAAATTTTAGCTACATAACGATTATTCAAAATAGACAATGTGTAACATCATACGATATGCAGGAACCGTTTGTGTGAACGTCATATGTATAATAATACGCTTCCAGCTGAGCACTCCGATTAGAGAATAAGATGTCGTGGTTTTGCAAGTTGCACTATAATAGACATGTAAAGAAAATTGAAACATATTTTTCAGATTGGCAAATTACTTTTATACGCAGAGCTATATGCTGCACAGATACACATATTAACATGCAAACATCCATTAAATATAAGATGGCAGTTAATTGGTCTCAACTCCATCAACGATTAAGCTTCACACTTGTTGGAAGCCGAGTTACCATATACTACACGTACACAGTCTTAACCAACAATTACATAAACGCGCAGATCATAGCTGGCCTCCACCTAAGTTATGTAATCTAGGTAATGAATTGTTTTCTGGCCTCAGTTATTCCACGATTAAAGTCTCTCCACTGCTTGCAGCGACCGCTGTTGCCAGTGTGTCCCAATTTGTGTATATAGGAGGATTTTAATGTAAATACATATTTGAAATGAAAGCCCGGGATGGTGTTTCTGTTCTGTTAAGAGATGATGGTGAAGGTTATGCGATTTGTAACTATCATGAATTAGCTTCCTCTGAGTAAAACATGGAGTAATCTCATTAAAGCTAAAATCTCATTAAAGCTGAAACTTCATTTTACAGACTCCTTGGAAGTGCCCTGAGAAGTCCACAGTTTCTCACTGTTAGTTCCGCAATACAAATCCTGTTGGATATTAACATAAGTCGATGTTCTCTGAAGGCACGAATCCCTTTAAATCGTGTCCATTGTACTTCACCTTCCCCAATTTCTGGAGAGGTTTCAAATAACATAAGACCTACATAACTCTAACATGACAACTCAACTTCAAAAAATAAATGCAAACAGTATATAAACAGTAAACAACAAACTAAAATTTAAAAAAAAGTTTACTCGCAGATCTGAATGAGTCTCCCGGCCAAAGTTGAGAGTAAAGTTGTTTTCCCAGAACCAGGGAGGCCTAGGAGAAGACTCAACCTGCAAACACATTGAATGGAGATTGAGATAACCGTATTTCCACTTATACCTCTACCTCCACCATAAATATACCTGGGCACTTAGACAGAAGAACAGTAAATTGCTCTTCCTAATCAATTGTTTTGCAATATAGAAATTCATGTCGTGTCAATTTTTAGTTGAAAATATTACCTGCCAGGTTTGATGATGCCACTGACGTCGTGCAGAATGGAAAGTCCTCTCTTCCTGCCCGGGAAGATAAGAAGCCACCACATTAAAGCCTAATTGATAAATATTGCCATCACTATTGCCAATTCACTGTTAATACATGGACTGCTATTGATAATTTAAGAAAAAAATCACAACAATGGAGGCTGAGATTCATAGAATATCAGCAGTATATACCTCTGTCATATTGAATATATAGGCTCTGCTTCCTACATAGACATCAACCTCCACGCAAGGCTCTGTTCCACTCTGGATTCAAATTTCAAGAAATTCTCAACCAATAATGCAATAACATTGATAAAAACAAATCCAACTTAATCGATCAAAATTAATCTAAGAGGAAAAATCCAAGAAAGAAATCTGAAAAATCTTCTGTATATGTGTGGTTCTCCCTCTGAAAATCAGCATATATAAACCAATGAGACAATTCATTAAAATGACCCTTTAAACTGAATCTATCCAACAACTTACTTTTTCGATTTGTTCCCGCATCTTGAACAAAAACTACTCAATATTATCTTCTGCCATGTTGAAGAGCCTGACGAGAAGGAGCTGGCGATCATGGAAGCTAAGACTGGTGATACCCATCTCACTGCATTGCTCACAAATTCCAGAGGATTCTCCACCTTTCCCATTGAAATTGGCATCCGCACAGGCAAATAAAAGACATGATTTCCCCACGATGCATTTGATTTTGATTTTAACATGTCTATATTCTGCACACAGATTTAATCTATTGCTTCAAACAATATCATCAACGAGTAAAGAAATTATCATTAAACACCATTATTTGAAAACTACAGATGGATGGTTTATTTAAAGCAGAAGAACCTGTAGTCCAGCGGACAATGTCGTGTTTATCGCACATAATGCTGTGAATCTTAACTTCTTTAGTTGTTTAGTAAAAACAGCGTTCTTTGCAGCTCGAATCTCTTTTCATAAGCATTTTCCAAACTAATTTGTTCCCCAACTGCAGCGCTTCTAAACAGCAGGTCAGTGGAAACTGAAACTTTTTTAAGGTGAAGACGAAAAGATCTGGACTGGAATAGAATCTAAACTAATGACTCACAGGATTTTTTTTTTAAGAGTACATCTAGCGAGGGGCATGGAATGAATGCAGTCATACATAATTTCGTTATAATTGCTAGACTATACTACTAAGGCAAACTTCTGCCATCGCCCTGCATCACTAATTCGAACTGAACTTGTTTTTTTGAAAAAGCACTAGAGGCAAACTTTGAATTTTGAATTTACCATCGTATTTACCATTTTCTGCCATCGAATTTCCAAATAGCTCTGAAGTGACAACGCCATCGCATTTACCATTTGCACTTATTTTCCAACTCAGCCGCTCCTCGTGATTTGATGGAAAATCTGTCAGATCACTGCAACAAAATCCAGTAGAGTTCGGGTCGGTACGAGCAGTGAACAGTGGCAAGCCCGAGTCGGATTAAACATGAAATTTTCCGTTGACAGAGCCGGTAACTGGATGTCCATACCTTATGCATACCATATTCCACGGAGGGGTTGATGGCCATGACCCTGATATCTTATGCTATGCCATGGATGCGAGATGGCCATCATACCGGACAGGCGAGCCTTAAATGAAAGTCTGTCTGTTCGATAAGGCTCGCCGCAACCATCTCAGCGTCTATAACTAACTGAAGTGCAGAGGGAACATTGAGCCTCCTTTTGTGCTACATCTCTTCACCGCCCACTTACTTATGTGATATCTGAACTCTTTATATTAATAGCATTGAGAGAGTTCCACGCTTTACCATGTGGGATTAACTATGGGAGTCAATTTCTGGCAAGTTAATTAAATCTCCGTCAAAGCCAAAATCTAAACCGGAGTTGGACTTTTTTACACGTAGAACTATGTTGAGTTTTAGTAGTGGTTTTACACAAATTTGAATGAATGATCTGAAAAAACCATAAGAAAATATTTTAGGCTCGGCGTCCACGTGGAGAATATTAATATAAAAAAACCATAAGAAATTTTTATCGAGAAACGATGGTAGGCTCGGAAGCAACGAACTCGGCGTCCACGTGGAGAATATTAATATAAATGTTCCATTTGCAAGGTGGAGAATATTAATATAATTGAATTATTTTTTTGTGATGATGATGATTAATCGGATCTTAAAATGGTAAGGATTTATTTGATTTTGTTTATAAATTTTTTCTTATGTTAGTAAAGTTTTAAGAGAGTTATTCTTAAATTTTCATTTAGCAATGTTAGAATATTGTCAAAAAGTTAGATGTTACTACTGAATAAAAGTGGTCTTTGTAGAGGTCTTTTGATGATGATGATGATGAAGAATTGGATCTTAAAATGATAAGGAGTCACTTGGTTTTCTTTATAATTGTTTTTCTATGCTTGAAAAGCTTTAAGAGAGGCACTCATAAATCCTAGTAGCTGTGATGAGTTAAAAGGTTAGGAAGGCTAGTATTGTAGTAAATATTTTGAATTTGCGCTGTAATATGGGTGTGTGCAGTACATTTTATGAGAAATCGATTTTCATCTTCAACCCTTTTTGTGTCACAAAGATGACAAATTCTTTCATCCCGTGGCTTTTTAAGAATTGTCTAGGGCCCTCTTTCACTATGAAGCTCATGAGAGTTTGTTCTTATTTTAGCAATGATGATTTTCTTTTTTACGCTAGTTAAAACATATAAATACTTTTGATCTTCTAGATCAGGGTTGATCACCTCCTTATAATATATTTATTTTCTCTTGTCATCTAACTCTTTATTGCACCATGTCTTCTCCTTAAAGTTAGATGGAATAATACTTTTAATATTACCACTATTCTACAGAGTGACCTCTTCCTCAATTTCCCAATAATTAAAAGATGATATGACTATTGATGTATATATGAGAATAAAGATAAAGGGTTTGATCTAAAACTCTTAAGTTACAACTTCGTCTGTCCGCGGCCCCTTTGTAGACAAATATTGATGCATTATAATGGAAATTAATTTGCAAAGTTGACTTGACATGAATGCAGTTATAAATTACATCTCTCACGAGCCAGAAGGACGGTAAACAAAAGGATCGAAATGAAAGAAGTTGAAGTCCGATTTCAACTTAATCATAGTTCCTTTGATTTCAATTGCTTTTCATTTCGCTGCATAGTGCAAGCTCCAAGAAAATGCTTTTGAAACAAATTGGCATAGTAAGTAATCTTCTTTGAAAATAAATACTTATTTTCACTTATTTTCATTATGACCTGAATATCAAAATTAAACATTAGCATAACTATCAGACTATGTGCTAAACATATGCCATATAACCGGGGGCTTAGTGATGCATGCTAGACAACTATAGCTATTTCATTTTGAGTGGGGAAATGCTAATCGACCGAGTTGGCAAGAGAATCTATTTTCATTTTTTTGATTGTCAGTTTATAGGCAGAAATAACAATGGTATCTCCAAGCGACCAAATGTAGCATGCACCAAAGTGTTTTCACTTGTAATCCATGTGAGCTAGTGTTGGAATTTGGTTTTCACTTTGGTGTGTATATCATCCCTCGTGAAATGTTTTGTTTAAATTTTTATCCTTCAATAATTAAATTTTGTTAATTTTTTTTTTCAAAACAATATTTATTTTCTTGACATTTTTACATTAAAATTAAAATGATCATTATTTTTTTTTTCCCGCGAAAAAAGCATACTATTGATATTCATATTAATGAATCAAATAGTACATGATGTCAAAGATAGTCAAGAAGCAAAGCTTCTATGTGTTCATGATCACATTTTCCAACTGATATACATAATCGACCCCAAAATTTCAGAAAAAACAAGAAGACCAGATAGATTGGTACTCTAATAGTCTATCTAATACAGAAAAAACATATTGCCAGAGTCGATCAAACAGTCTTCACAATATTCCTCCCACTGAAGAATTCCTTCCTCCCCATCTAATGCAAGCTTTGACAGCAGATCCGCCTGCGAGTTGAATTCCTTGTAGATATGTTCCAGAGTATATTTGCTGAAGCTATTCAGTTCTCCCCTGATTCTGCTGCACCAATATTCCAGCTCTAATACCTTCAGTTCATATTCCCCCCTCGCCCATTTGATGGTGACTCTTGAGTCATTGAAAATTTTTACACATGCCAACCCAAAGATATTTGCCACACGTATGACACACCACAGTGCTAATAACTCAGCCTTCATGTTTGTCCCTCTACCACATTTCAATCGAAGGTTGTAGAAATGCTCCGAGCTAACGAAAATAATCCCCCCAACGCCACAATTTCCCAAATTTGCAGCCCCGTCAAAGAATAAAACCGGGTCATGGTCCATTAACTTGATTTCCATTCATTTTATATATTATTTGTGTACTAAATTAATATTATATAAAAATATAGCTTAAACAGAAAAAATATGAATACACATCATAATAAAGCATAAATAGAAATGGAAGATGCTATCACAAAATCCATTCCTCCACCATTGGTCACTCGACCATCAAGCGAGACAACTTATGGGATGTTTGAGAGACCAAGGAAAGGAGGAAGCATCTTCCAATAAGTTCATTTTCATTCAATAAGGGTCGGTCGGATGAGCTTTGTTCCGAGAGGAGTGAAGCAAGATGGTTTATTTTAGTGCCATTTCGTACCTCGCCTAACCATTTCTTTTTTCCATCCCATAGGTCACCCAACTCTGTTCTATTCAAGTTAAATTCAGGAGAAAGAGTTGGGTTGAATACGTGAATACAAAAAATATTGAAAACCTTCTCAATGGACTTTCTAGCGCGATTTCTCGCTACCTAGCCAAGCTCTTCAGGTAAAAAACTTGCAACTATGCAAGTCTCTCTAAATTAGATTATTATAATAGATTTTTATATATAATGATGAATATAGGACTCTACAAAATATAGCTTTGTATTCTATTTTTTCTCTGTATATTCAAGATTGTATGTCTCTTAACACTTTATTTAGTATTTGCTTTCATTTAAATTCTGCATTTCTCATTGAAATTTAACCATAATAGAAATATATGAGATTTTCATTTCAATTTCAATATCTAAATCTATATACATTACTCAAATCATGAGATAAACCACTAAATATCATGTCAAGAGAAATAATTCAGGCTACATATATGATATAGCTATTTAAAATTATCAAAACATTTATACCTATCACTAAATAAAATTACAAAAGATCGTGCATGAATTACCTGTAGGCTGTGATAATGCTTTCCAAAGTTCTGTCTCCAGGACTTTAGGTTGTCGCTGCACCAACTTCAAACTCCCAACTTCCAGGAACTTTCAACTTCCAGAATCCAAGTCATTTAGTTGATGTAGGCTTGTAGGCTATAGCAGTAGAATGTTAATGTAATCAATGATCATTGAGCACTGAAACTTGTAGTATGTAGATGCTCATTGTATTTGTAATAATAGAAAAATAAAAAATAAAAAATAATGGAAATTGGAAACATCATTGAGTTAAATGAGTTTTTCTTTTTCTATGAAAAAATCAATGCAACTTGTAATGGAAAGGAATAGAAATACTACTAATTTAATATATTTTTTTATTTATTAAGTGAAAGTATGTTTGGAAATTCTAATTTGGAAAATACAGTTTTAAATAAGATCAAAGATATTAATAATAGTAGTAATATAATACTAGTAAAATAATGGCGTTTTATAAATTTTGCTAGTCTTCAAAAATAGTAAATATAATGACGTTTTAGAAATTTTATTACCCTTCAAAAATACGTTTAAATGATAAATTTACCCTTCACAAAAGATGGTTGGCAAAAAATTTAACCATATTTGACAGCCAAAATGCCTCATGAATTCCATCATTGATGTGAGCATTAACTGCCCATATTTTGGTTAGTTCTATGAAAGTCCACATGGTGCGTATATATTTACTTATAAAAATACTCAAAGTTGGCCTTCAACTATAGACATTCATATTTTGAAACTTAAATTTAGATGTATTTGATGGATGGTGCAATACCTTTAATCCAAAAAACATAACAATCTTAAATAGCAATATGCTCAACAAACTAACTACCAATCTAGCTTCGACATTGGGTATCCGCCACCATGCAACCTTACTTATTTAGTTTACAAATTCCATTTTCAACCATTACATTGTCTTACAAGTCAATAATCACAATCCATATGAAAAGTAGTCATAAATGGTTCCAAGACACCTTTCTAGCCGCAAGTGTGTCAACTTTGTATGCTTATGGTCGTTCACAATCCTTTTGTTTTCTAGTTTCTTCATACAAAAAATAGACTTATGTTTCTCTAGCTTATATTAAGTGGGACAAAGTATTTATGGTTACATTCTTATAATGGGTAACACAAAACATTAAAGGATTTACATATTTGGTGATGGGACATTAAAAGTGCTTTGTACGAATCTTGAATACCTATTTGTGAAAAAGGTCAGTGTCATTGGGATGTTACACATATTATGTTTCCCACTGTTCCATCCATAGAGGATAATGGTGGTGGAGAAAGCACCAAATTTTGTGTCAAAACTTTTTCATGAGGTTGGCCTTGTTTTTAATCTCTTTGCATAAATTTCAATTTATGAATATAAAGTAGTGGTGAATAGGTACGTGGTACTTGAGGATATATATAAGACTACAATGGAATGGATGGGGTTATTCATTATTATTATTATATGCTGAGTTCATTAATGGATGTGTTTATACAATTTAATTGTAATGTTTTTGAATGAAGATAACGAATGATGAATGATGAATGATGCATTATTTAATTGTTATTCTATATGTTGATTTCCAACATATAAGAACTATGCATTAGGGACATTGGATATTGATTACTAGTACCCATTCAAGAAATGTGTGTGTTGACCATATATGCACACCTTGCATAAATACATTAGTATATTTGGCTAATGCAATATCTATTAGTAATTAGGTTAAGATTTAAATATATTATTATCATGTGTATATTATAAATATATAATTGCATGGTTTACAAGGATTGTTGACATATTAGATACGTTCAAAATTTAATTTAATTTAATTGAGTGTTGAATTGTTACATATATAAAACTATATATGTATGCTAAATTATAAATAATGTCATTGTGATATTATGTGCATGTATAAAATTACATACATAATATATTATATTATATATAAAATATATCCGTTAACTTACATGGTAGAGGATATTAATGTACTAATTGGATAGATAGGATTTGCATAGACCTTATATATGTTGTCATATTGCATTTAAATTGATTTGATGCAAAGCAAGACTTAACAACCATGTTATGATTACTTTAAATATAATTCTTAACCTAAGGATAAGAAAGGCGGTAGTGGAGATCGATAAATAGAGAGAGGAGATAGGGATAAGGGGAGGATGGTACTTAAATGATGAAGGATTTTTGAGAAGTTTTTGGAAGAACTCTAAGAATAGTTGGAAGAAATACTATCTATCTTGTATATCACTATTGTTCTATGTGGATCACTATTCTTTGAGTCACGAGCATGGAGGGTCAAGAAACTGAAGGGTTTCTTGGAGCTAGTATGTTGGTAAGTGATTTAGGTGGATATTTGTGTCCACCCACATGTTCCACCGAGTTACAACAATTCTTCATCTTCTTGGCATTTTTTTTATAGTTTTTCAAGTCCCAAAATTTCGAGGCCATTTTGAGGCCCTAAATAACGTTTTTTTGGCTATTCTTAGTTAGTGATTTCAATCGAGCTATCCAACGCCCTAAATATAGATCATATGTAGAAGTTGAGCCCCTGGGAAGTTGAGATATCAACTAGCCACCTTGGGTCCCACAAATCCTTTTTGTTGTTCATCTCCCAAGGTTAGGTTTTTGGATGTTAAGGTTTTGGCCTCTTTATGCTTATGATAAAAAGACCCTTAGCGTTCTCTTTGGAATCAACTCTTGCGAATGAGTGTATCCAACACATCTCTCTTCAAAGACAAGGTACCACCATCTAAGCTAGTTTGTGTTGCTTTGCAATTTACAATGTTTTTCTATTCCAGTCATTAATATAATTTGCGTTTGATTGTACTACTATACTTTTTGCAAAATATTTGTGTGTGCGTTTCCATTTTATATTGTTTCCATCATTTCGTTCTCCAAATAATATAGATTAGTGGTATCAGAGCAATATGCTCTTGTTGTTTCTCAGTGCATGTCTCCAACGAGATCTTGATATCGAGAGTTAGGTCTCGAACTAGTTGATCTTAGGGATAACCACTCTCATTGGTCCAAGCCTCCTCACATGGTGGGAGGAGAAAAGGGAGATGGCAAAGCAGGAGATCCTATTAAGTTGTTGGTTGAGGAGGCCCTCGCACGAAAAATGAATGAAATAATGGATAATTTCGTCTAGATCCTTCAATGACCATCGAGGATAGAGGAGACACCTCAAATGAGCAACCATTTCATAGGTGTGACTCCCTTCAAGGTATAAGTTGACTTTGACATTCCCTCATTTAAAGGCTAGATAGATGTAGATGCTTTCGATAAATGGTCAAATCTATTGGAGGGTTACTCCTTTGTTCAAAAATTTTCTGACAATGAAAATTTCACCTTTGCACTCATTAAGTCCCTCCCCTCTGTCAAATATTGGTGGCACGATTATTGCAAGAGGCACACCGAAGATGATTTTGAAATATTCAAGACGAAACCCAATTGGGAATCTTTTTTCGATGTCATCAAGGAGGAATTCTAACTTGGCGGAAACTATGATGAGTAGTACAAGTGATGGACAACTTTGCACCAGGAGAGAGACTAGGCGGTGCTATATTTCACCATTATATTCCATACCTTGTGCTCGAAGTTGGGTATCTGTGAATCCAAAAGACACTTTGTCCTAAAGTATCGCAGTGGCCTGCATAGGTACATTCAGACAAAGATGGATTTCCTGGACATATCCTCATGGGGAGTTGCTTATTGGTATGTTGTGAAGATTGATAAAAAAATTATGAAAAATAATAAGTGGGAGTTTGGGTTTGCAAATCAAATGCAGTAGAATCCTGGTAAAGGAAACCCTCACAGAACAAAGGACAGAGAAAGGATGGACAAAAGCATGACAACCAAGCCAAACCGCAGGTAAACAACGGTAACAAGAAATTGAAGGATACCACCATGTGGTGCGAGTTCCATAAAATCCCTTGGAACAAACAAATGAATGTTGCTCAAAACAATCATTATTGGATGAGATGAAATCCTAAGATCTAGAATCTAGCTCAGAATTTGATTCAGAACAAGAAAAGGGAAAGCATATCAATGATGCAAAACCTAGTGCCACTATCGCAACCACAAAGATCCAACCATAAGAGCCAGAGGATATAGAGGAAATGGATCTCTTATTCCATTCACAACGGTGGGTGAAGGGTGAGCTGCTACATTTCATTGTCAACAGTGGTAACAAGAAGAAACTGATCTCGGTCAAGGTCATCAAGAGATTGAAACTGCTGACGATGCCACAACCTCAACTACACATTGTCGTTTGGTTGAGCTAGGGACGAGACATATATGTCAATAAAAAATGTTTCATATCCTATGACATCAAGCGCTTAAAAGATGAGGTCCCGTGTGATGTTTCCCCACTTGAAGTTTGTGATGTTCTTTTAGGAAAACCCTAGATGTGGAAATGTCATGCTATTTATGAGTCTATGCCCCATAGTGTCATTGTTACTTTGGAAGGCCAACTCTGCAGGATACTCAAGGTAGTCCTGAATACTACGGTTTCCTTAATATATACAAAGCAATGTCATAAGGTCATCTCTCAGAATGGGAAATATATCCTCTTCTTGGTTCAGTCAGAAGGTGGACGAAAGGTCATTGCAACCTACATAGCCTCAACATAAGGTCTCTCTAAACAACATAAGCAAGAAGACACTATTATAGAAGAATATAGAGATATCTTGGACTCTCCTAAATGGGTTCCTCTAGACTACCAAGTTAAACATTCAATTGATTTGATACATGGTGCTCCTTTAGCTAATGAGCCAGTATATAGATGCTCTCTTTTGGAGAATGAGTAAATAAAGTGTCAGATTCAAGAGCTCGTCCAAAAAGGCCACATTCAACCGATCTCCTCACCTTGTGGGAGCCTAATTATGTTGGTTCAGAATAAGGATGGGACACATAGACTCTTTATTGATTATAGAGCTCCCTTCACAGCTCCATTAGACACAACCATTTTGAGGGATGCTTAGGGTCCCATCCATTAGCCCCATTTGATGCAACACTGCCCATTGCATATATATAGGAAGACTCCACCCATGCTCAAACCGAGTCTGACTGGGAATCCAAATTTGTTTAGAATATCCAACACATATAACCACATGTTCATGATATCTTGCAGAAATCCAATCGAAATTATAAGCATCAACATGACTAGCATCGAGTTCTGCAGAAGTTTCAGATTGGAAATAAGGTTTGGTTACATTTACAGAAAGAGCGCCTCACAAGACCCCATCGGAAGTTGTGCCCACTTCGATATGGGTTTACACCATCACCAAGGTTGTGAGCGAGAATGATTTTGAATTAAGTATTCCCACTTTCCTCAACTTGCACCCTTCCTTTAATGTGGAGCCACTTCGACCATATTTTCCACCTCTCTCAGACACCTAAAAGGTAGCTGAGCACTTGGCCCCTACATAAATCAATATTGACTACACTGAGAAGGATACATTCAACTGGATCATGGAAAATGAGATGAAGGGAACTTACAAGCATAACATCCAATTGTATTGGGTTTTCAAAGTAGGGAAACTTCTTCACAGGGAAAGTGGCTTACTGGGAGTTGGATTTGGAAAATGTTTCCTCAACTGATGGAGAAACTTAATGCAATGGGTGCCATTTCTCCCTAAGGGGGGAGGAATTATTTATATGGACATTGGTGACCACCCACTTGTTCCACCGAGTTACAGTTATTCTCCATCTTCTTGGAAATTTTCTTTGATTTGTTGGGTCCCAAACTTCTGGGGCCATTTGGAGGCCCTAAACGATGTTTTTTGGCCAATCAGGGGTTTAAGTAATTCCAAAGCATTCATTGGACCTGGTCTAAGGTTTTCATTCCCATTTATTTATTTCCAACAAGCTATCAAGTTCCTAAGATAGAGAAAGTATGCAAAAGTTGTGCCCCTGGGAAGTTGACATATCAAGTAGCTACCTTAGGGTCGACAAATCCTTATGGCGGTTCATCTCCTAGGGTTAGTTTTTTTTATGTTATGGTTTTTGCCAGTTTATTCTTATGATAAAGTGGCCCTTTATAGTCTCTTTGTAATTATCTCTTGCAAATGAGCGTAGTTGTCATATCTTTCTTCAAAGATAAGCTACCACCATCTGAACTAGTTTGTATTGCTTTTCTATTTACAGTGTTTTTCCATTCCATTCATTAATATAATTTGGGTTTGATCATACTATTGTGCTTTTTGAAAAATATTTTTGTGTGTGTTTCCATTTTATATCTCTACCTTCTGTAATGTACCCAAATAGGATTTAGGCACACTAACTTGAAAATTGACCAACTAGTACTAGAATCCACATATTTTTCTCCAAACACAACGAGAAATTTCCTAAATTTTCCAAGCATGGGTTTAGGGGAATATAAAGAATATAAGCAACCAAATAAAACATAGGAATCTTTACAAGTTTGGCTGAATTGATTTTTCTTCGACAGTTTCACTTTCAGGATGCATCACACTTTGGCAGACAATTTGGGCAAGCCAAATGACCAGAGACAATTTCCCCAGGAATTATGTGGAAATCCTTCCACTTCTGGTGTAGTATTGGAAGAAACTAAACTAGTAGGGACTAATATTTCATATCAGAACACTTATACCACTTAGTGAATTCAAAACAATGGAAATATGGAGGTTAGAGTCAAAACTAGATTCTCAGTTGCAAAGATTTGGCTACCGACATTGCTTTCTTTCGAGACTTCCAAACACTACCAAATTGTTTCGAATTCCTTTATTGGCACTTGGAATTGACCCTAAAACACCCAACATGATACAGATTACCACATATTGATTCAAGGAAGCATCTATAGCTGAATTATAACATAAAAAAAGAAAGTGATGGGAGATTTCTACAAGAGATTTAATAGTGACACATATACATGAATATACTGGAAAATCATACTGAGATTTTATTGAGTATGGATGGAAACATGCTGAACTTTCATGTTTTTCTTAGCAGCTGCAAATTACAAGAAATTATGATATGATAGATCCAAAGGACTCAAAAGAGTTACAAAGAAGAGAGGATAGGAAACTACTCCCCGGAGTAATTTCTCCTTCTCAATTATTGAAATCCCAAGCGATAATTTGACCAAACCTTGAGATCAGACCTACAAATTACATGAGAATGCTACAATTATTCTCAGTGAGAAAGGATGAATTCCTTCCTCCTCAAGCTCTAGTTGATTCCTCAATTGGTGTGGTGAACATGTTGACGCCTGGAAAATTCCTTGCGTCGACAGTAGGGATTCTCCTCAATGAAAATTTCCAACTAAACGATTCACTGTTTGGAATGGGGAATCCATCCGATTAACGGTCCAACTACCATAGATGTAGTTTGAATTTAGCTTTACCGGTTGCAGCCTAACCCACTGTATATAGTTTATATTTGGGTATGGAAATGCAAATGCTCTAATCTTAATAATGCATGATCCTAACTAAAATAAAATATTTGACTGATAGGTAGAAGCCTCACAAGTGATGTGCACATTCTTAGCTCTCGTCCTATAAATTCTACCTTATCAATCAATTAAAACTACTCTAATAAAATACATCTTTTAACTAATTAAACTAATCTATCCCTGCAAGGATCGAGTTTTAAAATATGAGTAATATTTGAGATTGCTAGTAAAAATTCAACAATTAACTGATTGAAATAAAGTATTCACAATCACAGTAAAATGATTAACAAAGATAGCTTTGATACTCATTGATTTCATTTATTACTCAATTCTACACAGACATTTTCATTTTATAATAGAAAACAGTAAAATCTTTCATACGCCATTAGAATGGTCCAACAAAGTAAGAAATATCTCACATCATAAATATGAACAAGGGAAGAAGTAATTATGCGCCTTAATTCATAACATTCCATGCAAACTCCATGTAAGCTTTCACCCAACAAAATAATTCTTTCTCATTAGCATAAACGTAATTCTCATACAAAATGTTACTTGCTTCTATTACACTAGCCAAAAGCCCCTTTCTCATTATAATCCATCCTATTTATCTTTACAAATATTTGTCTCTATGTGACCAATCACTTCACATTCCCTCTTAACCTTTGGTTTCCACACTTTTGTCCTTTTGTGGTTACACCCAAAAATAACCAAAGATAAATAGTAAATTACAATTTACATTAATTTGATAGAGGATTTTCTTGATAGAGGATTGTCCTTTGGTATTTTTACAATGCTCAATCTTTTGACATAACTTTGCACCTTCTAGGGAAATTGGTAGTATTAATATTGTTGAATTAGTTACACACTTCAAAGTATGGGATTAACTACACTACTCTTATCGAGTCTCAATTTTCTAGGTACATATCCCAATAAATTAATGAATTCAATGTCCCTCATAAATAACTCTTTGACAAGCTCTGAGTGATAGATCAATTGGTCATGAATAAGAAGTGAGATCTCTCCCTCAATGTTGGGAAAGTCACAGTTTCAACTCTTTTGATCCCATTGGGGTTAGGCTTTGTAATCAAGGTTGATGGTTTATCTCGTTTACCATCCATGAATCATGGGGAAGTACTTGAAGGGTTTTCCACAAGGTTATTCCTTAGATGAGAAAAAACTCTTTGACGACTAATGAAAAAGAACTTGATCCATGTTACTTCTTCATTTATATTTTCAACTCTATAAAAGAAGAAAGATGAGTCATTTTCTTATAGTTGATTGAAAAACATCGTAAAGTTAGGATGAACTGTAGTGGGCTTTAATATGTAGAATTATATTGAGCTTTAGTTAGTTGTTTTGTATAAATACTAAGTTGATGTAACATATGTGCTAAGTTTCCATATCATATATACATATGTTTGTTGTTGTATATGTAAAAAGCTATATTTTATCATATTGACAACTTGTTGTTGGTCATGTTTGCAGTTGTACATGTACAAGAGCTATATTCTATCATATTAATAGCCTATTGTTTCCGGTCATTGATATTATGTGGATGAAAGGTTGTGGATGTTTTGATCCCTATACCCAACATCATCTATAATCTATAGTGATTTCATTAATGCATTGAATCATTTTGAAAAAAAATGATATATAAAAACCTAAATAAAATCTCATATACATAAGTAACATATTAGTTGTATATTACATGGTATGGTTTGTGACATAGTGCAAGAATGATTATTTTAAGAACCTATCAACCATGTTCAACATGATGTTGAAGTAATGTTAAGAGGTTAATATATTTGTGAGAAAATCTGTGAAGACTAGCTTCCAAGGCCTCTAGGAAATTGATAAAGGTATTTATAATCTACCAAGACTAACTACGTAAACCTCTATTAAACGATATATAGTTGAAAGACATAAATCTACACTAAAATTTGACAATCCTAAATCAATCAATGCCATATATCATTCAAAATATATAGTTAAATTGGCTTGTGCAATCATTACAAACCATTTCATTCAATATCGATCAAAAGATGGTCTAAAATCTGAAAAGGGGGTGAAATAACACAATGCTGAGCATGAAGGTATGGAGGTTCACTGAAATAGATAGCTTGTGAAAAGACCAAAAAGATAGATAGCGAACGACCTCCACAAATATCATAAAAGATATTATTTTAAGATTATATTCAAAATAAAATTAATTGATCGAGACATGGATAATGCCTAATTAGATATGGTACTGAAAATTCCATTATTACGATGATCAAATATATTTCTTTATTAAAAAATTTTAAAATTTTTAATGTGTAAATCAAATATATATCATTATTGAAAAATTTTAATATCTAGATCAAGAATATCCCATCATAAAAAATTAAAATCCAATTCAAGAATATCCCATCATAAAAAATTAAAATCCAATTCAATTAAAAAATTAAAATTATTGCTATTTTCGAATGTCCAAACAAGATGGAGATGCGGGGTATCGATACCCGTACCTCTCACATGCAAAAAGAGCGCTCTACCATCTGAGCTTCATCCCCGCGTTATAAAATTGAATACTAGATTAAAGTAACATTTCTAACAAAAGACATATCGGTGAAGAATAATCCAATTCCAAATGAACGGTAACAGTTGGAGTTCATTGATGTTGGATTCTAATTATCATAAATAAATGTTCTGACCGCCGTAAATGTTACATAAATGAATGATCTGAAAAATATAAAATTTAGAGAAATGACGGTGACTGGATTCTAATTTACATGAATCAATCATCTCAAAAGATATTTAGAAACAGTTGGATAAAAGTGGGCTCAGCAGCAACCTTCTCAGCGTCTATAACTAACTGAAGTGCAGAGGGAACATTGAACCTCCTAGTGTGCTACATTTCTTCACTGCCCACTTACTGATATATATCTTCTCTCTTTCTATTAATATGATTGAGATAGTTCAACGCTTTCGCATGTGGGATTAACTATGGGAGTCAATTTCTGACAAGTTAATTAAAACTTCGTCAAAGTCAAAATCTAAACCGGAGTTGGACTTTTTTATATGTAGAACTATGTTGAGCTTTAGTTGATCCAAGGAAAAAAAAAATGTTGAGCTTTAGTTAGCGGTTTTACACAAATGAACAGAGTGCCACAAATTTGAATAAATGATCTGAAAAAACCATAAGAAAATTTTATCCAAAACCGATTGTAGGCTCAGACGCAACGATCTCGGCGTCCACGTGGAGAATATTAATATAAAAAAACCATAAGAAAATTTTATCGAGAAACGATTGTAGGCTCGGAAGCAACAAACTAGGCGTCCACGTGGAGAATATTAATATAAATGTTACTTCCCTTTGCTAGGTGGAAAATATTAATATAATTGAATTATTTTCTTGTGATGGTGATGATTAATCGGATCTTAAAAAGGTAAGTACTTATTTGGTTTTTTAAGAATTGTTTTCCTATGTTTGAAAAGTTTTAAGCGAGTCATTCCTAAATCTTCATTTTGCCACATATTTTTTATAGTAAATTGTAAAACATTATAAAAAAGTTAGATGTTATTATTGAATAAGAGTGGCCTTTGTAGAGGTTTCTTGAGTTTTAGTTAGTGATTTTGTGTAAATACTAAGTTTGAGGATGATGATGATGAAGAATTGGACCTTAAAATGATAAAAAGTTACTTGGTTTTCTTTATAATTGTTTTTATGTGTTTGAAAAGCTTTAAGAGAGGCATTCATAAATTCTCGTAGTTGTGATGAGTTAAAAGGTTAAGAAGGTTAGTATTGTAGTAAATATTTTGAAATTGCGCTCTAATATGGGTGTATGCAAGACATTCTATGAGAAATTGATTTTCATCTTCAACCCTCTTTGTGTCACAAATATGACAAATTCTTTCATCCCATGGCTTTTTAAGAATTTTCTAGGGCCCTCTTTCACTATGAAGCCCATGAGAGTTTGTTCTTATTTTAGCAATGTTGATTTTCTTCTTTATGCTAGTTAAAACATAGATATACTTTTGATCTTCTAGATTAGGGTTGATCACCTCCTTATAATATCTTTATTTTCTCTGATCATCTAACTCTTTATCGCACCACGTCTTCTCCTTAAAGTTAGATGTAATAATACTTTTAATATTACCACTATTTTGCAGAGTGACATCTTCCTCGACTCCCCAATGATTTAAACATGACATGGCATGTTTATGCCAACCTCACTTAAGTAGTAGGTGGTTTTGACTAGAGTAAGAAGTAATCTTAGGAAACCTTTTGTCTCATATTATTTATCTTGCTCTTGTACATTAGGTACATAGTCATAGCATTCTGGGTATTCTCGCATTTGCACCAACATTTTTAATAGTCTTGTTTTGATTTCTAAATGTTTAACTTCAACCTGAGGCTACCATTTAACAACAAAACAAAACATTATTACACATGCCATTATGGATAAAATCTATAATAATAACAACATATAATAGCGAAACATTATTATACATGGCATTTGGACATAATTCGTAAGCAACCAGCAAGCATTAATTGCATACCTCCACGAAACAAAAACCTTCAAATATTTTATCAAACACGCTCTTTCCCTCGCCTTCATGTATGTTTAGCATATACTTAGCACAACTCCTTTCCAGTAAATCAGTAGATGTAAAAATGACCTAAAATCTATCCATAAATGCATCCATTGCCTCATCTCGAAGAAAATGGCAGAGAGCAAACAATGCGGTGGTTCTAAGCAGCTTTTTGGAAGCAAAAACCACAAAAATAATGTTTCAATTGTGTTGTTGACATTGTTCCAAGTCCTAGTTCATAATTGTGTTGCATAAATGTTTTATATCATCGCTCACAATGAAGCATTAGAAGAAAATAAGTGTACTATTCCTAATGTGAGTTTCAAATTCAAATTTAAAGTTTAAAAAACAAAAATCTGGAGTAGTTGCTGGTATTCAATCTTATTTATCTCTTTATAAAATTTCAATTACCTATAAGCATTTTCACCTTCAAGGGGTCTTCACCATGGAGTTGGATTATAAAATATGAAAGCAATTCATTTTAATAATTGGAATTATATTTATTTAATTTATCAATTTGAATGTTGTAAAATAATTTGATGAAAACTAATTAAGTGTGGCATTAAATACCAACTAAGGGCATTGTATTTGTACACATCATTAGACACTTTACCATGTATGAAAATTGATGCCTTTTTTTCTCAGGTTTTCACAGTTATAAATTGCCATTAAATATCATCTAAGCACATTACATTTGTACATATCTCCATACACATCTATATTGCTTGAAAAGTGAAGTGTTTATCATTGGATGCATTTCAGTCAACAATAGTCTCAAATAACAATACGCACAACAAATCGATTACCAATCTAACTTTGACAAGTATCCGCTACCATGCAGCTTTGTTTATTTAGTTTACAAATTCCATTTTCAACAATTACATTGGCTTACTAGCCAATAATCACAATCCATATGAACAGTGGTCATAAAATAATCACAATTCATATAAACAGTGGTCATAAATGGTTCCAAGACACCTTTCTAGTGGCAAGTGTGTCAACTTTGTATGCTTATGGTCGTTCACAATCCTTTTGTTTTCTAGTTTATCCATACAAAAAATCGACTTATGTTTCTCTAGCTTATGTGAAGCGGGACAAAGTAGCTATGGTTACATTCTTATGATGGGTAACACAAAAAAAAACATTAAAGGATTTACATATTTGGTGATGGGGCATTAAAAGTGTTTTGTACGAATCTTGAATACCTATTTGTGAAAAGGTAAGCGTCATTGGGATGTTACACACATATTATGTTTCCCACTGTTACATCCATGGAGGATAATGGTGGTGGAGAAAGCACAAAATTGTGTCAAATGTTTTTCATGAGGTAATGAAATGGACTTGTTTTTAATCTCTTTCTGCAAATTTCAATTTATGAATATAAAGAAGTAGTGGTGAATAGGTAACTCAGGATACATATGAGACCTCAATGGAATGCATGGGATTATTCATTATCATTACAAATCTTTATGATTGTATGCAGAGTCCATTAATGAATGTGTTTATACAATTCAATTCTAATGCTTTTAAATGAAAACGAATGATGAATGATGAATGATGCATTATTTAATTGTTATTCTACATGTTGACTTCCAACATATAAGAACTGTGCATTAGGGGCATTGGATGTTGATTACTAGTACCCATTCAATAAATGTGTGTGTTGGCCACATATGCACACCTTGCACGAATACATTAGTATATTTGGCTAATGCAATATTTATTAGAAATTAAGTTAAGATATAAATATATTATTATCATGTGTATATTATAAATATATAATTGCATGGTTTACAATGTGTTGGCATATTAGATACGTTCAAAATTTAATTGAGTTGAATTGATTGTTGAATTGTTACATATATATAACTATATATGTATGCTAAACTATAAATAATGTGATGCTGATATTATGTGCATGTATAAAAGTACATACATAATATATTATATTATATATGAAATATATCTGTTAACTTACATGGTAGAGGATATTAATGTACTAATTGTATATGAAATATATTTGTTAACTTACATGGTAGAGGATATTAATGTACTAATTGGATAGATAGGATTTGCATAGACTCTAGATATATCGTCATATTGCATTTAAATTGATTTGATGCAAAGCAAGACTTGACAACCATGTTATGATTACTTTAAATATAATTCTTAACCTATGGATAAGAAAGGCAATAGTGGAGGTTGATAAATAGAGAGAGGAGATAGGGATAAGGATAAGGGGAGGATGGTACTTGAATGATGAAGGAGTTTTGAAAAGTTTTTGGAAGAAATCTAAGAACAATTGGAAGAAATACTACCTATCTTGTGCATCACTATTGTTCTATGTGGATCACTATTCTTTGAGTAACGAGCATGGAGGGTTAAGAAACTGAAGGGTTTCTTTGAGCTAGTATGTTGGTAACTGATTTAGGTGGATATTTGTGTCCACCCACATGTTCCACCGAGTTACAACAATTCTTCATCTTCTTGGCAATTTTCTATAGTTTTTCAAGTCCCAAACTTTCGAGGCCATTTTGAGGCCCTAAATGATGTTTTTTTTGGCTATTATCAGTTAGTGATTTCAATCAAGCTATCCAATGCCCTAAAAATAGATCATATGTAGAAGTTGAGCCGTTGGGAAGTTGACATATCAACTAGCCACCTTGGGGCCCTCAAATCCTTTTGGTTGTT
The DNA here is from genome assembly GCA_027924585.1 of Larix kaempferi. Lineage (NCBI taxonomy): Eukaryota > Viridiplantae > Streptophyta > Pinopsida > Pinales > Pinaceae > Larix > Larix kaempferi. The sequence continues at coordinate 7,828,872 of BSBM01000454.1, read as the reverse complement.
CATCTCCCAGGGTTAGGTTTTTGGATGTTAAGGTTTTGGACTCTTTATGCTTGTGATAAAAAGACCCTTAGCGGTCTATTTGTAATCAACTCTTATGAATGAGTGTATCCAACACATCTCTCTTTAGAGACAAGGTACCACCATCTGAGCTAGTTTGTATTGCTTTGCAATTTACAATGTTTTTCTATTCCAGTCATTAATATAATTTGTGTTTGATTGTACTACTATACTTTTTGCAAAATATTTGTGTGTGTGTTTCCATTTTCTATTGTTTCCATCATTTTGTTCTCCAAATAAGCTAGATTAGTGGTATTAGAGCAATATGCTCTTGTTGTTTCTAAGTGCATGTCCCCAACGAGATCTTCATATCAAGAGTTAGGTCTCGAACTAGTTGATCTTAGGGAAAACCACTCTCATTGGCCCAAGCCTTCTCATAGGGTGGGAGGAGAAAATGGAGATGACGAAGCAGGGGATCATATTAAGCTATTGGTCGAGGAGGCCCTCGCGCGACAAATGAATGCAATAATGGATGATTTTGTCCAGATCCTTCAATGACTACCGATGATAGAGGAGACACCTTAAATGAGCAACCATTTCATAGGTGTGACTCCCTTCAAGGTATAAGTTAACTTTGACATTCCCTCATTTAAAGGCTAGATAGATGCATATGCTTTGGAGAAATGGTCAAATCTATTAGAGGGTTACTCCTTTGTTCAAAACAATTCTGACAATAAAAAATTCACCTTTGCACTCCTTAAGTCCGTCCCCCATGTCAAATATTGGTGGGACGATTATTGCAAGAGGCACATCGAAGATGATTTTGAAATATATAGGACAAAACCCTATTGGGAAGCTTTTTTCGATGTCAACAAGGGGGGATTCTAACTTGTCGGAAACTATGATGACTAGTACATGAGATGGACAACTCTACACCAGGAGAGAGATGAGATGGTGCTATATTTCACCAATATATTCCATACATTGTGCTCAAAGTTGGGTATATGTGACTCCAAAAGACACTTGGTCCTAAAGTATCGCAGTGGCCTGCATAGGTACATTCATACAAAGATGGATTTCCTGGAATCTCCTCATGGGGATATGCTTATTGGTATGCTGTCAAGATCGATCAAAAGTTTATGAATAATACTAAGTGGGAGTTTGGGTTTGCAAATCAACTGCAGTAGAATCCTTTTAAAGGCGACCCTCATAGAACAAAGGATAGAGCAAGGATGGCCAAAATCATGACAACCAAGCCAAACCGTAGGTAAACAAGGGTAACAAGAAATCGAAGGACCACCATGTGGTGTGAGTTCCACAAAATACCTTGGAACAAACAAATGAATGTTTCTCAAAATAATCATTATTGGATGAGATGAAATCCTAAGAGCCAGAATCTAGCTCAGACTTTGATTCAGAGGAAGAAAAGGGAAAGCATATCAATGATGCAAAACCTAGTGCCACCATCACAACCACAAAGATCCAACCATAAGATCTAGAGGATCTAGAGGAAAGGGATCACTTCTTCCATTCACAACTATGGGTGAAGGGTGATATGCTACATTTCATTATCAACAGTGGTAGCAAGAAGAAATTGATCTCGGTCGAGGTCATCAAGAGATTGAAACTGTTGATGATGCCACAAGCTCAACTATACATCGTCGTTTGGTTGAGCTAGGGATGAGAAATATATGTCAATAAAAAATGTCGCCTATCCTATGACATCAAGCCCTTCAAAGATGAGGTACTGTGTGATGTTTCCCCACTTGAATTTTGTGATGTTCTTTTAGGAAAACCCTATATGTGTAAATGCCATGCTATTTATGAGTCTAGGCCCCATAGTATCATTATTACTTTGGAAGTCCAAATTTGTAGGATACTTAAGGTAGTCTCGAATACTACAGTTTCCTTAATCTCTACAAAGTAATGTCATAAGGTCATCTCTTAGAATGGGAAATATATCCCTTCATGGTTCAGTCAGAAGGTGGACGAAAGGTCATTGCAGCCTCCATAGCCTCAGCATAAGGTCTCTCTAAACAACATAAGCAAGTGGACACTATTATAGAAGAATATAGAGATATCTTTGACTCACCTAAATGGATTCCTCTAGACTACCAAGTTAAACATTCAATTGATTTGATACATCGTTCTCCTTTAGCTATGGCCCAATATATAAACGCTCTCTTTTTTAGAATGAGGAAATAAAGTGTCATATTCAAGAGCTCATCCAAAAATGCCACATTCGACTGAGCTCCTCACCTTATGGGAGCCTAATTATGTTGGTTCTGAAGAATGATGGGACATGGAGACTCTTTATGGATTATAGAGATCCCTTCACAACTCTATTAGCCACAACCATTTTGAGGTATGCTTGGGGTCCCATCCATTAGCCCCATTTGATGTAGCACTTCCCATTGCATATATATAGGAAGACTCCACCCATGCTCAAACTGAGTCTGATTGGGAATCCAAATTTGTTGAGTAAATCCAACACATATAACAACAAGTTCACGACATCTTGCAGAAAGCTAATGGAAAGTATAAGCATCAACATTACTAGCATCGAGTTCTGCAGAAGTTTCAGATTGCAATAAGGTCTGGCTACATTTACAGAAAGAATGCTTCACAAGACCCCATCAGAAGCTCCTCCCACTTCGATATGGTTCTACACCATCACCAAGGTTGTGATTTGGAGGACCTAAACGATGTTTTTTTGGCCAATCGGGAATTTGAGTATTTCCATAGCATTCATTGGACCTGGTATAAGGTTTTCAATCCCATTTATTTCTTTCTAACAAGCTATTAGGTTCCCCAAACAAAGAAAGTAAACAAAAGTTGTGCCCCTGGGAAGTTGACATATCAAGTAGCTACCTTGGGGTCCACAAATCCTTCTGGAAATTCATCTCCTAGGGTTAGGTTTTTTATGTTATGGTTTTTGCCTATTTATGCTTATGATAAAAATTCCCTTTACAATCTCTTTGTAATTAGCTCTTGCAAATGAGCATAGCCATCATATCTTTCTTCAAAGATAAGCTACCACCATCTGAGCTAGTTTGTATTGCTCATCTATTTACAATGTTTTTCCATTCCATTCATTAATAGAATTTGGGTTTTATTGTACTACTATTTTTTTTGAAAAATATTTTTGTGTGTGTTTCCATTTTATATTTCTACCTTATGTAATGAACCCAAATAAGATTTAGGCACACTAACTCGAAAATTGACCAACTAGTACTAGAATCCACATATTTTTCTCCAAACACAACGAGAAATTTCCTAAATTTTCCAAGCATGGGTCCAGGGGCATCTAAAGACTCTAAGCAACCAGCTCACACATAAGAGATTTACAGGTTTGGCTGAATTGATTTTGCTTCGACAGTTTCACTTTCAAGATGCATCACACTTGGGAAGACCATTTGGGCAAGCCAAATGACTAGAGGTGGTTTCCCCAGGAATTATGTGGAAATCCTTCCACTTCTGGTGTAGTATTGGAAGAAACTAAACTAGTAGGGACTAATATTTCATATCAGAACACTTGTACAACTTAGTAAATTTAAAACAATGGAAATATGGAGGTTAGACTCACAACTAGATTCTAAGTTGCAAAGATTTGGATACCGACACTGCTTTCTTTCCAAACTTCCAAACACTACCAAATTGTTTCGAATTCCTTTATTGGCACTTGAAATTGACCCTAACACACCCAAAATGAGACAAATTAACCACGTATTGATTTAAGGAAGCATCTATAGCTGAATTATAACATAAAAAAAAGAGAGTGATGGGAGATTTCTACAAGAGATTTAATAGTGACACATAGACATGAATATACTGGAAAATCATACTGATATTTTATTGAGTATGGATGGAAACATGCTGAATATTCATGGTTTTATTAGCAGCTGCAAATTATAAGAAATTATGATATGATAGGAGCCACAGGACTCAAAAGAGTTACAAAGAAGAGAGGATAGGAAACTACTCCCTAGAGTGATTTCTCCTTCTCAATTCTTGAACTCCCAAGCAATAATTCGACCTAACCTTGAGATCTGACCTGGAAATTACATGAGAATCCTACAATTATTCTCAGTGAGGAAGGCTGAATTCCTTCCTCCTCAAGCTCTAGCTGATTCCTCAACTGGTGTGGTGAACATGTTGACGCTTGGAAAATTCCTTGCATCGACAGTAGGGATTCTTCCCAATAAAAAGTCCCAACTAGACTATTCATTGGTTGGAATGTTGAATCCGTCCGATTAACGGTCCAGCTGCCGTATATGTAGTTTTAATTTAGCTTTACCGGTTTCCCGACCCATTGTTTATATTTTATATTTCGGGATGCAAATGAGAATGCTCTAATTTTAATAATGCATGATCCTAAATAAAATAAACTATTTGAATGATAGGTAGAAGCCTCACAAGTGATGCGCAAGTTCTTACCTCGTCTAATCACTTCTACCTTATCAATCAATTAAAACTACTCTAATAAAATACATCTTTAAACTAATTAAACTAATCTATCCTTGCAAGGATCAAGTTTTAAAATACGAGTAATATATGAGATTGCTACTACAAATTTAACAATTAACTGATTGAAATAAAGTATTCACAATCACAGTAAAATGATTACACAAAGATAGATTTGATACTCATTGATTTCATTTATTACTCAATTCTACACAGACATTTGCATTTTATAACAGAAAATCAGTAAAACCGTTCATACGCCATTAGAATAGTCCAACAAAGTAAGAAAGATATCACCGCATAAATATGAACAAGGGAAGAAGTAATTATGTGCCTTAATTCATAACATTCCAAGCAAACTTCATGTAAGCTTTCACCCAGCAAAATACTTCTTTCTCATTAGCAGAAAATCAATTCTCATACAAAATGTTACTTGCTTCTATTACACAATCCAAAAGCCCCTTTCTCATTCTAATCCATCCTATTTATCTTTACAAAGATTTGTCTCTATGTGACCAATCACTTCACATTCCCTCTTAACCTTTGGTTTCCACACTTTTTTCCTTTTGTGGTTACACCCAAAAATAACCAAAAATAAATAGTAAATTACAATTTACATTAATTTTATAGAGGATTTTCTTGACTTTAAATGTAATTGTCCCAAAGGTTACTTTCATAAGATATCACATTATATTGTTGAGGTTCTAATAACTTTAAAGCAACTTTGTGAGTGGACATTTCTTTGACCATATCTATTAATCCCTTTGCAGATGCCTTGCGACCTTCTCCTAGAAAGTATGTATTTAGATTTCCCTACATGCTACTGAACATCCTCTGCAGTGAACATGCCCAACTCTTTAATGTAATCCATATCCTCCCCCAAACTATTTCTTAACTCTGCTAAGCATTGTTCTTTGGATGGAAATTCATCAATAGCTTTAGGGATTGGAATATGGCATTTCTCATATGCTTGGTATATAACTTGATAAATTTCTTCACACTTTGTAATTGATCTTTGTACTTTGTTTTGTACTCTCTTGGCTGAATTTCGACAACTTTCCAAGAGAGCTATATCTAACTTTAATTCAACAGCTATTCTTTTAGGTAAGTGAGTAGGAATTTCCTTGATTCTCCCTTTCCACCCAATTAGATTCTTCACTTTATTAAATGTGTACTAGTTTATGTTGTATAGTGGTATCCTCCACAAAGATCTGTTTCATTCTATCCATCATTTCTCTTAATTCATAAATTTCCTCTGTCAATAACTCTTGAGAATGAAAAAGTTTTTTTTTGTATTTCACAAGCATGTTCACATAAGGGTGCCATGTCATGCTTTTGTGCTTGAGCAATTCTGATTTGCTCCATCAAGGACTCCTTATCTTTAATCCATTCATCCATCTGAGCTTGCAGAGATCCCTTTTCAATCATCATGGATTCTACTTGTTGATTTAACTGGGTTTCCTTTCCTTCTAATTCCTTGATTCGAGATTGGAAATTAGTTCTTTCTCCTTCCATAAATACTAGTTGTACATTTAGAGAATCCTTTTCATCTTCAAGGCCTTGATAATCCAACAAACGTATTTCTTTCTCTGTTTCCATGGCCTCCTGCTTTCCTTTCATCTCAATTCATTCACATTGAGCTTGTACTAAGCTATCCTATAACTTGAGCATTTTTTCTTTGCTACGTTCTAAATCATCTAGTAATTTTTCCACGTTGTTTGCATTAGTTTGTGCTGCAACAATATTCATAGAAGCAGTAAATTTTGGATCTTTATTAGTACCTTCTACTAGAGTACTCTCCTACACAGTCACAATATCGGGTTGTGTACCAATATTCAAGCTCTTTTCTAACCTCTTTAGGATGGTCTTCCTTTTTGGATAAAAAACAATGGTGTCAAGCTTGGATACAAAATGTTGCTTTGAAGGAGTAAACAGTGTAAGTTCAAGCTCATCTAATGGTAGATGGCCTCCAGTAAGAGGTATTTCTGGGTTGACAGGTGTGTCTACTTCCATAACTTGTTGATTATGATTTTCTTCTTGATTTCTCTTTTCTTCCACAACTTTCTTGATCTTCTCTTCTTCTTCTTTCTTATTCTCGGCTTCATCTTGTAATTTGTTTTGTTCCTAATCAACAACTTCCTTATCTGCTTTTTCTTGTTCTTCTTTAATTCTTGCCTCTTCTTCTCTTTGTATTCTTTATTCTTCTCGTTTCCTCTTTGAATTTTATTCCACCAAGGATTCTTCATGGGATTTATTTTGTTCTGGCTCTTTTGACGTTTCTTTTTTCTGGCTTGAACTTGTTTCTTCTTTCCTACCAAATTGCTTGTTCAATTCTGACATGTTCTTTTCTCTTCTATACACTTCTTCATATTTCAAGAAATGATCTGTATATTCAAAGTTGATCTTGGATGAGGCACAATGTTTAGTTGCATTCTGTAATTTATCATTCTTGACAAATATTTTTTCTCTGAAGTGGTATGCTTCTAGATCTTTCACAAAATTTTCTGCACCTTTGACCTTAGTAAACTTATACGCTCTGATAGTAAAAGGGGGTGGAAGGTAAGATGCTTTCTTATTCTCATTTAGAAATTGTCCGACTCTGTTTATGAATACATGTCTTACTACTTCCTTGTGAACTATATAATCTGTGACATACTTTGGCATCAAAGAAGGACTTTTGGTGCCTCCATACATCCAGCTATAAGTACATTCTAGTGTAAAATAATAATCCCCATACTCACTGATCACCTCCAATGCAGTGTCTAACATGTAATTAGGCTCTTCATCTAAAATTATTTTATACGAGGGTATTATGAACTCTTCATAGACGAGTTTGTAAAAGCGGGCACACTTATGGGCCCACATGATCTGGTAAGCCACATAGATGGGAGTTTCATCTGGGACCCAATAACATCATAATTTATAAAATGGGTTCCTAATCGAGATGCAATCAATTAGGTAAGATGCCATGTTAAAATATGCTTTATTCTTTGTCAAACCTCCTTGAGCTGCCGATATTGCTGCAACCATGCTCTCTGAAATAATATATCCCAGTTAAAAACAATACCATGAGTGGAAATATGATACATGATTGGAACCCAGTTGAGCTTGTATATGTTTTCATTTTCCCTCTCGAATATTCTACTCAGCATCATAGCCATAATACTTAATGGGGTTTTCAAGTTCTATGAATCATGTTCTCCGCTGGCTCTTTGCCTCAGTTGTTTTCCTTGGAGAATCATTTTCTTGGCATATTCTGAATGATCTATATTGATGCTCTCAATCCAATCATCCATTAGAAGGACTTTGGGAGAAGTTAATTTGTAATTTGTGCCTACATGTGCCATTTGAAATGAGGAGCACCCCTTTCCATTAGCTCCTTCAATGATTCTAGACTTAACATCTATATAAGGAAAAATCCATCCTATTACTTCGGAGCATGGGAATAAATCTAGGCGAGTTGCAGCTTTATGGAGACCGGATTTCTTTGTATTTTGATAAATTACCATCTCCTCAATAGAGGCATCAGGCACATCTTGATCTCTGATAAGTTGGTATATTTTCCCCCATTTGTATTCGGGGACTAATCCGGTGATAGCTCTGATATCTTCAAACAAGGTTTCCATGGTAGTTTCTGGAACTACTTGAATGTCCAAATCAGATTCTACAACTTTGGATTTGCACTTGGAAGACCTTCTAGACATATCTGAATCCTGTAACAAAACGCAGTATCAAGATTCTACATTGTTTATGTCTGCAGTACAATTAGCATGGAAACAATAAAGCCTATAAGAACATGAAAAAGTTCAGATAGTTCAGGCCTTGTGTTATCAAAAAATTAACTTGTTAATTCATTTAGCAAATTATTTTTCAATGCAAGTCATTCTATGAAAAGAATGTGTGCTTACAACAATCTCTGTGAAAAAATGAAAAACATACATTATGCTTGTTATATCAAACCAAAATAATCATTTTATAAAATATAAAATCATTGCAGTGACCACCTCTAATGATAGTCTACACTCCCTTAGTGTTCTAAGCATGTTCCATCATATTATAGGGTTTCAGACTGAGCGAATACAATGGCGATGAGAATATTTCATTTAAAATATTGAGTAAACAAACATTTCTTTAGATTTCGTATGTTTAACCCTAGGCTCGGGAGTTCAGACTACCATGGAACTAATTTAAGTGCACTTTATTTTTTTTTGAAACCATAAGCTTAACCAGGCACTCTATATGAAAAAAAAAAACTGAACAAGCATGTTTATTGACCATGCCAACTGAAAATCCAAAGGTAATCAATGTTATTCAGCTTTCGACTATTCCGTCAACTAAAAAATATAGGGTTTTACTCATGTTCTCTTAAGCCACGTCGTCTAGGGTTTCAGTGAACATAGTCCCTTTTCGAATAGATGAGAATGGTACTCTGCTTGGATGCTCATCAAAAGAGTACATGCTGAAGCATTGGTGAAATCTCTCTACGAAGAAGAAGAAAAATAGAAGAAAACTACAGGCTCAAATACTAAGCGGAACCAGGGCAAGAAACGTTTTTTTTCTACCTAACTTCTAATGCCCAATAAAAAACAAACACACCTGTCCGAAAAAATAGACAAACTTACCTGGAAAAATGAGTGTGTTCTCAAGCTATGGTTCGAGTGGGCAGAAGATCCCTTCCAAGTGGCGTGTGATCTGGCAGAGGCTTGTTACAATTTAGTTAAGCGAACATGGATTTGAAAATGCAGAGTTAATTCAAACATATTTTCTCCTTTTAAACCTAACTCTTAACCCTAAATAATCCTCATTAAATGTTTAGCGGTGGGAAGTTCCTTTTCACATGAACTTAGATGGTGTTAAGAAATATTTTCCATCGGTGGCAAATCGGATCCCGATCCGAATCGTTTCGAAGCAAAATATTATTTCATGACGGTGTGTTTCGGGCTAAAATATTATTTTACATTGGTAATGTATTAGTCCATGCAAACGAGATTCAATGTGTATCGGAGCACAAAATGGTTCGGCATCGATTGTTTCGGTGAGAAAAAGACAAGTCAACCAATCGACGCAAAAACATGTTCTTCTCTAACCATTTCAGTGAAATTTTGATTTCTCCTCTGACCATTTCAGTGAAATTTTGATTTCTCCTCTGACCATTTCGGTGAAATTTTGATTTCTCCTCTGACCATCTCGGGGTAGAACATAATTTTAGTCCGATTTTTTCGGAGAAGATTTAACTTTTGCTTCGAAACAACGAAACTAAAAAAAAAACTTATAAGTATAATTTTTTCTATAAAAACCATTCTAAACGACCTTTTGAAACTAAAAATACAAATCTAAGGATGAACTTAAAATATAAGGAGGGGCTTGAAAAATCTAAGAAAAAATTTGGGGAAGAGGTTGCAGTTGCAACAATTGTCGACTAGCTGGGGAACATAGATCTCTGAAAGGGCACATAAAACTCTTTTGGACCAGATAACTTAATTAGGGTAAGAATCACTTATACTTATTAATGACTTCTAATTGTAAGAGTCATGCTTCATTATTTCTCCTTAGGATTAAAAGTTTCTATTTCAGTTTGGAATAAGTGCCTGTTAGATCATAAATTAGTATTAACTTTAGGGATAGAGTAGCCTGGTTTAGAATTCACAATTACTCTCTCGAGGCCAGAGTATGAGGTTCATTTACCTACCCTGTCTTTAGCCGTCACTAAGTAAGACACCACAGGATCGTAACAATATCAAGCATATGTACTCGTGTGTTCCTCATTCCTATACCACTTGCATTTCTTTGATTCTTTAGCATACTTTGATGCTTGAGTCATTTTAATATACAATTCTATTTGTCTTCAAAGATTCATCATAGGTTCTTCCATCCATGATGTCCTTTTGTGTGAGTAATGAATATTTTATTTGATTTATCATACCCACAGACAAAGAAAAACCTTATTTAGTGTCATCAGGAGTATCCTCTTGATTGGCTTTCACATCTGCTTATTCTTCAAATATCTTTTGACTTTGATTGATATTAAATTTTCAGAGAACTTTTGACTCTATTTGTGCCTTTTGGATTTAATATTGTGGTAGAGGATCATTTTGATTTCCGTATATTTACATGCTTCCTTTCCATGGGTCAACTATAGTATACTACTCGAGACAGGGTTATTTAAGTGTACAATGAGTGAATCCCCAATATAGTAATTTATAAGTGTTTATCCTGACTATTTACACAGGTTTTAGTATGTTTTAATATAGAATGAACCAAGTAACCGATTTTCCATGAAATAGAATGAAAATTAAGAAAGATAGGTTTCCATAACTCTTTACAAAAATAATATATTTAGGTTTCGAAGCGATTCTCACTCCTTCTAAATTCCTAAATCTTACCACAAGAGTAATTCTATGAATAATATCAAATACTAGTTTCATGCTTATCACTCTGATTATTGAGTTGACTTGATTCAAAAAAAAAAATGCAAACTAACAGTAAGGCTAAACTTAACTATTCTGAAAATAACTAAACCAGAAAAGGAAATTTATTGCACCGAGAGGTGCTCTACATCCCAGTATGGGAGAGATCTTGTAACGTGATATATCGTTAGTGACATGTCGGCCAAAAATAATAGTGATAGTGAATATTATGGGAGAGATCTTGTAACGTGATGTAACATTAGTAACATTTGTAACATTAAAGTAAAAAGAAGTAAAGTAATAGTGATGGTGAATATTATGGGAGAGATCTTGTAACACGATGTAACATTAGTAACGTTTGTAACATTAAAGTAAAAAGAAGTAAAGTAAAGTAAGTAAGGGGGAGATGTTGTAACATTTGTGATGTAACATTTGTTACTAACAAAATAATTAAAAAAATTCATGTCGGCTAATAAAATAAAAAATTATGGAAAGTATTTAAAAAAATCCATGTTGGTTCATAAAATAAAATATTATGAAAAGTAATTAAAAAATATATGTTCGTTTATAAAATAAAAACTTAAAACTTAAACCTGGATCTATCAATCAAGAGAGATCAAATTTCTTGAGTTTAAATTTAAAACAAGAAATACACCTCAAGAAATTGGATCCCTCTCGGTGCTTGATAGATACAGGTTTAAGATGGATCTATGTTGGTTTATGTACAAAAAAAATTCCTAAACCTAAGAAACATATTGTTTTAGAGTTTGGATGTTTACAGGAAGAGTTTCCACTTCCCCTTGTAGGTCCTATAGTCTATATGTTCTTGGACCAAGCTTCTCAGCAATCTAGTAAGGGCCAAGCCATAAATGTTGTAACTTAGTATGTTTTTCCTTTTCTTCATGGGGGTGGTCACACTTTAGAACTAGGTCTCCTACCTCAAAATATTTCTTTCCATACTTTCGACTATCAAACCATTTATTAATGTTATGTTTATGGAGGTTAAACTTGTCTCTGGCCCTCTGTCTTTCTTCTTCAATTTTTAACAATGTATTAATTTGTGACTGCATGATTCCACTATTGGATCCCCAAGATGCTTGAGATAATTGCAAGGAGGGTAATAGGACCTTTGGAGGAATTATATCCTCTTTCCCATAAAATAATGTGTAAGGAGAAACCCATAAAGAATTCTTCGAAGTGACCCTATCATCCCATAGAGCATTGGGAAGAGCTACATGCCAATTCCTTTGATTTTCAATGACAGTTTTCTTTAATATTCTAATCAAGTTTTTATTGGTAGACTCTTATAACCCATTCCCTTGTGGATAATAATTAGAAGAATAATGCAATTTAATTCCCTTTTCAGTGGAAAAATCACTCATTTTTAAAGAAGAGAAATAAGAAGCATTGTCAAAAACTAAAGAAATTGGAACCCCAAACCTGATTATGATGTTCTCTTGCAATAATTTGATAACTGCATCCTCGTTGAATTTGCGTAAGGGAACAAATTTAGTCCATCAAGTAAAATAATCTGTTGCAGTAAGACTGTAACAATGTTGTAAAGAAGAGTTGGGGTTGATTTCTCTAATGATGTCTAAGCCACACTGCTCGAATGGATCAGAAATAATAACTGGTTGCATTGGTGTTGCGGGTTTTGATAGTCTACCGGCGCTCTTTTGGCATACGTTGCATTTTTGTGCATAAGCATGTGCATCTTTGAAAATGGTAGGCCAATAATATCCAACCCTCAAAATTTTATGTGTAGTTGTATCCCCTGAATAATGACCTCCCATAGGAACATCATGTAATTCTTTAACCACCTTTTCTGCATCATCCTTTTCTAGGCATATGAGAAATACTCTGTCATAATTCTTCTTAAAAAGTACTCCATTGATTATATGATACGAAGCTGATTTCGATATAAGAGCTCTTCTTTGCTTAGAATTCCAATGTTATGGAGTATACCTGTGCTGAAGATAATGTATTAAATCTCTATACCATGAATTAGGACTGGTATGAATATAACACACTTCTAACAAATTCATTTCAGATTCGTTGTCCCATCCATTAACCTCTTCATTTGAATTCTCAGTAAGCAGCTTGCATAGTCCTTGACCTTTGACAATATTTGCGGGCTTAAATTCTAGATCATATTCTTGTAATGCGGTCACCCAATTTCAACGTCGTTCTCCCAATTCCTTTTGTACAAATAGAGATCTGACAGTCGGATGAGGCACTACAACCTTAGTTATGTTCTTAAGATTATAGGGTCTTAACTACTTTACCGCTTTGAATACCGCATAAGATTCTTTGTCTACATCTGGATAATTGAGTTTAGCTCCGTGTAACCCAGTGCTCATAAAATATATCGGATATTCATCCTCGTACTCTCCCTTTTGTGTGAGCATTTCCATAAGAGAATGATCAGAAGCAAACATATAATTAATGAAATCTTTCCCAAAATCAGGAGTGCTTAATGAAGGTACATGTGCAATAATATTTTTAATATTCTTAAATGCATTATTTTCTATGTTGGTCCATTTAAACTGTACAGTTTGCTTCACCATTTCTTGAAAAGGTTTTACAATTTATGTAAAATCTGGTACAAACCTTCGAACAAAATTTATTCTTCCCACGAATGATTGCATTGCTTTTTTATTATGGGGCATGGGAATCTAGAGTACAACTTGTATTCTTTCTTGTTCAATCGAGATTCCTTTTTTTAGAGATGATGTGCCCTAATAGCTTCCCTTCTAAAACAACAAATATGCTTTTCTTGGGATTCAAAGATATCCCATATTTTTTGCAATGCTCAAAATTTTGTTATAAATGAAAAGCATGGTCTTCTCTTTTCTTGGAGAAGACTATAACATCATCTAAATAAAAAAAATGATGTGGTCGATTAACCCTCAGAATGCAATATCCATGGCCCTTTGGAATGTGGCTCCAACATTCATTAGACCAAACAGAATTATCCTATAAGTGAATGTTCCCCATTTTGTGTGGAAGGTATCCTTCATATGATCCTTTTTTACCACTAATACTTGATTATATCCTGAAAATACGTCTAACAAGGAGAACATTTTCGAGCCCGACAGAAGTTGTAAAATTTGTTCCATGGGCGGGACCGAATAATTGTCTCTGTCTGATGCTCTATTTAAATTTCAAAAATCCACACACAGTCTTATCTCTCATGATTTCTTTCGTACATGCACCAGGTTTTCCACCCACTCAGAATGCCAAACTTTGAAAATAATTTTGGCATCCAATAACTTCTTTAATTCATTCTGAATCAGTGGTTCTAAGGTAGGATGCATTTTCCAGAGTTGATGCTGAAAAGGCTTTGCACATTCTTTAATTGGTATCACATGCTGTATAATACTTGTATCATAAGTCTTCAAATCATCATACATCCATGCGAAGACATATTTGTATTGTTGAAACAATTTAATAAATTTATGTCTTTCACCAGGGGAGCAACACTTTCCCAAGTTAACGTACTTTGGCTCTTGCTTCGTTCCTAAGTTCACCAATTCATACTGCATTGACGAGCTATTTTTTTTAACATTAGCGGGATTCCTAAATTTATGCTGCAAATCAAATAACTTCTCTAGAGTTCGTACTCCTTTTGGCATAAAATTTCCATTGCTTTTATCCCCATATTCTAGATCTGATTGATGTTGATCTTCATCAATAACTGATTCCTTGAACGTACTTTCATGAGTCAATAAATCGATGATTTTCTCATCGTCATCAAAAAATATCCAATCAGTAACATTATCTTGAATGGATGGCCTGAAAAGAAATTCAATGGAAAATTTATTATTAGTTGGTACTAGACGTGAAGCAGAAGTAGCTAATAAATCAGCAGCAACATTTTGTAATCTAGGAATAGAATTTATGTTAAAAGCATAAAAATTAGAGATCAAATTCCATACTTTATATTGATAACCTTTCAATTGTGGAGATAGGCAATGAATAGTATTTCTTACATGTCTGACAATTATCTCAGAATCACCCAAAAAAATTAAATTTGTAACATTTAAGTCAATTGCTTTTTTGAGTCCCTGAATCATGGCTTCATACACAGCAGTGTTATTGGTGCATTCAAATTTTAATCTACAAGAGAGAAATAATATTTTTGCTTAGGGATCTACAAGAACACAACCGGCTCCTGCTCCCTCTTGTGTCTTAGATCATTTAAAATATGAATTCCAAAATTTATCTTATATTTTAACTACGTTACTATTATCATCTAAGTCAGTAACTAACTCTACTATATTAAAATCAATATCATCAGTACGTGCAAATTGAAGGACATCAGACTGTGTGTCTGAATCATGACCAATGGTTCCAGCTTGATAATTTCCAGGTTCCATAAAATAATTTCCCAACACATACGATGAGAAGTTGTCTGGTTCATTCTTTCCTTCTAACTCTGTCACGTTAAAATTCATATGTGGTTCTCTTAACACTTTAATTTGATTCTGTTTGTTTTGATATGGAAACCACAAATGAGACCAATCTGTTGCAAAATAACCATTCAATTTACTTGACCAATCCCTGCTTAATATTAATGCATAAGCTTCTGGAATATATACTACCATAATATCAATGAATTGACATACTCTTGAATTTGCAGCCAATCTAATCAAAACATTTTTCATTTCCCCTATGACTTTAACATTCGATTGATCAAGTTGAGTAATCTGAGAAGGGGATGCTATTGGTTGTCAATTAATATTCTTACAGATAGAAAGCGACATGTTGTTAGACGAAGCTCATGAATCTACTAAGCATTTATGTACATTATAATTAAATTATTTGAAAGTAAGCAGGAAAGGTGGGGTCTGAGAATTTGATTTTCCACCAATACTAGACTCATTTATTTCAGTATCTAATTCAATCATTACCGACTGCTTATTCTTATTGACAACATTGCTTATTTTTTCATTCAAATCGAAAGCTTCCAATAGTTTCTTTCTTTGTTGTGGTAAATTACACAATTCAAATAAAGATATATTAGCTTTTGTTTTCTTTATGTCTTCAACAATATCATACCCCATGCTATGTTTTCCTCCAGTATTTCCACCAATATCAAGTCTGTTGGATGAAGGGGTTACTTGTTTATTGACTAATGGAGTTATTCCTTTTGTACCTTCTGAAGAATTAGTAGATATTTTCTCTGCCACTTTTGGATATGATTGATTTGCATTATTATTTTTATTCTGATTTTTAATGATAGTATTACTTGCTTTCACTTTTGGGAGTGATATACTTTGTTCATCAACTAGTCCTTTACTCCTAGTAGCATAACCCATAGATGAAACTTGAATTTCTTCTATTTTTTCTTCATCATCCAAATCAATATTTGGGGCCCAATCCCATAATACTAATGTAGTCTCTTCATTATGATCTTTTGCTTCATTTGATTGGTCTTTATCTTGATCTTCTTGATCTAAGAGTTGTTTATCCAACAATTGATTCATTACTAAGGTCATCGAATTTATACATCAAGGACAAGTTTTCTCATAATGGTGTTCTTGATGGAAAGTACATAAGTGTTCCATTCCAACTTCATTTAAGTTAAGAATAATAGAATCATTAGATGGGATGTTTGGAATTTCTTCTTTTTTCTTATAGAAATGTTTGAAAGGTTTTCTTGTTGAAGAACTGGCACCCTTTTCTTTCTCTAATTCCACTATTTTATTGGAAAACTTTTGAACCAATTTAACCACACTTCCTAACTCATTCTAAGATTCTTCATTAGGTCTAGTCAATAACAGTGGTTTCTTATTAGCTAGAGGTTTTGCTTCAATTTCTACATCATGCTTCACAATACTATTCATGTATGTCTCTACTTTCTTAGCTTCTTCAAAATTTTCCGTTAAAGTATAATTGCATGATCGTTTAACGAACATAGCTATGGACAGATGTAGTGTTGTGGTATAATATCCAATCAATGATTCTTTAGCAGGTTTTGTAGTCGCACTGAACTTATTCAAAACAATGTTAAAACTTTGATTAAAATCTTGCACCTTTTCCTTTTTATCCATTCTCAAGGACAATAGTTCTTTCATAAGTGAAGCTAAAGTTCTCTACTCACCAAATTTACTTAAGAAGACCTTTTCAAAATTTTCCCATTCCGTTATAGAACCAGTTTGTAAGCTAAAGAACCAAGATGATGCTTTAGGTTTAAAAGTATATGAGAATAATATGCATACAACATCTTCGTGTTCCGCATTTAGCAAATTTAAAGCCAAATAAAAAAAATTTAAGTGGTCATCAACAGAAATTCCTTTCCCAGGATCAAACTTAGGCCATACATGCTCTGTATTTTTGGGTAAATCATGCAAATGAGCGGGTAAATTCAATGGTACTCTAGCCCTCCAAGCAGGTGGTTGATTAACATTATGATCCATGTTAGCAATGTGTGGAGGAGATTGTGGTGGTGAATGTGGAGGTGAATGTAGGGGTGTTTGTGTCTGTGGAGAAGTTATTGACCCTGGAGAATTAGGTCTTAATTGATTTATAGGATCTGGTATATCTTGTAATGATAAATCAACCAATTCTTCTAATGATTCCACAAGTACAAAGTCCTTATTTTGCACAACCCTTTGCCTAGGATCTTGTCTTCTAGGTAATAATCGTACAACCAATAATCCTTCAAGTTTTCTCATGTAACACTGAATATGCATTCGGAAATTATCTACTTCTTGGTGAGGAAAAACATATAAATGCTCAATGTGCCCAGTTTCAGAATTAAGGTTTTCTTAGTAATCAACCTCAGAAATCAATTCTTCTGGTTGAGATGTTTCAAACGGAGACCCAAAGAAATTTCCTCGTGAAAATGGACTTCCTCTACTAGCCATGCAATGGAGGCCCTCCTTCTAGCGCCAAATCTATTTACGCCTAGAAAAATACTTGCACCGATAGTAGGGATTCTACCCAATGAAAAGTCCTAACTATACTATTCACTGTTTGGAATGGGGAATCCATCTGGTTAATTGTACAACTACCATATACGTATTTTGAATTTAGCTTTACCGGTTGTGGCCCAACCCACCGTTTATATTTTATATTTGGGGATGCAAATGCAAATGCTCTAATTTTAATAATGCATGATCCTAACTAAAATAAAATATTTGAATGATAGGTAGAAGCCTCACAAGTGATGTGCATATTCTGTGAAAATCCTCACAACAGATCTAAGAGCTGATATATACCTCACAATGAAATAATTTAGGAATAAGATTAAGAGTGGTCAATGCAGTAAAATGAGCAACAGAATAATAATACAGTAGAACTCGAATAGAAGCAAAATAACTTCGCACACACTAATTCATTAACACAAATGGACAAATAAATAATACAATGCATGAGGATTCGAATGCCAAGGTGGCAATTCGAATTAGCCTTCATGGAGAGATCAAAAGATCACTAGAGTGTCATCGGAGCACAACTAGAAGTCTTTATCATCATCAGTGGAGTCATCAATGCACAAGTAACTGTCAATCATCAGTCAAACTGAGTCTAACTGAGTGTGGTAGGTGTAACTGGCACATGGAGGCATTAACTGAATGAAGGAGGCTCAGTGGAGGGCGCATGAGGAGCTAACTGGAGTCAGAATGGGCAGTCTAGTCTGATCGGAGGTCCATCGGAGTGATACAGTCAGTTGAGAGTCAGTCTAGCCTTAAATAAAGGAAAGAAATAAAGATAACTCAACTAACTGAAGTGAAACTGAGTGGTAGGTGAGAGAGGATGAGTGGCTTCCTAAAATCAAGGAAGAAGGGCGCACTAAGCTCTAGGAGGGCTAAAACCGAACAGTGAGAAGCTCCCAGGGGCTGGCTAACTGAGGGATAGGTGCTAGGATTGATGACTGCGATGCATGCATGCAAGACTGGAAATGCAAATAATGAAAATGCTGGTAGGACTAGGATGGAGTATAGGAATATCCTAACACCCCCCCTTAATTCATCCTGGGCCCTGGTAACTGAGACCAAAGGTCACCCAATACAATGAATAATAACAGTCAATAAACTGAGGAAATGGGGAAAACCTCATGGGAAAAATACCCCCCCTCAAAATAGATTGTAAGGCACACCAAAAATAAATGCTCCAAACTCAAGCAGGTGTGATGCTTGGTCATATGTCTGGAAGTATCTTCTTCTTGGGAAGAAGTGGATCATGCTTATAAAACATGTGTTTGTACTTTCTCTTCAGATCGAATGTGATGAGAACAAATCCAAAAGTATGAGGATGATCCTTGAACCTGTGATTTGAAACAGTTGAGGTAGGATCAAATCTATGAATGTGCAGATAGTCTTTTGTCTTCTCCTTTGAACCATCATGGGTGAGATTATGCTCAAAAGAACCATCAAATATCAGTTCTTGGTTGGAATCCAAATCAGATCCAAGACTTGAATCATGGATTGTTAAGATCTCCTTTGAACCATTTGAGGTGAGATCTAAACCAGTAAATGCATGAGAAATTATCCCAATCGAATGGCAATGGCCATCATCTTCAGTAACCTTCCGAGAGCATGAAATAATGATCTTACAACAGTAAATAAGAGGTGATTGATCAAGGAGAGCGAATGCATTACCTCCAATGGCTGATTTAACCTCCGAAACATTCATGAGAACATGATGCAAACCAACAGAATCTGGTGCAAGAGAGGATTTAGGAACCTCTGCAATATCTAGAGTGTGAGCTGGCACATAATTCGAAATAGAAGAAATTTGGAGCATGAGTGTAGAATCTGCAAGTTATTCTTCTTTGTGTCTAACTTCAATATGAGATATGTTTAATACTGATTCATGATCAATGAGATCATCAAGGAGGGCGAATGCATCATTGGGCTTGCTCTCGAAAGGGTTTGGACCAATCCCTTCATTTTGCTTTCCAAATATTTCATCCAGGTGGGCCCATAGCTCTTTTGGAGATTCAACATCAAGGAAGTGGTCTACCATGCATCGAGGCATAGCAAGAATCATGGCTGCAATGTCTCTTTCACCTTCATCTAACCAGTCATTCTCTTCTTCAGAGGATTCGAACTCTCTTTCAAAACAATAATCAAAGAGACCATGTCTCTTCAAATGTGTTATTATCTGTGGTTTCCATTCATCATAATTGAATGGAGAAAGATGAGTAATTCCTTCCAAATTGAACATGGAAGTTGTTTTAGAAGACCTGCAAAAACAATAGAAAATTTATGCAACCGCTACTGCTGCAAAAGTGCAGAAACTATTGCAACTGCTGCACTCGAAATCTTGATAATAACCTGCAAAAAACTCTTAGGAATGGAGATAAACAATACTCTCAACATGCTCTGATACCATGTGAAAATCCTCACAGCATATCTAAGAGTTGATGTATACCTCACAATGAAAGAATTTAGGAATAAGATTAAGAGTGGTCAATGCAGTAAAATGAGCAACAGAATAATTATACAGTAGAACTCGGATAGAAGCAAAATAACTTCACACACACACTAATTCATTAATCACAAATGGACAAATAAATAATACAATGCATGAGGATTCGAATGCCAAGGTGGCAATTCGAATTAGCCTTCATGGAGAGATCAAAAGATCACTGGAGTGTCATCGGAGCACAACTAGAAGTCTTCATCATCATCAGTGGAGTCATCAACGCACAACTAACTGTCAATCATCAGTCAAACTGAGTCTAACTGAGTGTGGTAGGTGTAACTGGCACATGGAGGCACTAGCTGAATGAAGGAGGCTCAGTGGATGGTGCATGAGGAGCTAACTAGAGTCAGAATGGGCAGTCTAGTCTCATCGGAGGTCCATCAGAGTGATACAGTCAGTTGAGAGTCAGTCTAGCCTTAAATCAAGGAAAGAACTAAAGATAACTCAACTAACTGAAGTGAAACTGAGTGGTAGGTGAGAGAGGACGAGTGGCTTCCTAAAATCAAGGAAGAAGGGTGCACTAAGCTCTAGGAGGGCTAAAACTGATCAGTGAGAAGCTCTAGGGGCTAGCTAACTGAGGGCTAGGTGTTGGGACTGATGACTGGGATGCATGCATGCAGAAATGCATGCAAGACTGAAAATGCAAATAATGAAAATGCTGGTAGGACTAGGATGGAGTATAGGAATATCCTAACATATTCTTACCTATCGTCTTATCACTTCTACCTTATCAATCAATTAAAGCTACTCTAATAAAATACATCTTTTAACTATTTAAACTAATCTATCATTGCAAGGAGCGAGTTTTAAAATATGAGTAATAATCTGAGATTGCTAGTACAAATTCAATAGTTAACTGATTGAAATAAAGTATTCACAATCACAGTAAAATTATTACACAAAGATAGCTTTGATACTCATTGATTTCATTTATTACTCAATTCTACACAGACATTTGCATTTTATAACAGAAATAAGTAAAATAATTCATACGCCATTTGAATAGTCCAACACAGTAAGAAAGATCTCACAGCATAAATATGAATGATGGAAGAAGTAATTATGCGCCTTAATTCATAACATTCCATGCAAACTCCATGTAAGCTTTCACACAGCAAAATAGTTCTTTCTCATTAGCATAAAAGTAATTCTCATACAAAATGTTACTTGCTTCTATTACACCAGCCAAAAGCCCCTATCTCATTCTAATCCATCCTATTTATCTTTACAAATATTTGTCTCTATATGACCAATCACTTCACATTCCATCTTAACCTTTGGTTTCCACACTTTTGTCCTTTTGTGGTTACACCAAAAATAAATAGTAAATTACAATTTAGATTAATGATGGAGGATTTTCTTGACTTGAAATGTACTTGTCCCAAATTTACTTTCATAAGATATCACATTAAATTTTTGAGGTTCTAATAACTTCAAAGAAACTTCGTGAGTGGACAGTTCTTTGACCATATCTATTAATCCCTTTTCCGTTGCCTTGTGACCTTCTCCTAGAAAGTACACATTTAGAGTTGCTTGCCCTACATGTTGTTGAAGATCCTCTACAGTGAGCATGCCCAGCTCTTTAATATAATCCATATCCTCCCTCGAACTATTTATTAACTCTGCTAAGCACTGTTCTTTGGATGGAAATTCATCAATAGCTTTAGGGATTGGAATATGAGATTTCTCATATGCTTGGCATATAACTTGATAAATTTCTTCACACTTTGTAATTGATATTTGTACTTCATTTTGTACTCTCTTGGCTGACTTATGAAAAATTTCCAAGAGAGCTATATCTAAATTTAATTCAACAGCTTTTATTTTAGGTAAGTGAGTAGGAATTTCCTTGATTCTCCCTTTCCACCCAATTAGCTTCTTCACTTTATTAAATGTGTCTACTAGTTTATGTTTTATAGTGGCAGCCTCCATAGAGATCTGTTTCATTCTATCTATTATTTCTCTTAATTCATAAATTTCCTCTGTCAATAACTCTTGGGAATGAAAAAGTTGTTTTTGTAGTTCACAAGCATGTTCACAGAATGGTGCGATGCCATGCTTTTGTGCTTGAGCAATTCTGAGCTACTCCATAAATGAATCCTTTTCTTTAATCCATTCATCCATCTGAGCTTGCAGATATCCCTTTTCAATCGTCATGGATTCTACTTGTTGATTTAACTGGGTTTCCTTTCCTTCTAATTCCTTGATTCGAGAATGGAAATCACTTCTTTCTCCTTCCATAATTACTAGCTTTATATTTAGAGAATCCTTTTCATCTTCAAGGCCTTGATAATCCAACAAAAGTATTTCTTTCTCTGGTTCCATGGTGTCTCTCTTTCTTTTCATCTCATTTCCTTCACTTCGAGCTTGTACTAAGTTATCCTTTAACTTGAGCATTTTTACTTTGCTATGTTCTAAATCATCCATTAATTTGTCCATGTCGTCTGCATTAGCTTGCGCTGCAGCAATATTCACAAAAGCAGTGAATTTTGGATCTTTATTAGTACTTTCTACTAGAGAACTCTCCTGCAGAGTCACAATATTGGGTTGTGTACCAATCTTTAGTCTCTTTTCTGACCTCTTTACGATGGTCTTCCTTTTGGGATAAAAAACAATTATGTCAAGCTTTGCTACAAAATGTTGCTTTGAAGGAGTAAACGGTGTAAGTCCAAGCTCAGCTAATGGAATATGGCCTCCAGTAAGAGATATTTCTAGGTCGGCAGGTTTTTCTACTTGCATATCTTGTTTTTTCTGATTTTCTTCTTGATTTCTCTTTTCTTCCACAAGTTTCGTGATCTTCTCTTCTTCTTCTTTATTATTCCCGTCTTCATCTTGTAATTTTTTTGTTTCTGCTCAGCAACTTCCTAATCTTATTTTTCTTGTTCTTCTTTAATTCTTGCCTCTTCTTCTCTTTGTCTTCTTTTTTCATCTTTGCATTTTCTGCCGCCAAGGCTTCTTCATGGGATTTATTTTGTTCTACCTCTTTTGAGGTTTATTTTGTTTGGCTTGAGCTTGTTTCTTCTTTCCTACCAAATAGCTTGTTCAAGTCTGACATGTTCTTTGCTCTTCTATACACTTCTTCATCTTTCACGAAATGATCTATATATTCAAAGTTGATACTGCATGAGGCACAATGTTTAACCGCCTTCTATAATTTATCATTCCTGACAAATATTTTTTCTCCGAAGTGGTATGCTTCTAGATATTTCACAAAATTTTCTACACCTTTGACCTTAGTAAATTTATATGCTTCGATTGTAAAATGGATTGGAGGGTAATATGCTTTATTACTCTCACTTAGAAAATGTCTGTTTCCTTTTATGAATACTTGTATTATTTCTTCCTTGTGAACTATATAATCTGTGACATACTTTGGAATCAAAGAAGGAATTTTGGTGCCTCCGTACATCCGAATATAAGTACATTTTGGTGTAAAATAATAATCCCCATACTCACTGATCACCTCCAATGCAGTTTCTGACATGCAATTAGGCTCTTCATAAAAAATTAGTATATACAAGGGTATTATGAGCTCTTCACAGATGAGTTTGTAAAAGCTCGCACACTTATGGGACCACATGATTTGGTAAGCCACATTTATGGGAGTATCATCTGGGACCAAATAACATCCTAATTTATAAAATGGGTTCCTAATCAGGATGCAATAAATTAGGTAAGATGCCATGTAAAAGTCTACTTTATTCTACGTCAAACCTCCTTGAGCTGCTGATATTGCTGCAACCATGCTCTCCGAAATAATATCTGCCCAGTTAAAAACAGTACCATGAGTGGCAATATTATACATGATTGGAACCCAACTGAGCTTGTATATGTTTGCATTTTCCCTCCCAAAGATTCTCATTAGCATCATAGCCATAATTCTAAATGTGGTTTTCAATTTCTATGAATCATGTTCTCCACCGTCTCTTTGCCTCAGCTATTTTCCCGGGAGAAGCATTTTCTTGGCGTATTCTGAATGACCTATATTAATGCTCTTAATCCAGTCATTAGTCAGAAGGAATTTGGGAGCAGGTAATTTGTAAGTTGTGCCTATATGTACCGGTTGAAATGAGGTGAACCCCTTTCCATTAGCTCTTGCAATGATTCTAGACTTAACATTTATATAAGGAAAAATACAGCCTATTACTTTGTACCATGGGAATATCTCCGGGCGAGTTGCAGCTTTGTGGAGACCGGATGTATTTATATTTTGATAAATTAACGCATATTTCATTAAATTTGGACATATTAGGCAACATTTGGACTAACAAAGTGTGAATTTAGACTTTGAAAGTGTCAATATCAACCTTTCTAAAGTGCAAAATTAGGTTATGAAAATGGCAATATTGGCTTTGAAAAGTGTGTTTTTCTATTCGAATAGTGTGTTTTTTGACTACTTATGAACCCTAAAATTTCAGTTTTTTATTATGAAACTATGAATTTCAAATAAAAAAGTGTGAATTTCAAATAAAAAAATGCAAATTTTGATTTGAAAAGTACAATTTTTTCATTTGAAAATGTGCAATCTGTTAAGGTGAGAAGTGCAATGTCTATAATATTCCGTCCTTGTTTGAATGACAAGTTTATCAGTTCTTGTTTCTTTTTTGATACAATATCAAGAATATCTAGCTTTTTACATATATAATTTTAGTAGTTTCCAAATGAGGCAGGAATTCTCTGCATAATTTGTATAGGAACAACTTACTTACACAGTAGTAACCAACAAACGGTGTATTCTGCATCACATTTGTAATTTCCTCAAATTCCTAAAGGCTCGTGGACGTTCCAGACGCTCGATGTTTGCTCACCCAGCTAGGTTGATAGAAATATTAGAAGGATTGTAACAAATATAAATTTGTTGGGCTAAGATCCCATCAAACGATATCCATAGGAATATCCATCCCACTCTCAACATTATGCCCCATCTGTTCTCGTTGTGCCTTAACTGTTGCAAGGCCCTTCTCATTTATTCTATTTTTTCCCCTGTCCATCCTAGCCTTGGTGACCATGTCCATATGATGCTATTTACATCGATCATCATATTTTCTTCTGCACCAACAACCCATTGTTGCTTTCTATTTAAGTAGTTTTTGTACAAGACCTTCAGATCCTTCGATGCTCTTGTTGGCTTCCACCATTTCACCTCTACTTTGTAAGACCCAAGAGTACTAGCATATGAATCCTGATAAATATTACCAATCGCCCTACCCAACCATATTGCACAATCTGGATCTGGTGATTGCACAATGACCATTTGGCCCTTTACAACATCCACTCTTGGAATGAATTCATCTATAGGATTGTTGCATACTGGTCCAACATAGCAATCCTGCAAAGCAGGAACATTTTCCTTCAAATAGGCATCCATAATTCATGTTCAGATCTTGTAGGTTCACTACTATGAATATCATGGCTTGTCAATGGCCAAAAGTTAGTTGCTGACTGATCAACACTCTCGAAGGGATTGTCCAAAGCTTTATATACAACTTCCCAATAATTTAACTTGGTATGCCAAAATTGTTCACCTCCCTTCTCAATCCCTCGATTCCAGAATGAAATATATGTTTCTATTCCTTTTTTTTTCGTCAATGTTTGAAGGTATTTTTTATTGCATATTTAATAACCTAGGCTTCCCCACCGTAAATTATGCGCTACCATCTGGCAATGACTGCCACAGATGAATAGGAGATGACCAAGCTTCATCCCGAAGTGATTCCCTCCATTGCATGATTGGAATGTTATCCATGAGCTGAAATTTAAAAAACTAGCATTTTTTGATACCGATGATTTTGGCATTTCCATCCAAAAGACGGGGTTTCACAAAACTCTTAAAATAATAAAGTTCATCAATTAGATAAGGAACATAGAAATTTTGATCTTCACATATACTATACATATCCATAATTTCCGAGAGTGAAAATATATCCTTGCGCATTTGCTTTACTGATAACCTTCCATAAGTTCCATCTATGTCTTCATGGGTGTGTCCAATCGGGAGGAATCCAACTTCAATTATCTCAAACACCCTCCTTGCTGTTAAAATAGATAAACATGTAAATATAAAGCGGTTTTTGTTATCGCTTGAACAATTATCCATTTGCAACAACAATATGGGTGGTAGTTTTCTATCTGACATGCATTGATTAGTACCATCAACACACCATATATCATGTTGCATTACATCTTGTCTGTATATCACACACTTTTCATATGACTTTGATTGCAATAGAGCATCATGCAATTGGTGCTTAGCTGTTCCACCTTTGTAGATAAAATCACCATATTTATCAACCACTGGTTCTTCAAGACTCTTCAAGCATTTAGCCAGGGATGTCACAGTGAAATTCGATCCCATCTCTGAAAATGAGAGGCTTAAATGGCCAAAACCCCCAGTTTTGTGCCCACGAGTCAACATTCCAGTCAATGATATGGAAAGATTCATAAAATTACTAAAATACTTTGTGTTCTTACCCATCCTTGGAATGGAAGTCTTTGACTTATCCATTTTGTCATGAACAATACTCAGAAAATTCTTTGGATTTTTTTGTGAAGCTAATTTGTGAGAATAATATACTTGGTGACAACTTGTGATATATTTATTATGAGCTGCCTGATGTCCTCGCAACCTTTCCACCTCAGCAGGATAAATGTTCCCCTTAATCCTATAATGTATTTTAATGCACTCATTACACCTTGCAAAGGAGTTTGATTTAGAAATTTTAACATCTCGAAAATATTCTCTCATCACCTTGCTAAAGGAGGATTGTGCCACTAGAGGAAAACCAATACTTTCGATTTCTTCATTTGCCATTTTTTGCAGCAAACCATGGGAGATATTAGATGGCAATAATTTCAAGGTTGTCCTTGTTTCATCTTCACTGATTAATCGTGTAATATGTGGATATTTGCCTGAATTATCTTCTACAATTTTATTAATCGTAGCTACCAATGCAACAGTGTTCGACCTAGATTTTTCCAGGCCATTGTGACCATGCACATCTCTCACATCACCATTCAAGAACATGCTTTTATAATTGTATAAAGTGCTCCTTTTTATCCCATGACATTTATAACATGCATTTTGAAAGATGTCTATTGTGTCTAATCTCATTGTAAACATGCTTCTTTTTCTGTCATTTCCTTCTTTGGCCACGGGAGCATTGGATCCCATAGAATTTATAACATACTGTCTTCTTGAATTTCCATTCATACTATGAAATTTATTCGCACATTCAACTATCGATTGAAGTGAAATTTTTGATATACAAATATTTGAGCAACAATGTTCAGTGACAATTTTTGAAAGGAATGCACCCTAATCAATTATAGGCCTGTAAGGTATTGAGCTTGAATTTCTTTCAGAAATTTTAGTTCCATCTTTCTGCTTTACGAAATTGTATGGCCTTGTTCTATTACCTTTAACATATGTATACTCACAATGGGGAGTACCTGGAAGGACCATTTGTAAAGGACATTCTTCAAAAATATTCCAAATGTTGACCATGTCTTCCTCTGTTTTATTTTTTAGTATAACATCCAAAGTAACATCATTGAGGTCAAGCAAATTGTTTGCAAGCCATATTATAAGAGAGTGTTCAAATACACTAAAATCCTCACAATTGCAGAAGACTTTATGAACTAAAATACCAAAATCACAAACATCTAGTGGTTTGAATTGCACAATGTCTCCTTCAAAAACACTTGACACTATTCCCCGAGCAACATAATGTGGCTTTAAAGAACATTGATGTATCATTCTCTCCCACAAACTTGATATTGTGATTTTTTCTTAATACTTTCAAAGTAGTTTCAGATTGATTATTGTTGAAATTGCTTTCAACGGAAAGCAATGTTTTTATATTAAAATCTATGATTCTTGTAATCGGCCATACAACAAAACCTCCACTGCTTAACCCTAGACAACATGCCATACAAGAAAAAACCACTTCATCCACCAGAATACCAAAGGAGAAGTCATCCAAAAACGTTCCCCCAACAAAATCAGTCCCACTCACATTTGTTACAAAACCTATGGAAATGCAATCCTTGCATTCTAAACACTTATGTAACAACTTAACGTTTCTCATAATTAAAGAAGATTTATTCTCATTTGTTATGGTGTGTTCTACATTCGTCCAAGTAAAAGTTGGTATATCATTCACCTCATTCTCGTGAAGACCAGATCCAATGTGGGTAACGATCTCAGATGCAGGCCATTGAATATAAACACCAAATTCCTCTGACAATGTATCTGCACCTTCTGATGGATAGGGAAATTGAAGACCTGCATTTAAAGTCTCAGTAATGTTTACAATGATACATCCATCATGAATGCTGATATTATGCAATATCTTTCTTTCTGGAAAAGAGATTCCTTTAGCAACTTTCAATCCAATCAAATGAAGATCCACACATTGTTGAGAACCAAAATCCATTTTAGAAGTGATTTCTGAAATATAAAATAACATGACACATTGTTGAGAACCAAAATCCATTTCAGAAGCGATTTATGAAATATAAAATAACAGGAGCACATTAAAAATAATATTTATTTTAAACAAAGAATAGTTTTTTTCCACTAGTATATATTATCAAATAAGTCAATGCTCTACAGTTTAATAGAATTATTGTATGTTATCATTCTTCTGACCATCTACTTTCCCCAACCCCAAATTGGAAACCCTTGAGAAATGATCGGCCGCTCTTTCTGAGATAAGAATCGTTTCTAAAAGGGTCCATACATATAAGGATCAATCATTGATTTTCCATCCTATCCCCATGCTCCTCGCAAGGATTGATGCTCTTTAAACGATTTACATCTTCACATAAATCATATACGTTATTCAGAATTACCAAAACTCTACAATTGACCTACTTTTTTTTTAACAGAAACAGGGTAATTAAGTTTGTATTCAAAAGGCTGTGCACATCCATTCATTACAAAAAGGAGAGCCTGTGAGCAGAAATAGCTTTCCCAGTATGGCTCTTTAAAAGTTTCTGATTTTCTGCCTAGTATTTGTAACTACAAGGGAGGGATAAACCCTTACAAATTGGAAATTTAACAAGATACAAAAAAACATTCAAACTTTCCAAAATGGAGGTAACAACTCATCGAAGTAGGGAGCTCTTCTAAAAAAAATTATGAAGGTGCATACCAAAAAACATACCAAAAACATCGATAGTACCAAGGTACAAAATCACTTCTCATCACAGGAAATCCCCCAGAGGACTAGGAAAGTGCATACCAAAAACATCGATAGTACCAAGGTACAAAATCACTTCCACCTGTCTAAGCCAAAATATTCAATATATGAAGGATTATGCTCTAATAGAAAAAAAATTGGGCCTATGGCCTTCGGAATGATCCCTTATGGGATAAAACAATACCAGATGGAAACCCAAAGGACATTCTAACCTCTGCCTTAGATCTAAGGGATTCTCACTGTAATTTTTTACAATATGGAAGACAAAAATTCAACTTTTGATAATGACTGATACTTCTTCAACTCAACTGGATTATATTGAAAACTAGGTTGCAAAAATTTACCCTGAAAAAGAAGACATTACTTATGCGTTGTTCTTGGTCAAGTTTGACTCGTTGCCTATAGAGTACTTGGAAAACGACACCCTGGTAGGCATAGGTAATACTCGGGGAATATTTTTCAAGGCCTCAAATGCCACGAACTTAGGTAGATACACTACATATGCTTATCTTTACATATATATGCGCATCTCCCAAGCCTTATTGAAATCAATATGCCTAAGCCACCAAGATTCACAATGGATACAACCAGTCGATTATGCACATATACCCTTTCAATGCAGGAAGTTCCATGTGCATGGGAATTTGTTCTAAGAATTCCCTCTCAATGCAGTGAATGATAAAACCAAGGAGCAAACCCTCCAAGACGAGTTCAAGTTTATACGTTGAGGCACTCGCCCCAGTGACTTATATGGATATGGAATTGTTCCTTGGATATTTCCTCATTATTAGTGCTATGGATATGAAAGTTTATCCTTAGATGATGCAAAAATCCATCCAATCCCATATTAATTAATGCCTTGGTTCAATTGGTGTCTTAGTTCAATATTTTTCTGTAACCATTCAATACTAGAGTCC
Source organism: Larix kaempferi (assembly GCA_027924585.1). Taxonomy (NCBI): domain Eukaryota; kingdom Viridiplantae; phylum Streptophyta; class Pinopsida; order Pinales; family Pinaceae; genus Larix; species Larix kaempferi. The sequence continues at coordinate 7,798,449 of BSBM01000454.1, read as the reverse complement.
CATTAATACTATATAAGGTGTTGAATCAACCTATCTTGGGTAGATAGTTGGGAAAGATAACTCCAATGGTATTTATTGAATGTTGAATAAACCTCAACCTTGATTTCTATTCTCCCATTGAAGAAACCAGGAGGATTACCCATTCACATTGCTAGATGAAATAGAGTGGCAACAAGTAATTTGTTTGAAAATCAAACCAACTACTATAATTTTCAAGGAAAGGCCATTTGAAGTCCAAGTGTCACTAGAGTGTATAAGTACATATACATTCATTTGTTTCCTTCTTCATCTGCAACATAGCATACTCATTCTAAACATTAACAAATGTGGAACCAACAACAAACGATTCTATGAATAGACAACTAGTTTGCAAATGAAAAATTATTTGAGCCTTAAATTGCTTATATATTCCAGACATAGTAATAATCTATAGTGTTGAGCTTACTACTACAGAGATTGTGAGAAAAGCAAATGTAGTTGGCTCACTGTGTTGATGAACTTAACATTATTTTTTGTTATGGGTTGAGTGCCTATGTCTTTGTAATCTGAGATTGTTACAAACTTTGCGCTTTTCCTACCGACGTTCACTTTTGCCCCTCAAGGGGCAAATGCTAGTAGTAATACAATTTGAATATTAATCATTAATAGACCATGGCTATGGGAAATTTCTACAGACTTAATCTAGAAGATAAGGATTAGCTTTGATTTGGTTAAGAGAAACAATGTTATGTTTTCCATATGCAACGTTTGTACATGTTGTGTCAAATTATTGAATAAAATATGATCTTTATTGACCCAATCCCATTGCTAAGGTTGTTTTAGTGGACGTAGATCAACATTATTAACAATCAACCACTCTATGTATTTTCCTTTGACATTAATTGTTTATTTCTGGTTTTCTTTGTTTTCTTTTTAGACATGAACTTAGATATAAATACATTCATAGTTAGATCTGCTAAATATTTTTTTATAAAACTATGAATAATTCCACATTGTTAAAAAAAAAAAATTGTTCTTAGTTTTCTCTTTTCAGAGATTTCACCCTCCAACATCAACCTATTTTCAGAGATTTCACCCTCCTACATCAACCTATCTTCACTTTTATAAAACTATGAATAATTCTACATTGTTAAAAAAAAAAATCATTCTTAGTTTTCTCTTTTTAGAGATTTCACCCTCCAACATCAACCTATTTTCAGAGATTTCACCATCCTAGATCAACCTATCTTCACCTAAATGAAGAGCACTAAAACCTGAGAGTGTAGACAGGGATGTAATTTATAATGATGGAGATTAAGTCTATTTCGCGTAAATGAAGAGCACTAAAACCTGAGAGTGTAGCCAATAACAGAGGCATCCAAAGAGTGTAGACAATAACAGAGGCATCCATCAATTTAAAGTATGCCAAAATTATTGACAGTAAAATCCGTTGCCGGGGATCGAAGCCGGGTCACCCGCGTGACAGGCAGGAATACTCACCACTATACTACAAGGAGTATATATTCAAACATCTGTGACTTCCGTTTTTCTTAGATGAATCAATGATCCCAAAGAAATAAAATAAAAAGTTACAAAAAATTTATGTGGGCTCAGCAGCAACCATCTCAGAGTACGTATCTAACCGAAGTGCGGAGGGACATTGAACCTCCTTTTGTGCTAAATCTCTTCACCGCCCACTTAATGATAAGTTACCTTCTTTCTCTATTAATAGGATTGAGATATTTTCACACTTTCCCATGTGGGATTAACTATGGGAGTCTATTTCTAACAAGTTAATTAAAAAGACCGTCAAATCAAAATACAAAGCCGAATCAGAGTGGGCTTTGATATGTAGAACTATGTTGAGATACAAAGCCGAATCATAGTGCTACAAATTTTACGCAAATGAATGATCTGAAAAAATCATAAGATATTTTTATCGGGAAAGGATTGTAGGCTTACCAGCAATGATCTCGGCGTCCACCTGGAGAATATTAATATAAATATTGCTTCCGCCTTCGCTACGTGGAGAATATTAATATAATTGTTTTACTTTTTGTGATGACGAGGAATGTGATTTTAAAAAGTTAAAAGATAAGGAGTTATTTGATTTTTTAAGAATATTTTTTTTTTTATGTTTTAAGAATATTTTTTTATGTTTTAAAAGTTTTCAAGAGAAATATTCATAAATTCTCGCTTTGCTTTATGAAAAGTATTTCTAAATTTTATGAGAAAGTGATTTTCATCTTTAATCTTTTTTGTGTCATAAAGATGATAAATTCTTTCATCCCATGGTATTTTAAGAATTGTCGAGCGCCTTCTTTCACTGTGAAGCTTGTGAGAGTTTGTCCTTATTTTAGCAATGTTGATTTTCTTCTTCACGCTAGTTAAAACATAAATATGCTTTTGATCTTCTAGATTAGGGTTGATCACCTCCTTATAATATTATCTTAATTTTCTCTTATCCTCCAACTCTTTATCGTTCCACATCTTCTCCTTAAATTTAGATGTAATAATACTTTTAATATTATCACTATTCTATAGAGTGACCATTTCCTCAGTTCCCCAAGTATTTAGCCATGACTTGGCGTCTTTATGCCAACCTCGCTTAAGTCATAAGTGGTTTTGACTACAGTTAGAAGCAATCTTAGGAAGGCTTTTGTCTCTCCCATGTTATTTATCTTGCTCTTGTACATTAAGTACATAGTCATAGCCACGCTCTCAATCAAGGAGAGACTCACTTCTATGAGGAGGATATGATAGGGTGTATTGCCTTTAATTTTGAGATTATGTTATAAAGCACTTTTGGATTTGTAATATCTTTCTCCTTGATTCTTTATAGATGTTGTAGCCCCAAACTTCACAACCATATAACATAACTGGGGCAATGAGATTCTCAAAGAGGAGTTTCTTCCTATCCCAAAACAAAAAATATGTTGATTTACAATTGTATTTAAGTCCATAATAAATTTTCCACCCTTCATTAATTTATTTCTCAATGTTATAGTTTCAATTAAATTTATGATGAAAATCATTTCCAAAATATTTATTTTACATAAGATACAATACCATTAGTTAAGGAGTAAAATAGCATCAAGCTTAAGATTGTTAAAGCTGATAAGCTAGTACACTCATAACATATGATCTAATACTATGTTCACCTTTATATATTATGGATAATACGTATGAACTATACTTGGTACAGATGTGATTAGTAATCTCTGTTATTCTATGATCAGTGTCATATCGATCGTATACCTTGTATCATCTTATATGGGTTTCATTCTATTTTATATAATATGGATCCTATAGGTTAAGCTTTTCTTATTAAAAATACATGGTGTTGATATCACATTATGTATTCATTATACATAATACGTGGATGCATATAAAATCATCATCTAATTTCATAAAATGCTATATATCAAATGTTTATTATACATAATGTGAAGAAATGCTATAAAAACATCATGCTCCATTAATTTAATTTAATTATTTTTTACATGAAAATTTAAACACTAACAGTGTGACAATATAATAAATAACACCTTGCATTAATTTAAATTTTAGACAATGCTTTTATTTTATACCGTAAGAAAAGGATAAACATTTTTTAATCTTAACTAATATTTATATAATAATATATTGGTTTTTTATGAAATTTATATTTTTATAAAATAATAATATAAAACATTTTTCATAATAATTTCCACACATAATAAGATATAATAATGATTGGATTTTCTTCTTAACAAAGCATGACAATAATGATTGGATTTTTTTTTTTTTCATGCGATAGAGTGCAGGGGAATTGAACCCCACCCTGCACTTTCTGAAAAGCCCAGGCTTCATCACTCACCAAGTGAGCTACATTGCTGGCCCAATTGAATTTTCCTCTTCAAAAGCATATAATATGATAAAAAACATTATTTATTTAGTTTACCAATTACATTGTCTTACTAGGTAATAATCACAATCCATATGCACATTGGACATAAATGGTTCCAAGACAACTTTCTAGTGGCAAGTGTGTAAACTTTGTATGGTTATGGTTGTTCATAATCCTTTTGTTTGCTAGTTTCTTCACTCTAAAAATCGACTTATGTTTCTCTAGCCTATATGAAGTGGGACAAAGCTTTTTGCAGCGTGTTTTATCTTGTATTTATGGTTACATTCTTATAATAAGTAACACAAAAAAACACATCAAAGGATTGCATATTTGATGATAAGCATTAAAAGTGTTTTGGACGAATCTTGAATATCCTTTGCAGCATGTTTTATCTTGTATTTATGGTTACATTCTTATAATAAGTAACACAAAAAAACACATCAAAGGATTACATATTTGATGATGGGCATTAAAAGTGTTTTGGACGAATTTTGAATATCTATTCATGAAAAATGTCACAGCCATTGGGATGTTATACACATATATACATAAGTGTTATGTTTCTCAGTGTTCCATCAATAGAGAATATTGGTGTTAGAGAAAGCACAAAATTTTGTGTCCAAACTTTTTTTAATGAGGTAATGAGATTGGACTTGTATTTAATCTTTGGTGTAAATTTCAATTTATGAATATAAAGAAGTTTGTTTTGACCATATTAGTCAAAATTGCTCAGTAAGTTATTTCCATAGTATGATTAGGGTTTGGATTGGAGGGTCCTAGGAGACTTATGGTTGGCATATTAAGAGTATTTGTGATATGACCAAAGGTTTGTTCATTCTCATATTCGAGAAGGCCCGTGAGTTGTATGGCTTGAATGTAGCATATACCTTGTGTTTGTTGGAATGTGTTAGTCATCTTTTCTAATTGCATGGAAAAATGTTCAACGAAAAACCTTGTTGAGCTTCATTCACCAATTTGGGCATAAATGTCCATGTTACCATTGCAAGTGAGATGTTTCATTGGAAGGGTAGTGGTACAACCCATAGGTAAATTATGTGCCATGAAGATGAGGTGATTTTTTAGCCAAGATCCAATCACACATTTGTGTGCCATGAAGATGAGGTCGGTCTTTTAGCCAAGACCCAATGGTATATTTGTGTGCAAGTTAATGTGTTGACCTAAAGGAATTCAATGATATTCAAGTCAAAGATATGGTCATTCATCAACATGTACAATATATCAACATCCTAAGTACTTTCTTCCATTTCCAAGGCCTTAATCACCACCTCAAGCACTACCTTCTTACGACTATGAGTCCACTATTCATTATCAAACCCTAAGACATTGGGGGTGTCAAGATCCATGCTTAAATGCTAATAAAGAGGGTTGGACCTTGGTTGTAAGGAAATGCTTATATTCTAACTGTAATGCCCCATACTTTGACCTTTAGTAATTAACACCCTAAATGTGATTTATCTTACCATTCATTTGCTTATTATTTGGTTGACTTGGTTGGATTGAATAAGACCACTCTTAGGTGAACATTTGAGCATGCTTGTGTATAAATAGTATATTTATTTTACCATGATTTTTCACATTATTAATGGTGATCAATATGTGATTTCATTTGAGCATGCAATGCAATTTGGAATGTGGTACATGAAGACTAGTTCAATTTATACTATGGATGTTAGACATATACAATACTTGATGCAAAATAATATATGTGTTTATTTACATGTCATTTTGAAGACATAGATTATCACCTTAAACAATTAAATGTGTTATTGCATAAGATATATGATGTTAGTGAGCTAAACTACATATGAAATTACTATGGGATATTAATCAAATTCCTATAGAGTCAAGGTACCTTGGATTGTCATAAAGTCCTAGAGGATAATGATTTGATATCAATTTTCTTATAAATTACATTATGATGACTAAACATTGGTTTAACTTGTGGGTGATGTGAGTTTTGATAGGACCCATCATAGCTTTCCCCAGGCATTTGTTTGGTGATGGGACTTTTAGAACAGTGATTGCACAGTATGGTTGATGAAGGGTGTTGACCCTAGTGATATCAGGGAGGATGGAGGCATTTCCCATAGTTTATCCTCTGAAACTCGGAGTTGTGGTAGGTTTGTACTGAGCATGCTCCCCTAGATTTGTGATGGTGACTATCGATTACTTATCAAGGAAGCTAGTTAATGCATTTAATGCTTCCACCTAAGGGTTCTATCTGTGATTAGGTTGGTATATCCGACACTACAACATATTTCAACATAGGACATGATGGAAGTAGTGGTGACTAGGTACAAAGTACTTGAGGATACAGATGAGACCCCATTGGGATTGGATGGGGTTATTCATTATTATTACAAACCTTCATGATTGTATAACTAGTCCATTAATGTATTTGTTTATACAATTCAATTCTAATTCTTTTGAATGAAGATAACAAATGATGAATGATGCATTATTTAATTGTTATTCCGCATGTTGATTTCCAACATATAAGAACAATGCATTAGGGACATTGGATGTTGATTTCTAGTACCCATGCAAGAAGTGCATGCGTTGGCCACATATGCACATCTTGCATGGGTGCATTAGTATATTTGGCTAATGCAATATTTATTAGCAATTAGGTTGAGATTTAAATTTATCATTACCATGTGTATATTATAAATATATAATTGCATGGTTTACAAGGATTTTTGATATATTGGATACGTTCAAAATTTAATTGAACCGAATAGATTGTTGAATTGTTACATATATATAACTATATATGTATGGTAAAGTACCCATAAGGGTGTAGCTCATACATCAATTCGCTTAACATGAAGGACATGTTGTAAATGGAGGTCACAAGTTCAAATCACCTGACTTACCCATGCCCCATGCTTGCCGGATTTGTGGGTGCACCTAGGGGTATAGTGGTAGTGGACAGGATTAGATCCCTGGACCCTGTGTCACATGAGTACCAGCCCCATCCCAGTTGTTGATTCCCCTAGTACACAAATACAATAAAATATGTATGGTAAAGTATAAATAATGTCATTGAGATATTGTGTACATGTATAAACGTACATACATATTATATTATATTATATTGTATAGATACTGAAGAATGAGATGATGGATAGTTTCTCCCAAATCCTTTGACAACTACTAACAGTGACAGAGACACCTTCAACGAGAGTCCATTTAAAAGGTGAGGCTATCTTAAAGTTATAAGTTAAATTTGGCATTCCCTTATTTGAAGGCTAGATAAATGTAGATGCTTTGGAGGAATGGTTAAATCTGTTAGAGGGTTTCTTCTTTGTTCAAAAAATTTCTGACAACAAAAAGTTCACCTTGCAGAAGGTATTACTTGAGATATATAAAAGGAGGACGGAGCTAAAATATATTCAGGTTGTCACCATGCTACTAACTACTCTTGCAGAAGGTATTACTTGAGATAGCTATAAGGTTTCTATAGTTTGTTGATATCATGGTGTTCTTGGGCATGTTGCAACTGAATATCTGCACAATTTCCAACCACAATAGAGCAATCAGATGAAACCCTCAAGACATCAATAAATACAAATGGCTCTCATTATGTTCTTAGGCATGTTGTGACTGAATTTATGCACGATTTCCAACCACATCAGAGCAATCAGATGAAACGCATGAGACATCAACAATTACAGATGGCACCCAAAAAAGGTCATAGTCCAATAGCTCAAACTTCACGCCATCCAAATTGTTATTTCCCTTTGAAATTGAAAGTGTATTTGGATTCAAAGGGAAAATTTTAAGGATCAATCATTTTCTTAAAGTGTAGAAACCTTGGTGAATCTTACAGATTCTTAAATTTCCAACCATAAAATACTGGGTGATAGTTTTCTAAAATGATTCAAATTTCTAATTATTTAATATAGTTTATGTACAAATTTTGATGATTTTTAGAGTAAATTTTTTTATCCCATGGAATTGGGTGAATCAATTTAGAAAAAAATGGAAATTTGTGGGTCTTATTTTGGGAAAAATGGTAAAACAATTAACCCTTGGGATAAATTTCGCCCCTAAAATTTTCCCTAATTTCGAAGTTGGGATGCCCCCATAGAATTGTTCTGACTGGCATTTCCCTTGTGTTTTGAAGGCGCGGAATGAAAGGGGGCTCTGGCTAATGCACAATATGATATAATAAGTCTCTTTAGATCAATATTTCTTCGAATAAGAGTTATGTCCATTGTAATTAAATCAATCACTTAGAAATTATTAGGCCTCTCAGATATTATAAATGACTTCCTTCATGTTCCAGGATCGATATGCATAGTTTTCAAAAGATTGTGAGTTGTAGTTGAAACCAATCAAAAATCAATCGCGTCGTCTTCCTAGGATGGAGGAAGGAGAACAGAATGAGCAGGCTCTAGAAGGCGCACATGGATACATTTTTTAATTCATGTTTTTACTTACAACCAGGAAGAGAATGCTCATCGAGTTCGATCCTATTGCATCTTGAGGGTCATTCTTGGCAGGCGGGGTGGTTCCTCTAGGGTTTATAGTGGTAGCTAACGGGATTCGACCCTGTGTCACGTGAGTATGATACTTCCTTCGTTGTCGATTCCCCTAATGCAAAAAAAAGGAAGAGAATGCTCATATCCCGATATGTTTAGGTAGAAGTATGTACCCAACAACATGTCCACAAACAATGAATAGGAAGCATCATCAATTGGTGATTTCAAACAGATGAGGAGGATGGCTCACCCGACATCGGAGGGTGAGGAGGAGGTGAATTCAATTTAGGAGGTAACTTGTCGCGATGTAAGTTGGAGAACCGATTTATTCCCAAGTAGACAAGCACATTTGTTGAATACGATGCATTGCCAATAGGGAAGCTAGAATATTACATTACATGTGGAGCATCAAAATAAATGGGTCATATTAATATAACTTTAGAACGTTTTGAAGCAAAAACTAAAAATAATTCATAATTTTTACCAATATTATAATTCATAGAGAATTGCAAAACTAAAAATAACGAATTATCTATGAAATTAATAATTATCTGTTAAATTACAAAGTTAAATTGTGTAACCAAAATCAACTATACATAAAGACATTCGAATGATATTTGATGCAGTAAGATATATATTGGTTACAGAACTTCGGTCCTATTATTGAAGCGGAGAACTTCATATAAGAGATCCAAGGGACCCTATTTGAAATCCTTGTACTTCATATAAGAGATCTAAGGGACCCTATTTGAAATCCTTCTATAAGGCATAGCCTGTTAATGTATAAAAACTCTCTTGCAACACTCAGTTGACACTTTTCGAAAGCCAATATTTGAAGTTGAGAATGTCACAATCTAGACTAGCTATTTACAAAGCTATGATAATCAACTAGATCTAAAATTTTACAGTAGGCACTAATCCTTCTGTAACTACAAAAAAATTGAGATATCACCAAAGAAAACTCAATATATCTGCAGACAGAGTTTGAAATATCTTAACATAAAACTACAACTACTTAAATAATTCATAAGTATTATTTTAATAAAAATGTATATCCCCCCAAAAAATATATATTTACTAGATTGACTCTTAGGTCGAAAATACAATTAGCCATTAGCAATGAATATAGGATGAGTGGTAATCCAAATGTTTGGGTTGGGGTTGTTATGAAAAATTATCTATCAATTTATAGAGTTTTACCTTAAACAATACTCCCATTCATATACAACAAATGGTGTCTCGCCAGTTTCAGTTTTATGTGAATAACGCATGCCATATAATGACAAATTAGTTAATGATAAAGATCATATACAAAATCTCAATACAATTGTGTAAATATCAAGATGATTGATCATTAATAGGTGCTAGTCTGCGATTTACTAAATTGCAACAAGATATTTATTAACACAATCACATTTTTAAAAGTGGTTGATATATGTCGATCGACGTCGTTTTCCACCATTTTTTAATATAATGGCACCAATCGACATATATCAACCACTTTTAAAAATGTGGTTCTGCTAGTTGACAACCAGTGTGCTGGAAGGATTAAAGAATAATTATTTTTTTTCCAGCGAAAAAAACTACTATTGATATTCAATATGAATCAAATAGTACAATGAAGATTCTTGATTCATAACAATGAATCATAAACTGTTCCAGCAAGAAATGTCTGGAAAGCATGCCAAATCGAGAACAACTAAAGATGACATCAAAACTCAGGATGGGAGCATAGAGCACAATGCGTATAACATACATATGGCAGGACATAAAAAGAAACAAAAAACCATAACCAAGACGAGGAACCGATCAGTCAAGAAAGTAAATGGAGCCACAATCCAGCATGTTTTTGTCAGTAAAGAATAATTATTATGATTAAAAAGTTAATTAAAGAAATAAGATAACAAAATTAAAGAATAATTATTATTATTATTATAAAAATTATGATAATTATTATATAAAAATATCTATAAATAAAAAATTAAATAATCAATAAAAATAAAAAGTTAATTAATTTCTACAAATAAACAAATATGAATAATAAAAATACAAATATGGGTTGGGTTAATTTTATTTAGATGAAATAAAATAACAAAATTAAATCAAATCAAATAAATAAATATCTGCGTTTGATTTTGTAGTTGACTTTGGTCAACCAAGGTTTTTGTAGTTGACTATGGTCCACCATGGTCGACTATGTTTGAACATGGTTGACTAAGACCAGCCATAATTAACGTTGTGTAACTATTATTTGACCATGGTAGATTTTAGTGAACCATGGTTGACTATGGTTGACTTTAGTTCAACATGGTTGACGATGGATGACTTTTGTTGGCTAAGGTTGACCATGTTTGACCATCATTAACCATGGATGATAGAGGGTGTCAAATGATGGTTCACCAAGTTTGACCATAGTAAACCATTGTGAGTATTTTTTATGCACGGTTGACATTAGTTGACCATGGTTGACTATTTCAAGTTTGGTTAAATGTGGTTCAATTCAGTGAAACTTGGTCAATGTGCATTGCTTACTCTAGTAATATTGTTGACCAACGAACTATGATTGAGCATAGTTAACCATGGTTCACTATTATTGACAATGGTTGACTGTGGTTGATTATGTTCAATTATGTTTTTCGATGGTTGAGTTTGGTTGAGTACAGTTGACCATGGTTGATCATGCGTTATTGTGATTGACTATAATTCAACATGTTTGACCATCGTGGAAATAATTTATGATGGTGGAAATTAAGTCTATTTCACCAGTGCACATTTTTTAATGTGTTTTCTTTTGAAATTATATTCAAAATAAATTTAATTCATGGATACATGGATAATGCCTAATTAGATATGATATTGCAAATTACATTATTGTGATCAAGTATATTTCATAGTAGCAAAATACGGCTGTATTGGCAGTTGTTGTACGGAAATTCAAACCAGGTTAAAAATATGACGAACATTCGAGATGATACGGGTCCAGTACAGTCAACTATTTATTTACCCAATTTTGAACAAACTGAATTGGAATTGAATTCATGTTGATACAATAAAATATAAAACTCCAAAGCATGGCAGATTAATAAAAAGATTTATTTAAGAGAAAAAACTTTTAAATACTTTTTTAATTTAGTGTTAGTGTTAGACTTATATCGGTTGCGTTATTATTATTACATGTAGTTTTTTTATTTAAGTTTTATTTTATTACATGTAGTTTTTTTTATTCAAGTTTTATTTTATATCATTGTTATTTTAATTTTACATTTTAATATTTATTATTTATCAAAAAGTAAATTTATGTAGTTTTTTTGTTTTCATTTTTTAAGTCATTTTATATAAAAATAGATTTGTGTAGTTTTAAGTTTTATTTTTTAAGTTTTCAATTAAAAATGAATGAGATGTTAAAATTTGGAATGATTATATATAATTTTATTTATTTTTTTAAATTAAAATTGCATTTTTTTGTATTTATAAGATGTCTACTCTCGTATTCTAGTCGTACTTGATTTTTTTATTACATATTTTTTCCGTATCATATCCGAATCGTTTTCGAATCCGTACTCGAATCTTGCTACTATGGTATATTTCATTATTGAAAAAATTTAATGTCTAAATCAAATATCTCATCATAAAAAATTAATGTAATTACACCGTAGGCGTTTCACCAACGAGAAGCATGAGCATCCACGTCTGCTAGATTCCTCGCTTATAGAGAGAATGGAATCCTACCACATGTTTTCCGCTTTGGCCCCAGAAATTTCTGACTGTTACAGCTTGCACTTTCTCTGCAGGAGAACTCCAAAGGCTCCAGCCAATAAAGCTTTTACTGGGTTGGCCATTGATTCAGTCTTTTGTGCCTGGTCATTTTGCGGCCAAGCCCATACAATCTCTTGAAGAGCAGGCATTAGCTAGGCGAGGAAATTTTCATATTCAGGTCTATCGCCATATGTTTTACGCACATCCACGCCGTATATAAACGCCACTACTTCTTGCGGGTATTGTTACTATCTTGTTGTTTGCATGAAGACCACCATGAAGACCACGAAGAAGCCTTTTTATCCTTGAAGCTGGTTTTAAACCATGGAAAGTAGCCTTTCTGAGCTTTAAACACATCAACCAAGCAATTTCACGAGATTCTTGTGCTGAACCCGACTGATGAGATTTACTTCATTCATAAATTCATTATCTCCTTTCCTTGAACCTATATTCAACCCTTTAACTGCAACCTCTCTATAATCGGGTAGAACCCCAGCAGATCAATGAAGTTCAAAATTATTTATATTCTTCATTATGTGTGATTTGTAGCTGCTACCTGCAAATATCTAATTCAATTGAAATTTGAAATCAAGTTTGTTCTCTGGTTTAAAATTGGAGGTAGCCTCTCTTAAAATCTCATACTTGAAAATGAGTCTCGGATTGGCTATAGTAGGCAATAAACTAATTTCTCCATCGTCACTTGCGAAAACAATTCGTCTATTGATCTTGTGTAAGGGAACAAGCGAACAGTTCACTAGATAAAAGCTAATAAGGTGAACACTGAATGATTTAGCAATTATGGAACCTCTGAGTTGAGAAATGTGTAACCAACATTTTGAACGAGAGAGATAATGATAAATTAGGCCTACGACTGCAATTAATCCATCTGCACCGACTACTATGCCCAGAGTTATCGCAAGCACATTTGTTGTTTTGTGTTCTGGTTGTGACAACCTATCATTACAAATTTTGTCTATTCAAGAAGCCAGACGACTAGATCACCTTCTCGAAAGAAATGAACGCACATGATATAAGAGTTGCATCTCGGGGATCTCGCTATTAATACAATAATCTTGTCAACCGATAACACACAATTAGCGAAATTCGACTGTGATGCACTTCGACTGATGGACACATGTAATACACTTTTCTTTCATGCAATCGATTGTTAGAATGATAACTGCACAATAATACGCCAAACCTTGGATGTTAGAATGCTCGACCTCGACCCGTCGTGACTCTTCAACCCCGACAGCTTATGGGTTCGACATTAACCTGTGACTCCCATGAGACATGAGGAATGGACTGGTCGGATTTAATTCGACTAAAGTGGTCGGCTGCTAAGGAAGTGGTCGGGCGTCGACTGCTATGGCATAGCCGACAGGCGACTGCACAAGTCGATGAAGAGTGGTCGGAAAACTATTTGTCTGGTTAGTGCCAGGTCGGCTTCACGTTCAGGTCAACAAAAGCATGCTTTCTTCACCTGGACGAGGGATTTCAAAAATAAATCATACGGTCGTTGATTTCTAACATTCCCCATAAGCTTCCTGTGCAATTAAATTTCACATGTGCTGTCTTTGACACTCCTGGTAGGGTTTTCATCGTTTCCCATATATATCTTTTCATTTTGATGATGATTCCCATGCCGTCTAGAGTCTGACATAACTCCAAAAATTGTCTCCCAATGTGGGAAATCGCAAAGCTCCTTCATTCCACGACAATCTGCCATATCAATAGCTTCTTCTTCCAAGTATTTCCAGTGTTATGTTCATTCAAGTGCGGAATTCATCTTGAGAAAAACTTCTTCTTCGTGTAAATAAATTCCCTTTTATTTTCCCTTTCTTCGATTTAACTGTTAAAACCTCAATGACCTAGTCGTTTCTGACTAACAACTTGCAAACTCGACAGGTTCACCTTCGACAAGTCTCGATTAAACTTTGACAATCCAACAAAATTGACAGGTTCCTCTTCGACCCGTCACGGCTCGACTTCGACAACTCAACCCCGATAGGTTGTGGGTTCGACATGACCTCGACGGATTCTGAACTTTCTCGACCCAATTAGCAACTTTACAGAATTTCCTGTCGTCGTGCTAACTTCCTATCACTTCCTGCCTCTCGACGATATGGATTTGCCACAGTCGATCTTCGACAAGATCTATTAGAATTTCATACAGAGGTTCATTATCATATGAGGTAATGCCATTTGGATTTCCAGGCATTGCACTTAGGAGTTCTTGTGGAAAAGCCCCAGAAGATGCATGGTTTCTCTATTTATGATATCAGGTATTAGGGAATCTAAGGGAACTACTCTTTTTGTTATAATCAATAAGAACCTGATGCTGATTATGGCGAAAGTTGTTGTTGACAGAGGTTTTCATATCTGTAACATGGGGCTTATGATGGCAGTGGAAGGGAAAAACTGATGCTGGCATTTGACAGTTCGAATCCATTTATTTTGGAAATACCACAGGTGAGTCCTCATTCTCTTCTTCATGATTGAGACATCAATCTAATTCTGCCATCAAAATAATTAATCTTGTGTGTTTGTATGGTTGAACCTCAAGCTTAAGCATGGAAAACGTAGCTATTTTTGTTAATCACCAAAAGATCTAAAAAAAAAAATTACTGAAAGATTATTTTTTGAATTAACTGAATCTGTTTTTAATGAGATGCATTAAGACTTTCTTTGTTCAAGCCCACTCCAACACATGAAAACTGGAGCATCTTACTCAGCCTGTTCTTGCCGCATATTTAATTGTGAGCTTACGCTTTTTTAAGGTGGGAAATTGAGATGTTATCCATCATTAAATATGTATGCCCAACGCAAGTTGGATACTTTTTCTTAATCCAAAATTTAATGGACTATGTCTAAAAGAATCTGGTAGGGTTAATTGGGTAGTTTAGTGTTGGTAGGGATCTATCTTGCCCAATTGGTTCTTTGTAGAACTAAGGCCTTAAATGAGGGTAAAAGTTGGGGTTGTTGGAAAAAGCAAGTTTAACTCTCCCATGGCAGAAAATGGCATAGCCATTGCAGTTGAGTAAAACACACATACTGAAACTGGTTTCTATTTTGATAAGAATGCCATATGGTGGTGATGTATGATGGCTTCTTCGAACTGATACGTGGATCTAAAATATTTTTTTTTGAATTGTTTTTGCTTTTATCTTTTGACCAAACAAATGTTACATAGAAATTATTTATCACGAGGAAGTAAAACTATTGTTCTAATATTTTTGTGGAAAACACCTAATATCCTAAACGGACATGCATGCGTTGATGAGAAGTTGCATGAAATTTTCCTCTAACCTTCCCTTTTTACTTTATTGTGATGCTCGGAAGAAGTTTGAAGTTTCCCTCCTTGCTTTAATTTGATGTGTCAATGAAATTTCAATTATATGCAGGAGTTTGGAATAAAATTCATACACCAACGGGGCCCTTGCCCAAGATATAGCAACTACACATACCAACACTCTTGGTCGTCGAAGCTTGCAAAACTATGCTTGTGCACAAGAGGAATGATAAAAAAATATTATTTTCATTCCTAGTTTTTTTTAGCTTTCAAATTATTAAAGAGATTTGCTGCAAATTGTTTTCTTAAAACCTGTTCAAAAATTCAACTTGTCCATTCAACCAGTCGGATGGCTCAGACAAAAAGTGCCAAAGCAGTTGGAGTCCGACCACCTCAGTCGATGAGCAAGACAACTTGTCCAGTGGAAATGCAGTCGACCACTCCTGTCGAGCTGACCACTCCAGTCGCTATACATCCGACCAATACAATCTAAGTCACCATCGACCAGTGAGATCCAATTAAATGTTGAAACGACCTTGTTGAACTGATTATCTGGAAACTGTGATGAAAGATGAAGTAAAGTTATAAACATATGTGTGTGAAACATTGCTCGAAACTGTCAGCGGAGACCGACCATTCTTTCAACAAAAAGTTGATCTCTCGCTTTTAACTATTCAAATGAAATATACAATTTCAACACTGATTCAAATATGCTTCATCAATTTTGAATATATAAGACTTTAAACTCAAATTTAATTTAATTTTTTAAAAACACAATTAAATTATAAATTTAATTTTAATAACACTAACTTTGAGAGATAAGATTGAAAAGAAAAAGAAAGAAACTTTGAATAACTAAAAGTTTAACTCAAACTTCATAATTTATTTTATAACATTTTATAATGACATATCACTCATAAAATTTATCTTTATGACATTTTAAACTTAAGAAACAAATCAAGATGGACCAAGGAATTTCCACTCTATTCAAACATGTTTACTATGAATACTTTCATTCGTTCCATAAACCCTAATGATACAGTACCAACTTAAACATCTTACCTCGTACGAGAAACGAGCATAGTTTCTCAACAGCAGTGGATTCCTGGGATTTGCCTCTAATATTTTCGTGTAATAACCATCTAGATCGCCTCCTCCTTCACTACCATAAAAATATTCTCCTTCTCCAGTGCCTGCAAACCCACCGCCGACACCCATCATATATGTTTCAAACAACATATCGGAAGTGGCACATAAAATGGTATAATATGCTTGGTCAATACTATTTTGGTCGATGGTCATCTTATTACAGCTGAGTTATCATTCGAGGCGCTAAGCGTTTTTTCGAAATTCCAATGGCTCCAATGGTTCCAATGGCCTGTCGGAGCTTCCGTTTAGTATAACTGATCTGGCATGCCGAGAATTTATAGATTTACTGTCATCATTGTCTATTATCAATTATTGTGCAGATCTAGTCAATAACGTAGCGTCTATGAAAGATTTAAAGTTATCAACTAGAGATCATCTTATCACGGGATTTCGTTTGAAGTTGAAAAATGGTTGCAACTTTGCCACGATCATATGTTAAGTTAGTTGGAGAAAATCACTGAGGATTGAGCAGAGACCGTTATGAATTTTTTACCATGACAATTCAGTGCAGATTACTCATCACGTTCAATTAAAATCATGATTTGTGCATCGCGTCACCTGTTTGAAAATACCAAATCGGGGAGAATTCTAGATCTACCATTATTCATCAGCCTAAGAGATTTCCAAAATCACAGAAAACACAAACAATCCACTGAATCCCATCATCTCTGCTCTCTTCTGCATACACGAAGGTGCTGCAAGTTACATGCTCATCAGCGAGGTATCAAGTTTGTTGAAAATATTGTTCTTCGTTATCACATCACCAGTTTAGGGTAGCCCAAAAAATCACTGGCAATCAACGCATAACCTCATCATCTTGAAGAGATAAGTACGCCTCTGCATGAGGGAATTCGAAGCTCGCCAGAGATTCTGTAGGAAAAGTTCACTCAATTCATAGGATTTTGATAAGAGAAGTTCTCTTTTGGATCTGCGAGCTTCCTGGGGGATCACCAACATGTTTGCTTTGATTTTTCTATTTTGATTTAGTTTTTAGTTATTTACTTTATTTCTCTTCAAATTCTCTGCTTACTTTGGTTTCTTTGAAAATGTGGGAAGAGATAGCGCGGCAATGTTCCAAGGATTGCAGATCACTGAGGGCATTGGGAGTCCGTCATGTCACTGAGATAACTAATGCGTCCTTAATTTTACAAATCTAAAAGGAGAGAAGGATCAAATCGGTCAACTCATTCATGAACTGTAACCAGAACTTAATCAGTTTGCAAAAGAAGGAAAATCATCTTCCAACTGTCGATCTTCAACAAGATCTATCTCGGTTGCCGATCGTAATGGAATCAAATGCACTATTGAGACTGGTTGTCTAGACAAATCAATTTCCTTTAAATGTATTATCGGTCAACAATAACTGTTGTTTTATAAAGAAATGGAAACAAATACACTATTGCCACTGGTATTCTTGACAAATTAATTGCCTCTAAACGGTATTATCGATCAACAATAATGGTTGATTTATAGAGTTAATTGTTTTATATTCTTGACAAATCGATTGCCTCTAAATAATAATGTATTTATCTCTTGTAGCTAAACTTTGTGAGAATCTCTCTAGATTCTTTATAAACTAATATGAGAAATAAATATTGAGGATATGCATTTGTGCAATGGGGTATTGAAGGTGTCTTTTTGATGTAACAAATGCACACCTGCACCCCTAGAGCAGTGGATGGAGAAGGTATGTACGGGTGACAAATAAACACCTTCACTTCCTTAATAATCAGAGTGAAGGTAAGCAACCGGATTAGTCGAATCAAAGCCGACCATTCCAATGTGGACTACACATTTCATCCGCTCGGAAGTTTATAGAATGGAGAATCCAACTAGAACAGTCGTTATTTCATTGACAACTGAGATATTTTATTGACTATAAACTCCTCAATCAGTACAGTCAACCTGTAATTTGGTTGTTTGGAGATATATCTACGTACACAATCCACACCTATCACGTTCGATGGTTGCTATCTAATCTATCAACTGACAACATCTACCCTTAGTTATTTCAGGTTATGAAGAAACAACGATGTCAACCACGCTTATGATGTTACTTATGATCGGAGACACTATCTGCACTAGTTGTCAACAGGTGGAGCCGACCAGCGCTTAGCCCGACCACAAACGATCAGTCGACAAGGTGTAGTCGACCATCGGCTGGTCGAAGTCTTGTTTCCTTTTGTTTTATGGTGACCATATTGTGAAGTTCAACAGCTGGAAAATATTGGTAAGGTCGATGTTGTAACTACTCCACGAGTTATTTCATGGTAAATATGACAGTCGCACGTAAATCACACGAAGATGTTTGACTTTTAAAATGGTCAGGTCGAGATGGTCTAGCCTTTAAAAATTGGTCGACTTTTAATTATGTGGTCGGGATGGTCGACACCTTATTTGGTCGACATAGTGTTTATAACTGACGGAGAACCTAAACACTAAAATAACTGCAGAACTTGGGAAGCATAAGAAACAAGGGAGAACCTAGGAAATAATCGTGGAGTTGGTTTGGCAAGAATAGGTAGAGATTGTAGGTCCCAATCATTCTTTGATTCTTTGAGATTGCTTATTCATGGCAACTAGGGGAATTATGTATTATGGGCATCTAGCAATATTTGATTAAGCCAACCGACTATTGTCATGAATCCGTCCAACCATTAAGCCGACTATATTCATTAAGCCAACTGAATATAGGCATCTAGCAATATTCATTAAGCCGTCCGACCATTTTGATGGAGGTTAAGCCATTTTGATGGAGGTTAATGCCTGTGCTTATGTTTTTCTTCCTTCTAACTTTCCTCTTTTCCTAGCGGCGTTCATTATTGCCCCTAAAGAGGCAAATGCTATTTTATAATGATGGAAATTAAATCTACTAATTTTCATTATTGTGATCAAGTATATTTCATTATTGAAAAGTTTTTATATCTAAATCAAGTATATCTCATTATAAAAAATTAATCCAATTAAAAATAGATGTAATTTATAACGGTGGAGATTAAGTCTATTTCACGTAAATGAAGAGCACTAAAACCTGAGAGTGTAGACCTTAAAATACATGTTATTCTCTGAGGCATCTATCGATTTAAAGCATGGCAAAATGAATGACAATAAACACCGTTGCCGGGGAACGAACCCGGGTCACCCGCGTGACAGGCGGGAATAGTCACCACTATACTACAACGACTACATATTGAAATTCAAGGTGCGTGTATCCAATTTATCATATGTTGATTCATTATCCAAATTTGAACGAACGGTAGCGGTTGGAGGGAGCGAGTTCATTTACGTTGAATGATCATAAATGTTCTGACTGCCTTTAATGTTACATAAATCGATGATCTTAAAAATATAGAATTTGGAGAAACTGCCGTATTCTAGCAATCGATTGGTCATCTAAATGTGTTGACTTTCAATAATTTCTTCCTATTTAGAGTTGTTTTCGTAAGTTTTGGAAAAAATTATATTAATTTTAATTTTTTTTAAATAAAAAATGTTATTTGAATTTTTAAAATTGGATATTCTAAATCTTTGATTGGCCAAGAAGTTTGATATGACAAAATACCTATGCTGGGAGGTGACATTTTCTTTAAAAATAATACTATTAAAATTAAATAAAAATTAAAAAAACTTAAAATTTACACATATCTCCATGCATTAAAAACTATTTCAGTTGCATTAAAAATTGGTTTCAAATATAGGCTCTCGATTTTATGCTCTGACATGCATCATTATTATTTTACTATGACTCCAATCAATGGCCGAAAGTGACGCATTTATTTGACATCCATCATTTTCTTGTTTGTGTGTTGCTTTGCATGAAAGAAGTAATATTTCATGCCTTATTGCAGTCACATATTAAAATATTTCACATATTTTAACCACCAGTGAGGAGAGCCTTAATTCACATTAATTGTATTCCATGAGTTTCGATCACAGCCCGATGTAAAGATGAAAGCAGTACCTTATTTCACTTTAATTGCATTTGGCCGGAAGTGACGCATTTACTTGACATCCATCAAGAGTTTCGATCACAGCCGGATCGTAAAGATGAGAGCAGTACCTTATTTCACTTTAATTGCATTCCAGGAGCTTCGATGGCCGCCTGTTGAAGATTTATTGCTAGTCATTCGGTGTTTTATTTCAAGCTAACAAGGTATCTAGAAGTTTCTCTTACGTATTTGTTGGGAGTTCATCTAATCAAACGTGGTGTTTTATTTCATACTCTAGTCGCTGAGAGAAGAAGAAGGTATCCATAGATTTCAGAAGTTTCTCTGCGTTCGTTTTATTTCATACTAGTCGTTGAGGGAAGAAGAAGGTATCCAGAAGTTCCAGAAGTTTCTCTGCGTTGGTGTTTTATTTCATACTCTAGTCACTGAGGGAAGAAGAAGGTATCCAGAAGTTTCTCTGCGTTTTTTTGCTGTGAGTTTATCTAATCAAATTGAGTTGAGTTGAGGCGTTGTTTTTCTCTGCGTTTTTTGTTGTCAGTTTATCTAATCATTCTGAGCTGAGTTGAGGTGGTGTTTTTTTACTGTGAGTTCATCTAATCCAACTGAGCTAAGGCTAGAGGGATATTGACTGCTTGTGGATATTAAGATGTAAGTGAGTGGACAACACTGCTAAAATCTAAAAAAAATTCTACCTGGTCTGTCAAAATTTAGAGGATTTGGCTTAGCTGGTCTATCAAAATTTAGAGGATTTGGCTTAGTTAATTTGTTTTCTTTGACAGTGAGGAAAGATGAATTTTGTTGAGACCTGGTTCCTAGACGATCAGTGTTCTACAGTTTTGCAAGTGCTAAGAAGCCAAACATACAACTGCTTTGCATATAGGTGTGTACCTTGTTTCACATAGAACATATGGCAACTTATTTTACTAATTGTTTGGACATTTTTTGTCTAGATGTTATATTGCTGTTATTGTGGCATCTATTGTTTTTTTCTTATATTTTTTGTTAGGGTTTCTCTCTCCTAGATGTAGATTTATTCCCAGCTAACCGGAGAGAATATTCAGAAGGGCAGTTGTGACTGTAGCTAGCTAAATTGGCATTCTGTAGCTTCCCAGTGTTCTCTATTTCCTTTAAATAGTGCATGCTAATGCGCAGATTCTGGTTCTCAGAGCCATGCAACAACAGAATCCAAAAGGTTGCTCTGATTTGCGAAATGTCCGCTTACTGGGGTCACAGGGGCTGTGTGGAGAAACCGTGGAGTCCTCGGTATGGGGGCGTGAAGAATACTTCATCATAAATAGAAGTATATGTGTTAAATATCATATATTAAGATTTGAACTGCCGGAAGTCGTGGGTTGTTGGTGAGTTCCTGTGAAGCGTGAGGTGAGCCTTCGTCAATCAATCAAGCAGAGCGGGAAAACTCTTATGGCTTCTGGCTTTCACTTGAACAACTCCCAGGAGATAGCGGAAGGGTTTGCTGCACTATCTCCTGGGCTCGACCAGAGGGAGAGGGGAGGAAATTGCACGTTTATTCCTTATGAATTGCGATGCTCATGTAGACTTTCTTTTTACAATGTTTTAAAAAAGAGAAATCAGGATCTTTAATTTAAAAGGGGTTATATTTAAGGGGGGGTTAACTTATATTTTAGGAGGTGTACACAGGCTAGGGGCTTCTTTTAAAGCACGATAAAGTTTTTGTTGGAACTAGTTGCCGAATGATATTATTTATGATATTATGTTCGAGCAAGTTTGCTTACTAAATTCCAGAATACCTGTTTCCAATAATGCTATAAAAAGAAGGCTATATAGTGCGTTCTATTGTTGGTTTATCTGGTCTTTTGTATGGGAGCATTTTTGCTCTAATTTTTCATTTTTATTAAAAATAGTTTGGACTAATTGCGATGGTTTAATGGAGGGTGCGCAAGCAGGCGAGACCAAAGGGAGAAATAGTTTGGACTAATTGCGATGGTTTAATGGAGGGTGCGCAAGCAGGCGAGACCAAAGGGAGAGGGAAAAATGCATGTTTATTCCTTGCGAATTGCGATGCTCATGTTGACTTTCTTTTTTTATGATTTGACCAAAATATGAAAAATACTTCGTAATTTATGACAAATTTTTCTATACTCCACTGTAAATTGCAACAATGACTCTTCAGCACTGGATTATGCAAATGAAATCTTATCGGCATCCTCTGCATGTGTGAAACTTAATCTCCAATTCCGTCATGGACGTCGAAGTAAATGCAAGGCTGGCGAATCTGGCTTGGGTGATCATGCTGTCAATCGATTCGTTACCATAACTTCCCATGAGTCGTTAGCATTAAAATTTGACGTCATCCCCAGTTATGCAGCATTAAATTAAGTTATCCAACACATCAGCCATTAAATAAAATCGCCAGCTTTCGCTTCATTCATTTATTGATCATTCATTTTATTTAGCAGTTTACACTTTGCTGATGACTGAAACCAAATTGTAGGATGCTAAAGAACCCATTAGCTTACAGAGTGCTAACGAACCCCCCCAACTCAAGGGTTGGTCGTCCTCGGGCAACTTAATATAGGCAAGAACGGCCCCGGAAAAGTAAAAAGGATAGGCTGAGGTGTGGATAAAGGGCGAGAAGCAGTGCGATGAAATCTGGTGGGTGAATAAAAAATAGTCATCACAGTTGTTCTAAAGAATGAAACTTGCAATGAAGAAATGCTACTCTATTTTGAAGGCAGCGATTACTTCAATAACACTTAAATGTTGTGCTTTTCCATGTAATTCAGACACAAACTCCTCCTTGGTAAAAGGTTTCTTTTCAATATTTACCCTGTGGCCATTGATTAGGAGTGGAGTCTTGTCTTCAAAAATGGTACGAACTTGAACGGAGCCGTTGCTGAAGAGTGTGTAAATCTCATAGGGACCAAGCCATTTAGTTTTACGCTTACCCTTTAAGTCTTTCAATCTGGAATCATAGAGTAGTGCCCAATCACCAACTTGGCATTGTTTTGTCTTGAAGAAGCGGTTATGCCAACGAATTCATTGACGTTTCACTTCTGTATGAAAAAGTGCATGTTGTTTAATCTCATCTAAGGCATTTAGCTGGTATATCCACTATTTTTGTGCTGCAGAAAGCTAAAGCCCTAGCTCTAATGCTGTCCAAAGAGTGTTAATTCAATTTGATGGGCAGAAAGAAAGGCTTGCCATACACCAGCTTATAAGGAGTGAAACCAGTGGTAGTCTTCCAAGTTGTGTTATAGGCCCAAACTGCTTCAACAAGTTTGTTGGCCCAGACTTTTTTATGAATCACTGTTCTTGTAAAGAAGTTCTCAAGCTCTTTGTTGATAACTTCTACTTTTCCATTTGCCTGTGGATGGTAGGGAGTGGAATTTCTATTAAAAACTTTGTATTGGTCAACAAAACTTTTCATCAGCTGTGAAGTAAATTAGGGTCCCTAATCTGTCACTATCTCCTGTGGAACACCGAATTTACTGAAGGTATCTTATTCATACAAGAACTCAACTACCCTTTCTTCCTTGGCATTTGGCAGTGCCTTGACTTCCACCCACTTTTTATATAATAGGTACAAACCAACAGAGAATTTTTTATTTGAAAGAGGGTCACTTGGCCCAACAAAGTATAATCCCATTTGTAAAATCGTTCCAAGGACACTTCTGGCTGCAGAGACATTTAATCCGGGCTGGAGGCTTATACACATAGGAAAATGTACGAGTTGATCATTGACCCTACAACCAAGGGAACCTGTTAGCATATTGAACAGTTAGAGTAACTGCACCTAAAGTGTAAAACAATGTGGGCTAAGTTACAGAGGCATGGTTACATAGTAGCAGTTCCTGAGGAGAGGGCCCAGTAAGAAATAAACCAAGTTTGGGAGTAATTTTATATAATTTACGTGAATACCCTAGCGATTGACAGTATGGAGAAGATGGAATAAGTGTTAACCCTAATATTATGATAAGATGCCTTGGAAGATGAGAATAAAAGGTTAAGAAACCTTGTAAGGAAGCTGGCATACAAAGCATAAACTTTATTTATGGTGGTCAGAATGATGAAGAGTCACACCGATGCCGAGATGATAGTCGTAATCAAAACTACCCCACAAATGGAGCACATCACAGAGATGATAGTAGTAGAGAATGCCCCAAAAATATAAGAAGCCATCATGGGATGGACCCTAGGGTTTGTTGACTTCAACCAGTTCAAGGATGCAAGAGAAACCGTGGAGTCCTCGGAATATTGCATTAGCACTGATGATAGCTGGGTCACAACATACCATCGTTGGTACTGGGCTCACACAAATTGCGTGCAGGCAAGCCTCCATGGTCTTTGCATGCATATTAAAGCATTGTCGTTTAGCCTCTTTGAAGCACCGCGAAAAAGATAAACAAACTCTGAGCATATGATTAGTAAGACAAGTTGTGCAACATCTCTTGCTATTAAATTTGAGAGGTATAGACATCCTACTCTTACTGTGTGCACCGAACCTACTGATTCCCTAATTGACTCCTTCCATTAGCTTTTAAGTGCAAATAAGCTAGTCACCATATAAATGCAAAGCGTATATTTATTTGAAACAACAAATCCAATATATACAAAACTGAAGATGTTTTCGAGGAGAAATCAAAACAACAATTCAAGTATATACAAAACTTATGATTTTTATGAGGAGAAATCAGATGGAATGCATTCCATGCCTGTAAAACTGTCGCAGTTGAAAACACTTGGTCATGGATCCATGTTTTCAACTCGTTTTCCATTCCCAGTAGCTACTGCTCCTCCTCCATCTTGGTCTCGATGGTGCCATTTTCATGAGAACTCGGAACATAGGACTCATTGCCACTGCCTCAGGACTAGGCTGATCTCTAGTGTCATCATGATCTTCTTCATTTTCATATATCTTTCGGAGTGTATCAGGCTTACTCCAACACATTCCAAAAATCATAATAATATGAAGTCAATATGAATTTGTGCAGAAGACATGGTCTCTGCCACGTTTTTCATTTGCGTGTCTTCAAATGATGGCCATAAGGCAATTCTCTTGCTTGGCACCTTGCAATTTATTCTTCCTGCTCATTTACAAAATGTTTAAACATCTTCTCTGAGGCTTCATGCATCTTCATTGCACCGGAGTCTCCCAAACTTTTAGCATTAAAAACCACGTTGTTATCTTCTAACAGCCTTGTTCCCTTGCTATTCATCTCTTGTATAATTGCAGCTTTTCGGTTTGCTTGTCATAACTTGCAAGGTGCAGGAAATTTGTGCAGAAGACATGCTCTCTGCCACGTTTTTCATTTGCGTGTCTTCAAATGAGGCCATAAATTTATAGATAGTGTACATTTGGCAAAGATAATTGATTTGTGCAAAAGACATGCTCTTTGCCACGTTTTTCATTTGCGTGTCTTCATCATTATTTGCATGTCTTCAAATGCTGGCCACAAATTTATAGATAATATACATTTAATACTCTGTATAAGATTAAGTATTCATATATTTCGTTTGACTTAATACTCTTCCAACAATTTATTAATATATTTGTTAACATGCTATATTCTTTGTTTTGATTTCAGAGTATTCTATCTTCCAGAGTACGTATAATCATCTACAATATTTTGTTTGGATTTGCTTTTAAATATTTTTAGTATAATAAGAAATCTTTTTAAAAATTTAGATATACTTATACAATTATTCAAAAATATTATCTAAATCGTTCATAAAATTATTATGTTTTTAAATCTAAATGTTACTAAATAATAATATAATAAAAAATTGCAATGTAAACTATGAAATGCTATAATAAAAGCCTACAACACTTATTTCAAAATATTTATACATTCAACCATGATTACATTATTTATCATTTATTATTAAATTTGTCTCTACAAAGCTTAATATATTTCAAGGCTTTAGTCTATAAGTAGGAAACGTTACAGTGCGAAGAAGATAGATTCGAACGGGTTCTACGAAATATATATGTTGCTCAACGCCGCGGCTGGCCTAACTGATCTTTGCTTGCTCAAGATCTTTTCAATGGCTTTAGTGATTATTGATGATCTAAATTGTTTATAAAAGTGTTAAAATTTTATATTAGCCACATGTCAAATTTTGGAAAAATTATGTAAATTTTGGTAGTATTATATATATATATAATGATAATGATAATAATGATGATTGTTTGTTAATATAATTATATGAAAGATTTTGTCAATTGAGTGTAAATAGGGTAGTTGGGAGGAATGTTGTTATCCTTCCTATCCGGGTTTAAATCTTGCTTTATGACACATGTTTCCTGGGAACCTACTTTCTATGTAATGATTGTAAATCTGGCCGTTCCTTGATTTTTTATAGTTTATTTTTATTTTAGTATTTGAGTAATATTAATTTCTTTTATAACTAACTAAAATAAAAAGATATTTTTAATCTTTTACCTACATTGGTGATTAATTACTTATAATATTTTAATTTTATATGTATTATTCTCACATCACAACTTATCTTGTAAATAATAAAAGCATTTTTTATTATATAAATTAGAATAAATTTGATAAAAAACAATAAAATCATAAATAAATGAAGCCAACAAATACAACCATATAACAATATAAAATTTAAAATATAAAAATTTAATTAAATAGCAAGTTGCTTAATAACATAATCAATTTTATCTTTGAACTTCGATAATTAAATAATTGAAAACTGATGAAATTGGATGTTCATCAATTTACATGTAACCTAGATGTATATTTGAACTCGGATAACCTAAATGAAATATATACTATATTACTAAATGCCACTTAATGTAAAATATTACATATGCCTACACTCTAACAAGCATTTTCAAGGTTTCAAATACTTTGGGCTTTTCTTAAAGCCAAAAGCGTACACAAATGAGGATTGGTCATGGTTAATTGTCAAGGTGGTTAGGTTGATTAATAATTCGGCATACAGATTCTTATCTTCAGGGGAAGATTTATATCAGTTAAACTTGTTATTGAGAGTATCCATATTTATTTGATAAATTATTGATTGCTTAAAATGATTAATTAAATAAATTATTTAATATAATTTTAAAGTAGGGACTAGACTTTGCAGCTATTTCTAAAATTAAATAAATTTTAACATAATCCTAGAGCAGGGACTAGCTGCAATTCTCTTGTTATATGAATCAATGATCAAAATAGAAAAAAAAAGTTACAAAATGTTTATGTGGGCTCAGCAGCAATCATTTCAGTGTACATATCTAACCGAAGTCCGGAGGGAACATTGAACCTCCTTTTGTGCTGAATCTCTTCACCGCCCACTCAAAGATAAGTTGCCTTGTCTCTATTAATAGGATTGAGATAGTTTCACACTTTCCCATGTAGGATTAACTATGGGAGTCTATTTCTGACAAGCTAATTAAAAAGACCGTCAAATCAAAATACAGAGCCGAATCAGAGTGGGCTTTGATACGTAGAACTATGTTGAGCTTTAATCAGTTGTTTTACACAAATGCTCATAGTGCTACAAATTTTACGCAAATGAATGATTTGAAAAAACCATAAGATATTTTTATCGAGAAACGATCGTAGGCTTAGCAGCAACGATATTTTGTGTCCAATTTTTTTTACGAGGTAATGAGATTGGACTTGTTTTTAATTTTTTTTGTGCAAATTTCAATTTAGGAATATAAAGAAGTTTGTTTTGACCATATTAGCCAAAATTGCTCGGTCAGCTATTTCCATAGTATGATTAGGGATTGGATTGAAGGTCCTAGGAGGCTTATGGTTGACGTATTAAGAGTATTTGTGATATGACCAAAGGTTTGTTCATTCTCATTTTTGAGAAGGCTCGTGAGTTGTATGGCTTGAATGTAGCATATGCCATGAAGATGAGGTGGTCTTTTAGCCAAGATTCAATGGTATATTTGCATGCAAGTTAATGTGTTGACCTAAAGGAATTCATTGATATTCAAGTCAAAGATATGGTCATTTATCAACATGTACAATGTATCAACATCCTAAGTACTTTTTTCCATTTCCAAGGCCTTGATCACCACCTTAAGCACTACCTTCTTACGACTATGAGACCATTATCCATTATCAAACCCTAAGACATTGGGGGTGTCAAGATCCATGCTTAAATGATAATAAAGAGGGTTGGAGCTTGGTTGTAAGGAAAGGCTTATATTCTAACTATAATGCCCCATACTTTGACCTTCAGTAATTAACACCCTAATGTGATTTATCTTACCATTCATTTGCTTATTATTTGGTTGACTTGGTTGGATTGATTAAGACCACTTTTAGGTGAACATTAGAGCGTGCTTGTGTATAAATAGTATATGTATTTTACCATAATTTTTCATATTATTAATGGTGATCAATATGTGATTTCGTTTGAGCATGCAATGCAATTTGGAATGTGGTACATGAAGACTAGTTCAATTTATACTATGGATATTGGACAAATACAATACTTGATGCAAAAGAATATATGTGTTTATTTACATGTCATTTTAAAGACATAGATTATCACCTTAAACAATTAAATGTGTTATTGCATAAGATATATGTTGTTAGTGAGCTAACCTACATACGATTCGACTATGGGATAATCAAATTCCTATAGAGTCAACATACCTTGGATTGTCATAAATGTCTAAAGGATAATGATTTGATATCAATTTTCTTATAAATTACATTATGATTACTAAACATTGGTTTAACTTGTGGGTGATGTGAGTTTTGATAGGACCCATATCTTTCCCAAGGCAGTTGTTTGGTGATGCAACTTTTAGAATAATGATTGCATAGTATGGTTCAAGAAGGGTGTTGACCCTAGTGATATAAGGGGGAATGGAGGCATTTCCCATAGTTTATCCTCTGAAACTCAGAGTTGTGGGAGGGTTGTACTGAGCATGCTCCAATAGATTTGTGATGGTGACTATCGATTGCTTATCAAGGAAGCTAGTTGATGCAATCAATGCTTCCACCTAAGGGTTCGATATGCAGTTAAGTTGGTATATCAGACACCACAACATATTTCAACATAGGACATGATGGAAGTAGTGGTGACTAGGTACGAAGTACTTGAGGATACAAATGAGACCCCAATGGGATTAGATGGGGTTATTCATTATTATACAAACCTTCATCATTGTATAACTAGACCATTAATGTATGTGTTTATACAATTCAATTCTAATTCTTTTGAATGAAGATAACAAATGATGAATGATGCATTATTTAATTGTTCTTCCGCATGTTGATTTCCAACATATAAGAACTATGCATTAGGGCCATTGGATGTTGATTTCTAGTACCCATGCAAGAAGTGCATGCGTTGGCCACATATGCACATCTTGCATGGGTGCATTAGTATATTTGACTAATGCAATATTTATTAGCAATTAGGTTGAGATTTAAATTTATCATTACCATGTGTATATTATAAATATATAATTCAATGGTTTACAGGGATTTTTGATATATTGGATATTTTCAAAATTTAATTGAACCGAATAGATTGTTGAATTGTTACATATATATAACTATATATGTATGGTAAAGTACATGTAAGGGTGTAGCTCATACGTCAATTCGCTTAATATGAAGGACATGTTGTAAATGGAGGTCACAAGTTCAAATCACCTTGACTTACCCATGCCCCATGCTTGCAGGATTTGTGGGTGCACCTAGGGGTATAGTGGTTGCGGAAAGGATTAGATCCCTGGACCCTGTGTCACATGAGTACCAGCCCCATCCCAGTTGTTGATTCCCCTAGTACAAAAATAAAATAAAATATGTATGGTAAGGTATAAATACTGTCATTGAGATATTGTGTACATGTATAAGCGTACATACATATTATATTATATTATATTATATTATATTATAGATGAAATATATTTGTTAACTTACGTGGCAGAGTATATTAATGTAATAATTGGATAGATAGGATTTGTATAGATCCTAAATATGTTGTCATATTGCATTCAAATTGATTTCACGCAAAGAAAGACTTGACAACCATGTTATGATTACTTTAAATATAATTCTTAACCTAAATTAAATAAAGGTGGTAGTGGAGGTTGATAAATAGAGAGAGAAGATAGGGAGAAAAGGAGGATGGTACTTGGGATGATGAAGGGGTTTTGAGAAGTTTTCGGAAGAGTTCTAAGAACTGTTGGAAGAAACACTACCTATCTTGTGCATCACTATTGTTCTTTGTGGATCACTATTATTTAAGTCAAGAGCACAAAGGGTCAAGAAACTGAAGGTTTATTGAAGATAAGATGTTGTCAAGTGATCTAGGTGGATATTGGTGGCCACCCACCTATTCCACGAAGTTACAATAGTTCTCCTTCTTCTTGTCAATTTTCTATAATTTTCGAGACCCAAGCTGTAACATCCCGGTAATTTCATAAAATTAAAAATCTTTCAAAATGTCATTAAATACTAATAATTCAAATTGCGGAAGTAATAAATTCTTAACAAGGCAACAATAATGATGTGGTTATTAATGCGTAGCTCAAATTAATTTCGGAGGCCTTTTTAATTAATGGCAACTATTGACAGGGACACGACATACTTAAGTTTAACATACTTAAAACATTTATTCTACTTGTGTTAATTGCACTTTGAGTTATCATATAATTCAAGCATACTTGGTACATTATATCATTAATTACAACGGTGCACAAATAGACATTCATGTGCTGGGTTCCACTTCATACAAAGATACTCATTCAATCATTCCTCTGCGTAATCGACCTTTAGAAAACTTGTCGACACATCCTTAATGCATAATGGAAAACCTTCTCAAACACAGAAGTATGCAAACCACATAATATTCAACTTCAGGGTGTTGTAATTTCGATAATAAGAAAATCATCTACTCATGAGATGTAAATGCACCATAAAGCTCATCATAAGTAAATGAAGATAAGGTCATACCGCTATACAACAATATGGGAACATGTCAAATTCTTATCTCACACCCAAACAATACTAAGTCAACCATAGACAAGGTCGAAAGGTGTAATAATAACCTTAGGCTAGGTTATAATGGCTAATCCCTTTTACAATCAAATACAAGATGTATACATACATGTTCTTTTCACACATACACTCACATAGATCATCACCAATGCAACTGATCTAAGGTCATGTTTCAATCATAGTCAACCTAAGGCTTTACACATTTATTTCAACACACAAGAAGCTCATTCATTAATTTATGCATTCACAATCACATGCTTTCCTATTAAATGTAACGTCTAATCTATGTTCTCACATTAATGACATAAAATGGTAAATATCTAGGCATCTGTATGACACTAAACTTCCCTAGGGTTAGTATCATTTTGAAATCTCTTTTCAATCAAAGGTAGCCTCTTTCTCGTGGCCATCCAACAAATCAATTATATATGAGTATATGAATAAGTAAACAAGATCTTTACTTTCAATCATGTCGAATACAAATAATGAAACAATCAGGCAAGCAATTTATATATATATATCAATGCAAATGATAAATTCACAAACATACTCTTCTTACCACCTTGGTAAAGTTGCGGAGTGACATTCTTTCTATCATTTATTTCCTGTATTCATCATGTATACTCATAACAAACATTAGTACCATAAAACATAATATCACAACTATAATTGTCATTTCATAAATCAAGATACATCAAATTAATTTACAAAACATAGTCAATTTAACAAATGGAAAATAATGTGGGCAATGCAACGCTCCACCCAACCGTAGGCGCTTCGACGGCATATACTCAGTCCGTCCGAAGGCCACCCTCGAGCTGGGCATGGTGATCCACAAATAGGATAGAGAGTATCTAAGTGTTGTCGCCCTAGAACTAATCACACACAACTCTAGAGGTGAATGCAGTACTCCTGCAACTCATAAGGTAGTGCTCCTACCTAGACACTTCTCATGTCCTAACCTCTGACCTAGCTGCGGTGTTGTTCCCGGCGGGCCCAAATCTGTACTCCGTACTTGACACTCTATGCCCCATGGCATAAGCATGTGTTAACCAACTTCCGTTCACGGCAATCCTACCATAAGTAAAATAACAAGTGTATTCAACAAGCCATCCAAACATTTCGACATACACTCAAATAGCCTTGCACTTCCACTAGCATCATAACCACATATGCAACCATAACCCACGCGTGCTATGCATTTGCCATGCAACATTTTTAATATGATAAAATGTTTTCAAGCGACCATCAGCATGCTCCAACACTCGACATGCGATATTTAGTATGAGAATGGATACTTTAAAAGAACAAGCAACATGCTATAATGCTCGACACACAACGTTCCATGTGAATTCCTTTAAATGATAAGCATACAATACTGAATTGGAACAAGCATCATAAATACATATATAGGTATATTCAATATGCAAACCAAGAATCCGACATCCAACGGAAGTGACCAATCCACTAACAACACATTTGTATATATATATATATAAACAAGATCACAGGCAACAATGCCTTTGGCTTGCAACGCATGGATGTAATGTGATAATACCACGAGTTATGGGCATGTAGCTTAGTCAATGTATACCAAGATCAATGCTATTGATATTGAACAAAATTTGCTATTTCCACTGGCCTCATATATAGAGATGTAAACAAAATCAACATACAACCCATGCATATACTACAAATGGTGGGTATATATGTGTAACAATTTCCAATGCATCCATGTTTTCCTCCAGCAACCAAAATGTAACCAAGTAACTGGAAACTTAGAGCAGAAAAGATCTTCCAACCTAGCTCCAATGCATAATACATTTTTAAGGAATTTAGAATGAAGTAAAGAGATGCAAAACGACTCCCAGCCAAGCATGGATTTCCGAGATGTGTTCCAGACTTAAGGAAGCAAGATACAAGATTAAAAATCGTTTTGCTATCTCAATGCACAACCAGCAGGGTATAAAATCATTTTTAATACCTGCCAAGCATTTTTTAGATGCCCCAACACATTACTCTGTCTCCAGGAAGCAAATACAAGAATTAAAAATCGTTTTTCTATCTCAATGCATAACCAGCAGGGTATAAAATCATTTTTTATACATGCCAAGCATTTCTGAGATGCCCCAACGCATTACTCTATCTCCAAGAAGCAAATACAAGAATTAAAAATCGTTTTTCTATCTCAATGTATAACCAGCAGGGTATAAAATCATTTTTTATACATGTCAAGCATTTCTGAGATGCCCCAACGCATTACTCTATCTCCAGGAAGCAAATACAAGAATTAAAAATCATTTTTCTATCTCAATGCATAACCAGCAGGGTATAAAATCATTTTTTATACATGCCAAGCATTTATGAGATGCCCCAACGCATTACTCTATCTCCAGGAAGCAAATACAAGAATTAAAAATCGTTTTTCTATCTCAATGCATAACCAGCAAGGTATAAAATCATTTTTTATACATGCCAAGCGTTTTTGAGATGTCCCAACGCATTACTATGTCTCCAGGAAGCAAATACAAGAATTAAAAATCGTTTTCTTGCCAATTGGAGAAATGCCAAAACGTGTTTATCTTTCCACAGGCAATAAACATAGCACAAAAACGTTTTTCCATCAAGCAGACATTCCCAGCAATGGTTTTACCACATTACATGCAATAGACAGAGTATAACAACGTTTTTCCATCCAGCATAGCAACATTTTCAGACTTCGTGGGATACTCACAGGTGCACAAAAAATCGTTTTCCAGCCAATAATGAATGCCCAAAACGTTTTCAAACTTCGTGGAATACACACAGGTGCACAAAATCGTTTTCCAGGCAAAATGGAAGGCAAAAAACGTTTTTAGAGAATTAAATAGCTGAACACAGAACTTGAAATTCGACTTCCAGGCAACGAGAAAGCATAAAACGTTTTTACAAAACCAATGAAAACATACAGGCATGAGAAGCTTCAATTTCCAGGCAACATTCAAAGTAAAACGTTTTTGCAAAACCCAAAACATTGATCCAATCCATTGAGTGAATACCCAGAGAGAGAGAACTGTACAAATCGAGTTTTTCCTCCCCCAAAACTCCTCTGTGTGAAGGCTTCCAAAAAAATAATGGGAGCCCCCAAAAACTAGGTCAAGATAGATAATATATCTCTCCCAAATAAAAAAACATATTAAAATATATTCCATGTATATTTTATAAATTCCCATATGAAAAGCATAACAAACATATATATAAAAATAAAATATATGCATTCATAAAAGCATAAATCTAGAATTAAAATATATGCATCTTTATAATTATAAATGCATACTCATAAGAAATATCTTCTTTGATATATAAACATATGAATAAATATATGTTCTCAATATAATGCACATATACTTATGTATTTCGATAAAATTAGTTATCTCGCTTTACTCAAAAGCCACATAGACATATAGCATATAAACAAGTTTAATTTAACTCCAGTATAGAAAACTAAACCAAGTCAATGAACACTGCAACCATTATGACCTTAAGACTTAGTTACTCTCCCCCTTGTGGTTCACCATGCCCTTTTTCACTCTTGGTTGCATTGCAGGAAAATAGTTTAGGCTTCTAATTAGTGTCATCATGCATATAAACAAAATTAAATAATTAAAAGCTTTTACCAGAAATGGAGACGTGACACAAACTTCCAAGGCCATTTTGAGGCCGTAAATGATTTTTTTTCCATTCTCAATTATTTATTTTCATCGATCCATTAAGAGCCCTAAACAGAGATTGTATGCAGAATTTGTACCCTCGGGAAGTCGACGTATCAACTAACCACCTTGGGGCCCGCAAATCCTTTTGGTTGTTCATATCCTAGAGTTAGGCTTTTAGATGTTAGGGCTTTTTCCCCTTTGTGCTTATGATAAAAATGTCCTTTGTGGTCTCTTTGTAATAAACTCTAGCGAATGAGCGCATCCAACACGTCTCTCTTCAAAGATAAGCTACCACCATTTGAGCTAGTTTGTATTGCTTTGCATTTCATAATGTTTTCCCACTCCATTCATTAATAGATTTTGGGTTTTGTTGTACTATTGAATTCTAAAAATTATTTGTGTGTGTGTTTCCATTTTCTATTGTTGCCATCATTTCATTCTCCAAATAATCTAGATTAATGGTATCGGATCAATCTAATCTTGTTGTTTCTTAGTGCATGCCCCCAACAAGATTCAAATATTG
The DNA here is from genome assembly GCA_027924585.1 of Larix kaempferi. Classification (NCBI taxonomy): domain Eukaryota; kingdom Viridiplantae; phylum Streptophyta; class Pinopsida; order Pinales; family Pinaceae; genus Larix; species Larix kaempferi. The sequence goes on along the minus strand of BSBM01000454.1, from coordinate 7,762,735 downwards.
AGAGTAACTTGTCGAACTAGTTGATCTTGGGGAAAACCAATCTTGTCGGCCCAAGCATCCTCACATGGAAGGAGAAAAGAGACGATGGAGCAAGGGATCATATTAACTTGTTGCTCAAGGAGACCCTCACATAACCGAAAAATGAGATGATGGATAGTTTCTCCCAAATCCTTTGACGACTACTAATAGTGAGAGAGACACCTTCAACGAGAGTCCATTTCAAAGGTGAGACTACCTTAAAGTTATAAGTTAAATTTGGCATTCCCTTATTTGAAGGCTAGATAGATGCAGATGCTTTGGAGGAATGGTTAAATCTGTTAGAGGGTTGCTTCTTTGTTCAAAAAATTTCCGACAACAAAAATTTCACCTTGTAGAAGGTATTACTTGAGATATATAAAAGGAGGACGAAGCTAAAAGATATTCAAGTTGTCACCCTGCTACTAACTACTCTTGCAGAAGGTATTACTTGAGATAGCTAAAGGGTTTCTGTAGTTTGTTAATATCATGGTGTTCTTGGGCATGCTGTAACTGAGTTTCTGCATAATTTCCAACCACAATAGAGCAATCAGATGAAACCCTCAAGACATCAATAAATACATATGGCTCTCATTGTGTTCTTAGGCATGTTGTGACTGAATTTATGCATGATTTCCAACCACATCAGAGCAATCAGATGAAACCTGCGAGACATCAACAATTACAGATGGCACCCAGAAAAGGTCATAGTCCAATAGCTCAATCTTCACACCATCCAAACTGTTATTTCCCTTTGAAATTGAAAGTGTATTTGGATTCACAGGGAAAACTTTAAAGATCAATAAATTTCTTAAAGTGTACAAACCTTGGTGAATCTTACCGATTCTTAAATTTCCAACCATAAAATATTGGGTGATATTTTTCTAAAATTATTCAAATTTCTAATGATTTTATATAGTTTATGTACATTTTTTGATGATTTTTAGAGTAAAATTTTTTATCATGGAAATTGGGTGAATCAATTTAGAAAAAAAATGGAAATTTGTGAGTCTTATTTTGGGAAAAATGGTAAAAAAATTAACCATTGAGATAAATTTCACCCCTAAAATTTTCCCTAATTTGGAAACTAGCATGCCCCCATATAATTGTTTGGACTAGCATTTCTCTTGTTTTGAAGGTTTAAAATGAAAGGGGGCTTTAGCTAATGCCCAATATGATATAATAAATCTCTTTAGATCAATATTTCCACAAACACCCAACACCAAGTCCACAAACGATGGATATGAAGCATCATCAATTAGTGATTTCAAACAGATGAGGAGGATGGCTCACCCGACATCGGAGGGTGAGGAGGAGGTGAATTCAATTTAGGAGGTAACTTGTTGCGATGTAAGTTGGAGAACAAATTTATTCCCGAGAAGGCATGCACATTTGTTGAATACGATGCATTGCCAATGGGGAAGCTAGAATATTACATTACATGTGGAGCATTAAAATAAATGGGTCATATTAATATAACTTTAGAACTTTTTGAAGCAAAAAGCATGCATGATTTATTAAAATATTGGAATGGGAGATCAAAGTGACAAGTGTGAGCAGCATAGCTACAAATGTCTATAATGTAAAATGAATTATGTTATATTTAGTGGATTGTTTGAAACGACAAGGAAATCTCACATTGGATATACATAACATTTAAAACTTTAAATATTGTTTAAAGATAATGCCTACCAATCTAATAATTCATAGAGACTTGCAAAACTAAAAATTACGAATTATCTATGAAATTACTAATTATTTGTTAAGTTACAAAGTTAAATTTTGTAACCAAAATAAAGTATACATAGAGACATTCAAATGATCTTTGATGTAGTAAGATAGATATCGGTTATAGAACTTCGATCCTATTATTGAAGAGAAGAACTTCATATAAGAGATCTAAGGGACCCTATTTGAAATCCTTATATAAGGCATAATTTATATAAGGCATAACTTGTTAATGTAGAAAAACTCTCTTGCAACATTCAGTTGACACTTATCGAAAGTCAATATTTGAAGTCGAGGATGTCACAGTCTAAACTAACTATTTACAAGGTTATGATAATCAACTAGATCTAAAATTTTATAGTAGACACTAATCCTTCTGTAACTACAACAAAATTGAGATATCACCAAACAAAATTCAATATAATATATCCGCAGATAGAGTTTGAAATATCTTAACATAAAACAACTACTTAAATAATTCATAAGTATTATTTTACTAAAAATGTATATCTCACCAAAAATATATATATTTACTAGATTGACTCTTAAGTCGAAAATACAATTAGCCACTAGCAATGAATATAGGATGAGTGGTAATCCAAATGTTTGGCTTGGGGTTGCTATGAAAAATTATCTATCAATTTATAGAGTTTTACCTTAAACAATACTCCCATTCATATACAACAAATGGTGTCTCGCCAGTTTCAGTTTTATGTGAATAACGTATGCCATATATAATGACAAATTAGTTAATGATAAAGATAATATACAAAATCGCAATACAATTGTGTAAATATCAAGATGATTGATCATTAATAGGTGCTAGTCTGTGATTAAATATGAAGATGATTGATAATTAATAGGTGCTAATCTGTGATTTACTAAATTGCAACAAAATATTTATTAGCACAATCACATTTTAAAAAGTGGTTGATATATGTCGATCAACGCCATTTTCCACCCTTTTTTAATATAATGGCGCAATCGACATATATCAACCACTTTTAAAAATGTGGTTGTGCTAGTTGACGACCAGTGTGTGGAAAGGTTTCAAGAATAATAATAATTATTGTTATTGTTATTGTAAAAATTATGATAATTATTATATAAAATATCTATAAATAAAAAATTAAATAATCAATAAAAATTAGAAGTTCATTCATTTATACAAACAAACAAATATGAATAATACAAATACAAAAATATGGGTTGAGTTAATTTTATTTAGATGAAATAAAATAACAAAACTAAATCAAATCAAATAAATAAATATCTACGCTTGATTTTGTAGTTGACTTTGGTCAACCAAGGTTTTTGTAGTTGACTCCAATCCACCATGGTCGACTATGTTTGAACATGGTTGACTAAGACTAGCCATAATTAACCTTGTGTAACTATTATTTGACCATGGTAGATTTTAGTGAACCATGGTTGACTATGCTTGGCTTTAGTTCAACATGGTTGACGATGAATGACTTTTGTTAATTAAGGTTGAACATGTTTGACCATCATTAACCATGGTTGACAAAGGGTGTCAAATGATGGTTAACCAAGTTTGACCATAGTAAACCATGGTGAGTATTGTTTATGCATGGTTGACTTTAGTTGACCATGGTTGACTTTAATGCACCATGGTTGACTATTGTTCGACTTTGGTTAAATGTAAGTTCAATTTAGTGAAACTTGGTCATGCATTGTTTACTCTAGTAATATTGTTGACCAATGAACTATGATTGAACACAGTTAACCATGGTTCACTATTATTGACAATGGCCGACTCTAGTTGATTATGTTCGATTACGTTTGTCAATGGTTGAGTTTGGTTAGGTACGATTGACCATGGTTGATCATGTGTTACTATGATTGACTATAATTCAACATGTTTGACCATGGTTCATTGTGTTTGACATGGTATACATTATTCAAACTTCATTGACCATGTATTCTTATGATTAACCATGTTTGTTTGTGGTTAACTATGCATAAATATATTTGACTATGTTTGACCATGGACAACAATGTTAGACTATGGTCAACCATGGTGTCAACTTTGTTTGACCATGGTATGGCCATGTTTGACCATGGATGCCCATGGTTGACCATGGTATGGACATGTTTGACCATGGATGTCCATGGTTGACCATGGTATGGACATGTTTGACTATTGATGCCCATGTTTGACCATGCTTAACCAAGATTGTCCATGTTTGACTATGGTTGAGTATGTTCGACCATGGTTCTCCATGGATGACTATGGTTGACTATGACTAACCATGGTTGACTATGAATGACCATGACTAATCATGGTTGAGCACAATTAACCATGGTATATGACAATTGACCATGGTTCACTATGGTTGACCATGTTTGATTATGTTTTTCCATAGTTAAGTTTGGTTGGGTATTGTTCACCATGGTTGATCCTGTGTTACCATGGTCAAGAATATGATTAACTTAGGTCAACCATGGTTGGATATGGTTGAATAATATTGACTATGGTTGCTAATGTTAATTTTTGGTCAAATTCGCTTGAATATGTTTGACTTTGGTTAGATATGTTTGACCACAATTGATATTATTAACCATGGCTAACTATAGTTAACCATTCTTGCCAATGTTTGACTATGGTTTATCATGGTTGACAATGGTTAACTATAGTTGACATTTAGTTTACCATTGTTGACTATGGTTCAGGATGTTTAACCATAGTTAAACATGTTTGACATGGAGGACAATAGTTGAACTTGGTTATGTCACATTTCAATGTTCGCCAATGGTTTTGTCACCTTGAAAGGTTCTTAAAGGGCTATGTTTCATTACGATGTTCTTGAATGGTTATGATGCATTGTTATTTTTTAATGTATTGTGACATTTATCATGGTTGACTTACGTTGGCTATGGTTGGCTTTGTTTGGCCCAGGTTCACTATGGTTGAATTTCATTGAATATGGCCATGCTTGAACATATTTGACTATGGCTGATTATGGTTGACTTTGGATTACTATAACTGACTTTTTTAAACCATGCTTGTCCATTCTTGACAAAATATTAACCATGGTTGATCATGCTCACTGTGGATTAGAATGGTAATGCGATATTGTGAGTCTATGACATACATATTGGTTGACTTGTGTGAAAGAATTAAGTTCCTTGATGGTTGTGTGGCATTAACATGTCCATCAATGGTTATGTCACATTGCAATGTTAATTTAGGATTATGATGGACTGCAACAGTTAACCATGGTTTACTATTATTGACCATGGTTGACTGTGGATGATCATGTTTGATTATGTTTGTCCATGGTTGAGTTTAGTCGGGGATGGTTGGCCATGGTTGATCATTTGTTATGATGGTTGATGATGACTAACTTAGGTCAACCATGGTTGGTTATGTTTGAGTATGTTTGAATAATATTGACCATGGTTGACCGTGTTCAATTTGGATCAACTTTGCTTGAATATGTTTGAATTTGGTTGGCTATGTTTGACTATGGTTGATGTTGTGGACCATGGTTAACTATAGTTTTTAACCATGGTTGACTATGGTTAACCATGGTTGACTATGGATAACCATGGTTAATAATGGTTATGTATAGTTGGCATTTAATTGACTATGATTGGCTATAGTTGAGAATGTTTGGCAATGTCTGATTTTGAATCAACATGTTTGATCATGTTTGACATGGTGGACAATAGTTAAACTTGGTTGACCATTTTTATTTATGACCAACATAGATCCATCTTAAACTCAGATCTATCAAGCACTGAGAGGGATCCAACTTCTTGAGCTATATTTTTTTTTAATCTTAAACTCAATAAATTTGATCCCTCTCTTGATTGATAGATTCGAGTTTAAGTTTTAATTTTTTTATTTGATAGGCCGACATGGATTTTTTTTTCATATTTTTTTTAAAATTTTATGAGTTGACATGTATTTTTTTAATTATTATTTTTTACTTTTGGCAATGTAAGATTACGTTACGTTACATGACAATGTCTCCCCCATATTGGGTTGTAGAGCACCTCGCTCCTCTCGGTGCAATTAACCATGTTTTTTTGTCGTTGACTATGGATAAATATGTTTGACCATGTTTGATTATGGATAAGCATATTAGACTATGGTCATCCATGTTTGACTATGGTTGACTATGGTTGACCATGATTATTCCATGTTTGACTATATTTGAGCATGCTTGACAATGGTTCTCTATGCTTAACATTGGTTGACTATGGTTTTCCATGGTTGAAGATGGTTAGCTAATGTTTGCAATGTTTGACTATGGTTGAGGATGTTTGACCATTGTTAATCATGCTTGACATGGAGGATAATAGTTTAACTTGGTTATGTCGCATTCCTATATTCACCAATAGATATGTCACCTTGCAAGGCTTTTGAAGGGTTATGTTTCATTACAATGTTCTTGAATGGTTACGATCCATTGATCATGTTTAAACTCTGACACAGTGCAAAATTCATAAGGTCAAACACAATGTATTGTAATGTTTATCATGGTTGACTTATATTGGCCATGGTTTAATTTTTTTGGCGCAGGTGATTAAAAAGTTTCATAGCGCCAGCTAAAAGCCAAATGTCCGATGTCTGGGTAGATAACAGCATGTGCAGATGTCTAATGGTGAACGCAGTTTGGCACAGGTGAAGGAATGAATTTTCATGATTATGTATGGCGTGGTCATGACCCAACTGCTGTGACAGCCAAGATAAAGGATGGTGTTATAGTTACTGATTTAATCATTGCAGGTGTATCTTTGATGGCAGTCATTCATCAAGGGAAGCATGAATACAGCCATTGACTTAGAGAGACACTCATATGAAAACATGGCCATTCCTAAATTTGCTCATACACAGTCAACAGTCAGTTTAATCTACCAGAGCTGGGTCTCTTATATAGTTCATACTATGTTTTTTGGCTTGAAGAAATAGGAGCATGAACGACAGACTTGGATTAGTAGATCTACTTCAGAAGTCTGACGATACTAAAACTCTTTCAGATCACTTATTTGAATACATGTGTTAAGCCTAAATAAATGTTCCAAAAGCTTGCACTAGTGATATGTAAACTAAATAGATACATAGTAGGAATGCTTAGTAGTACTATAGTATATAAACATATCCTCATAAGTCTAGAAGAAGAAGAAGATCCTGAGCTATAAATAAGGATTCAATTTTGCAGATTTTGAAAGTTATTTTCAAGCAAAGCTTGCGGTGGCTTAGGTTAACATTTCAATTGTTCATTAGCCACCGAAAGTAGAGCTTTTGGTAGCTTACAAATTAGAATTTTGGCTCACAAGCCATCGAAAGCATAGAAAATTGGCGTTTTTACTATACTGAGTCATAATTTTCAAATGATTATTCTGAGCGACTGAAGAATCATTTTGAGAAACGGGAGGAGGTTTTTGTTCCTAACACGTCAAAGAATAAATACCTCTCTCATTTTTACTATAGGTGTCACATATTGGGAGAATCGAATCCATCTCTGAGCCCTAATTTTCGGATCTCAGAATTTTCCTGTTTGACACATGTTTTTGAAATACAGATCTAGGGAAAATGAAAACGAATTTCAAAGAACTGAGAGTTTTTTTCTCACAACAAACTAATACACAAAACCATCTTTCATTTTATACACAAGTTTCATAGATTGGGAGAATCGAATCCATCTCTGAGCCCTAGTTTTCAGCAGTTTGGCCCAATTTTTGTGGTAAAAGAATGACCTGTTTTGCCAAGGTGGCATTTTCGACCTTATCGACCAGCCTTTGAAGGCCTGCTGCAGTTGTCAAAGATTTAAAAGACCAGGAAGATCATTTGAGATAAGGAGATTGACCTTCAAAAAATGATCTTTTCCTATTTCCTTGTAACTATTTTTTACTGTCTATTTCTAGTAAATTAGATCCAGTTTCTTAGGATCTGGAACTGATTTGTAAAGGCTATAAAGCCTGTGACTGTTGTAGAACAAAAGGTTCGATTTTGAGTATTCTACTTGACTGTTTTTGTGAATAGGCACTTTCTTTAATGTAATAAACCTACAAGCTTCTTTCATTCATTGTTGTCAGACCTTCTTTTCTTATCTCTGTTCTGTGCTATTGAGTTGAATGGTATTCTTTGTCTATGTTTAAAATCCTATGGTAATTGTCATCTTACCTTTGATTATTAAACTAGGATCATTAGTACTCATTGATAGTTAATTGGCCCATCATATGTAATTTTTTATGTATGTTCTGGTTAATTGATTAGTTACTTTATCCTTTTACCTATCTGATAACAGTCCTTGAAGGCCTTGTATTGTTTGAGTATACTTAAGACTGTCTTGAGTAGACAATCCAGTGAGTTAGATATTCATCTTGATCCAACCACATATCCATCATTGAGAGAATAGTTAAGTTACCAGGCATCTCCGAGATACAAGCTAGGAGAGTTTCCTGGAGTGATAACACCGATCTAAAGGAGAAAGAATTCACATGCATGGTAGAGTTGGGGGACTACTCAACTTATTCGATCCAAGGAGTGGGATGTACCTCATTACAGCTGAGCACTGGTAATATTCTACATGTGGAGGACATTCTATATGTTCCAGGCTTGAAGAAGAACCTGCTTTAATTTTCGGTTCTTGAAGACAAAGGATTCCAAGTTATATTCATGGATAACAAAGCACTTTTATGGCCAAAGAACAAAATCCTAGAATTTGCTTCTGTGTTTGGAGTTCGAGAGGGAGGACTGTACAAGATACCCAGGAAGTACATTCAATCTATACACTATCAGTCCATACGAGCTTGGACACATACACTACAAAGTACTACCATGACTTCAAAAGATGGTAAAAGGTATGCCTGTATTTGCTTTTGAGCATGATAGTAGTATGTCGGGGTTGTGCACTTGGGAAGAATATTAAGAAAAAAAATTTCAGTAGTACTACTAGATCTAAAGGGATTTTATATTTAATACATTATGATGTATGTGGTCCCATGTAATCCCCCTCCTTGAGTGAATTCTTATTATATATTGTTCATAGATGATTTTTCTAGGAAGTCATGGATTTATTTCATGAAGGATAAAAGTGAAACTCTTAGCAAATTTAAAGAGTTTAAAGCCCTAGTTGAAAATCAGAAAGAAAAGAACATTTGTGCATTAAGGTTTTATAATGGATGTGAATTTGATTCACATGCATTTAATGCGGGAATATGTAGACAGTTAACAGTACCATACAACCCTTAGCAAAATGGGGTTGTAAAAAGGAAGAATAGAACCATATGTGAGGTTGCAATAGCCATGATGCATGATCAAGATATGTCTACCTCATTATGGGAAGAAGCCACCTGTACAATTGTGTACATCCATAATATAATCCCGCATTCCATTCTAAATGAGAAGACACCAGAAGAATTTTTTACCAGTGAGAAGCCAGACATCTCACACTTGAGAATCTTCGAGAGCCCAATATACATTCATGTATCGAAAGAAAAGAGAACAACGATGGAGCCTTCTGGAAAGAAAGGCACCTTTGTGGGTTATAGTGAGTCATCCAAAGCATATCGAATATATGTACCTGGTGAGAGACACATTGAAGTTAGCCGATATGTTACCTTCCATGAGGAAGCTGCTTTCAAAATATCGAAAGATATTCAATGTGATTCAGAGATGGAGGATCCTGAGTCTGATTCTACCCCTTCATAGTTAGAGAGGGAGAAGCTAGAAGATGCCTCATATTCGCTAGATCCTGAAGAACCAATAGAACTAGTTGAGAGGTCACCTGATGAACCTCTCACTAAAAGAAGATTTGCTTGGTGCTGATACATCTTACAAAATGCAGAGAAACATGGAGCACCAGCAAGCTCATCCAGAGAGCGCAAGAAACCTGACATATATTTCGGGTATGTTGCATTAATGAGTCACATCAGTGATTTAGAACCATCTTTTAATGAAGAAACTGCAAAGCAACAAGTTTGGAAATATGTAATGACAGAAGAGTACAACTCTATAATGAAGAATGATGTTTGGGAGGTTGTTCGCAAACCTGATGGGAAGTCCATTGTGACTTACAGATGGCTTTACAAGATAAAGCATGTCACAGATTGTAGCATTGAGAAGTATAAAGCCAGATTCGTTTCCAGAGGTTTCTCTCAGAAAGAAGGCATTGATTATGATGAGAAATTTGTTCCTATGGCAAGGTACACCACAATTTGAGCAATGATTGCACTTGCATCTGTTCTAGGATGGAAACTTCACCATATGGATGTGAAGACTACCTTCCTCAATGGTGAGGTTGAGGAAGAGGTTTACATTCAGCATCTTGAAGGATTTTTGGCGCATGGGAAGGATACCCATGTTTACAAGCTAAAGAAAGCTCTATATGGGCTTAATCAATCCCCTAGGAATTAGTACTCCAGAATTGATAACTACCTTCAGAAACTAGGTTTCTGTAAGAGTGAAGTTTATCCAAATTTGTGCTTCAATGTAGTGAAGAACCAACCATTGATATTGGTTATGTATGTTGATGATTTTTTTCTCACTGGAGAGGAACATATGATTACTTGGTGCAAGAGGGAGCTCGCCTCAGAGTTTAAGATGAAAGACTTAGGTCTAATGCACTACTTTCTTGGTCTTGATATTTGGCAAAGAAAAGATGAAATTTTTCTATCTCAAGGGAAGTACACTGTGGATATATTATGCAGGTTTGGCACGATAGATTGCAAATCTATGACTACATTGATGGTTTCCAATTTGAGGAAAATTCATGAGTTAGGCTATGGACCAGATCCAATAGATCCCACTTTCTATAGACAACTTATGGGCTCACTAATGTACTTGATACATTCGAGGCCTGATATATGTTATGTTGTGAGAATTCTAATTTAATTTATGTCTGATCCGAGACACAAACATTGGACAACTGCTAAGCATGTTCTTAGGTACCTTCGAGGTACAATTTCATATGGACTTAGATATGCCTCCAATGGAGGAGTCATGTTACTTGGTTATAAAGACTCAGACTAGGGAGGAAGCACTATGGACCGTAAGAGTACTTCCGACTACTGCTATAGCATAGGATCAACTATAATATCTTGGTCCAGCAGTAAGCAGGGCTCTGTAGCACAGAGCACTACCGAAGCAGAATACATAGCTACTAGTGTTTCCTGCTGAGAAGCAGTGTGGCTCAGAAAGCTACTTGCATGGTTGTTTGATGAAAATATTGAACCTATAGTTATTAGATGTGACAATTAGAGTTGCATCAAGCTTTCTGAAAACCCAATGTTTCATGACAAGTCGAAGAACATTGAAATGAAGTATCACTTCATCTGATACATGGTCCAAAAATGTACAGTCAAACTTCAGTACATTGCTACTAATGAGAAGATTGCAGATGTGTTAAAAAATCCTATGTCAATGACAAAGTTCAGTTACATCCGAGACAAGCTTGGTATGGTATGGAATGCCTCCCTTGTTGAGAGGGAGTGTGAAATATACAGCATCAGGAGACATTCTCCAAACCAATCTTTTACAACCAAGATTGATCCTCCCGTATATAGGTGAGCACTTTGATATCCTTCCATGTAAATGTTATTCCTCCCGTATAGAGGTACTTGATCAAAGTAATGATGTTGTAAATTATTGTTTGACAAGACTCCGGACTTATGTGTCAAGTCATGATTATGATGTGAACCTTCTGTATAAAGGTATCCATGAGATGGACCTCCCGTATAGAGATGGAACTTTCGTATAAAGGTAATGCTTTACTTGTTAAAATCATTTAATGTTGTGTGATGTATTATTAACCATGATCACCAGATTGCTATTAAGTCTCCTTTAGATATTGATCACCTCTAAAGTGAATTACTTTAGCATATGATCATTTGGTCTGGGATAGTATAATATGATCACAACATCCAATAATTCTCCTTCGTAAAATGTAATGTGATGGATAATTAAAGTTAGCACATATTGACCATGCAGTAAGAGATAAAGAAATAAAAGATAATTCATAGAGATCAAGAGAATTCGAAATTGCCCATGTAGACACTTCATCTAATTAAAGAGAACTCGAATTGTTAAAGCTTCAGTTAAGTATCAATGCTTCAGTTAAAGCAACAGTTAAAGATATGCCTCAATTAACTAAAGAAATCATAGTGGCCACTTCAAGTAAATCAATCAACATGATTTCAGTTAACTAAGTGTTAAATAAGAAGGACTAGTTAACTAAAGTGTTTGAACACTTTAGTTAGTCTAAAAGACGACACTTGAGTAAATCAAGGAGAATTAGTTAAAGAGAGTTAACTAAGTGACAACAAAGAAGATCTAGTTAAATAAGTGATGACACTTAAGTTCGCCACCTAAATAAGTGGGAAAGCTTTCAGTTAAGAGGCGAGTTCATCCTAAGTGACAACTCAGTGAGATAAAGCACTGCATGAGAAGTGGGGTGCACCTCTGCATGCAAGATTAATACATCTAGTTTGAGGGCGAGTTCATCCTGAAGTTAGAAGATAAAAATAGAAGAGAAGAATGTATAAATATGTTATATGGGATTGATGAATCCAATGTGAAGCGAATTCTCTTCTCCTTTGAAGGAAAGGCGCTTCTCTTTGTGCAGGGTATTGTTTGTGCTTGTTATTTGTGTGTTGGGCACAAATCCGATTGATCTCTCTTCTCTATTGCTTCCATATCTTCATCAAGAGTGTTTGGTGATCTCTTATCTTTCGAAAGCAATCTGCTATGTTGTAAAAGAAATCATTCTCTGCTATCCAATATATTATACTGAGAAGAATTGTTGGGGTTTTTGTTCTCATAATTTTGAGGATTTTCCTCAAGGTATATATTGTGTTATGGTTATGGTTGTATGAATTTCATGGATTGAATTGTCTCATTGCTTCAAGTATCTGCATCTAGAAGAATTGAAGATCAAAGCTCAACCAAATATTAACAACTTGGAATCTTGTACCTCTTCTAAAAGGAAGAAAACTTAACAGATGTAAATGGGTCTATAGAACTAAGCATGCATAATATGGAAGTGTTGAAAGTCTTAACGAAAGGTTATTTTCCAAAGGATTTTCCCAAGTTGAAGTAATTGAGCACAATGAAACCTTTTCCCCCCTTGCCAAAATGAACTCCATCTGCTTTGTTCTTTCCCTTGTCGCCTTCCATAAATGGGAGGTCCATCAAATGGATGTTAAGTCCACCTTCTTGCATGGTGATTTGTAGGAAGAAATTTGCATGGAACAACCTCCTGGATATGTTCATAATGACTCTATCCTTGTTTTTTTCCTTAAGAAATCCATATATGGCCTTAAGCATGCTCCTTGAGCCTAGTTCATGACCATGTTCTCGAAGTGCTATTTTTCCCTACAAATGATCAAGTTGCAGACATCTTCACAAAGTCTCTTATCGAAGCAAAGTTTTCTAAACTTCGATCTATGTTAGGAGTTCAAGAATTTGTCATTAAGGGGGGATAGGCTCTAATGCCTCCTTATTTCTCGTATAGTGTCACTTTTGTAAATCCTTCAATCCTATCCCAAGTTGTTCTTAAGGGGGGATGTTAGGATATTTATACACTTAGGAGTTAGTTAAGATCAACTCGTTAAAATGTATCTTTAGGTAAATTATGTTTCTTTAGTATGCATTTTTACATGTGTAATCCGACAGTCACAATATGTTCTAGACATAAATTGATCTGACAGTTCATTCTCACCTTGATCTCAACAGCCATGAGTATATAGTTTATCATCCGATTGGCCAATGATATCTCTTTAAAGAGCATGGAGTGTCATTTTCTAGCTGATCGTTTATGAGAAGCTCATTGTAACATACTTTTTTCTGCATATATAATAATATTTCCTCAAGTAGCTATTTGGTTGGGGCCATGGAGTGTTTTCCTCTTCGAGGGTTTAAATCACATAAAAATATCGATGTGTTGATTTGCGATTTGTTTGTATGAGTAGTTTTTGAAGGTGTTCAATCTTCTGGACATATCTTATGTTAGTCGAACAATGAACGAGATTATTGATGGGACAAATCCCTAAGAGTGTGACTTTAATTTTAAAACATAAAAAAATATTTAAAAACTTTTAATATGACATTTTCTAAATTTTCCATGTAGCAACCTTCACGTCATTGTTGACTTTATTGTCACTGATCACATCATGTTTTAATTTTGATGCTATCAATTCTATAAATTTTTATTATAATGTTTTTATAAGAACAGTTTGATGTGACAAGTTCTAGTAAAAAAAATTATGCTCTTATGTTTTGTCATTTACTTTCTTAATTTTTACATTCAACTTACAACTTATTTATTTTTTGAGTTTTTATATTTTGTAGGAACTAGCCACATTATGGCAGACTCACTTGTTTTAAGTTAATTTTTGCATGCAAATTTAATGTTCAAATACTACATTTGGGCTCAAAGCCTTTTACATTGCATTTCCTTAGTATTTCATTTGAATTCCTCATTAACATTAGGAAAATAATGTATTTGTATTTATCTTTGAATAATGGAGATTACTACAAATCCATTTTCTACAACTCTGCATGTTACAAATCAGCTTGTTGCAAATCCACTTGCTGCAAATTCCAAGCGACAGGACTTGCTACAGATCTGTTTGTTGCATATTCATTTGCTATAGATCCACTTGTTGCGTATCCATGTGTTGTAGACAACGTCTTGTAGATCCATACGTTCCAAATACAGGTATTAACCCATGTGAGAATACTTGTTGTGGATCAATAAACGAAAACAATACAACTAGAAGTGTGTAGTATATATTCCATAAAATATCATTTAGTTATAATTGTACATTTATCTATACAAGAATTAAATTTGTTCATTCTCAACCTATATTCTAGGAATCAATTATATCCTTGCAAGCTACAAATTTAAGGGGGAAAACAACACTCAAGTAGATAGCTCAGAAATAGTTTAATAAAAGATGCCACAAATTCATTACTACAACCAGTTACAAGAAAATCCACGTATTCATTGCTATGATTAATTAACAAAAATATCACAAGTTTAGTGCTATAGCCACTTGGGGAAGATAATACTAAGATGCCATGCATGCTTTTTATTATTGGAGTGTGGATGGATTTATACAGGCCCACATGTGCATAACCTATTTTCCTTATTCCTACATATTCCAAATATGTCAAAGATTCAATGTCTAGAACATACATGCCTATTTTTGTGGCTGAATACTAGCACTTAATTAGTCATTTTAGTAATCTATTTCACCATTTTGAGGCTCAAACCCATTTGTAGTGATTCCTCTTTAATAATTTGTTAAGACTAGACTGTATAAAGAGGAACCATTCACCTTTTCCAAAGGGAGAGGACGCTTATAATAGACAATCCAATCTATCATGGCATAGTGTCCAAATTCGTGGGGATCTTGTATAAATATAAATTTCAGTTCGGTAATTTTCCATGTACCTAGTGTATGTGTTGATTGTATTTATGTTAGTGTAGTACAAACTCAACACTCTATTTTGGGAGGTAAAGCTCACTACAATGGAATAGAGTGATGAGTAGTTTAGATTGTCCTTTTAATTATGATTTTACTATGTTTTTCAATTTCGTTTTTACTTATGTTCATTTGAATTCCATAGTTGAATGTATTGTAATTCTATTACAACCACAATAGATTAATATTTATCAAAGTTGATATATAAAAACGTAAATAAACCTCATATACATAAGCAACATATTAGTTGTATATGACATAGTATGGTTTGTGACATGGTGTAAAAATGATTATTTTAAGAACTTATCAACCATGTTCAATCCATGTTAAGAAGTTGATATATTTGTGAGAAAATCCATCAAAACTAGTTTCCAAGGCCTCTAAGAAATTGATAAAAAAATATGTATAATCCATCAAAACTAACTAGCTAAACCTCTATTAAATAATATACATAGCCAAACCTCTATTAAATAATATATATAGCTAAACCTCTATTAAACAATATCTAGTTGAATACATAAATCTACACTAAAATTTGACAATTCTAAATCAATCAATATCGTATATCATTCAAAATATATAGTTAAATCTATTTGGCTCGTTCAATCATTATGGATAATGCCTAATTAAATATGGTACTGAAAATTCCATTATTGCGATCGAGTATGTCTCTTTATTGAAATTTTGTAATGTGTAAATCAAATATGTCATTATTGAAAAATTTTAATATGTCGATCAAGAATATCCCATCATTATAAAAAATAATCCAATTCAATTAAGAATATCCCATCATTATAAAAAATAATCCAATTCAATTAAAAAATTAAAGTATTTTCTAATTTTTAATGTCTAAACAAGATGGAGATGCGGGGTATCGATCCCCGTACCTCTCGCATGCTAAGCGAGCGCTCTACCATCTGAGCTACATCCCCACGTTATAAAAGTCAATACTAAATTAATATAACACCTATAACAAAAGACATATAACCGTACAGGAAAGAATACTGACATTTCGGTGAAGAATAATCCAATTCCAACTCCTAGTGTGCTACATTTCTTCACTGCCTACTTGCTGATAAATATATTCTCTCTTTCTATTAATATGATTGAGATAGTTTCACGCTTTCGCATGTGGGATTAACTATGGGAGTCAATTTCTGACAAGTTAATTAAAACTTCGTCAAAGTCAAAATCTAAACCGGAGTTGAACTTTTGTTACTAGGAATCAATCATATCAAAAGAGATTTAAAAACAGTTGGAAAAAAATGGTAGGCTCAGCAGCAACCATCTCAGCGTCGATAACTAACTGAAGTGCAGAGGGAACATTGAACCTCCTATTGTGCTACATTTCTTCACTGCCTACTTACTGATATGTTATCTTCTTTCTTTATATTAATAGGATTGAGATAGTTTCACGCTTTCGCATGTGGGATTAACTATGGGAGTCAATTTCTGACAAGTTAATTAAAACTCCGTCAAAGTCAAAATCTAAACCGGAGTTGGACCTTTTTTTATATGTAGAACTATGTTGAGTTTTAGTAGTGGTTTTACACAAATTTGAATGAATGATCTGAAAAAACGATAAGAAATTTTTTTAGGCTCGGCGTCCACGTGGAGAATATTAATATAAAAAAACCATAAGAAATTTTTATCGAGAAACGATGGTAGGCTCGGAAGCAACGAACTCGGCGTCCACGTGGAGAATATTAATATAAATGTTACTTCCATTTGCGAGGTGGAGAATATTAATATAAATGTTACTTCCATTTGCGAGGTGGAGAATATTAATATAATTGAATTATTTTTTTGTCATGATGATGATGATTAATTGGATCTTAAAATGGTAAGGATTTATTTGATTTTGTTTATAATATGGGTGTATGCAGTAAGTTCTATGAGAAATCGATTTTCATCTTCAACTCTTTTTGGGCCCTCTTTCACTATGAAGTTCATGAGAGTTTGTTCTTATTTTAGCAATGATGATTTTCTTTTTTACGCTAGTTAAAACATATAAATACTTTTGATCTTCTAGATCAGGGTTGATCACCTCCTTATAATATCTTTATTTTCTCTTATCATCTAACTCTTTATTGCACCACGTCTTCTCCTTAAAGTTAGATAGAATAATACTTTTAATATTACCACTATTTTACAGAGGGAACTCTTCCTCAATTTCCCAATAATTAAAAGATGATATAAGCTATTGATGTATATATGAGAATAAAGATAAAGGGTTTAATCTAAAACTCTTCAGTTACAACTTCGTCCGTCCGTGGCCCCTTTGTAGACAAATATTGATGCATTACAATGGAAATTAATTTGCAAAGTTGACTTGACATGAATGCAGTTATAAATTACGTCTCTCATGAACCAGAAGGACGGTAAACAAAAGGATCGAAATGCAAGAAGTTGAAGTCCGATTTCAAATTAATCATAGTTCCTTCGATTTCAATTGCTTTTCATTTCGCTGCATAGTGCAAGCTCCAAGAAAATGCTTTTGAAACAAATTGGCATAGTAAGTAATCTTCTTTGAAAATAAATACTTATTTTCATTATGACCTGAATATCAAAATTAAACATTAGCGTAACTATCAGACTATGTGCTAAACATATGCCATATAACCGGGGGCTTAGTGATGCATGCTAAACAACTATAGCTATTTCATTTTGAGTGGGGAAACGCTAACCGACCGAGTTGGTAAGAGAATGGTATCTCCAAGCGACCAAATGTAGCATGCACCAAAGTGTTTTCACTTGTAATCCATGTGAGCTAGTGTTGGAATTTGGTTTTCACTCTGGTGTGTATATCATCCCTTGTGAAATGTTTGTTTAGGTTTTTATCCTTCAATAATTAAATTTTGTTATTTTTTTTTTCAAAACAATATTTATTTTCTTGACATTTTTACATTAAAATTAAAATGATCATTATTTTTTTTTTCCCGCGAAAAAAACATACTATTGATATTCATATTACTGAATCAAATAGTACATGATGTCAAAGATAGTCAAGAAGCAAAGCTTCTATGTGTTCACGATCACATTTTCCAACTGATATACATAATCGACCCTAAAATTTCAGAAAAAAACAAGAAGACCAGATAGATTGGTACTCTAATAGTCTATCTAATATAGAAAAAACATATTGCCAGAGTCGATCAAACAATCTTCACAATATTCCTCCCACTGAAGAATTCCTTCCTCCCCATCTAATGCAAGCTTTGACAGCAGATCCGCCTACGAGTTGAATTCCTTGTAGATATGTTCCAGAGTATATTTGCTGAAGCTATTCAGTTCTCCCTTGATTCTGCTGCACCAATATTCCAGCTCTAATACCTTCAGTTCATATTCCCCCCTCGCCCATTTGATGGTGACTCTTGAGTCATCGAAAATTTTTACACATGCCAACCCAAAGATATTTGCCACACGTATGACACACCACAGTGCTAATAACTCAGCCTTCATGTTTGTCCCTCTACCACATTTCAATCGAAGGTTGTAGAAATGCTCCGAGCTAAGGAAAATAATCCCCCCAAAGCCACAATTTCCCAAATTTGCAGCCCCGTCAAAGAATAAAACCGGGTCATGGTCCATTAACTTGATTTCCATTCATTTTATATATTATTTGTGTACTAAATTAATATTATATAAAAATATAGCTTAAACAGAAAAAATATGAATACACATCATTATAAAGCATAAATATAAATGGAAGATGCTATCACAAAATCCATTCCTCCACCATTGGTCACTCGACCATCAAGCGAGACAACTTATGGGATGTTTGAGAGACCAAGGAAAGGAGGAAGCATCTTCCAATAAGTTCATTTTCATTCAATAAGGGTCGGTCGGATGAGCTTCGTTCCGAGAGGAGTGAAGCAAGATGGTTTATTTTAGTGCCATTCCGTACCTCGCCTAACCATTTCTTTTTTCCATCCCATAGGTCACCCAACTCTGTTCTATTCAAGTTAAATTCAAGAGAAAGAGTTGGGTTGAATACGTGAATACAAAAAATATTGAAAACCTTCTCAATGGACTTTCTAGCACGATTTTTCACTACCTAGCAAAGCTCTTCAGGTAAAAAACTTGCAACTTTGCAAGTCTCTCTAAATTAGATTATTATAATAGATTTTTATATATAATGATGAATATAGGACTCTACAAAATATAGCTTTGTATTCTATTTTTTCTCTGTATATTCAAGATTGTATGTCTCTTAACACTTTATTTAGTATTTGCTTTCATTTAAATTATGCATTTCTCATTGAAATTGAACCATAATAGAAATATATGAGATTTTCATTTCAATTTCAATATCTAAATCTATATACATTACTCAAATCATGAGATAAACCACTAAATATCATGTCAAGAGAAATAATTCAGGCTACATATATGATATAACTATTTAAAATTATCAAAACATTTATACCTATCACTAAATAAAATTACAAAAGATCGTGCATGAATTACCTGTAGGCTGTGATAATGCTTTCCAAAGTTCTGTCTCCAGGACTTTAGGTTGCCACTGCACCAACTTCAAACTCCCAACTTCCAGGAACTTTCAACTTCTAGAATCCAAGTCATTTAGTTGATGTAGGCTTGTAGGCTATAGCAGTAGAATGTTAATGTAATCAATGATCATTGAGCACTGAAACTTGTAGTATGTAGATGCTCATTGTATTTGAAATAATAGAAAAAAAAAAAAAAAGTAATGGAAATTGGAAACATCATTGAGTTAAATGAGTTTTTCTTTTTCTATGAAAAAATCAATGCAACTTGTAATGGAAAGGAATAGAAATACTACTAATTTAATATATTTTTCTATTTATTAAGTGAAAGTATGTTTGGAAATTCTAATTTGGAAAATATAGTTTTAAATAAAATCAAAGATATTAATAATAGTAGTAATATAATACTAGTAAAATACAGGTGTTTTATAAATTTTGCTAGTCTTCAAAAATAATAAATATAATGACGTTTTAGAAATTTTATTATCCTTCAAAAATACGTTTAAATGATAAATTTACCCTTCACAAAAGACAGTTGGCAAAAAATTTAACCATATTTGACAGCCAAAATGTCTCATGAATTCCATCATTGATGTGAGCATTAACTGCCCATATTTTGGTTAGTTCTATAAAAGTCCACATGGTGTGTATATATTTACTTATAAAAATACTTAAAGTTGGCCTTCAACTATAGACATTCATATTTTGAAACTTAAATTTAGATGTATTTGATGGATGCTGCAATACCTTTAATCCAAAAAAATAACAATCTTAAATAGCAATACGCTCAACAAACTAACTACCCACATTGGATATCCGCCACCATGCAACCTTACTTATTTAGTTTACAAATTCCATTTTCAACCATTACATTGTCTTACAAGTCAATAATCACAATCCATATGAACAGTAGTCATAAATGGTTCCAAGACACCTTTCTAGCCGCAAGTGTGTCAACTTTGTATGCTTATGGTCGTTCACAATCCTTTTGTTTTCTAGTTTCTTCATACAAAAAATAGACTTATGTTTCTCTAGATTATATTAAGTGGGACAAAGTATTTATGGTTACATTCTTATGATGGGTAACACAAAACATTAAAGGATTTACATATTTGGTGATGGGACATTAAAAGTGCTTTGTACGAATCTTGAATATCTATTTGTAAAAAAGGTAAGTGTCATTGGGATGTTACACATATTATGTTTAAATTCCCACTGTTCCATCCATAGAGGATAATGGTGGTGGAGAAAGCAAAAAATTTTGTGTCAAAACTTTTTCGTGAGGTTGGACTTGTTTTTAATCTCTTTGCATAAATTTTAATTTATGAATATAAAGTAGTGGTGAATAGGTACGTGGTACTTGAGGATATATATAAGATTACAATGGAATGGATGGGGTTATTCATTATTGTAGGCTGAGTTCATTAATGGATGTGTTTATACAATTCAATTGTAATGTTTTTGAATGATGAATGATGCATTATTTAATTGTTATTTTATATGTTGATTTCCAACATATAAGAACTATGCATTAGGGACACTGGATATTGATTACTAGTACCCGTTCAAGAAATGTGTGTGTTGACCATATATGCACACCTTGCACAAATACATTAGTATATTTGGCTAATGCAATATCTATTAGTAATTAGGTTAAGATTTAAATATATTATTATCATGTGTATATTATAAATATATAATTGCATGGTTTACAAGGATTGTTGACATATTAGATACGTTCAAAATTTAATTTAATTTAATTGAGTGTTGAATTGTTACATATATATAACTATATATGTATGCTAAATTATAAATAATGTCATTGTGATATTATGTGCATGTATAAAATTACATACATAATATATTATATTATATATAAAATATATCCGTTAACTTACATGGTAGAGGATATTAATGTACTAATTGGATAGATAGGATTTGCATAGACCTTATATATGTTGTCATATTGCATTTAAATTGATTTGATGCAAAGCAAGACTTAACAACCATGTTATGATTACTTTAAATATAATTCTTAACCTAAGGATAAGAAAGGCGGTAGTGGAGATCGATAAATAGAGAGAGGAGATAGGGATAAGGGGAGGATGGTACTTAAATGATGAAGGATTTTTGAGAAGTTTTTGGAAGAACTCTAAGAATAGTTGGAAGAAATACTATCTATCTTGTATAACACTATTGTTCTATGTGGATCACTATTCTTTGAGTCACGAGCATGGAGGGTCAAGAAACTGAAGGGTTTCTTGGAGCTAGTATGTTGGTAAGTGATTTAGGTGGATATTTGTGTCCACCCACATGTTCCACCGAGTTACAACAATTCTTCATCTTCTTGGCATTTTTTATAGTTTTTCAAGTCCCAAAATTTTGAGGCCATTTTGAGGCCCTAAATAACGTTTTTTTGGCTATTCTTAGTTAGTGATTTCAATCGAGCTATCCAACGCCCTAAATATAGATCATATGTAGAAGTTGAGCCCCTGGGAAGTTGAGATATCAACTAGCCACCTTGGGTCCCACAAATCCTTTTGGTTGTTCATTTCCTAGGGTTAATGTTAAGGTTTTGGCCTCTTTATGCTTATGATAAAAAGACCCTTAGCGTTCTCTTTGGAATCAACTCTTGCGAATGAGTGTATCCAACACATCTCTCTTCAAAGACAAGGTACCACCATCTAAGCTAGTTTGTATTGCTTTGCAATTTACAATGTTTTTCTATTCCAATCATTAATATAATTTGTGTTTGATTGTACTACTATACTTTTTTGCAAAATATTTGTGTGTGCATTTCCATTTTATATTGTTTTTGTCATTTCGTTCTCCAAATAATATAGATTAGTGGTATCAGAGCAATATGCTCTTGTTGTTTCTCAGTGCATGTCCCCAACGAGATCTTGATATCGAGAGTTAGGTCTCGAACTAGTTGATCTTAGGGATAACCACTCTCATTGGCCCAAGCCTCTTCACATGGTGGGAGGAGAAAAGGGAGATGGCGAAGCAGGAGACCCTATTAAGTTGTTGGTCGAGGACGTCCTCGCACGAAAAATGAATGAAATAATGGATAATTTCGTCTAGATCCTTCAATGACCATCGAGGATAGAGGAGACACCTCAAATGAGCAACCATTTAATATGCGTGACTCCCTTCAAGGTATAAGTTGACTTTGACATTCCCTCATTTAAAGGATAGATAGATGTAGATGCTTCCGATAAATGGTCAAATCTATTAGAGGGTTACTCCTTTGTTCAAAAAAATTTTGACAATGAAAATTTCACCTTTTCACTCCTTAAGTCCCTCCCCCATGTCAAATATTGGTGGCACGATTATTGCAAGAGGCACACCGAAGATGATTTTGAAATATTCAAGACGAAACCCAGTTGGGAATCTTTTTTTCGATGTCATCAAGGAGGAATTCTAACTTGTCGAAAACTATGATGAGTAGTACATGAGATGGACAACTTTGCACCAGGAGAGAGACTAGGCGGTGTTATATTTCACCATTATATTCCATACATTGTGCTCGAAGTTGGGTATCTGTGAATCCAAAAGACACTTTGTCCTAAAGTATCGCAGTGGCCTGCATAGTTACATTCAGACAAAGATGGATTTCTTGGACATATCCTCATGGGGAGTTGCTTATTGGTATGTTGTGAAGATTGATAAAAAAATTATGAAAAATAATAAGTGGGAGTTTGGGTTTGCAAATCAACTGCAGTAGAATCCTGGTAAAGGAAACCCTCACAGAACAAAGGACAGAGAAAGGATGGACAAAATCATGACAACCAAGCCAAACCGCAGGTAAACAACGGTAACAAGAAATTGAAGGATACCACCATGTGGTGCGAGTTCCACAAAATCCCTTGGAACAAACAAATGAATGTTGCTCAAAACAATCATTATTGGATGAGATGAAATCCTAATATCTAGAATCTAGCTCATAATTTGATTCAAAACAAGAAAAGGGAAAGCATATCAATGATGCAAAACCTAGTGCCACTATCGCAACCACAGATCCAACCATTAGAGCTAGAGGATATAGAGGAAATGGATCTCTTATTCCATTCACAACTGTGGGTGAAGGGTGAGATGCTACATTTCATTGTCAACAGTGGTAACAAGAAGAAGCTGATCTCGGTCGAGGTCATCAAGAGATTGAAACCGTTGACGATGCCACAACCTCAACCATACATCATCGTTTGGTTGAGCTAGGGACGAGACATATATGTCAATAAAAAATGTTTCATATCCTATGACATTAAGCGCTTAAAAGATGAGGTCCCGTGTGATGTTTCCCCACTTGAATTTTGTGATGTTCTTTTAGGAAAATCCTATATGTGGAAATGTCATGCTATTTATGAATATATGCCCCATAGTGTCATTATTACTTTAGAAGGCCAACTCTGTAGGATACTCAAGGTAGTCCTTAATACTACGGTTTCCTTAATATCTACAAAGCAATGTCATAAGGTCATCTCTCAAAATGGGAAATATATCCTCTTCATGGTTCAGTCAGAAGGTGGACAAATGGTCATTGCAACCTCCATAGCCTCAGCATAAGGTCTCTCTAAACAACATAGGAAAGCAGACACTATTATAGAAGAATACACAGATATCTTTGACTCTCCTAAATGGGTTCCTCTAGACTACCAAGTTAAACATTCAATTTATTTGATACATGGTGCTCCTTTAGCTAATGAGCCAGTATTTAGACGCTCTCTCTTGGAGAATGAATAAATAAAGTGTCAGATTCAAGAGCTCATCCAAAAAGGCCACATTCAACCGATCTCCTCACCTTGTGGGAGCCTAATTATGTTGGTTCAGAATAAGGATGGGACACATAGACTCTTTATTGATTATAGAGCTCCCTTCACAGCTCCATTAGCCACAACCATTTTGAGGGATGCTTAGGGTACCATCCATTAGCCCCATTTGATGCAACACTGCCCATTGCATATATATAGGAAGACTCCACCCATGCTCAAACCTAGTCTGATTGGGAATCCAAATTTGTTTAGAATATCCAACACATATAACCACAAGTTCATGATTTCTTGTAGAAATCCAATCGAAATTATAAGCATCAATATGACTAGCATCGAGTTCCGCAGAAGTTTCAGATTGGAAATAAGGTTTGGTTACATTTACAGAAAGAGTGCCTCACAGGACCCCATCGGAAGTTGTGCCCACTTCGATATGGGTCTACACCATCACCAAGGTTGTGAGTGAGAATGATTTTGAATTAAGTATTCCCACTTTCCTCAACTTGAACCCTGCCTTTAATGTGGAGCCACTTCGACCATATTTTCCACCTCTCTCAGACACCTCAAAGGTAGCTGAGCACTTGGCCCCTACATAAATCAATATTAACTAAATTGAGAAGGATACATTCAATTGGATCATGGAAAATGAGATGAAGGGAACTTACAAGCATAACATCCAACTGTATTGGGTTTTCAAAGTAGGGAAACTTCTTCACAGGGAAAGTGGTTTATTGGGAGTTAGATTTGGAAAATGTTTCCTCAATTGATGGAGAAACTTAATGCAATGGGTACCATTTCTCCATAAGGGGGAGGAATTATTTATATGGACATTGGTGGCCACCCACTCGTTCCACCGAGTTACAATTATTCTCTATCTTCTTGGAAATTTTCTTTGATTTGTTGGGTCCCAAACTTCTGGGGCCATTTGGAGGCCCTAAACGATGTTTTTTGGCCAATCAGGGGTTTAAGTATTTCCAAAGCACTCATTGGACTTGGTCTAAGGTTTTCATTCCCATTTATTTATTTCCAACAAGCTATCAAGTTCCCAAAACAGAGAAAGTATGCAAAAGTTGTGCCCCTGGGAAGTTGACATATCAAGTAGCTACCTTAGGGTCGGCAAATCCTTATGGCGGTTCATCTCCTAGGGTTAGTTTTTTTTATGTTATGGTTTTTGCCTCTTTATTCTTATGATAAAATGGCCCTTTATAGTCTCTTTGTAATTATCTCTTGCAAATGAGCATAGTTGTCATATCTTTCTTCAAAGATAAGCTACCACCATCTGAGCTAGTTTGTATTGCTTTTCTATTTACAGTGTTTTTCCATTCCATTCATTAATAGAATTTGGGTTTTATCATACTATTGTGCTTTTTGAAAAATATTTTTGTGTGTGTTTCCATTTTATATTTCTACCTTCTGTAATGTACCCAAATAGGATTTAGGTACACTAACTCGGAAATTGACCAACTAGTACTAGAATCCACATATTTTTCTCCAAGCACAATGAGAAATTTCCTAAATTTTCCAAGCATGGGTTTAGGGGAATATAAAGAATATAAGCAACCAAATAAAACATAGGAATCTTTACAAGTTTGGATGAATTGATTTTTCTTCGACAGTTTCACTTTCAGGATGCATCACACTTTGACAGACAATTTGGGCAAGCCAAATGACCAGAGACAATTTCCCCAGGAATTATGTGGAAATCCTTCCACTTCTGGTGTAGCACCGAAAGAAACTGAACTAGTAGGGACTAATATTTCATATCATAACACTTATACCACTTAGTGAATTCGAAACAATGGAAGTATGGAGGTTAGAGTCAAAACTAGATTCTCAGTTGCAAAGATTTGGCTACCGACACTGCTTTCTTTCCAGACTTCCAAACACTACCAAATTGTTTTGAATTCCTTTATTGGCACTTGGAATTGACCCTAAAACACCCAACATGATACAGATTAACCACATATTGATTCAAGGAAGCATCTATAATTGAATTGTAACATAAAAAAAGAAAGTGATGGAAGATTTCTACAAGAGATTTAATAGTGACACATATACATGAATATACTAGAAAATCATACTAAGATTTTATTGAGTATGGATGGAAACATGTTGAACTTTCATGTTTTTCTTAGAAGCTACAAATTATAAGAAATTTCGATATGATAGGATCCAGAGGACTCAAAAGAGTTACAAAGAAGAGAGGACAGGAAACTACTCCCCGGAGTAATTTCTCCTTCTCAATTATTGAAATCCCAAGAGATAATTTGACCAAACCTTGAGATCAGACCTGCAAATTAAATGAGAATGCTGCAATTATTTTCAGTGAGAAAGGATGAATTCCTTCCTCCTCAAGCTCTAGTTGATTCCTCAACTGGTGTGGTGAACATGTTGATGCCTGGAAAATTCCTTGCGTCGACAGTAGGGATTCTCCTCAATGAAAATTCCCAACTAGACGATTCACTGTTTGGAATGGGGAATCCATCCAATTAATGGTCTGGCTACCATAGATGTAGTTTGAATTTAGCTTTATCGGTTGCGGCCCGACCCACTGTATATAGTTTATATTTGAGGATGCAAATGCTCTAATTTTAATAATGCACGATTCTAACTAAAATAAAATATTTGACTGATAGGTAGAAGCCTCACAAGTGATGTGCACATTCTTAGCTCTCGTCCTATAAATTCTACCTTATCAATCAATTAAAACTACTCTAATAAAATACATCTTTTAACTAATTAAACTAATCTATCCCTGCAAGGATCGAGTTTTAAAATATGAGTAATATTTGAGATTGCTAGTAAAAATTCAACAGTTAACTGATTGAAATAAAGTATTCACAATCACAGTAAAATGATTAACAAAGATAGCTTTGATACTCATTGATTTCATTTATTACTCAATTCTACACAGACATTTTCATTTTATAATAGAAAACAGTAAAATCTTTCATACGCCATTAGAATAGTCCAACAAAGTAAGAAATATCTCACATCATAAATATGAACGAGGGAAGAAATAATTATGCGCCTTAATTCATAACATTCCGTGCAAACTCCATGTAAGCTTTCACCCAACAAAATAATTCTTTCTCATTAGCATAAAAGTATTTCTCATACAAAATGTTACTTGCTTTTATTACACCAGCCAAAAGCCCCTTTCTCATTATAATCCATCCTATTTAGCTTTACAAAGATTTGTCTCTATGTGACCAATCACTTCACATTCCCTCTTAACCTTTGGCTTCCACACTTTTGTCATTTTGTGGCTACACCCAAAAATAACCAAAGATAAATAGTAAATTACAATTTACAATTTACATTTTCTTGATAGAGGATTGTCCTTTGGTATTTTTACAACTTTGCACCTTCTAGGGAAATTGGTAGTATTAATATCGTTGAATTAGTTACACACTTACAATTAAAAAATTAAAGTTTTTTTTATTTTTTAATGTCCAAGCATTAATATCGTTGAATTAGTTACACACTTACAATTAAAAAATTAAAGACCAAACAAGATGGAGATGCGGGGTATCGATCCCCGTACCTCTCGCATGCTAAGCGAGCGCTCTACCATCTGAGCTACATCCCCATGTCGTAAAACTCTATACTAAATTGAAATAACTGCTATAACAAAAGACATATAACTATACAGGAAAGAATACTGGCAAGTATAACTAGCTTATTGACATTTCGGTGAAGAATAATCCAATTCCAAAGAACGGTAACAGTTGGAGTTCATTGATGCTGGATTCTAATTATCATAAATGTTCTGACCGCCGTAAATGTTACATAAATGAATGATCTGAAAAATATAAAATTTAGAGAACATTTGGAAAAAAAATTGCGGGCTCAGCAGCAACCATCTCAGCGTCTAAAACTAACTGAAGTGCAGAGGGAACATTGATCCTCCTATTGTGCTACATTTCTTCACTGCCCGCTTACGGATATATATCTTCTCTCTTTTAATTAATATGATTGAGATAGTTTCACGCGTTCGCATGTGGGATTAACTATGGGATTCAATTTCTGACAGGTTAATTAAAACTCCGTCAAAGTCAAAATCTAAACCGGAGTTGGACTTTTTTTATATGTAGAACTATGTTGAGCTTTAGTTAGTGGTTTTACACAAATGCTCAGAGTGCCACAAATTTGAATAAATGATCTGAAAAAACCATCAGAAAATTTTATCCAGAAACGATTGTAGGCTCAAAAGCAACAAGCTCGGCGTCCACGTGGAGAATTTTAATATAAAAAAAGGATAAGAAATTTTTATGAAGAAACGATTGTAAGCTCGGAAGCAACGAACTCGGCGTCCACGTGGAGAATATTAATGTAAATGTTACTTCCTTTTGCTAGGTGGAGAATATTATTATAATTGAATTATTTTCTTGTGATGATGATTAATCGGATCTTAAAAAGGTAGGGACTTATTTGGTGTTTTTTCGAATTTTTTTCTATGAAAAGTTTTAAGAGAGTCATTCCTAAATCTTCATTTACTATTTGCTAAGTGAAGTGAAAAACATCATTAAAAAGTTAGATGTTACTCTCGAATTAGAGTGGCTTTTGTAGAGGTCTTCTGAGTTTTAGTTAGTTGTTTTGTGTAAATATTGATGATGATGATGATGATGATTTTTCTATGTTTGAAAAGTTTTAAGAGAGTCATTCCTAAACCCTCATTTGCTCCGTGAATTGAAAAATATCATTAAAAAGTTAGATGTTACTCTCGAATCAGAGTGGCCTTTGTAGAGGTTTCTTGAGTTTTAGTTAGTTGTTTTGTGTAAATACTAAGTTTGATGATGATGATGATGACGGCGACGACGACGACGGTAAAATGATAAGGAGTCACTTGGTTTTCTTTATAATTGTTTTTCTATGCTTGAAAAGCTTTAAGAGAGGCATTCCTAAATCCTCGTAGCTGTGAGTTAAAAGGTTAGGAAGGTTAGTATCGTAGTAAATATTTTGAAATTGCGCTCTAATATGGGTGTATGCAGGACATTCTATGAGAAATCAATTTTCTTCATCAACCCTCTTTGTGTCACAAAGATGATAATTTCTTTCATCCCATGGCGTTTTAAGAATTGTTTAGGGCCCTCTTTCACTATGAAGCTCATGAGAGTTTGTTCTTATTTGAGCAATGTTGATTTTCTTATTTACGTTAGTTAAAACATAGAGATACTTTTGATCTTCTAGATTAGGGTTGATCACCTCCTTATAATATCTTAATTTTCTCTTGTCATCTAACTCTTTATCGCACCACGTCTTCTCCTTAAAGTTAGATGTAATAATACTTTTAATATTACCAATATTCTGTAGAGTGATCTCTTCCTCGACTCTCCAATGATTTAAACATGACATGGCATCCTTATGCCAACCTCACTTAAGTAGTAGGTGGTTTTGACTAGAGTAAGAAACAATCTTAGGAATCCTTCTGTCTCTCATGTTATTTATCTTGCTCTTGTACATTAGGTACCTAGTCATAGCCATGTTTTCAATCAAGGAGAGACTCAATTATATGAGGAGCATAGTATAGGGTGTATTGCCTTTAATTTTGAGATTATGCCGTAAAGTGTTTTTGGTTTTGCTCTATCATTCTCCAGGATTCTCTAGAGATGATATAGTCCCAATCTTCACAACCATATAAAATAACAGGAGTGACAAGAGTTTCAAAGAGGAGTTTCTTCCTATCCCAAAGGCAGAGATCTATTAATTTAAAACTGTTTTCAAGTCCATAATAAACTTTCTACTCTCCATTAATATGTTTCTCAATGTTATAGTTCAAGTTAAGTTTATGATGAATTAGATCAATTCTGAAATATTTATCTAAAGTCGTCATCTAAATTCATAAAATG
Source organism: Larix kaempferi (assembly GCA_027924585.1). Lineage (NCBI taxonomy): Eukaryota > Viridiplantae > Streptophyta > Pinopsida > Pinales > Pinaceae > Larix > Larix kaempferi. The sequence goes on along the minus strand of BSBM01000454.1, from coordinate 7,732,402 downwards.
TTATAGTTTGAAGACATGCTATCAAGAAATAGCATGCTCTATTATTAATTTAATTATTTTATACATAAAATTTAAACACATATGCACAATATGATAAGTAACACACCTTAAGCATTAATTAATATGATAAGTAACAAACCTTAATGCATTAATTTAATTTTTAGACAATGCTTTTATATTGAAAGAAAAATATAAACATTTTTTAATTTTAAATAATAATTGATATCTTTTTTTTTGTAAGCTAGAGATAGAACCTTATATTTCCTTTACCAAAATGTACAGTTTGTAATCGGGCCTCTCTTAAATGAGAAAACATACCCCAAAATATAGTTTGAAACAGAGTTTAGAGAAGTATTCCTACTGAGGAAACCAGAGTTTTGTTGAAAAAAGGAGATAAAAAGACTTGCTGACAAGCAATAGGGCTCTTAGGCCGTATAAAAAAAAGTCTAAACAGAGCAAGAAAAGCAATAGCTAATTGCTGGTGTAATCCTGCTGTCCAACCTAGGTGGGCTGGGTGGTCGGATCTTTAGCTAGAGTGATCCTGAAGCGCCGAGCAAATTGCTGCTGGTTGAACAGGATTTGCTTCGGGTAGTCAAGCATTTCATCTTGTTGGAGGAGAATTTCCGCTTGGGCCTTGTTTCTGTCTGTAACTGCCTTGCCGAGCACCAACTTCTCGGACCAATGAAAATCCAGCGTTTTCTAGTACAATGTGGTCCGACCTCTGGTGTTCCTTGGGTCGGGAACCAGAGCTTTGAACTCATTGCGGATTTCCTCATCGGTGGTGCACCTACGAGAAACCTCGACGTCTTCTTCCGCATCCTAAATTTTTGCTTGAGCCCCCATTGGAATCTCTTTTTTGAACTTGCGGGCCTTGTCAACCACACCCCGCATGAGGCGAATTGATGGGTTGGAGGAAGAGCTACCATGCTGTGCAGAGTGATGGGTGCAAGCCCTTTTAGTGGGAGGCATGACTACATCCTCTGCCAGAGGATCTGAGAGTCGAGGAGAAAGGAAATTGTAGAGCTGAGGGTAACGGGGGAGCCGAGAGCGTCGAGCCCCTGAAGGATGGGCGTGCCAAGGAGCGAAGGGCTGCAGGAACTACGGAGTAGGGAGCTGAGGGCTCAACTTTGCGAGAGCTGAGAGGATCAAGGAATCAGTGAGCGCTGAGGGATCCATAGAACCAGTGAGAGTCGGGAGCCAAATATCCAAGTCCAGCGAGTCAGCACGAGCGGAGATAACCAGATAAACAACGAGAGCCGTAAGTCGAGCTTTCAAGAGCAGTGAAACCTCGAGAGCCAAGAGTCGAACTTCCGAGGGTGGAGAACGAGCGGACAGAAAATTCAAGAACCTACCTCGGTGGGCCGAAGTGGGAGCGAAACCTTTAAATGAAGTTTTGATTTTGTTTGTATTAATATTGTTAAATAGTTCTATGATCTACAATGACAATGGCAATAAAGATGCCCACATTTGTAGTCACAACAATATTGTAGTTCCATGGTTGTCACAGGTTCCATGGACTAATTTCCATCTGTATGTGCATCTCTAATGGCCTGTGTGTTCTTTTGAGAACCACATTTTGATATATTAGGCCACATGATACGTATGCCGCCGATGGTGCTTCATAAACTGTATTGTTTTAAACAAATTTTTCTCTATTGTTCATTTCTACGTCACTCATTTGTTTACATATTTTGAATGGAAATTGATTATGTGGCTAACTATACTCTACTATACATCCTCTCAGGGTTTCCACTTGTTTTACAATTGACTTTTGCATGGCTAGTGGAGGAAAAGTAGGTTATAAATCCCTACCTTACATTAGTATAGTTTTCCATTATAATTATGATTATATTTTTTAAGTCTATAGATATTTTTTTAATTTATTTTAAAATCTATTTTGTTATAAATTTACTTTAGTATAGTTTTCCATTATAATTATGATTATATTTTTTTAATCTAAGTATATTTTATTTATTTATTTTTAAATTTATTTTGTTATAAATTTACATTATAAATTTACATTGATCTCCGCTACACAAAACCTTCAAATCATATAAATTAAAAAATCCAATCCATTTTCAGCCAAATTATGTACGACATAAATACCCAACCACTCTCTATTGATTAAGATTGGAGGTTTTATCTCAAGGATGTGTGTACTTGCAATATAATTATATTTGGGGCAATTTTCTAAAACTAGCATTTGTTCCTTTAAGGACAAAAATGAACGTTCTTAGAAAAAGAGAAAAGTTAAAAGGAAGAAAACATAAGTATGGGCATTAACTTCTATCAAAATGGCTTAATCTCCATCAAAATGGTCGGATGGCTTAATGAATATTGCTAGATGCCTATATTCGGTTGGCTTAATGAATATACTCGGCTTAATGATCGAACGGGTTCATGACAATAGTCGGTTGGCTTAATGAATATTGCTATATCGATAGCCGACTCATATCATATCCATAGGTGTTTCACCAACGAAAAGCGTATGCTTCCACGTCAGTTAGATTTCTCGTCTATGGATCCAATGGAATCCTGCCACATGTTTTGCCACTTTCGTGCACTCCCACCAAATCACAGGTGTTTTGCCGCTTTCTGTTGTTGTTCCAATGAGACTGACAAACCTGTCGACGCTCCTCCTCCTCCTACCTTGTGTTGTTCTACAAGCCACTTGAAATCGCCCAACGCCCCTGTTCAAACGCCCTTCCAGCATTTCGTCCAATTCCTGCAAAAATTCTGGAATTAACATTTACTCTTTGTCAATTCGTCCAGTTTTCGACGGCTTCAAGCAAAACTTTGAAGTATTAGACGGTATTTGCTATGTTTTAGATATTTCTGGTCGGATATTTGGTTCAAATTTAAATTACTCGATTCTCGGCATTTTCCTGCATAAATATTCAAATTGGCTTTGGAAACGATGTCGACATAAAATACAATGTGTTCCACTGCAATTTTGGATGGCAAAGAATTTGAAATAATTCCTAGATTATGTAATGATTTGATGAATTCCGCACTTGAATGAACATAACACTGAAAATGGGCCTCTAGCTTCGGTATCTGATTCCAAGGTAGAAGCAGTTATGAGACGATCAACACACAAAACAAAATGATCTCGCCGATTAAGTGCATAGACAAATAGTCGGCTGAATCTCAAAATGGTAAACAAAGAGCGAGGAATTTTCAACTCAAAATAGTAATATAGAGTTGTTAACAGAATTGTTTGCACCAGAAACCACTCACGTGTTTCAAAAGAATTGTCAGGTATTTAATTTTTCACTTCTTCTACTAATTCTATTTGTCTGTCTATATAGAATAATTTTCAAGTTTAGCCCGCTCATGTTTTTAGAAAGATTTATCCATGACAACAGGTCGACCAATAATTGCTTGGCTACAACAGTTCATCGACCAATGCAATGAGGCCGTCGGCTAAATCAATGAGCGATGGAAACCCTAGAATCTTACAAAACAAATTTATTATATAAGGTATGCCAAATTAATGGTTGAGGAATCATTTTAGTCAAAGTATTGACATAATTTGAGATCTGAACTAATTAATTCATTTGCAACACTATAGCGCTTTGTCCGAGGATTAAAATAAGAAGAATTTTGGTGGAGGTTGATGTCTGTGCTTATAAGAAGAATTTTGGTCGAATGAGAAGCATAAAACTATCAAACTTACGACGACGGTCACCTTTGATCAAAACAATCTCAAACGGTTCTCCTCTTTCCTTCAGCTCATCGTATACATCTAAAACCCTCTCAGTGAAGCGTTCGCTATATTTGGAGTACCAGAAATTGAAATAAAAGAAAGGAGCAACAGTTTTTCCAGCAAGCTCAGAAACCGGCAACTATTACAAGAATAAGGCTAACAATTATAACAACAATACAGGCCCACATATCTCCCTTCTAGGTCCTCAACTTTCACCTGTATAATTCAATCTATTAATGCAATTTTTAAACCAAACGATGATAACATAGAAAGTACCATTCATACATTTTCTCCATTGTTTCTTATTAAGAAATCTCGGTCCTGATTGCAAAGCAAAAACCTCAAATTCTGGGGGGATTCGTCCACAACGGTGGGAGTCTTTTCAAGCTCACATTATAGTTTAGCCATTTTGTATGCCTGCTTCGAATACCAAGTATACTTGGTATTCGGTCGACACCGACAAGTAGTTAGTTAATAGTTAATTTCAGTCGACGAAGGAATGTTGCAATGGTTGTGGCCACAGATAATTATGAGGTTCCCCACAATTTGTTCAGCATCACTTCATTTGAACGTGCGGTTGATAGGAAACCCAATATACCAATGGACAGACAATCATACTGTGTTTTTGCAGGTATTTTCTGTTTGTAACTGATTGCAATATCTTTCATTTTGTATTTTGGTAATAGGTGACTTCGCGGAAAGACCAAGAACAGTACTGGAGGAGCAGGAGGAAACCATACCAATACATTTCAGTGAAGGAGTTTGCAGATGCATTTCAATCTTTTCACGTGGGAGCCGATGTAAGAGCAAAATTGTCAATTCCATACGATAGAACGGAATGCCATCCCACGGCTCTCTCTACAGAAAAATACGGTTTACCGAAAGCAGAGCTTTTTTAGAGTATGCTTTGATAGACAAAAATGGCACTGGATGATAAATTATATTTTAATTATCCGAATGCATCGACCATATCGACCATAATTCACTCGACTGATTTAGTATGGACCACAAATTTTATATGTCGACCAAAATCTGATGATCGATATCGACCATAATTTACCATATCGACTATATTAAAAAAGAATTATGGTCGAGAATTAATTGACCATAACTAAAATTTATAAAAAGAATTATGGTCGAGAATTAGTATCGACCATATCGAAAATTTATATTTAGAGATGAATTCCGCACTTGAATAAACATAACAGTGGAAATACTTGGAAGAAGAAGCTATTTATCTGGCAGATTGTCGTGGAATGAAGGAGCTTTGCGATTTCTCCCACAGTAGGAGACAATTTTTGGATTTATGTCCATGGGAGAAATTTGTAAAAGCGGGCACACTTATGGGTTCACATGATTTGGTAAGCCACATAGATGGGAGTTTCATCTGGGACCCAATAACATCATAATTTATAAAATGGGTTCCTAATCGGGATGCAATCAATTAGGTAAGATGCCATGTTAAAATATGCTTTATTCTTTGTCAAAACTCCTTGAGTTGCTGATATTGCTGCAACCATGCTCTCTGAAATAATATATCCCAATTAAAAACAATACCATGAGTGGCAATATGATACATGATTGGAACCTAGTTGAGCTTGTATATGTTTTCATTTTCCCTCCCAAATATTCTACTCAGCATCATAGCCATAATACTTAATGGGGTTTTCAAGTTCTATGAATCATGTTCTCTGTTGGCTCTTTGCCTCAGTTGTTTTCCTTGGAGAATCATTTTCTTGGCATATTCTGAATGATCTATATTGATGCTCTTAATCCAGTCATCAATTAGAAGGACTTTGGGAGAAGCTAATTTGTAATTTGTGCCTACATGTGCCGGTTGAAATGAGGAGCACCCCTTTCCATTAGCTCCTTCAATGATTCTAGACTTAACATCTATATAAGGAAAAATCCATCCTATTACTTGAGAGCATGGGAATAAATCTAGGTGAGTTGCAGCTTTGTGGAGACCGGATTTCTTTGTATTTTGATAAATTACCATCTCCTCAATAGAGGCATCAGGCACATCTTGATCTCTGATAAGTTGGTATATTTCCCCCCATTTGTATTCGGGGACTAATCCGGTGATAGCTCTGATATCTTCAAACAAGGTTTCCATGGTAGTTTCTGGAACTACTTGAATGTCCAAATCAGATTCTACAACTTTGGATTTGCACTTGGAAGACCTTCTATACATATCTGAATCCTGTAACAAAACGCAGTATCAAGATTCTACATTGTTTATGTCTGCAGTACAATTAGCATGGAAACAATAAAGCCTATAAGAACATGAAAAAGTTCAGATAGTTCAGGCCTTGTGTTATCAAAAAATTAACTTGTTAATTCATTTAGCAAATTATTTTTCAATGCAAGTCATTCTATGAAGAGAATGTGTGCTTACAACAATCTCTGTGAAAAAATGAAAAACATACATTATGCTTGTTATATCAAACCAAAATAATCATTTTAGAAAATATAAAATCATTGCAGTGACCACCTCTAATGATAGTCTACACTCCGTTAGTGTTCTAAGCATGTTCCATCGTATTATAGGGTTTCAGACTGAGCGAATACAATGGTGATGAGAATATTTCATTTAAAATATCGAGTAAACAAACATTTCTTTAGATTTCGTATGTTTAACCCTAGGCTCGGGAGTTCAAACTACCATAGAACTAATTTAAGTGCACTTTATTTTTTTTTAAACCATAAGCTTAACAAGGCACTCTATATGAGAAAAAAAAACTGAACAAGCATGTTTAGTGACCATGCCAACTGAAAATCCAAAGGTAATCAATGTTATTCGGCTTTCGACTATTCCGTCAACTTAAAAATATAGGGTTTTACTCATGTTCTCTTAAGCCACGTCGTCTAGGGTTTCAGTGAACAGAGTCCCTTTTCGAATAGATGAGAATGGTACTCTGCTTGGATGCTCATCAAAAGAGTACATGCTGAAGCGTTGGTGAAATCTCTCTACGAAGAAGAAGAAAAATAGAAGAAAACTACAAGCTCAAATACTAAGCGGAACTAGGGCAAGAAACGTTTTTTTTTCTACCTAACTTCTAATGCCCAATAAAAAACAAACACACCTGTCCGAAAAAATAGACAAACTTACCTGGAAAAATGAGTGTGTTCTCGAGCTATGGTTTGAGTGGGCAGAAGATCCCTTCCAAGTGGCGTGTGATCTGGTAGAGGCTTGTTACAATTTAGTTAAGCGAACATGGATTTGAAAATGCAAAGTTAATTCAAACATTCTTTCTCCTTTTAAACCTAACTCTTAACCCTAAATAATCGTCATTAAATGTTTAGCGGTGGGAAGTTCCTTTTCACACGAACTTAGATGGTATTAAGAAATACTTTCCATCGGTGGCAAATCGGATCCCGATCCGAATCGTTTCGAAGCAAAATATTATTTCATGACGGTGCGTTTCGGGCTAAAATATTATTTTACATTGGTAATGTATTAGTCCATGCAAACAAGATTCAATGTGTATCGGAGCACAAAATGGTTCGACATCGATTGTTTCGGTGAGAAAAAGACAAGTCAACCAATCGACGCAAAAACATGTTCTTCTCTAACCATTTCAGTGAAATTTTGATTTCTCCTCTAACCATTTCAGTGAAATTTTGATTTCTCCTCTGACCATTTCAGTGAAATTTTGATTTCTCCTCTGACCATTTAGGTGAAATTTCGATTTCTCCTCTGACCATCTCGGGGTAGAATATAATTTTAGTCCGTTTTTGTTGGATAAGATTTAACTTTTGCTTCGGAACAACGAAACAAAAAAAAAACTTATAAGTATAATTTTTTCTATAAAAACCATTCTAAACGACCTTTTGAAACTAAAAATACAAATCTAAGGATGAACTTAAAATATAAGGAGGGGCCTGAAAAATCTAAGAAAAAATTTGGGGAAGAGGTTGCAGTTGCAACAATTGTCGACTAGCTGGGGAACATAGATCTCTGAAAGGGCACATAAAACTCTTTTGGACCAGATAACTTAATTAGGGTAAGAATCACTTATACTTATTAATGACTTCTAATTGTAAGAGTCATGCTTCATTATTTCTCCTTAGGATTAAAAGTTTCTATTTCAGTTTGGAATAAGTGCATGTTAGATCATAAATCAGTATTAACTTTAGGGATAGGGTAGCCTGGTTTAGAATTCACAATTACTCTCTCGAGGCCAGAGTATGAGGTTCATTTACCTACCCTGTATTTAGCAGTCACTAAGTAAGACACCACGGGATCGTAACAATATCAAGCATATGTACTCGTGTGTTCCTCATTCCTATACCACTTGCATTTCTTTGATTCTTTAGCATACTTTGATGCTTGAGTCATTTTAATATACAGTTCTATTTGTCTTCAAAGATTCATCATAGGTTCTTCCATCCATGATGTCCTTTTGTGTGAGTAATGCATATTTTATTTGATTTATCATACCCACAGACAAAGAAGAACCTTATTTAGTGTCATCAGGAGTATCCTCTTGATTGGATTTCACATCTACTTATTCTTCAAATATCTTTTGACTTTGATTGATATTAAATTTTCAGAGAACTTTTGACTCTATTTGTGCCTTTTGGCTTTAATATTGTGGTAGAGGATCATTTTGATTTCCGTATATTTACATGCTTCCTTTCCATGGGTCAACTATAGTATACTACTCGAGATAGGGTTATTTAAGTGTACAATGAGTGAATCCCCAATATAGTAATTTACAAGTGTTTATCCTGACTATTTACATAGGTTTTAGTATGTTTTAATATAGAATGAACCAAGTGACCGATTTTCCATGAAATAGAATGAAAATTAAGAAAGATAGGTTTCCATAACTCTTTACAAAAATAATATATTTAGGTTTTGAAGCAATTCTCACTCCTTCTAAATTCCTAAATCTTACCACAAGAGTAATTCTATGAATAATATCAAATACTAGTTTCATGCTTATCACTCTGATTATTGAGTTGACTTGATTCAAAAAAAAAATGCAAACTAACAATAAGGCTAAACTTAACTATTCTGAAAATAACTAACCAGAAAAGGAAATTTATTGCACCGAGAGGTGCTCTACATCCCAGTATGGGAGAGATCTTGTAACGTGATATAACGTTAGTAACATGTCGGCCAAAAATAATAGTGATAGTGAATATTATGGGAGAGATCTTGTAACGTGATGTAACATTAGTAACGTTTGTAACATTAAAGTAAAAAGAAGTAAAGTAATAGTGATGGTGAATATTATGGGAGAGATCCCTTAACATGATGTAACATTAGTAACATTTGTAACATTAAAGTAAAAAGAAGTAAAATAAAGTAAGTATGGGGGAGATGTTGTAACGTTTGTGATGTAACATTTGTTACTAACAAAATAATTAAAAAAATTCATGTCGGCTAATAAAATAAAAAATTATGGAAAGTATTTAAAAAAAATCCATGTTGGTTCATAAAATAAAATATTATGAAAAGTAATTAAAAAATAGATGTTCGTTTATAAAATAAAAACTTAAAACTTAAACCTGGATCTATCAATCAAGAGAGATCAAATTTCTTGAGTTTAAATTTAAAACAAGAAATACACCTCAAGAAATTGGATCCCTCTCGGTGCTTGATAGATACGGGTTTAAGATGGATATATGTTGGTTTATGTACAAAAAAATTTCCTAAACCTAAGAAAAATATTGTTTGAGAGTTTGGATGTTTACATGAAGAGTTTCCACTTCCCCTTGTAGGTCCTATAGTCTATATGTTCTTGGACCAAGCTTCTCAGCAATCTAGTAAGGGCCAAGCCATAAATGTTGTAACTTAGTATGTTTTCCCTTTTCTTCATGGGGGTGGTCACACTTTAGAACTAGGTATCCTACCTCAAAATATTTCTTTCCATACTTTTGACTATCAAACCATTTATTAATGTTATGTTTATGGAGGTTAAACTTGTCTCTGGCCCTCTGTCTTTCTTCTTCAATTTTTAACAATGTATGAATTTGTGACTGCATGATTCCACTATTGGATCCCCGAGATGCTTGAGATAACTGGAAGGAGGGTAATAGGACCTTTGGAGGAATTATATCCTCTTTCCCATAAAATAATGTGTAAGGAGAAACCCATAAAGCATTCTTCGAAGTGACCCTATCATCCTATAGAGCATTGGGAAGAGCTACATGCCAATTCCTTTGATTTTCAATGACAGTTTTCTTTAATATTCTAATCAAGTTTTTATTGGTAGACTCTTATAACCCATTCCCTTGTGGATAATAATTAGAAGAATAATGCAATTTAATTCCCTTTTCAGTGGAAAAATCACTCATTTTTAAAGAAGAGAAATAAGAAGCATTGTCAAAAACTAAAGAAATTGGAACCCCAAATCTGATTATGATGTTCTCTTGCAGGAATTTGATAACTGCATCCTCGTTGAATTTGCGTAAGGGAACAAATTTAGTCCATCAAGTAAAATAATCTGTCACAGTAAGATTGTAACAATGTTGTAAAGAAGAGTTGGGGTTGATTTCTCCAATGATGTCTAAGCCACACTGCTCGAATGGATCAGAAATAATAACTGGTTGCATTGGTGTTGCGGGTTTTGATAGTCTACCGGCGCTCTTTTGGAATACGTTGCATTTTTGTGCATAAGCATGTGCATATTTGAAAATGGTAGGCCAATAATATCCAACTCTCAAAATTTTATGTGTAGTTGTATCCCCTGAATAATGACCTCCCATAGGAACATCATGTAATTCTTTAACCACATTTTCTGCATCATCCTTTTGTAGGCATATGAGAAATACTCCATCATAATTCTTCTTAAAAAGTACTCCATTGATTATCTGATACGAAGCTGATTTTGATATAAGAGCTCTTCTTTGCTTAGAATTCCAATGTTATGGAGTATACCTGTGCTGAAGATAATGTATTAAATCTCTATACCATGAATTAGGAGTGGTATGAATATAACACACTTCTAACAAATTCATTTCAGATTCGTTGTCCCATCCATTAACCTCTTCATTTGAATTCTCAGTAAGCAGCTTGCATAGTCCTTGACCTTTGACAATATTTGCGGGCTTAAATTCTAGATCATATTCTTGTAATGTAGTCACCCAATTTCAACGTCTTTCTCCCAATTCCTTTTGTACAAATAGAGATCTGACAGCCAGATGAGGTACTACAGCCTTAGTTATGTTCTTAAGATTATAGGGTCTTAACTACTTTACCACTTTGAATACCGCATAAGATTCTTTGTCTACATCTGGATAATTGAGTTTAGCTCCGTGTAACCCAGTGCTCATAAAAGATATCGGATATTCATCCCTATACTCTCCCTTTTGTGTGAGCATTTCCATAAGAGAATGATCAGAAGCAAACGTATAGATAATGAAATCTTTCCCAAAATCAAGAGTGCTTAATGAAGGTACATGTGCAATAACATTTTTAATATTCTTAAATGCATTATTTTCTATGTCGATCCATTTAAACTGTACAGTTTGCTTCACCATTTCTTGAAAAGGTTTGACAATTTATGCAAAATCTGGTACAAACTTTCGAACAAAATTTATTCTTCCCACGAATGATTGCATTGCTTTTTTATTATGGAGCATGGGAATCTGGAGTACAACTTGTATTCTTTCCGGTTCAATCGAGATTCCTTTTTTTAGAGATGATGTGCCCTAATAGCTTCCCTTCTAAAACAACAAATATGCTTTTCTTGGGATTCAAATATATGCCATATTTTCTGCAACACTCAAAATTTTGTTCTAAATGAAAAGCATGGTCTTCTCTTTTCTTGGAGAAGACTATAACATCAACTAAATAAAAAAAATGATGTGGTCGATTAACCCTCAGAATGCAATATCCATGGCCCTTTGGAATGTGGCTCCAACATTCATTAGACCAAACAGAATTATCCTATAAGTGAATGTTCCCCATTTTGTGCGGAAGGTAGCCTTCATATGATCCTTTTCAACCACTAATACTTGATTATATCCTAAAAATACGTCTAACAAGGAGAACATTTTCGAGCCCGACACAAGTTGTAAAATTTGTTCCATGGGCGGGACCGAATAATTGTCTATGTCTGATGCTCTATTTAGATTTCAAAAATCCACACACAGTCTTATCTCTCACGATTTCTTTCGGACATGCACTAGGTTTTCCACCCACTCAGAATGCCAAACTTTGAAAATAATTTTGGCATCCAATAACTTCTTTAATTCATTCTGAATCAGTGGTTCTAAGGTAGGATGCATTTTCCAGAGTTGATGCTGAAAAGGATTTGCACCTTCTTTAATTGGTATCACATGTTGTATAATACTTGTATCATAAGTCTTCAAATCATCATACGTCCATGCGAAGACATATTTGTATTGTTGAAACAATTTAATAAATTTATGTCTTTCACCAGGGGAGCAACACTTTCCCAAGTTAACGTACTTTGGCTCTTGCTCTGTTCCTAAGTTCACCAATTCATATTGCATTGAGGAGCTATTTTTTTTAACATTAGTGGGATTCCTAAATTTATGCTGCAAATCAAATAACTTCTCTAGAGTTCGTACTCCTTTTGGCATAAAATTTACATTGCTTTTATCCCCATATTCTAGATCTAATTGATGTTGATCTTCATCAATAACTGATTCCTTGAATGTAATTTCATGAGTCAATAAATCGATGATTTTGTCATCATCATCAAAAAATATCTAATCAGTAACATTATCTTGAATGGATGGCCTGAAAAGAAATTCAATGGAAAATTTATTATTAGTTGGTACTAGACGTGAAGCAGAAGTAGCTAATAAATCAGCAGCAACATTTTGTAATCTAGGAATAGAATTTATGTTAAAAGCATAAAAATTAGAGATCAAATTCCATACTTTAGATTGATAACCTTTCAATTGTGGAGATAGGCAATGAATAGTATTTCTTACCTGTTTGACAAGTATCTCAGAATCACCCAAAAAAATTAAATTTGTAACATTTAAGTCAATTGCTTTTTTGAGTCCCTGAATCATGGCTTCATACACAGCAGTGTTATTGGTGCATTCAAATTTTAATCTACAAGAGAGAAATAATATTTTTGCTTAGGGATCTACAAGAACACAACTGGCTCCTGCTCCCTCTTATGTCTTAGATCATTTAAAATATGAATTCCAAAATTTATCTTATATTTTAACTACGTTACTATTATCATCTAAGTTAGTAACTAACTCTATTATATTAAAATCAATATCATCAGTACATGCAAATTGAAGGACATCAGACTGTGTGTCTGAATCATGACCAATGGTTTCAGCTTGATAATTTCCAGGTTCCATAAAATAATTTCCCAACACATAAGATGAGAAGTTGTCTGGTTCATTCTTTCCTTCTAACTCTGTCACGTTAAATTTCATATGTGGTTCTCTTAACACTTTAATTTGATTCTGTTTGTTTTGATATGGAAACCACAAATGAGACCAATCTGTTGCAAAATAACCATTCAATTTACTTGACCAATCCCTGCTTAATATTAATGCATAAGCTTCTGGAATATCTACTACCATAATATCAATGAATTGACATACTCTTGAATTTGTAGCCAATCTAATCAAAACATTTTTCATTTCCCCTATGACTTTAACATTCGATTGATCAAGTTGAGTAATCTGAGAAGGGGATGCTATTGGCTGTCAATTAATATTCTTACAGATAGAAAGCGACATGTTGTTAGACGAAGCTCATGAATCTACCAAGCATTTATGTACATTATAATTAATTTTTTTGAAAGTAAGCAGGAAAGGTGGGGTCTGAGAATTTGATTTTCCACCAATACTAGACTCATTTATTTCAGTATCTAATTCAATCATTACCAACTACTTATTCTTATTGACAACATTGCTTATTTTTGCATTCAAATCGAAAGCTTCCAATAGTTTCTTTCTTTGTTGTGGTAAATTACACATTTCAAATAAAGATATATCAGCTTTTGTTTTCTTTATGTCTTCAACAATATCATACCCCATGCTATGTTTTCCTCTAGTATTTCCACCAATATCAAGTCTGTTGGATGAAGGGGTTACTTGTTTATTGACTAATGGAGTTATTCCCTTTGTACCTTTTGAAGAATTAGTAGATATTTTCTCTGCCACTTTTGGATATGATTGATTTGCATTATTATTTTTATTCTGATTTTTAATGATAGTATTACTTGCTTTCACTTTTGGGCGTGATATACTTTGTTCATCAACTAGTCCTCTACTCCTAGTAGCATAACCCATAGATGAAACTTGAATTTCTTCTATTTTTTCTTCATCATCCAAATCAATATTTGGGGCCCAATCCCATAATACTAATGTAGTCTCTTCATTATGATCTTTTGCTTCATTTGATTGGTATTTATCTTGATCTTCTTGATCTTCTTGATCTAAGAGTTGTTTATCCAACAATTGATTCATTACTAAGGTCATCGAATTTATCCATCAAGGACAAGTTTTCTCATAATGGTGTTCTTGATGGAAAGTACATAAGTGTTCCATTCCAACTTCATTTAAGTTAAGAATAATAGAATCATTAGATGGGATCTTTGGAATTTCTTGTTTTTTCTTATAGAAATGTTTGAAAGGTTTTCTTGTTGAAGAACTGGCACCCTTTTCTTTCTCTAAATCCACTATTTTATTGGAAAACTTTTGAACCAATTTAACCATAATTTCTAACTCATTCTAAGATTCTTCATTAGGTCTAGTCAATAACAATGGTTTCTTATTAGCTAGAGGTTTTGCTTCAGTTTCTACATCATGCTTCACAATACTATTCATGTATGTCTCTACTTTCTTAGCTTCTTCAAAATTTTCCGTTAAAGTAGAATTGCATGATCGTTTAACAAACATAGCTATGGACAGACGTAGTGTTGTGGTATAATATCCAATCAATGATTCTTTAGCACGTTTTGTAGTCGCACTGAACTTATTCAAAACAATGTTAAAACTTTGATTAAAATCTTGCACCTTTTCCTTTTTATCCATTCTCAAGGACAATAGTTCTTTCATAAGTGAAGGTAAAGTTCTCTACTCACCAAATTTACTTAAGAAGACCTTTTCAAAATTTTCCCATTCCATTATAGAACCAGTTTGTAAGCTAAAGAACCAAGATGATGCTTTAGGTTTAAAAGTATATGAGAATAATATGTATACAACATCTTTGTGTTCTGCATTTAGTAAATTTAAATCCAAATAAAAACTTTTTAAGTGGTCATCAACAGAAATTCCTTTCCCAGGATCAAACTTAGGCCATACCTGCTCTGTATTTTTGGGTAAATCATGCAAATGAGCGGGTAAATTCAATGGTACTCTATCCCTCCAAGCAGGTGGTTGATTAACATTATGAGCCATGTTAGCAATGCGTGGAGGAGATTGTGGTGGTGAATGTGGAGGTGAATGTAGGGGTGTTTGTGTCTGTGGAGAAGTTATTGACCCTGGAGAATTAGGTCTTAATTGATTTATAGGATCTGGTATATCTTGTAATGATAAATCAACCAATTCTTCTAATGATTCCACAAGTACAAAGTCCTTATTTTGCGCAACCCTTTGCCTAGGATCTTGTCTTCTAGGTAATAATCGTACAACCAATAATCCTTTAGTTTTTCTCATGTTGGTTGTGGAGCCAGATCTTCTAGTCTCATAGATGATATTGTATTAGCCGTGTTTGTACCCCAGTTCTATATGATGTGTAGGTGGACTGTACACTCGCCCTAGTTCCCATTGTATTTCCCTTATAAAAGAAAGACATTGTAATACGGCTAGGGTTGATGTATTAGGTTTTATGCATTGTAAAGATCTTTGAGATCTGGAGAGAGACTGTAAAACAGAGAAGAGGAAGTGCAGCGGTTGTGCTGCAGGTTGTATCCCTTCAACTTGCTGGACGGTAATAATAATAAGGACTGGCAAATTCAGTGTGGACGTAGCCCAAGTTGGGTGAACCACGATATATCTGTGTCTCTCTTGTAATGTGTATGTGTGATTATATTTGCATTTCTGTTTATTGTTATTGCTCTGCGATCCTGTTTTTCTAACATCTCACGTAAGACCGAATATGCATTCGGAAATTATCTACTTCTTGGTGAGGAAAAACATATAAATGCTCAATGTGCCCAGTTTCAGAATTAAGGTTTTCTTGGTAATCAACCTCATAAATCAATTATCTTGGTTGAGATGTTTCAAACAGAGACCCAGAGAAATTTCCTCGTGAAAATGGACTTCCTCTACTAGCCATGCAATGGAGGCCCTCCTTCTAGCGCCAAATCGGTTTACGCCTGGAAAAATACTTGCACCGATAGTAGGGATTCTACCCAATGAAAAGTCCTAACTATACTATTCACTGTTTGGAATGGGGAATCCATCTGGTTAATGGTACAACTACCATATATGTAGTTTGAATTTAGCTTTACTGGTTGTGGCCCGACCCACCATTTATATTTTATATTAGGGGATGCAAATGCAAATGCTCTAATTTTAATAATGCATGATCCTAACTAAAATAAAATATTTGAATGATAGGTAGAAGCCTCACAAGTGATGTGCATATTCTGTGAAAATCCTCACAACAGATCTAAGAGCTGATATATACCTCACAATGAAATAATTTAGGAATAAGATTAAGAGTGGTCAATGCAGTAAAATGAGCAACAGAATAATAATACAGTAGAACTCGGATAGAAGCAAAATAACTTCGCACACACTAATTCATTAACACAAATGGACAAATAAATAATGCAATGCATGAGGATTCGAATGCCAAGGTGGCAATTCAAATTAGCCTTCATAGAGAGATCAAAAGATCATTGGAGTGTCATTGGAGCACAACTAGAAGTCTTTATCATCATCAGTGGAGTCATCAATGCACAAGTAACTGTCAATCATCAGTCAAACTGAGTCTAACTGAGTGTGGTAGGTGTAACTGGCACATGGAGGCATTAATTGAATGAAGGAGGCTCAGTGGAGGGCACATGAGGAGCCAACTGGAGTCAGAATGGGAATTCTAGCCTCATCGGAGGTCCATCGGAGTGATACAGTCAGTTGAGAGTCAGTCTAGCCTTAAATAAAGGAAAGAACTAAAGATAACTCAACTAATTGAAGTGAAACTGAGTGGTAGGTGAGAGAGGATGAGTGGCTTCCTAAAATCAAGGAAGAAAGGCGCACTAAGCTCTAGGAGGGCTAAAACTGATCAGTGAGAAGCTCCCAGGGTCTGGCTAACTAAGGGCTAGGTGTTGGGATTGATGACTGGGATGCATGCAATTGCATGCATGCATGCAGAATGCATGCTGCATGCAATTGCATGCATGCAGAATGCATGCTGCATGCAATTGCATGCATGCATGCAAAATGCATGCTGCATGCAAGACTGGAAATGCAAATAATGAAAATGCCAGTAGGACTAGGATGGAGTATAGGAATATCCTAACACCCCCCCTTAATTCATCCTGGGCGCTGGTAACTGAGACCAACGGTCACCCAATACAATGAATAATAACAGTCAATAAACCGAGGAAATGGGGAAAACCTCATGGGAAAAATACCCCCCCTCAAAATAGACTGTAAGGCACGCCAAAAATAAATGCTCCAAACTCAAGCAGGTGTGATGCTTGGTCATATTTCTGGAAGTATCTTCTTCTTGGGAAGAAGTGGATCATGCTCAGAAAACATGTGCGTGTACTTGCTCTTCAGATCGAATGTGATGAGAACAAATCCAAAAGTATGAGGATAATCCTTGAACCTGTGATTTGAATCAATTGAGGTAGGATCAAATCTATGAATGTGCAGATAGTCTTTTTTCTTCTCCTTCGAACCATCATGGGTGAGATTATGCTCAAAAGAACCATCAAATATCAGTGATTGGTTGGAATCCAAATCAGATCCAAGACTTGAATCATGGTTGCTTAAGATCTCCTTTGAACCATTTGAGGTGAGATCTAAACCAGTAAATGCATGAGAAATTATCCCAAGCGAATGGAAATTGCCATCATCTTCAGTAACCTTCTGAGAGCATGAAATAATGATCTTACAACAGTAAATAAGAGGTGATTGATCAAGGAGAGTGAATGCATTACGTCCAATGGCTGATTTAGCCTCCGAAACATTCATGAGATCATGATGCAAACCAACAGAATCTGGTGCAAGAGAGGATTTAGGAACCTCTGCAATATCTAGAGTGTGAGCTGGCACATAATTTGAAATAGAAGAAATTTGGAGCATGAGTGTAGAATCTGCAAGTTATTCTTCTTTGGGTCTAACTTCAATATGAGATATATTTGATACTGATTCATGATCAATGAGATCATCAAGGAGGGCGAATGCATCATTGGACTTGCTCTCGAAAGGGTTTGGACCAATCCCTTCATTCTTCTTTCCAAATATTTCATCTAGGTGGGCCCATAGCTCTTTTGGAGATTCAACATCAAGGAAGTGGTCTACCATGCATCGAGGCATAGCAAGCATCATGGCTGCAGTGGCTCTTTCACCTTCATCTAACCAGTCATTCTCTTCTTCAGAGGATTCGAACTCTCTTTCAAAACAATAATCAAAGAGACCATGTCTCTTCAAATGTGCTATTATCTCTGGTTTCCATTCATCATAGTTGAATGGAGAAAGAGGAGTAATTCCTTCCAAATTGAACATGGAAGTTGTTTCAGAAGACCTACAAAAACAATAGAAAATTTCTGCAACCGCTACTGCTGCAAAAGTGCAGAAACTCTTGCAACTGCTGCACTCGAAATCTTGATAATAACCTGCAAAAAACTCTTAGGAATGGAGATAAACAATACTCTCAACATGTTTTGATACCATGTGAAAATCCTCACAACATATCTAAGAGTTGATGTATACCTCACAATGAAAGAATTTAGGAATAAGATTAAGAGTGGTCAATGCAGTAAAATGAGCAACAAAATAATTATACAGTAGAACTCGGATAGAAGCAAAATAACTTCACACACACACTAATTCATTAATCACAAATGGACAAATAAATAATCCAATGCATGAGGATTCGAATGCCAATTTGGCAATTCGAATTAGCCTTCATGGAGAGATCAAAAGATCACTGGAGTGTCATTGGAGCACAACTAGAAGTCTTCATCATCATCAGTGGAGTCATCAACGCACAAGTAATTGTCAATCATTAGTCAAACTGAGTCTAACTGAGTGTGGTAGGTGTAACTGGCACATGGAGGCACTAGCTAAATGAAGGAGGCTCAGTGGATGGTGCATGAGGAGCTAACTGGAGTCAAAATGGGCAGTCTAGTCTCATCGGAGGTCCATCGGAGTGATACAGTCAGTTGAGAGTCAGTCTAGCCTTAAATCAAGGAAAGAACTAAAGATAACTCAACTAACTGAAGTGCAACTGAGTGGTAGGTGAGAGAGGACGATTGGCTTCCTAAAATCAAGGAAGAAGGGTGCACTAAGCTCTAGGAGGGCTAAAACTGATCAGTGAGAAGCTCCGGGGGGCTGGCTAACTGAGGGCTAGGTGTTGGGACTGATGACTGGGATGCATGCAATTGCATGCATGCATGCATGCAAGACTGAAAATGCAAATAATGAAAATGTTGGTAGGACTAGGATGGAGTATAGGAATATCCTAACATATTCTTACCTCTCGTCTTATCACTTCTACCTTATCAATCAATTAAAGCTACTCTAATAAAATACATCTTTTAACTAATTAAACTAATCTATCATTGCAAGGAGCGAGTTTTAAAATATGAGTAATAATATGAGATTGCTAGTACAAATTCAATAGTTAACTGATTGAAATAAAGTATTCACAATCACAGTAAAATGATTACACAAAGATAGCTTTGATACTCATTGATTTCATTTATTACTCAATTCTACACAGACATTTGCATTTTATAACAGAAATAAATAAAATAATTCATACGCCATTTGAATAGTCCAACACAGTAAGAAAGATCTCACAGCATAAATATGAATGATGGAAGAAGTAATTATGCACCTTAATTCATAACATTCCATGCAAACTCCATGTAAGCTTTCACACAGCAAAATAGTTCTTTCTCATTAGCATAAAAGTAATTCTCATACAAAATGTTACTTGCTTCTATTACACCAGCCAAAAGCCCCTATCTCATTCTAATCCATCCTATTTATCTTTACAAATATTTGTCTCTATGTGACCAATCACTTCACATTCCATCTTAACCTTTGGTTTCCACACTTTTGTCCTTTTGTGGTTACACCAAAAATAAATAGTAAATTACAATTTAGATTAATGATGGAGGATTTTCTTGACTTGAAATGCACTTGTCCCAAAGTTACTTTCATAAGATATCACATTAAATTGTTGAGGTTCTAATAACTTCAAAGAAACTTCGTGAGTGGACAGTTCTTTGACCATATCTATTAATCCCTTTTCCGTTGCCTTGTGACCTTCTCCTAGAAAGTACACATTTAGAGTTGCTTTCCCTACACGTTGTTGAAGATCCTCTACAGTGAGCATGCCCAGCTCTTTAATGTAATCCATATCCTCCCTCGAACTATTTATTAACTCTGCTAAGCATTGTTCTTTGGATGGAAATTCATCAATAGCTTTAGGGATTGGAATATGAGATTTCTCATATGCTTGGCATATAACTTGATAAATTTCTTCACACTTTGTAATTGATATTTGTACTTCATTTTGTACTCTCTTGGCTGACTTCTGACAAATTTCCAAGAGAGCTATATCTAAATTTAATTCAACAGCTTTTATTCTAGGTAAGTGAGTAGGAATTTCCTTGATTCTCCCTTTCCACCCAATTAGCTTATTCACTTTATTAAATGTGTCTACTAGTTTATGTTTTATAGTGGCAGCCTCCATAGAGATCTGTTTCATTCTATCTATTATTTCTCTTAATTCATAAATTTCCTGTAGTTCACAAGCATGTTCATAGAATGGTGCGATGTCATGCTTTTGTGCTTGAGCAATTCTGAGCTACTCCATCAATGAATCTGTTTCTTTAATCCATTCATCCATCTGAGCTTGCAGATATCCCTTTGCAATCGTCAGGGATTCTACTTGTTGATTTAACTGGGTTTCCTTTCCTTCTAATTCCTTGATTCGAGAATGGAAATCACTTCTTTCTCCTTCCGTAATTACTAGCTTTATATTTAGAGAATCCTTTTCATCTTCAAGGCCTTGATAATCCAACAAAAGTATTTCTTTCTCTGGTTCCATGGTGTCTCTCTTTCTTTTGATCTCATGTCCTTCACTTCGAGCTTGTACTAAGTTATCCTTTAACTTGAGCATTTTTACTTTGCTATGTTCTAAATCATCCATTAATTTGTCCATGTCGTCTGCATTAGCTTGCGCTGCAGCAATATTCACAAAAGTAGTGAATTTTGGATCTTTATTATTACCTTCTACTAGAGAACTCTCCTGCAGAGTCACAATATTGGGTTGTGTACCAATCTTTAGTCTCTTTTCTGACCTCTTTACGATGGTCTTCCTTTTGGGATAAAAAACAATTATGTCAAGTTTTGCTACAAAATGTTGCTTTGAAGGAGTAAACGGTGTAAGTCCAAGCTCAACTAATGGAATATGGCCTCCAGTAAGAGATATTTCTAGGTCGGCAGGTTTTTCTACTTCCATATCTTGTTTTTTTCTGATTTTCTTCTTGATTTCTCTTTTCTTCCACAAGTTTCTTGATATTCTCTTCTTCTTCTTTATTATTCCCGACTTCATCTTGTAATTTTTTTGTTTCTGCTCAGCAACTTCCTAATCTTATTTTTCTTGTTCTTCATTAATTCTTGCCTCTTCTTCTCTTTGTCTTCTTTCTTCTTCTTTTTTCCTCTTTGCATTTTCTGCCGCCAAGGCTTCTTCATGGGATTTATTTTGTTCTACCTCTTTTGAGGTTTATTTTGTTTGGCTTGAGCTTGTTTCTTCTTTCCTACCAAATAGCTTGTTCAAGTCTAACATGTTCTTTGCTCTTCTATACACTTCTTCATCTTTCACGAAATGATCTGTATATTCAAAGTTGATACTGCATGAGGCACAATGTTTAGCCGCCTTCTATAATTTATCATTCCTGACAAATATTTTTTCTCCAAAGTGGTATGCTTCTAGATCTTTCACAAAATTTTCTACACCTTTGACCTTAGTAAATTTATATGCTTAGATTGTAAAATGGATTGGAGGGTAATATGTTTTATTACTCTCACTTAGAAAATGTCTATTTCCTTTTATGAATACCTGTATTATTTCTTCCTTGTGAACTATATAATCTGTGACATACTTTGGAATCAAAGAAGGAATTTTGGTGCCTCCGTACATACGAATATAAGTACCTTTTGGTGTAAAATAATAATCCCCATACTCACTGATCACCTCCAATGCAGTTTATGACATGCAATTAGGCTCTTCATAAAAAAATAGTATATACAAGGGTATTATGAGCTCTTCACAGATGAGTTTGTAAAAGCTCGCACACTTATGGGACCACATGATCTGGTAAGCCACATTTATGGGAGTATCATCTGGGACCAAATAACATCCTAATTTATAAAATGGGTTCCTAATCAGGATGCAATAAATTAGGTAAGATGCCATGTAAAAGTCTACGTTATTCTGCGTCAAACCTCCTTGAGCTGCTGATATTGCTGCAACCATGCTCTCCGAAATAATATCTGCCCAGTTAAAAACAGTACAATGAGTGGCAATATTATACATGATTGGAACCCAACTGAGCTTGTATATGTTTGCATTTTCCCTCCCAAAGATTCTCCTTAGCATCATAGCCATAATTCTAAATGTGGTTTTCAATTTCTATGAATCATGTTCTCCACCGTCTCTTTGCCTCAGCTGTTTTCCCGGGAGAAGCATTTTCTTGGCGTATTCTGAATTACCTATATTAATGCTCTTAATCCAGTCATTAGTCAGAAGGAATTTGGGAGCAGGTAATTTGTAAGTTGTGCCTATATGTACCGGTTGAAATGAGGTGAACCCCTTTCCATTAGCTCCTGCAATGATTCTAGACTTAACATTTATATAAGGAAAAATACAGCCTATTACTTTGGACCATGGGAATATCTTCGGGCAAGTTGCAACTTTGTGGAGACCGGATGTATTTATATTTTGATAAATTAACTCATATTTCATTAAATTTGGACATATTAGGCAACATTTGGACTAACAAAGTGTGAATTTAGACTTTGAAAGTGTCAATATCAACCTTTCTAAAGTGCAAAATTAGGCTATGAAAATGGCAATATTGGCTTTGAAAAACTGTGTTTTTCTATTCGAATAGTGTGTTTTTTGACTACTTATGAACCCTAAAATTTCAGTTTTTTATTATGAAACTATGAATTTCAAATAAAAAAGTGTGAATTTCAAATAAAAAAATGCAAATTTTGATTTGAAAAGTACAATTTTTTCATTTGAAAATGTGCAATCTGTTAAGGTGAGAAGTGCAATGTCTATAATATTCCGTCCTTGTTTGAATCACAAGTTTATCAGTTCTTGTTTCTTTTTTGATACAATATCAAGAATATCTAGCTTTTTACATATATAATTTTAGTAGTTTCCAAATGAAGCAGGAATTCTCTGCATAATTTGTATAGGAACAACTTACTTACACAGTAGTAACCAACAAACGGTGTATTCTGCATCATATTTGTAATTTCCTCAAATTCCTAAAGGCTCGTGGATGTTCCAGACGCTCGATGTTTGCTCACCCAGCTAGGTTGATAGAAATATTAGAAGGATTGTAACAAATATAAATTTGTTGGGCTAAGATCCCATCAAACGATATCCGTAGGAATATCCATCCCACTCTCAACATTATGCCCCATTTGTTCTCGTTGTGCCTTAACTGTTGCAAGGCCCTTCTCGTTTATTCTATTTTTTCCCCTGTCCATCCTAGCCTTGGTGACCATGTCCATATGATGCTATTTACATCAATCATCATATTTTCTTCTGCACCAACAACCCATTGTTGCTTTCTATTTAAGTAGTTTTTGTACAAGACCTTCAGATCCTTCGATGCTCTTGTTGGCTTCCACCATTGCACCTCTACTTTGTAAGACCCAAGAGTACTAGCATATGAATCCTGAGAAATATTACCAATCGCCCTACCCAACCATATTGCACAATCTGGATCTGGTGATTGCACAATGACCATTTGGCCCTTTACAACATCCACTCTTGGAATGAATTCATCTATAGGATTGTTGCATATTGGTCCAACATAGCAATCCTGCAAAGCAGGAACATTTTCCTTCAAATAGGCATCCATAATTTCATGTTCAGATCTTGTAGGTTCACTACTATGAATATCATGGCTTGTCAATGGCCAAAAGTTAGTTGCTGACTGATCAACACTCTCGAAGGGATTGTCCAAAGATCTATATACGACTTCCCAATAATTTAACTTGGTATGCCAAAATTGTTCACCTCCCTTCTCAATCCCTCGATTCCAGAATGAAATATATGTTTCTATTCCTTTTTTTTTGGTCAATGTTTGAAGGTATTTTTTATTGCATATTTAATAACCTAGGCTGCCCCACCGTAAATTATGCGCTACTATTTGGCAATGACTGCCACAGATGAATAGGAGATGACCAAGCTTCATCCTGAAGTGATTCCCTCCATTGCATGATTGGAATGTTATCCATGAGCTGAAATTTAAAAAACTATCATTTTTTGATACCGCTGATTTTGGCATTTCCATCCAAAAGACGGGGTTTCAAAAAACTCTTAAAATAATAAAGTTCATCAATTAGATAAGGAACATAGAAATTTTGATCTTCACATGTCCTATACATATCCATAATTTCCGAGAGTGAAAATATATCCTTGCGCATTTGCTTTACTGATAACCTTCCATAAGTTCTATCTATGTCTTCATGGGTGTGTCCAATCGGGAGGAATCCAACTTCAATTATCTCGAACACACCCCTTGCTGTTAAAATAGATAAACATGTAAATACAAAGCGGTTTTTGTTATCGCTTGAACAATTATCCATTTGCAACAACAATATGGGTGGTAGTTTTCTATCTGACATGCATTGATTAGTACCATCAACACACCATATATCATGTTGCATTACATCTTGTCTATATATCACACACTTTTCATATGACTTTGATTGCAATAGAGCATCATGCAATTGGTGCTTAGTTGTTCCAACTTTGTAGATAAAATCACCATATTTATCAACCACTGGTTTTTCAAGACTCTTCAAGCATTTAGCCAGGGATGTCACAATGAAATTCGATCCCATCTCTGAAAATGAGAGGCTTAAATGGCCAAAACCCCCATTTTTGTGCCCACGAGTCAAAATTCCAGTCAATGATATGGAAAGATCCATAAAATTACTAAAATATTTTGCGTTCTTACCCATTCTTGGAATGGAAGTCTTTGACTTATCCATTTTGTCATGAACAATACTCAGAAAATTCTTTGGATTTTTTTGTGAAGCTAATTTGTGAGAATAATATACTTGGTGACAACTTGTGATATATTTATTATGAGCTGCTTGATGTCCTCGCAACCTTTCCACCTCAGCAGGATAAATGTTCCCCTTAATCCTATAATGTATTTTAATGCACTCATTACACCTTGCAAATGAGTTTGATTTATAAATTTTAACATCTCGAAAATATTCTCTCATCACCTTGCTAAAGGAGGATTGTGCCACTAGAGGAAAACCAATACTTTCGATTTCTTCATTTGCCATTTTTTGCAGTAAACCATGGGACATATTAGATGGCAATAATTTCAAGGTTGTCCTTGTTTCATATTCACTGATTAATCGTGTAATATGTGGATATTTGCCTGAATTATCTTCTATAATTTTGTTAATCGTAGCTACCAATGCAACAGTGTTCGACCTAGATTTTTCCAAGCCATTGTTACCATGCACATCTCTCACATCACCATTCAAGAACATGCTTTTATAATTGTATAAAGTGCTCCTTTTTATCCCATGGCATTTATAACATGCATTTTGAAAGATGTCTATTGTGTCTAATCTCATTGTAAACATGCTTCTTTTTCTGTCATTTCCTTCTTTGGCCACTGGAGCATTTGATCCCATAGAATTTATAACATACTGTCTTCTTGAATTTCCATTCATACTATGAAATTTATTCGCACATTCAACTATCGATTGAAGTGAAATTTTTGATATACAAATATTTGAGCAACAATGTTCAGTGACAATTTTTGAAAGGAATGCACCCTAATCAATTATAGGCCTGTAAGGTATTGAGCTTGAATTTCTTTCAGAAATTTTAGTTCCATCTTTCTGCTTTACGAAATTGTATGGCCTTGTTCCATTACCTTTAACATATGTATATTCACAATGGGGAGTACCTGGAAGGACCATCTGTAATGGACATTCTTCAAAAATATTCCAAATGTTGACCATGTCTTCCTCTGTGTTATTTTTTAGTATAACATCCAAAGTAACATCATTGAGGTCAAGCAAATTGTTTGCAAGCCATATTATAAGAGAGCGTTCAAATACACTACAATTCTCACAATTGCAGAAGACTTTATGAACTAAAATACCAAAATCACAAACATCTAGTGGTTTGAATTGCACAATGTCTCCTTCAAAAACACTTGACACTATTCCCCGAGCAACATAATGTGGCTTTAAAGAACATTGATGTATCATTCTCTCCCACAAACTTGATATTGTGATTTTTTCTTAATACTTTCAAAGTAGTTTCAGATTGATTATTGTTGAAATTGCTTTCAACGGAAAGCAATGTTTTTGTATTAAAATCTATGATTCTTGTAATCGGCCATACAACAAAACCTCCACTGCTTAACCCTAGACAACATGCCATACAAGAAAAAACCACTTCATCCACCAGAATACCAAAGGAGAAGTCACCCAAAAACATTCCCCCAACAAAATCAATCCCACTCACATTTGTTACAAAACCTATGGAAATGCAATCCTTGCATTCTAAACACTTATGTAACAACTTAACTTTTCTCATAATTAAAGAAGATTTATTCTCATTTGTTATGGTATGTTCTACACTCGTCCAAGTAAAAGTTGGTATATCATTCACCTCATTCTCATTAAGAGCAGATCCAATGTGGGTAACGATCTCAGATGCAGGCCATTGAATATAAACACCAAATTCCTCTGACAATGTATTTGCACCTTCTGATGGATAGGGAAATTGAATACCTACATTTAAAGTCTTCGTAAGTTTACAATGATACATCCATCATGAATGCTGATATTATGCAATATCTTTCTTTCTAGAAAAGAGATTCCTTTAGCAACTTTCAATCCAATCAAACGAAGATCCACACATTGTCGAGAACCAAAATCCATTTTAGAAGTGATTTCTGAAATATAAAATAACATGACACATTGTTGAGAACCAAAATCCATTTTAGAAGCGATTTATGAAATATAAAATAACAGGAGCACATTAAAAATAATATTTATTTTAAACAAAGAATACTTTTTTCCACTAGTATATATTATCAAATAAGTCAATGCTCTACAGTTTAATAGAATTATTGTATGCTATCATTCTTCTGACCATCTACTTTCCCCAACCCCAAATTGGAAACCCTTGAGAAATGATCGGCCGCTCTTTCTGAGATAAGAATCGTTTCTAAAAGGGTCCATACATATAAGGATCAATCATTGATTTTCCATCCTATCCCCATGCTCCTCGCAAGGATTGATGCTCTTTAAACGATTTACATCTTCACATAAATCATATACGTTATTCAGAATTACCAAAACTCCACAATTGACCTACTTTTTTTTTAACAGAAACAGGGTAATTAAGTTTGTATTCAAAAGGCTATGCACATCCATTCATTACAAAAAGGAGAGCCTGTGAGCAGAAATAGCTTTCCCAGTATGGCTCTTTAAAAGTTTATGATTTTCTACCTAGTATTTGTAACTACAAGGGAGGGATAAACCCTTACAAATTGGAAATTTAACAAGATACAAAAAAACATTCAAACTTTCCAAAATGGAGGTAACAACTCATCGAAGTAGGGAGCTCTTCTAAAAAAAATTATGCTACTGAACAGAGGTTTCCTCAGAAACTCTCATGTCCACAGAGGGGGATTCCTGGCAGTGGTTGCACTATGACATCCTGAGCATATTCAAAATTTCATCTTTTATAATATCCACTGTCCCCATCATTTCAATCAAATTGTGTTCCAAATCTTCAGTTCTCGAGTCCTCACAGGTTAACTGTTGATAGATATATCTCATGTCATCGGATGACTCTTTGTGTGCTTTGATACCCAATCAGAATGCCTCATAAACCTTTCGCGGGTGTTTTTTGAAGTCTTCGACACTGGACTTTAGGAACACCATTCTGTCTACAAGGCGCTCCATTGAATTGAGAGTAGAGGTCTGAGAAGGGGTCGAACCATCCTGTTGCCCTGGCAAAAAACCGAAAAAGATGAAGGACTGGAATCCGAACTGAGAGGATGGGATAAAATGTCCTGTCGAACAATGAAGGATATTTTTTCAAATCCATAAAGAAACCCAGGAGGAAAAACGTTCACCGAGAGGTACGAATTGTTTGGAGGGTTCAAAATACTTCCAGCATTAGGGCCACTTAAAAAGGGAACAAGAGCCTCATTAAATGTAGGAGCGTGGATACTACCGATGAAGGGACGTGCACCACTAAAAAAGGAAATAAGAGACTCATTAAATGTAAGAGCATGTATACTTCCTCTGAAGGGATGCTATTTCTCCTCAGTTTCTATTTTCAACACCCAAAAATAGCACATATTGAGGAAAGAGCAGTCGTATCTTACTTTGAGAAAATTTTCACTTGTAGCAAAAATGTTTAAAGCAAAGTTCCTATCAAATTTGTGATTAAGGTACTATCTACTTTCCTCACACCGTAAAAAGAACCCCTGGAGGAAGGAGCAGACGCTCTTTCTCCCTAGCATATAATTTCATTAGCCCAAAATAGAACAAAATGAGGAAAGAGCGGCCTCTCTTTCTCTGAGAAAATTTCCACTTTCCATCAAACTGTTTCAAGCAAATTTCCTACGAAATTTATGTTTAATGTGTCGATATTTACTTTCCCCACCCATAAAAAGAACTTTTGGAGAAAGGAACGAACACTCTTTCTCCTCACTAGATTCTTTCAAAAGCCAAAAATAGAACAACTTGAAGAAAGAGCGGTCGCTCTTTCTCTGAGAATATTTCCACTTGCCAGCAAACTATGCGAACCAATGTTCCTATGAAATTTGTGTTTAGAGTGTCGATATCTACTTTCCCCACTCCTAAAAAAATACCTGGAGGAAGGAGCGGATGCTTTTTTTTCTCATCATATACTTCCAACACCCCAAAATAGAACAACTTGAGGAAAGAGTAATTACTCTTTCTCTGAGAAAATTTTCACTTTTAAGCAAATTGTTTAAGGGAAAAAACCTACGAAATTTGTACTTAGGGTGCCTATATCTGATTTCAATACCCCTTAAAAAGAGCGTCTCGAGAAAGGAGCATATTCTATTTCTCCTCAACATATACTTTAATCTTCCCAAAATAGATAAAATTGAGGAAAGAGCGACCGCTCTTTCTCTGAAAACATTTCCACATTCCAAAAAACTGTTTGAAGCAAAGTTCGTATGTAGATTGTGTGTTATCAGACAATCCACTCGAGTGGACGCGAGCCAGATCTCCCTAGCTCAATGTGAGTCTAGAACAAATAGAACAAAATACAAAACTCATTTCCTAGATCTAGTTACAGATCGAGTACTTAGATATCATACCTTTCAGATCGCAGATCCTTCTCCTTGTTGTTGCTCCAAGTCTCGCGGTCGTTAGATCTCCAACTGCAAGACCTGTCAAGACAATGTGGAAACAATGCGAGCAGTACAAGATATTTAAACAATAACTGATCTAAACTAATTGTTGAGGAATAAAGTTCTAAACATCATCAACGAGACAACATTCATGGAAAGAGATTATATTAACTGTATTAAAAAGTGGGAATACATAAAAAGGATGAAGCGACAACCAAAGCCTCAATGTCGCATCCTCCATCCAACATGTCCAAGCCAAGCCTCCAAGGTGGTACAAGCTTCCCAATCACCAATATGGATTCTACCAGCATAAGGATACCGTAGACCTTCCCCCCATCTCATGGAGAGAGTGGGTGTTTATATAGGGCTATAGAGATAGGATAGGTTGAGGATTAGGGGGAGATGGTTAAAGGATCCTCCCATTAGGTTAGGAATCGAAATGCCACATCACCTAGAGCCTAGGGATAGGTCTCCACCTCAACAAAATTCTAGAAAGACCTCAAGACTCCCTATAATAGCCTTTAACCAACCTCGTCGCACCCTGGTAGAGGACACAGAGCGACAGAGGGGGTCGTCGCACTCTGTAGAAAGACAAAGTGTGACAGTGTCTCACCCTAGCTGACTAGAAACTGCGACGTCACACCCTAGATGAAGGAGAAGTACGACAGCCTACTCAAAGAGGTCAACTAGGCAAGGAAATCTCCCAGTTGGATAAGTTTTATCCCAGAATGAGTTTAGGGGTAAGAGCAAAGAGTTTACACAATGGTCAAGATGACGACATTATCACAATGGTCATGATGAAGACACTTGGTCATAATGATGATACTTGCAATGGTCATGGTGACGACAATAGGTCATGATGACAACACTTGCAACACTTGCACAAGGGTGACGAAATTTTGTTGTAACATAATGCCCCCCAAAGCATGAAGCTGATGGAATTAGACAGGTGAAATTCTTTGTAATGAGAAAAATGGCAAGGACTTGCTGGTTGGAAGGAGTTGCTGCAGAAATGACCTGAGATCCACAAGTCTCATACAACACAAAACATGGCTGCCGACCAATACACTACAGATCCATGATAGTAAATACCGACTGAACACAATCATGGATACTAGACACAATCTTAGATCCATGATGAGATTATAACACAACCACGATCAATACAAAAGTGGATCCGTGTAACTCTGAACTGACAACACAACCACGACCAATACAAAGTGGATCTGTGCGTCTCAAACAATCTCTATCGCAACCCGGGTAGAAAATAACTTCCCCAGGGTCTTCAAAATGAACCTGCAATGATAAGAATCTATCCATGTGCTTACAATGTTTTGGAGTCGAACATGGTAGAAACCATTTGATTACCGGTCATTAATGTATACCGTTAACAAGTGCACGGGAAATCACCATTAATGTCAATGATCCCCAAGGTATCATAGTACATACCATCAAGTGTGAATCAATGAGCTGAACTCGAACGCCTAATGGAATCTCTCAATCAAGAGTCAATGAGGTAAACTCATGTTGAAAGAGAGGTAACCTGCCATTGAGGCGTGCAGGCCCAAGGTACTTGGTTGGTTTCTAAGTTCAATCCTCGGATGATGTTTTGAAGTCGACAAGGATGAACTCGTCGAAGGAGGGCCATGGTGAATCCCCCATCATCGACATGGAACTTGAGAACAGATGTTTGGTGTAGATCGGACGGTAGGGTAATGTGCAATACTGACTCAAGGAAAACCAACATGATCGAAGGTATACTCACTGCAGATGATGAGTAATGAAACATCTCTTGAACATGGGCATGGCATGACTTGGTAGTATTGACATGATGAGAATGATACTAAATCCCAATGCGACTGATGGTGGAAGCATTCTTTGGACGAACCAAAGGAGTGACAAGACTCACAGAATAGATAAGACTCGGAGACAAACAGATTACGCAAGTACTAAATGCAAATGCAGATGAGTTCCATGTTCAAGAGTGACTATGTACTGCCGTAATTAAGATGTAACACAAAATCTTCCCTTTTTCCCCATCATGATTGATGAGTGCCTCATGTGTTTTTTGACGAGCTTGATGAGGGTAACCAGATGCTTGGTATAGCTCATCTCATAGATGAGTCCAATCCCAAATGTTTTACAAACCTAGGAAAGGAGGGGTTCTTCCCATAGCGGGCCCTTCAATGTGAAAATTTAACGAGTCCATAGAAGGTAAACTCGGTCGTCATTTCATGTTTAGAGAGTCTGAAAAGAACTAAAGAAGACTCCAACGGTCCTTTTTTGTAAAGTTAGTCTCTTCTCCTGGAAAAAGGGTAAAAAACGCGAGATAGAACTCTTCTAGCCATGGTTGGTTGGAGTATTCCTTTTTCGTAAAGAGTGCTTCCTGGTCCGAAAAAGGGGTAAACTATCACCAAAAAGATGATCATTCAAATGCTTTTACAAGCGTGAAAGCATCGAGTTCGCTTGGTAATCTTTTCCTATTTAGGGAGTCTAAAAAGAGTTTAAAAGGACTCCATGAACAACTTTGTCATGGTTGATAACCGAGTACGACAAATGAAAAAGTAAACTCGACATAGTTCCTTTTCCGTAAATAGTCTAGCAAGGCCAGATAAAGTGATAAACCTATACTCGTTAGACACACCTTTTTAATCAAAATTTTAAGGAGCACGATAATGGTATCAAAAGCACTCGGAATATTTTTCATATTTGAACCAGAGCACAAAAAAGTAAAAATTAAGCTCAAACCACTTTTCATGTTTCAACCAGAGCACGAAAAAGTGAAAAGTAAGCTCAAACCACTTTTCATGTTTCAACCAGAGCACGAAAAATGATCACTCTAGTCAATAGAGTGTTCATTTTTCGTAAATAGTCTAAACGGTCCAAAAAAGGATAAACTACCACCGCATAGACGTCCTTTCAAATCCTTTTACGAGCGTAAAAGAAAAAAGTTCGCTCGGAAATCTTTTCCTATTTTAGGAGTCTGAAAATAGCTTAAAGAGGACTCCATGTACAACTTTGTCATGGTTGGTGACCGAGTACGACAAAGGAAAAAGTAAACTCGCCACACTTCCTTTTCCGTAAGTAGTCTAGCGAGGCCGGATAAAGTGATAAACCTATACTCGTTAGACACACCTTTTTACTTAATTTTTAACGAGCACAACAATGGTATCAAAAGCACTCGGAATATTTTTCATGTTTGGATCCAAAGCAAGAAAAAAGGGAAAAGTAAGCTCAAACCACTTTTCATGTTTTTAACCAGAGCACGAAAAGGTAAAAAGTAAGCTCGATGCCTCTTACTGTTTTTAATGAGCTTGAAGAAAGTTTGGAAGAATGCTTGTGGTATCTGCTTCATTTTTTAACGATATTGCAACAGTAAATGAACTATGCTCGGGATGATGGTTTCATTTTTTAGCGAGCTTGAAGTCGAATCTAAACTATGCTCAGAATGAGGTCCATTGATGGGTTACTTCCCAACATGATGTCCATAGGTTGGAAAGTTTTCCCCCAACATAAGAAGTTGATGGATAACCTCCAGTATGATGTCCAGAGGCTAGAGACATGTCTCCCAAGCTTCGTTTCGTCTTCCTACTCTTCTTCTTCACCCAATTAAATTACTGGCTACTAATAGGAAAATGTTCACCAGAGGGATAGGAATAATAAGGATTAAGTGACACAGTTAGATGAAATGAAGGTTCAAGTCCTAAATATGGTGGGAGACTCAACTCAATGGGAGAGGAATTTGTTTCATTTTTTAATGAGCTTGACGCAGAAAGGGAACTATGCTCATGAAGTTGGTTTCATTTTTTACGCAATCTTGAAACCAAAGGTAAACTGTGCTTGGGAATGGTTTCATTTTTACACAAGATCGAAACCAAAGGTAAACTATGCTTGTGAATGGTTTCATTTTCGAAACCAAAGGTAAACTATGCTTGGGAGTGATTTCATTTTTTATGCAGGCTTGAAACCAAAGTTAAACTATGTTTGCGATTGGTTCCTACCCAACATGATGTCCAGAGGTTGGTAGAGTTCCCCCCAGCCTAAGAATCCAGGGGGTAACTCCAACATGATTTCCAAAGGCTAGAGACATGCCCCCTATCCTTAAGGGGAAGAAACTACTAAAATATGTGGAACATTCAGGGAAGTTTGATGATTGGCATTCATGAGATGATTCGGTGTCACAAAGGAAAGATTATCAATGGTCATAATCCTCCTGTCATAAGGAAAATACATCACTCGAAAGAGTGTGGACACTACATCTTTCATAGCATATACATAATCACGTCCAAGGAGCAGATTAAAATCCAAGGGGGCCTTGGACTACCATAACATCAATACAGACAGTTTTCCCTCCTAAGGTGATAGGTAACTGCAGAAGGATCCCTAAAGGTCCAGTAGGCCTTCTATTGAAAGCCAATATCTGGTCAGTGACTTGCACAAGATGAGGAGAACCTATAGATTTCCAAGTAGTTAAGGATAAAATACTAACAGAAGCTCCCTCGTCAACTATAGTGCGAAACATTTCCTTATCGGCAACTCCTACAAATATCTGGAAAGGAACAACTGAAGGAAGACGGGATTCTGCTAGGCTATTTCGATCAAAGGAAATGACCTCAATACTTGGAGGAGGTCCTGTGGAAATGGACAGAATTTCCCCTTGCCTAGAACATTCTAAACTGACTAGGAAAACATCAGCGGTTTTCAATTCATCCTTAACCGGAAAAGTAGAATGAGACAAATATTGTATCATGGTGACTACTTCAGTCTTGGCATTCTCCAATGAAAGAGTGGGATCGAGTGGAGGTGATATCGACTCGACCACTTCAACTTCACTCTTTGAAGAAAGAGTGGGATCGACCGAGGATGGGGATGGATCGACCACCTCATCAACCAATGGGAGGTCAAGGGACAACTTATGAGATACAGTGATCTCTTCCAACAATTGTGAAGCTTCATCCATGCATGGACAAAGGTAAGTAAGGTGCATGCCCTTGCATAACAAGCAAGGATTCTTGACTTTACCTTTTCGACCCTTAACCATAGAGTCACTGGTTGATGGGCTATCATTAGTATGATGTCCAGAGGATGATGATATAGGTGGTTTGGATCCTTTAGACCACTCTTCTAACACTTTGGAAAGACCGGGACAATCCTTGAGAAGGTGATCACCCTTGCAAAGCTTGTAAGGGAACTTGGGTCTGCAAGGTGTTTTCATAGAATGAGTGCCATTGGAGGAAACTGGTTGATTCTTGGTCTCTTTCTTATCCTTATTCTTCTTAACCTTCCTTTTCTTCTTCTTCTTATCCTCCTGATTACTAACACTATTTATTTGATCAGGTGAGGAAGAAGGAACGGAAGAATATACATGTGACGAAGAAGGGGAAGGATCAGTTTGGGATTGACACTCTCATGGTGGAGAGTTAACGTTTGAAACATTGGGAACAGTCGGAATCACCGGATTGAATAACCATACCGGTAATCCTATGGTTAATCCAGGAAGATTTAAAGTGGCAATAGAGGGAGGACCAATATCTCCAACTGGAGGAAAGACAAAAGGTACCCCATGAAAAGGGGTCTCTTAATTAGTAGTACCAGAAGAGGTTGCCATATCTAAACTCTCTAAGTCTTTCTAATTATCACGCAAAAGAAACACTACTCAAACTAAAATCAACATGCAAACTTGTAAATAGGAGGGATGTAAAAGTTGTATCCTCACGGGTGTGTCAAGTTGTCACAACTCACGATATACTGTAGGGTCCAACAGTTATACTCGGCCAAATTTTTCAGAGCACTAACCAAGGAGGATTGGGACCATACCCTTGGTCGTATAACCCGACTACCTAACAGTACATGTGTATTAATATCCCTAAGTGTGTTCTCGATGTATTGCAACACAAGACAGTCAAA
The DNA here is from genome assembly GCA_027924585.1 of Larix kaempferi. Classification (NCBI taxonomy): domain Eukaryota; kingdom Viridiplantae; phylum Streptophyta; class Pinopsida; order Pinales; family Pinaceae; genus Larix; species Larix kaempferi. The sequence goes on along the minus strand of BSBM01000454.1, from coordinate 7,697,008 downwards.
AGGTTTGCTCGGATGGTTCCAGGAATCCTAATGGGCTCTCCCAATATACTCAAGATACGTGGGAGCACCAATCCATAGTGGTGCTATCTAATTCACAACTGTATGATGGGAGCCTTCCGATATACTATCGAGTACATGAAGTACCTTTCTATATACCCAAGGGTACGTGAAAGGCCATTCGATATACCGATTGGTACGTGGAAGAACTACAATCCCCCAGGATGCAATGCAGGAAAATAACGACAACTGCCACGCTTAAAGACACTGAAACACGTCTCTAACCTAACACACAAGTTGCTAAAAGTTTTTAACTTAAACTAGCGCTTAATTTTATCTTGTACGGTTAAGTGAATCCATGAAGTGAAGACGTGGAATTTAAACAAGATGCAAATCTGATCTATATGAAAATGAAAGTCTTCATTTCTATGAAGTCCTACTTAAGAAGGAGAGAGAGATATTTTTTCTTCCCAAATGCACAACCCTATGCAAATGCAATTTTAACTCATTTCAAAATGTTGGAAATAAGTCAAAAAAACTCAAGATCATGTACCCAAAACTATCCTAGAGTGATAAAAGAGATCTTTTATGAACACCAAATGCAATAACTCTAATCCATTTCCTATCTTTTTACACTCAAAAAAAACACATCTAAGCTATGGAAAGAAGGATTCCACAAAAGTTTCCAATCAAATTCAAGACAAAGAAAAGCACTTAATAATCTTATCTAACTCAAATGCACACAAATCTGAAACAAGCCTTTCTTATTCTTATGAGTGTAAGACCAAGAATGTCAAATGATCAAATTAAAGAAAGAATAATATTTATGTTTTCCAATTTTGTAAATCTAGCAAAAGAGAGACAAAAGGAATCTTTTCTTTGAACAAAAATGGAAATAAGGAATCGATCTATTCCAATAACCAATAAATAGCTAAAGATGCAAAGGAAACAAAGTGTAAAACCCAAGAAAATGACTTCAAAAGACAAGAATGTCCCAAGTTTTTCAAATCCAATCAAAGCAATCCAAATGACACAAAAGATCCCAAAAGGTTTAAAAAACCTTAACATGGGTCAAAGGGACTGTAGGATGCACGATCTAGTGCAAAAAATTCCTAAAAATCAAAACAATCATGCACTCAAACTGTGGATGCAAGAGCACTTACAACTCCTAACAGATGGCAAGAGGTCAGGCAAATATCATTGAACCAACAGACCAAGGAAAACTCCAGGAAAAATCTCCCAAAAAACCCAAAACAGAGGATTTTTGCCCCTATACAGACCAACACAGAGCAAAAATATGATATTTTCGCGCCCTGGAACACTGTGGGATAGCAAAAATTTGGAAATTTTCGCACTTTGGGACGCTGTAGGAGCGTGGGAATATAGAATTTTCGCTCTGCAAGGTGTTTTTGGGAAGCGAAAATTTTCCTGTAGGTGTAAAAAATGAAAATTAATGCCTAGATCCGAGCAGGGATGAAGTGCTAGGTTCAAGATAGTCCTCAATGATGACTAAAGAGATTTTAAAGCTATTGGAAACAACACTTAAAAGAGGATTTAATGATCCAAACAAGCAATCAAAGGTGAAACTAGGGAAAAATTCCCTAGTATGGTCGCCAATTTCTGTGGTGAGATTTTCTTCCTATGGGTAAGATGAAAACCCCTTGGGATTAGAAAAGGCCCCTAGTTGCCTACCCAAGACAGAGAGGAAACCAATATACATTATATTCCTCCTAGATCTATCTCACACATCAATTAACAAGCTATGGAAAGACAAAGCAAGTAGATGGCATACCTTACTTTGATGGTTTTCCTTGCTGCTCCAAAATTGATCCAGATCCATCCTTTGATTATGGACTTATGAACTTGTTCAAAAAGGAAATACAACACCTTCTCCAAAGCAATATATGTATAAACAAAGATCTAACTATAAAAACATAGACAATTTCATTCATTCATCATTAAAGACATGAAAATGAGAGGAATAGGCTAAGTTATATTAATGATAAGAAAGCCAAAAGAAGTTGATTACAATGTTATACCTTGATTTCCAAAGTAGCAGCACCTCTTTCCAAGCTCTCCAACATCACCCTTGAAAGACTCATAGGATCATAAGTTTAGTGCTTCCAAGATCACCCCCCAATACCTCATGGATGGCTCTCTTTAAGTAGGATTTGGGAGGCCAACCACTAAGAGGAGATTATGGATCTAAGTGAGGAAGATGTGGATGAAGGATCTAAACCATGCCAAGGAGGGAATGTGAGAGAGGATTCAAAGGGAGACCTCATCCCATGAAAATATCCTCGAAATCCAAGATACAAAATCTAGGGATAATGGCTATTTAGGGATTTTTGCACCCCCATAACTGAGCAAAACGCGAAAATGTTATAATTCCCGTGCCCCCATAGGCATGCAAAACACGAAAATAAGGAATTTTCGTGCCTTGCACCACTAGAAGGGCGCGAAAATATCTCTAGGAGGCCCATAAATGGGTTAGGTCAAGTGGTTTTCGACCCCTAATTTGTTGGATTTGCTTCCAAGTGTGACTAGGGAAGGGACCAACATGATGACAAAGGGTCCTAACACCCTTAAGAGGCATAAACACCATGTCTCTCATGGTGATATGACATGAAGAATCTCAATGGTACACAATGTGACAATTTGAGGTATAACAGTGTTGAGCCTTTCCGACATGGTGGCAAGTTGGTCCTTCCATGTGCGTTGATGTAAGTGTTGTGCCTTTCTAACATGGTGGTAGGCTGGTCCTCCCATGTGCGTTGATGTATGTGCAATGCCTTTCCGACATGGTGGTAGTTTGGTCCTCCCATGTGCGTTGATGTAAGTGCAGATCCTTTCCGACATGGTGGTAGGTTGGTCCTCCCATGTGCATTGATGTAAGTGTTGAGCCTTTCCCGAACGGTGGTAGGTCTGTCCTCCCATGTCGGTTGATGTAAGTGTTGTGTCATGTGCATCTAGGCTATGCTCCGTTAATGATGAGATGATCTGGATGTGATGAGGCAATTGTAGGAGACGCAAGTTTTTGCAAAGGTAATGTAATAAGTCCTGGGATGTACACAAGTTTTTGCAGAGGCAATATAATCAGTCCTGGGATGTACACAGTTTTTTGCAGAGGCAATGTAATAAGTCCTAGGATGTACATAGGTTTTTGTAGAGGAAATATAATTAGTCCTGGGATGTACACAGGTTTTTGCAGAGGAAATGTAATAAGTCTTGGGTTGTACCTACTTGATGGCTTTCTCGCAGAGATTATGAAGACCTACATGGAGGCTAGGCCTACATCCAGCAAGAAAAAGGGTTGTCTCTGTAGAACTTCCTATGACGAGAAGAACTGAGAGATATCACCAATCGATGGTCGAGATGAAGAGGATTTCAGCAGCAGTGACGACAACGATCCAGTGTTGATGATGATGTTCCATCATTTTTGATCCAGCAATGAAGACTTGTGTTGATGACTGTGTCAAGAGAATACCTTCCTAGTTAAGAGGGAGTGTTAATGTAATTGTAACTTCGGAAGATATTCACTTGTATATTGTATGTTGTATTTGTATTTTATTATTGTACCTCCGACGGAGATGTTTATTCCTCCGGTCAGAGAATTCATTATTGTATTTGGGTCATGTAAAGTCATTTAGTTTAAGTCTCTTTTGTATTTCGGGGCATTAGACCCTAGAGTTAAGTTGTCTATGGGTTATTAGAATCTCCTATAGAAGTCGGCCCAGTCAAGTACAACTAGGGGCCGACCTAGTTGGGTAAAAGTCAAGTGAAAGATAAAGTATAAATAGAGAGGGTGCCTCTCTCATTTGATTCACACACTCACTCACTCACTTTGCATTAGTGAGAGAGAGGAGAAGTTCGCACAAGTGGAGAAGAGAGAAGCTGCTGAAGACCATTTATATTTTGGGTTTTACTTTTGTGACATTGTTTGGTGATAATTCTATCTCTAAGGAAGTTGCAGGGTTTTCTCCTTTATGGTTTCCCCGAGGAAAATCTTTGTATCTCTTTTGTTTATGTTGTTCTTGTTATTCTCTCAGTAAGATCCTAGATAATTATTGATTAAATTGTGAAAAACTAACAAGTACCAATGGCTTTCTGAATGCAAAAAGAATACCATTATCTCTTGGTCCATTTTCACAGAAGAATTGATATCATATCATGATGATGTTAAGATCATTCCTTCTTTACCCAATTAATAAATCTAAGGCAAAAAGGTCCAATAATCGAGCACATTCAACAATTTCAAAAGATGAGTCTCAGAACGGAGGTCATACCATATGATAAATTGTTGGATCTCTTTATTAGAACCTTGAAGGATAAAATCCAATATGAGGTGTGCCTCCTTGAACCAACATCTTTAGAGAAGGATTTCATGGTGGAAAGAAAGGTTGAATGTAAAAATACGGTGATGGCTACTAGAAGAACCACCTCCAACACATATAGAAAGAATAATGTTCCTTATTATAACCCACCACAAATATTTTCAGCTCGACAATTGGATGAAAGAAGAGAAAAAGGTATATGCTTTGATTGTAACAGCAAGTATAGTAAGGGACATAAGTGTGGTGAGAAGAAATTATTCTACATAGAATGTGAAGACGAAGAAGCAAAAGAACGGGAACCATCTCCAGCTGAAGAAATAGAAGAGATTACTCCCACCGTATCTTGTCATGCATCGGATATATCAAAAATAAAAAGGTAACAGTGTTGATTGATTTTGGTAGTACTCATAATTTCATTCATTGTAAATTAGCCAAAGTTCTCAATTGCTTTGTATATCTAGCACCAGAATTTCAAGTAATGATTGCAGATGGAGGAACTATCAATTTATCAAACAAATGTCATAATATAAATATTACTATGGGGGAATATGTATTGAATAGTCCTATTATTGCTATCCCAATGGGTGGTGTCGATGTGTTCTTAAGGGTTCAAAGGTTACAATCATAGGGAACAGTGGCTTTTAATTTTCAAGAACTTTTCATGAAATTTTCTTGTGAAGGAAAAGAATTTGAAATAAGGGGTATCATAGGGAATCCAAGCAAGGTGATAATCTATAATGGTATGACAAAATTGTTGAAAAGGGGACATCAATGTGTAATTGCACAATTATTCTCACTATATGTTTAAACGTCTAGTGCCTCATATTCCCTTGGATCTCCAAAGGGTCATTGATAAGCACTCCAAGGTATTTGAATATATTCCAAAAGTTCTTGCACCTACTCGAGATTTTTATCATGATATCCACTTAATTCCAGGAAGTGTTCCTCCTAACATCAAACCTTACCGATACTCCTACGGCTAGAAGAGTGAAATTGAGTGTATGGTTGAAGAAATGTTAGAGGCCGACATAATTAGTCCTAACCAAAGTTCTTACTCTCCACTAGTGGTAATGGTGCACAAGAAGGAGGTATCATGGCGTATGTATCCAAATTATATAGATCTCAACAAGATCACCATTAAAGATAAGTTTCCCATTCCTATCATTGAGGAATTGTGACATGAACTACATGGAGCAGTTTAGTTCACAAAGTTGGATTTCTGTTCAGGGCAAGGATAATTTTAGGGGCGAAATTTAACCCATGGGCTATTTTTCCATGTTTTTTTCCAAAAAATGATTCGCCAATTTGCATTTTTTGAAGCCCCATTTCGCCCAATTTTGATGGGGTAAACTTTTTCCACTCTAAAAATCGCCAAATTATTATATAAACTATATAAAATCCTTAAAAATTGAAATAATTTAGAAAAATATCGCCAAATATTTTATAGTTGACATTTTAAGAATTGCTAAGATTCACCAAGGTTTATACACTTTTAAATAAGTATGGTTCCTTAAAATTATCCCTAGTTCAGGGTATCATCAAATTAAAATGAAGGAGGAAAACATCTCAAAAATGGCATTCAGAAATCATGGTGGTCATTATGAATTTTTGGTCATGCCTTTTGGCCTTACGAATGCACCCTCCACATTTCAAGATTTGATGAATTCCATTTTCAAGCCCTTCCTTAGAAAATTTGTGTTGGTATTTTTTGACAATACACTAATCTATAGCAAGTCTTGGGAAGAACATGTTCAACATGTTGACAGGGTGCTACATATACTAAAGGAGCAACAATGATATGCAAAACCTTCCAAATGTTTGTTTGGGGTAAATGAGGTAGATTATTTGGGTCTTATTGTATCTCATGAAAGTGTCAAGGTAGAACCTAACAAAATTAAAGCGATGATGGACTGGACGATTCCCAAAACCTTAAATAATTTTAGAGGATTCTTAGGCTTGACAAGGTACTACCCCAAGTTTTTCTGGGACTATGGAAGAATAGCCCCACCTCTAACAACATTATTGAAGAAGGAATCAATTTTGTGGACTCCAGACACAACTCAATCATTTGAACAACTTAAATAGGTAATGTGCAAAGCTCTCGTTTTAACCACACCAGACTTCACAAAATCCCTCATTGTGGAATGTGATGCCTCGAGAAATGGAATCGGTGTTATTCTAATGCAAGAAGGATGGCCCCTTGATTTTGAAATTAGACCAATCAAGGGAAAGAAATTACATAAACCCATTTATGAGAAGGAAATGATGGTAATACTATATGCACTTAAGCAATGGCGTCCTTACCTAATAGGTAGTCACTTCAAGGTCAAAAAAGATCGTGATAGTCTTAAATACTTCTTGGAACAAAGGCTATCTTTAGAAGAACAACAAAAATGGGTAACCAAGATGTTGGGATATGACTTTGAAATCATCTATAAAAAAAGGGAACCAGAATGTGGTGGCAAATGCACTCTCTAGAAAAGATGAGGATGTTGAAACATTACTTTGTGTGATTTCGATTATACAACCCGATTGGGTAGCAGCAGCAAGGGAAGAATGGAAGAATGACTTATATGTGTGGACACTCTTTCAAAAGCTACAAAAGGATCTCAGTGTATAAGATACTTTTGTGTGGAAAATGAATCATTATGGTATAAGGATTGGTTATATATATGTAAGAACTCCCAACTCAAGAAAAAGATCCTTTTGGAATTGCACACCTCTCCAATAGGTGGGCACTTAGGATTCCTAAAAACATACCATAGTGTCAAGAAGGAATTATTTTGGGGAGGTCTTAAATCTAATGTTCAAAGGTTTGTGGCAAAATGTTTAGTTTGCCAACAAAATAAGGTTAAAACAATTAAGACCATTCTTCTTTTACAACCATTATGAATACCTTGTCAGCATCGGGAGGAAGTCTCAATGGATTTTATCATAGGTATAACTAATTCAAAGGGGAATAATGTTATGATGGTGGTTGTTGATGGACTCACAAAGTATGCAGACTTTTGTGCACTCGCTCACCCTTTTAATGCAAGTACAGTTGTTGCAGCCTTCATGGAAATAGTTTAGAAGTTACATAGAAACCCGAAGATTATTATAAGTGATAGAGATCCAATTTTCATTGGAAAATATTGGACTGAATTATTTTATTATTTGGGTACTGTTGCTGCTGCAACCTGATCCCAAAAAAAAAAAAAAAAATTGTAGGGCCCCTCCTTTATGTCTTAGAATTTTTTTTTTTTGCTTCTTAGAACTTTTTCCTGTTTGGCACTTAGAATTTTCTTTGAAAAATCATGAAGTACAAGCCTTTTTAGCCTAAGTACAAACTTGACCTTTTTACTCTGAAACGGTCACAGTCTTTCTGATTAAATTTCGTCACCGGTTTCGCATCTTTTTTTACTTTTGTTGCTGACATTTCGCAGTTTGTCTGTTCGTTTTTTGCCCGAATGATTCATAGCTTTTCGGCGATTCATTGTCATCCGTGTCGCAGTTTTTAAATTTTTTTCTCTCCGACGTTTCATGGCCGGTTGGGAAAACCTGCCGACCGTTTCGCCGCCTTTTGAACTCAATGCCCCGACCACCTTACTCCGACCAAAGTTTTCTTCGCCAATTTTTTCCGTGGTTTTGGATAGAACTCGCCGACCATTTCGCTATGGCATGGCCCAAATTTTGTCGACCGTTTCGCCGTGGTCTGGCCTAACTTCGCCAACCAGTCAACTCCAATCATTTTTTTTCTTTTCTTTTCACTAGGAGAAGCCGCCAAGGTTTTGAACAGCTTATCGACCGTTTCTCCATGATTTCGCAAATACACGCCGATCGTTTCACGCTTCCCGCCGTCGCATCCTTTTCTTAAGAGCTTTCTGTATGTTTCAGAGTAGTTGACAGGAGTAGCGCCGACCGTTTCACGACGGCTGAGAGAAATTCCACGAAACAATCGATGAAGCTTCGTCTCGTTTTGAGCACCAACGAAAATCATTAATTGGCCACCTACCGAGCCCCGTGTGAATTAATGGCTAGGGTCTTATATATAGCGGGGGGGATTTATTTATTTTTTAACCATTGTTTTCAAAGCGTAAGAACGTCGTTCAAGCACCCCAGAAGACATCGCGAGTCAAAGAGCGCCAAGTATCCACTAACCGACAAGCTCACATACTCGCTCGGCCACTCCGTCATTGACAGGTAGGCGTTCTAAGCACGTTTTCGTTTAATTTTGGTTGCTTGGGGGTTTTGGTTTTAACTTCTTTCGCCTTTTAGTTGTTTGTGATGGTTTTGGGGGTAAGGTTTTTAAGTTCGGGCTTAGTGTATTTTTTCTTTAACTGTCACTTAAGATCGTCGTAGAAAAATCTTAGTACCGCTTGTTTCGAGTGGTTACCCACGTTATTTTTTTTAGCCTGGTCACCCGTGGCATTTTTACTTTCGTCAGTCATCATGAGTATTGGTATCGTTTGGTTGGTCTGTCACAGCCAGTGTCTCCGATCTTACCAGGTTTTTAGACGCCTAGAAACAACGCGGAGAACTATTTTGGTCCTGGTCCGTAGTTCACAACCAAGTTTTGAAAGCAAGCACTATGTCGCCAAATGGCTTGGTCCCCAAACACTTGCGCGGTTCTCCACTCCGTCATAATCCTTTAGCGTCTTTCATTCCCATCATTTGTGTGTTTGAAGCAAGAAGAAGACATAATTTCTTCCAAACAGTTTTTTAAATACATGTCGGAAAGTCTGTCACATTTATTAACAACCCTGGGACTTTCTTTTTCAAAGATTTATAACCCTTTTTTGTCACATGAAAATCAGAATTTGCATTAATTGTTTGTACTTCCTATAGCTGCATTTTTGCTTTCTATAACTATTTGTGCAATAAGCAGGGAAAGTTAAGTTCATCTGTCACCCTAAAAGGTTCAATTTTGTCATGAATAGTTTTGCATCCTGGAAATTCATTAAGGCCAATGAACACTCACAGCACTTAAACATTGTTTTAATCATGCTCATTCATTGTACCATGGATGATAAATTATGGTAAATAGTTTTCCTCATTGGTTCTTCCTGTGTCCCAACAGACTTGATATGCATAGGCGTTCTGCCATGAGAAAATCCAAGTTGGTTGAGTCAGACTCGGACATTGAAATTTTGTTAGATACCTCGCTTGAAATAATGTTTGAATATACCAAAGCTGTGACAGGAGCCACCCCAGAATTTCAATGGGGCGAACTATACAGGGCCATCAGAGATACAAATTTCCCTGACGCATCTATTGAAGAATTAATGGTTTACCAAAATATCAAGAAGTCCGGTCTTCATAAGGCAGCCACATGCCCATAATTGTTCCCATGCTCAGAATTCATTGGGTGGATCTTGCCCCAGGTAAATACTAACACCAGAATCGTCTCAGATGTCAACGGAATAGGGCTCGCATCCTTCCAACCAGCCCATATAACTGCAGCCTACAAGCTTCCTGCCGCTAAATTCATGATGAATGATGATTTGTAAAAGGATTCAACATGGATCATTTAGATTTCTCCAAAAGGATGACGATCTCTAAGAGACAGTTGAGATCAAGGTCCAGTGGAGAGTACAAGAGTCAGAACTTAAGAACACCATACAGGATCATAGCCCTGATATTGAGCCAAATTTTTGGCTTAGCAAATGGGAACATATATAAACTCAACTGGGTACCGGTAATGTACCATGTTTCCACACACGGTACGATGTTCAAATGGGCATATATAATCTCTGACAGTATGTCATCCCATATAGCTGCAGCACAAGGAGGATTGACACATAAGAAAGTTGATTTATTCATGTCCTATTATCTGGTGGATTGCTTATTAATCAGGCACTCTTTCCATGATTTGGAATCTCCCCTCCACGTAGCCTATCAAATGACTTGGGCCCACAAGTACGCAGGTCACTACACACAGATCTACGAAAGGTTTATCATGCCATTATACCGGCAAATCTTCAAAGAGGAACCAAATTGTATGTCTGAGAATGCCATGTCGATCATTGAAGAATACGGAGATTATTACTTCTTCACAAAAGGCACATACATCAGGATGTATGGAGGAACTCAACCCCCTTCTCTATTGCCTCGGTATGCCACTAACTTTGTTGTGCACAAGGAGGCTGTGAGACAACTTTTCATCAATGGGGTTAGTAGGTTTCTTCATGACAAGAAGAAGGTTTCCTATCCACAGATTCCATTTATTATTGGAGCATACAAGCTTCACAAGGCAAAAGATGGTGAATATTTTGTTAAAGATTTAGAGGCCTTCCATTTTGGAACGAAGAGTTTTAGAAGACATGATAGCGAAGGTAAAGTTGCTGCCCATTGTGCTTCTTGCAGGATCACCTTTGATTATGCACATCTTTTCGACAAAGATGAAGAATTCTATCGGAGCGTGAAGAACATGACCGAATTGAACAAGCGTTATTGTCCCAAAATCGGAGCTAGCTCCAGTTCTAAGGCTAACACTACCAAGGAAACTGAGATCAAGCAAAAGGAGGAAGCAGAAAAGCGACGTCAGGATGCAGTGTCTATACAATTAGCAGAATCTAAAAAGAAGCTAAAAGAAGAGACTGACAAAATCCGAAGGGAACAAGCTGAAAAGATCCAAAAGGAAGAAGCAGATAGGCTTCAGAAAGAAGAAACCGAAAGAATCTGAAGGGAGAAGGCTGAAAAGATCCAAAGGGAAGAGACCGCAAGGGTACAATAAATGAAAGAAAGAGTAGAAAAGGAAGCGCTGAACAGCAGAGGAAAAAGGAGGAAGAAGAAAAGTCCAAGGAGGCTATGGAATAAGGAATCCCGAGCACGCAAGATATGGACATAGACCTACTAAAGATGATCACCGGAGGACACTCCCCACTTTCTGAGCTCGCTCTCACCCCGTTTACCCCGGCAAAGCAGCACACGGTGGCGAGATTGGATACAATATTTTTTTACTCTAAAAGGAAGACTATCATGAAGAGGTCGGAAAAGAGAATGAAATTTCCAGCCCACGAAGATGTTGTTACAGTAATAGAAAGTGAAATATTCGAGGGTACTCAAAGAGACCCTAGGATCGTGGCATCAGTCAACATAGCTGCAGCACAAGCAAATGAAGACAATGTGGACAAGCTGATGATCGACATGGAAAGAAAGAAGGAGAATCTCTTCAAATTAAAAGATAATTTGATGAAGGAGCGAGAATAGGGATTGGAGCTCATGACGTCCTTCTGTCTGAAAAAGAAAGGATAGCAGAAGAATACCAAAATCTGGAAGTTGAAAAGGATGCACTGACTGTGCAGTTGGTAATTACTGAGGGCAAGAAAAGGGACCTGGAAATTTGCATCAAGGAGTCAGAGAAAAACAAGGCAGACAATAGGCAATAGGTTGGAAACTTTAAGGTTCAGTTGGAAAGGTTGATAGAGGAAAAGGAGTTTCTTATAGAGCAACTTAAAATTGCAGACAATAAGAAGCAAGACTTGACTCCTTTTCATGAGCAAGCTTGTGAAATTCAGAATAAGATTTATCATTTACAAGATCTTATCATAGAAGAAATATGCAAGATGAAAATGATGATATCAAGGATGGTGGAAATTGATGCTGAAGCTCTGGCAGCCAGACGAAAATTAGATGCGCCATGAATGAGATTGAGAAACAAAAGAAGTGGAGAGAAGGGAAATCAGAATTCCCTGAGCACTTGCCACACAAAACCACTGCAGATTCAAATCTGGACTCGGGTCTCCTCAAATTCTGTAGAAAATCTGGTCTATGGATCAATAATAGGATCCCGAAGACCATCGAGAAATGTATAGGATTTTACCAGAAAATTCGTGAAATTCATGAAAAATGTCAGCTGGTTATACCTCCAACCATGGAAGAATTTCCTGAGAGAGACCAGCGCTTATCAGAATTGCAAAGCGCACTGAGTGAGGATTTGAGTTACATTAAGAATCTGGAGACGCTAACAAGAGAAGATCTGCATCATTTCATCGGACAAGCTTCCATTCACGCTTACTTTTTAGAAGACAGTTACAAGGCAGCAGCTGAAGGAGTAAAGAGTATAGAAGCATAATTATATAATCATGAGATATCTTTAAAAATGGTGGAGCCCCTCCAAAGTAATATTATTTAAGAAGAAACTGACATGTGGGCCAAATATATTTCTGATTTGGAAAAGACAGCTGGAAATTAATATTTGTAATTTCTTTGTATTAACACTAGAAGACAAAATTTTGGGAATCCCTAGGGTTAGGGTATGTGAAGAGACACTAGAAGACAGATTTTGTAAAGATATAAATAGGAGAAGAGAATAGAGAGTAGAGGACTTTTTGCAGGTACAATAGAGCTGGACTATTTTTGTATGAGAACTATTTTTTCTGCTTAATAAAGAAGGCTCTGTTTCCTGGGAAAAGTTGTTGCAGAGATTTTGCATGGAATGTGTGGAATGTGAATGGAACTACTTCTTATTGCATTTATAACTAATATTGTGAGATCGTTCTAACTTTCTTGAATTACTTCATGGTGATGAATGATTTTGCTTTATGTACAATTGTTTATGTGCTAAATGAGTAATAATGTGCTTTATCATATATGAGCTATCTTTGATATTATTTCTGGTGTGAATGTGATTAATGTGTTGAAACAACTATTGGTGAGACCTTTATGAGCATTTCTAGTTTATTACTCTTAATTCAATCTTGCTCCCTGCAAGGATGGAATAGTTATATTAGATTAATTTAGAATAGGAATAAATAGGTAATTTATAAGGCAGGAACAGTAAGACGAGAGGTAAGAACCTGCGCATCACTAGTGTGGTTGTTGCCAGTCAATTATATGCATTTAATTAGGGCACTTGCATCTCATAATAAAAATAAAATACATAAATGGTGAACCAGGCCGTAACCAGTAAAAGATTTAAACAAACACACACATGGTAGCCGGACCATTAACCAGACGGATTCCCCCACACCAAATGGTGAGCGATCTAATTGGGATTTCTTACCGGGGAGAATCCCCAACTGTTGGTGCTGCGATTTTGGGGGCATCAACAGGTACCGATTTGACCCATGGTTCTTCTTATCATCCTCAATCCGATGGGAAAACTGAGATAGTGATTAAATGTTTGGAAGAATATCTTCATTGCTTTACATCTGATAAATAAACACAGTGGGTGAAATGGTTATCTTTGGTAGAATGGCGGTACAATACTTCCTTCCATGTGTCATTAAAAATGTTTCTATTTATGGAAATTCATGGGTACCATCCTCCATCTATCACATCTCCCTTAAAAGTAAAATCTAAATTTCAAGCTATGGAAGATCACCTAGAGAACCGGCAATAAGTTCTTTGGTTACTGAAGCACAACCTGGCTATGCCAAAAAACATGATGAAACAACAAGCATATCAACATCGGAGTGAAAGAATTTTTGAAGAAGGGGATTGGGTATTTCTAATACTGCAACCTTACAAATAGAGGTCCCTCAAGAAACTAAATAAAGACAATAAATTAGCACCCAAGTACTATGGTCCTTATAAAGTGTTGCAGAAGATCGATACTATGGCTTACAAATTGGAGCTCCCTTCATCTTCAAGGGTACACCCAGTTTTCCATCTTTCTTTCTTAAAGAAGGTAATAGAAGACAAGATCCCAATTCAAACTATCTTGGTGGATCTTGATGAAGAAGTAAAATTCATAATGGAAGCCAGAAAAATCATTGAAACAAGGACCAAACAACTATGCAATCGGGCTATTACAGAGTACCTCACCAAGTGGAAGAACTTACCAGTTGAATATTTGACATGGGAAGATGAGTCCTTCATACAAAAGCATCCACAACTAATCAAGCATTGAGTACAACACTTGTCTGAAGGGAAGGAGCATGTTAAGCCCTAAATGTTAGCACATTACCCCCTATAATGTAGTTCATTACATATTATTGATATCGGCTTGGGTCTATTAGTGGTAATTGTCATTAGTATTATTATATTAGTTATGTCGGATTGGGTCCATTAGTTGTAATTGTACCTCTTTGTCTCCTATATATAGGAAGGAAACATTTTCATTTAAATCATCTCATCTTGTCTTTTCTTGTCTTGTGTACTTATTACATTGTATAAGGAGGTTGCCCCCTTGAAGAGGCTTGATATTCATATATTTTCTTCATTATTACTCTTTCTGGTCTATTTATCCTCTTTTCATGCTCTTTCTGGGACTTGGTTGCATAACACACACACACACACACACACACACACACACACATATATATATATATATATAATTTTGGAATCCTATCAACTAAATGTTGAGTTCAATTAATTGTTTTGTTGGCTTAGCATATTCATGAGTGAGATAAAATAAATTAAGATAGTTGGGTGAATGTGTTTTCATGTTTTGATTCAGAGTTGGCCATTTTTTCTAGAAATTGGGTCCTAATTGACTTTACTATAGATACATTGATACAATTGGCAGCTGCTACAAATTAGGAGATATGATGTTTTGAATATTGATGTCTCATATTTTATGTTTTAGGGGAGAAGTTGGCCAATGGTTCAAGTGATCCATCATAGAAATTTGACAAGCTTGATAGGAAGATTGAGGCATCTTCTGCAAAAATGTATTTCCACTATTATGGCAGCTTCTTGGCCAGCTGAACATGTTGCAAGATTACTTGTGGATAAACTTGACAAGTTTGATAAGAAGATTGAGGCATCCTATGCAAAAATGTATTTCCACTATTATGGCAACTTCTTGACCAGCTAAACATGTTGCAATATCACATGTGGATAGGTTGTTTGATAAACTATATTTCCTTTGCATTGTTTATTATGCTACAGTCATTCGAACCTGATGTTTGATTGCCTTCTCAACTTAGAGGAGTATCATAAGTCTTTGTTTGGGGAAGACTGATTGAAATGTTGTGAATGCAGTGTGCTTATACATATACATTAGGTGTCTAGAATGCCTCTTATAGAGGTATAAGAGTTCACCTTCCATGTCAATGCTCGAGCTGTTGAATGTACAAAATTTGAGAAGAATGTAACTATCTTCTTGATTTGGTATTTTCCAAAAAATAGGCCATTTTAATGTGGTTATGTTAATTTGCTAAAATATCACATGCAAGTACTAAAGAAACAAAATTTGTATATGAAACTTAAGAAGGAATATGCAGCTGCAAAGAATGTCAATGGTCACTTCCCAACCTGGATTTCATGCAGGTCTTCCATTATTTCTTTATGTAGTATATTGTAATATGTGTATATTGTCCAAAACAATAATTTCGATTTGGCTGGTCTTGACAACTATGTTTTCATATTAAGTTACTCTATTTTTGTCTAACTAATGGGATTTGAAGACTTTACCATTGAGATGTAATTTACTCATATAAGTTTACTTTTTTTTAAAGCTTCAACTTAGCATGGTTGAGGTGTTGTAGGTACAACAGATTCCATTTTTCATTAGAACATGGGAGCCCCTAGATCTTAAATGCAAAGGTAATGAGTTAAAAATTCCTTTATCATTATGGGTTTTTCCATTATGTTTATTATGATTTCATACCTTTACATTTGGATTAATGTAATTAGGATTTTTCCCTTTTGAAAATTTCCAGTTTTTTACTGTTTTTCTGAAGTTGCGGAAATCTTTGATTTTTCTCTCGAAGTCATTTTCATCCTGCAACTGCGGATTGCGGGAGCTTGTTTTTCCTTTTGGGGATGTTGGCATCCCATAACCCGCAAGATTGCAGATTGCGGGAAGGCCTTGTAAATAGTTTTTTTCTTAACTTTTCATTCCGCAACCCGCACCCGCAATTGCGGATTGTAGATTGCAGAAAATTGGATTGAATAATAAAATCGTGTTGTGTGTTTCCACAACCCGCAAGTGCGGATTGTAGATTACGGAAATATTATTTCATTTTGGAAAAGGAGTTGTTGCGTTCTCACAACCCGCAACCTGCAATTGCGGATTTTGGATTGCGGAAACTCTTTTGTCCGTTGTTTTACTAAGTTGCGATCCCGCAACCCACAACCCGCAATTGCGGATTGCGGATTGCGGGAAGAATATACATAGTTGCAAATAAACTCCCGCAACTTGACTACGCATCCCGCAAGATTAGATCCCAGTCGTTGATTCGTTTTAATCCTACGGCCTGGATTTCATTTGTCGAAAATTGATAAATATAGGGTTTTTCTAGTTTTCCTTATCATTTTCATTTTCAAAAAATTACCTTGCTGAGTGGATTTTCACTGCGAGTTTTACGAGGGGTCATTTTCACTGTTTTCAGTTAATTCAGGTTGGTTTTACTTTCATTTTTACGGTTTTGTTGTTTGTGAATTAGTTTTGATTTTGTGTTTATCTATTTATCAGAATTATCCAGTCTTTCAAAATGTCACGGAATACTTGGTCTAAGACTGCTCACAAGATCTGTTGACCAAGGACCCAAAATTTGGTATCTTCTCATACACCAATGACAAGATTACTGAAACCTACCAAATCGACTGGTCCAAAATCTACTCAATTTTTGACAACAATGACCTGTCGGACATCCGGAATGACCAACTTGCATATGAGAGAATTAGGGATTCCCAGCTTCATGCCATTGCTGTCAGACCCCCTATCCTTCCTTATACTTATGCAGTTAAATGGATTGTGGACCACGCTAACCCTAAAGACCGGTCATTCAATGACAACGCGGGGTCACAATTGGCTACCTTCCACCTTGAGGTTTTCATCAGAGCCTACGCTCTTAAAATGGCTATCCAACCCCTTAACGCTAAGTTCGTAGAGTCTTCTAAGACCAGGTTTAATTTTAACGAAATGCTAAATTCATAGATGAATAAACCTAACAGTTTCATGGCTAGGGCTGATAACTTTTACCTAGTTTCCTGGTTTAGAGAACCGTATTCCCTATTGGCATCCATGCTATGCAGACTGTATGGTCTCCCAAATTGTTTGGTATTTAAAATTGAATGGGCTCCTGTAGCCCATCATGTCCTAACGACTAGTGAGTCTTTCCCTTGGGCATCTATCCTGTCATTTGAACTCAAAACAGCCATTTAAGCATATCAGAAAGCGTTGGCTCTAAGGAAGCCACATTTCTTCTTTTCAGCTTTTGTCATTGATGTATTTTGCACAGAATTTCAATATCCCAACATGGGATGACTTTGGATTCCATCAGACCCTCCTGTCCATATTTATCATTCTGCATTGTAGGAGAAAAATTACATACCTTTGTTATATGACATTTGTGACCACTTCCTTGGAAGTATTGATCTTAAAATATTCAAAGAACAGGCTCCTACTTTCTCAATGGAAGCCAGAACCTTCATTACCACAATTGGTGACTGGTATGTGGGTGAATCCTTCTCATATATCAGATTTTGGGGAAGCGGCTCTGCTCAGCTGCTACCCAGGATAGTTCCTCACAAGTTGGTCATTGAAGAAGTCTCTAATCAGACTTGTACAGATGGTGTATACTTAAAAATCACTGGTCCCAAGAGGAAGGGTTGGCCTAAGTTCCCCTTGAACCTTGGACCATTCGCCATCCCAACTTCAACTTGGGCAATAGTGTTGGGTGACAAAATGGATTCTCTGAAATTAGGCTATGTTGCCAAGAGAAGACATGATCCTAAGGGATTTCTTGATGCTCATCTCAAGCAAAATCATGTGAAGGGAGGTTATGATCCTGAAGATCTTCCTGATAATTCCATATATCAGGGAGTAAATACCTTTTCTGAAGTCCTGACTAGGGCTAAGAGCATAGATGAACAGAACCATATCATGCAATATCACCAGGAGCTTAAAACTAAGGTTTTAAGCTATAGAGCAATGGAGATAAAGCTCATTGAGCAAGTAAGAAAAGAAAGAGCATAGAAGGAAGCTTAGAAAATAGCTGGTCCATTAATTTTGACCTACAGTGAAGGAGATAAAGGCAAAGGCCTCATGGAAGATGTTGCAGCGGTAAAGACTGCTGAGCAATTGAAATTTTTTATGCAAGCAGCTCAGCAATCAAAACAAGAACTAGCGAAGATGACTTCAGTGTTGGACACCCAAGTAGTTGCGGCTGATGAGCCTATAGCTGATACTCAAGTGACTGCTGCAGTTACCCAGATTTGTGATGATCAAGTGATAGCCGTGACTAAACCAACTAAAAGGCAGAAAACTCAGATTTCTGCATCTCAAATCTTTGCCTTAAACATTATTGACTGCGATGTTTAAGATGAGGTACACCCTTCTTTGCCTGTGATTGAAGAAATAACTGAAACTTCACAAACAGTTACAGATTTATTGAATGCTATTGAAATGGATGACTATGTCACAGACCAACAGATCCTTGGAACCACTTCTGATGTTGTTACCACAACCTCAGCACTTCTTCTTTCATCTATTCAAATTCTTTCAACCTTATCATCTGGGGTAGCAATACCACCTTCCATATCCCAGTTATTTCATACAGTAACTTCCATTACTGCCCCATTTCCAACTAGCTCAGTTCCACTTCCCATTTTTCCATCTATAGTAGAAGAGATCCAGTCTTTGACTATCCCTCTGAAATCATCTCCATCTATTTTATCACCACCAACTGCTGATGGGAAAACTTCAGTTCCTCCTTCTTCATCACCAGCTAATGACATCCATGTTCTACTTTATGAAGCTTTCACTTCAATCCCTTCCCCAACCTCTGTACCAATATTTGTTCAAAATATGCCTTCCTCCCTAACTACTCCCCAAATCACTATGTCTATACCTAGTCCCACTACTGCTCAGACATCCTCATTGGTTTCAAAAGTAAATGTGACTACATCATTTACTGAATTGGTAGTTGAGTTTGAAGAAGATATTGTAGTCCGTCTTGGGAATTATTTCTACAGTAAGGCATCTAAGGCAGTGATGAGAAAAGGTAAGAAGAGAAGCAGGGATCAAGGTGGATTGGACTTATTGGAGGCACCCACTCCTAATCAAATAATTTGGGCTAAGCAGTCTGACAATATCCAACAGGAAGCATTGGATGTTGTTGCAACCATGGGTGCATTTGCAGGTGCAAACTTTGATTCAGTGACAACACTGAATAGGGAGATTGATTTGAAGAAGGAAGAATTGAAGAAGCTTGAAGAGCAATTGGCCAAAACCAATGAGGACCATGAAGCTTATGTTAGTGATCTCAGAAAGGTGTTTGAAGATAGATTTGAAGATTTGCAGCTGAGGAATACCTCTCTCCAAGCTCAATTACATGATGCACAAGTTGTGTATGTTACCAATACACAAAGGATAGTTGTGCTTGAGAAACAATGTGAGGATGCAACTGCAAGTGCAGCCTCCTCTGCCTTCTCTAGGATTTCCCAGCAGGAGTTTAAGGACTTGGCCATCCAGGTCAATGAAGAACACTACAAACTGTTGACTGAATTGTTTGGCACTCTGGATGAAATTCGAGAGACTCACATTGCTTTTGGCAAGATGTCTGTTATTCTTGATGGGCAGATAGCCAAGAGACAACAAGCCTCTAAATCCAATGATGATATTGTGGGATGGCAGAGGTATATAAAGGATAGACCAGAGGACATTCCCATCCTTAGTAGTATTCAGCGCAAGAAAATCAGGACTGTGTTGCGAGCTTGGAATGACTTCAATGATATGGTTGAAGATACTATTCAGAAAGCACAGGCTATTTGCGAAAGGAGGTGGTATGTTGTTGACAACATCATGGAAACATTGAAGTTCCCTACCATGGATCTTATTGAAAATGCTTGTCTACCTAAATCGCTGATTGAACAGGTTGAACGCCAATGCGAGGAGGCCGAAGAGAAGATTCAGCATCTTGAGCATATCAAGATTGAAGACGTGGATCAGTTAATCAAGCAACCCACTACTATGGAGGGAAAGATCCACATTTTTATCCGTATTTGGCATAAGTTGGCTAAAAACGAGATTGAAATTTTTACGTGTGATGCCCAGTTGGGGCTTGAATCAGCAAATTATCCAAATATAGATAAGTTGTTAGAAATTTGGGCCAACTGGCAAGATTTTCTTGGCCATTAGTCTAATTCGAATTCTGTAATCCCTGTTTTTTGGGAATTTACTCTTTGCATCATTTTGTAATTATTATTTAAAGGGTAGATCTCTCGTAGGCAGGGGGGTGGATGGTTAAGGGACAGAATCGCCAAAAGAGACTGGAGACGCTCTGTTGTTGCAGACTATGTAATGTTTTGCGGGCCTTAATACACAGTTAGTTTTCTTCAGTTGCCTCTTTTGTTATAATTTATCAAATGTCTTTGATGGATTGTGATTTTGCTTTAACACATTCACTAATGTTGTTTATTATTTGCAATCAGTAATCTGCATTGGTCTATAGTTCAGATTTCTCTCAACACATGATCTCTGTAATTGATGTTTTAAATGAATGTCTTTTTCTAAAACATTTTATCTATTTCTGCAAATGATTCACAGAAAGCATTAAGTTAACGTTAATTTGTCAATTAACATTCTGGATACAGGATAGGCTTGTATACATTTAATTCTTAAGTTATTATTGGTTGAATGTCTTTAACTGATCATATCTTGAGCTACTGAGTCAAGATCCAATTTTGCATGTTTGTTAAGTTGGTGAAAGGATTTAGTAATTTCCAGATCAAGTTGTCTTGTGCACAAACAAATCATTCCTCTTAAAATAGGCTTGACTTAGATTAGATTTCTTTTCAAGGTTAGACTAACTCTTAGGATTAGGAAAACTCTTGTCTTTCTCCATAGGAAGACAGATCCTTTCTATGATCAAACATTCACAAGTGCCAGCGGAGGCCTTTGTGTCCGTGGGTGTTAACCACACCAAACAGCTCGAGGATAGGGTAATACTTGCGTAGGATTATCTGAAGCCTTTGGTTGGGTTTTCATCCCCTATTGTTTTCCTTGAACACCATTCCAGCACATACTCAACCGAGGCATCAACAAATGGCGCTATAAGGAGGGCATGATCCGACACATTTCCCTTAATTAGAGATTCTTCTTATTTTATTATGTTTTCATGGCTCTTTCCGAAAACTCTACATGGGAGTCCGATACTGCATTAAGCCTACAAGGGCCTTTACATGAGCTCCCTAAAAAGGAAATTAAGATCTTGCTGAAGTTCAATGGAAAAGGTAATGTTTCTGTCACTGAGCATATTAGAAGGTATGAATCTATTTTGTGTTTATTTAACGTCATACATGAAGATGTTGCTTGCAGATTATTCCCATTTACCTTTGAAGGTAAGGTTTCTCTTTGGTTTCATTTTTTACCTTTGAATTGAATTTCTAGTTGGTCAGAATTTAAGAATGTTTTTAGAGATTCTTTTGAAGATTATGATGCAATTGAAATTCATCAGAATCTGATTCAAATTCAAGTACGTGATGGGGAGTCGATCGAAGATTTTAATACACGTTTTCGACAACTCTATTATAGCCTACATGAATAACATAGGCCTCCAGCACAACTTACCTTTTGCCGGTATGTCAAGTCTCTTCCCAATACTATGGCTTTGTTCCTATTACGTGAAGGAATAACTGATTTCAATAAACCATGTAAAGAAGCTCAAAACCTTGAGAAAGACTTGAAGAGATATCCTCTAGATCTTTTTCACCCTTCCGTGTCCTATGAGGTTGGTTCTATTGAAGCAGAATCAGGGATTTCACAAACGGTTCAATCAAATAAACAAATTAATGATTCTTTCAATAGAGATTTCACCACTAATGAGGAAATAAATATTCTAAATGATTTACACGATTTGGAACAAATACTTTATGCATCCAAAATTTCATCTTCCTTAAATTCAAGAATAAAATCAAATGAAGATCCCGACCCCGATGTTTCTTTCTTAAATGGATGCAAGTATGATGAATGTTTCACATCTTCCCTTCATTATCTGGAACCTCAGCCTGAAACTGTTGAAGAGAACCTTAATTTCGTCACTCCCAATCTATGCACTGAGCAATTGGTTCAATTAAATTTTGAACACCTGCCTTTCTCTCAATTCGATTATAATGATCCAATTATCAATGAAAATGAAGATCCTGAGTTTTGTGAAGAAGGTTCTTTGTCTACTTTTGATGATTTTAAAGGTCCTTCCTTTCCAAGCGAGACTCATTCTTCATCTCTCAACCGAGTATTGGACCTTAGAATTGAAAGTTTTAAGGATGCTAATTACACTGCAAGTTTTGAAGAACATGTTGATATTACTTATTTAGTGAAATCTCAAAATTTTCTTCCTACATCCTTCAGGTCTAATTGTTACGAGCAAGATAAGATTGACAAGTCTTTAGAAGATGAATTGGATGAAATTGAGAATGAATTTCAAAATGTTTGTTCCAAATATACCTTTTCCATAAATCAAATTCTAAATCAAAGGTCATTTCGATCAGATAACTTGGAGGTGAACAAATCCGATGCCCTTGACCAGAATGAACAACTGAGTAAAAATAAACTAGACAAAGTCAACCATTCACAGAATTCAAATTATGATATTTCCCTTCAAAGCAATAACCATGATATTTTGAAAAGGGAAATATTCTCCACTCTTGAGTCTGGTGAAATTCTTTTGAATTATGATCTTAATAAGTTCCATCCTATTTTGTATGATCCAATTTATTTGTGGCTGGAGCAATCTTTTTTTAACTATTTTTCATGTTGTTCTATTTTGTTTGTAAATAAGGGACTTGGTTTAGCCTTTCTGAAATTTGGATTTTCACTTCTAATTTTTTTCTTGATGATACACCATTTGTTTTTTCTTGCAAGTTTGAAATTATTAGATTGGATCCATTGGAATTTTGACTATACTTAGTTTTGTTACCTTTCGAACAGCGTAGGACTAGGTGTAGAATGAATTAGTATGGTTTGTTTTCCTTTCAAGCTTTATTCTCATCTTCATGTCTCTTTTATATTAATTTGTGTTGGGATAATTCCTACACGTTTGGCAATGGTTGTTGCTCAGTCTGCCTCAAGGATTAATACAGCCTTAGGTTGTTGGAATGCATTGCCAATCTTAGTTTTTATCGGCCTATGACAGAATTTGTTTTGTATAAAATTCACAATCAATAATTGCAAAGCTTTGATTGATACCTTCCTATCTTCATCATTATCCTTATATATGTTTTATTTTGTTAATTGAGGTTATGGGAATGATTGGTTTTTCTTACCTTATGCTTCATTAGTGCAATACAGCATATCTTAATAACTTGGTCCACCTTTATCTGCTCTAGATCCTATCATAATCACTTTGAAAGTAATTTTCCTTAAATTGTAGATTACAAGATGGGGGGTCTTATTACAAAGCCAGCCCATTAGGTTCATAGGTGTTTAGTGGAATGACATCTTCACATCAAGCCACCAAATTTCGTAGATGACTTTCAGTTTCTATTGAAAGGTGGAAGATCCTATCACAGGTCAGTCCACTCATGATCTGCAAAGCATCAGTGAATAACACTATTGTTATGTGGTTACCAAGCCATGGTACTGTCTTGTAATTTACACCCTGATAAATCTTTGTTTTCTTTTATAAGACAATTGTTGTATATAAGGATAGGGGGGTCTTATCACAAGCCATCCCTACCATGATCATGGAATTGATTTTGGACTGAAATTATCATTATGTGGTCACCAAGCCATGAAATTGCTTTCAATGTCAAAAGCTGGAAGACAAGGAGTCTCCTTACAGAGCTAGCTTGTTCAGTTGCCGGATCAGGTTTGTGAATGGCATTGCCAACATCTGATCACCAAGTCAGGGCAGTGGTCTTATGTCAACTCGGTCTTATGTGAAAATTTTTATTTAGTTTTATTCAACAACAAAAAAAATTTATATTGTCAATAATGCATCTGTATGGAAGTAAACCAATTAGAAAATCAAAGTGATTTATAATTTGTACATCCAGAGCATTTTTAGGCTTGTTCTCAGGTTTAACTCAAGTTGTCTTCCTATGATTGAATAATGGCAATGAATTCTTGTAGTTTACTACATCTCCTTATCAGATTTGCATCACCTTTAAATTGATTATGGGTGGAAGTATATCAATCATGTGTTAACTCTACTTGTTGTTTGTGCCTTTGTATGAACTTTTTCTAAATTTCAGGTTGATATATTAGTTTACCGACATGTTTTCTTTTAACCGAGGTTATTATTTACAGATATAACTGGTTCTTCCCATCCAGTCGCCATTTGTTGTAGGTACAACAGATCCCATTTTACATTAGAACATGGGATCCCCAAGATCTTAAATGCAAAGGTAATGAGTTAAAAATTCCTTTATCATTATGGGGTTTTCCATTATGTTTATTATGATTTCATACCTTTACATTTGGATTAATGTAATTAGGATTTTTCCCTTTTGAAAATTTCCAGTTTTTTACTGTTTTTCTGAAGTTACGGAAAGCTTTGATTTTTCTCTCGAAGTCATTTTCATCCCGCAATCCCACAATTGTGGATTGCGGGAGCTTGTTTTTCCTTTTTGGGATGTCAGCATCCCGCAACCCACAAGATTGCGGATTGCGGGAAATCCTTGTAAATAGTTTTTTTTTTACTTTTCATTTCGCAACTCGCAATTGCAGATTGCGGATTGCGGAAAAGTGGATTGAATAATAAAATCGTGATGTGTGTTTTCACAACCCGCAACCCGCAAGTGCGGATTGCGGATTGCGGAAAGATTATTTCATTTTGGAGAAGGAGTTGTTGCGTTCCCGCAACCCGCAACCCACAATTGCGGATTGCGGATTGCGGAAACTCTTTTGTCCGTTGGTTTACTACGTTGCAATCCCACAACCCGCAATTGCGCATTGCGGGAAGAATATACATAGTTTCAAAATAAACTCCCGCAACTTGACTCTGCATCCCGCAAGATTAGATCCCGGTCATTGATTCGTTTTAATCCTGTGGCCTAGATTTTATTTGTCGAAAATTGATAAATATAGGGTTTTTCTATTTTCCCTTATCATTTTCATTTTTGAAAAATTACCTTGCTAAGTGGAATTTCACTGTGAGTTTTACCAGGGGTCATTTTCACTGTTTTCAGTTAATTCAGGTTGGTTTTCCTGTCATTTTCGCATTCTGTTTTTACGGTTTTGTTGTTTGTGAATTAGTTTTGATTTTGTGTTTATCTATTTATCAGAATTATCCAGTCTTTCAAAATGTCACGGAATACTTGGTCTAAGACTCTTTCACAAAGACCTGCTGACCGAGGACCCAAACTTTGGTATCTTCTCAGACACCAGTGACAAGATTACTGAAACCTACCAAATCAACTGGTCCAAAATCTACTCAATTTTTGACAACGATGACCTGTCGGACATCCGGAATGACCAACTTGCATATGAGAGAATTAGGGATTCCCAGCTTCATGCCATTGCTGCCAGGCCCCCTATCCTTCCTTATACTTATGCGGTTAAATGGATTGTGGACCACGCTAACCCTAAAGATCGGTCATTCAATGATAGCGTAGGGTCACAATTGGCTACCTTCTACCCTGAGGTTTTCATCAGAGCCTACGCTCTTAAACCAACTATCCAACCACTTAACGTTGAGTTCGTAGAGTCTTCTAAGACCAAGTTTAATTTTAACAAAATGCTAAATTCATGGATGAATAAACCTAACAAATTCATGCCTAGGGCTGATAACTTATACCCGGTTTCGTGGTTTAGAGAACCGTATTCCCTATTGGCAGCCATGCTATGCAGACTGTATGGTCTCCCAAATTGTTCGGTATTTAAAGATGAATGGGATCTTGTATCCCATCATTTCCTAATGACTGGTGAGTCTTTCCCTTGGGCATCTATCCTATAATTTGAACTCAAAACAACCATTCAAGCATATCAGAAAGCGTCGGCTCTAAGGAAGCCACATTTCTTCTTTTTCAGCTTTTTTCATTGATGTATTTTGCATAGAATTTCAATATCCCAACATGGGATGGATTTGGACTCCATCAGACCCTCCTATCCATATTTATCATTATGCATTGTGGGAGAACAATTAAATACCTTTGGTATATGACATTGGTGACCACTTCCTTAGAAGTATTTATCTTAAAATATTCAAAGAACAAGCTCATGCTTTCTTAGTGGAAGCCAGAACCTTCATTACCACAATTGGTGACTGGTATGTGGGTGAATCCTTCTCATATATCAAAGTTTGAGGAAGCGACTCTGCTCACCTGCTACCCAGGATAGTTCCTGACAGGTTGTTCATTGAAGAAGTCTCCTATCAGACTTGTATAGATGGTTTATACTTAAAACTCACTGGTCCCAAGAGGAAGGGTTGGCCTAATTTCCCCTTGAACCTTGGACCATTCATCATCCCAACTTCAACTTGGGCAATAGTGTTGGGTGACAAAATGGCTTCTCTGAAATTAGGTTATGCTGCCAAGAGAAGACATGATCCTAAAGGATTTCTTGATGCTCATTTCAAGCAAAATCATGTGAAGGGAGGTTATGATCATGAAGATCTTCCTGATGAATCCATATATCAGGGAGTAAATACCTTTTCTGAATTCCTGGCTAGGGCTAAGAGCAGAGATGAACAGAACCATATCATGCAATATCAGCAGGAGCTTAAAACTAAGGTTTTAATCTATAGAGAAATGGAGCTAAAGCTCATTGAGCAAGTAAGAAAAGAAAGAGCAGAGAAGGAAGCCCAGAAAACAGTTGGTCCATTAATGTTGACCAGCAGTGAAGGAGATAAAGGCGAAGCCCTCATGGAACATACTGCAGAGGTAAAGACTGTTGAGCAATTGAAAGTTTTGATGCAAGTAGCTCATCAATCAAAACAGGAACTAGCAAAGAAGACTTCAGTGTTGGACACCCAAGTAGTTGCGGATGTTGAGCCTACAGCTGCTACTCAAGTGACTACTGCAGTTACCCAGATTTGTGATGATCAAATGATAGCCGTGACTAAACTAGGTAAAAGGCAGAAAACTCAGATTTTTGCATCTCAATCTCTGCCTTAAACATTATTGACTGTGATGTTGAAGATGAGGTACAGCCTTATGTGCCTGTGATTGAAGAAATAACTGAAACTTCACAAACAGTTACAGATTTATTGAATGCTATTGAAATGTATGCCTCTGTCACAAACCAACAGATCCTTGGAACCACTTCTGATGTTGTTACCACAACCTCAGCGCTTCTTCTTTCATCTAATCAAATTATTTCAACCTTATCATCTGGGGTAGCAATACCACCTTCCATATCCCAGTCATTCCATACAGTAACTTCCATTACTGCCCCATTTCCATCTAGCTCAGTTCCACTTCCCATTTTTCCATATATAGTAGCAGAGATCCAGTCTTCGACTGTCCCTCTGCAATTATCTCCATCTATTTTATCACCACCAACTGTTGATGAGCAAACTTCAGTTCCTCCTTCTTCATCACCAGTTGATGACATCCATGTTCCACTTTCTGAAGCTTTCACTTCAATCCCTTCCCCAACCTATGTACCAGTAGTTGTTCAAAATATCCCTTCCTCCCTAACTTCTCCCCAAATCACTATGTCTATACCTAGTCCCACTACTGCTCAGACATCCTCATTGGTTTCAACAGTAAATGTGACTACATCATTTACTGAATTGGTAGCTGAGTTTGAAGAAGATATTGTAGTCCCTCTTGGGAATTATTTCTACAGTAAGGCATCTAAGTCAGTGATGAGAAAAGGTAAGAAGAGAAGCAGGGATCAAGGTGGATTGGACTTATTGGAGGCACCCACTCCTAATCAAATAATTTGGGCTAAGCAATCTGACAATATCCAACAAGAAGCATTGTATGTTGTTGCAGCCATGGGTGCATTTGCAGGTGCAAACTTTGATTCAGTGACAACATTGAATAGGGAGATTGATTTGAAGAAGGAAGAATTGAAGAAGCTTGAAGAGCAATTGGCCAAAACCAATGAGGACCATGAAGCTTATGTTAGTGATCTCATACCTCTCTCCAATCTCAATTACATGATGCATAAGTTGTGTATGTTACCAATACACAAAGGATAGTTGTGCTTGAGAAACAATGTGAGGATGCAACTGCAAGTGCAGCCTCCTCTGCCTTCTCTAGGTTTTCCCAGCAGGAGTTTAAGGACTTGGCCATCCAGGTCAATGAAGAACACTACAAACTGTTGACTGAATTGTTTGGCACTCTGGATTAATTTCGAGAGACTCACATTGCTTTTGGCAAGATGTCTGTTATTCTTGATGGGAAGATATCCAAGAGAAAGCAAGCCTCTAAATCCAATGATGATATTGTGGGATGGCAGAGGTATATAAAGGATAGACCAGAGGACATTCCCATCCTTAGTAGTATTCAGATCAAGAAAATCAGGACTGTGTTACGGGTTTGGAAAGACTTCAATGATATGGTTGAAGATACTATTCAGAAAGCCTAGGCTATTTGTGGAAGGAGGTGGTATGTTGTTGACAACATCATGGAAACATTGCAGTTCCCTACCATGGATCTTATTGAAAATGCTTGTCCACCTAAATTGCTCATTGAACAGGTTGAACGCCGATGCGAGGAGGCCAAAGAGAAGATTCAGCATCTCGAGCATATCAAGATTGAAGACGTGGATCAGTTAATCAAGCAACCCATTACTGTGGAGGGAAAGATCCACATTTTTATCCGTATTTGGCATAAGTTGGCTAAAAACGAGATTGAAAGTTTTACGTGTGATTCCCAGCTGGGGCTTGAATCAGCAAATTATCCAAATATAGATGAGTTGTTAGAAATTTGGGCCAAGTGGCAAGATTTTCTTGGCCATTAGTCTAATTCAAATTCAGTAATCCCTGTTTTGTGGGAATTTACTTTTTGTATCATTTTGTAATTATTATTTAAAGGGTAGATCTCTCATAGGCAGGGGGATGGATGGTTAGGGGACAAAATCACCAAAAGAGACTGAAGACGCTTTGTTGTTGCAGACTATGTAATGTTTTGCAGGCCTTAATACACAATTAGTTTTCTTCAGCTGCCTCTTTTGTTATAATTTATCAAATGTCTTTGATGGATTGTGATTTTTCTTTTAACACATTCAGTAATGTTGTTTATTATTTGCAATCAGTAATCTACATTGGTCTACAGTTTAGATTTCTCTCAACTCATGATCTCTGTAATTGATGTTTTAAATGAATGTCTTTATCTAAAACATTTTATCTATTTCTGCAAATGATTCACAGAAAGCATTAAGTTAATGTTAATTTGTCAATTAACATTTTGGATACAGGATAGGCTTGTATGCATTTAATTCTTAAGCTATTATTGGTTGAATGTCTTTAACTGATCATATCTTGAGCTACTGATTCAAGATCCAGTTTTGCATGTCTGTTAAGTTGGTGAAAGGATTTAGTAATTTCCAGATCAAGTTGTCTTGTGCACAAACAAATCATTCCTCTTAAAATAGGCCTGACTTAGATTAGATTTCTTTTCAAGGTTAGACTAACTCTTGGGATTAGGAAAACTCTTGTCTTTCTCCATAGGAAGACAGATCCTTTCTAGGATCAAACATTCACAAGTGCCAGCGGAGGCCTTTGTATCTATGGGTGTTAACCACACCAAACAGCTCGAGGATAGGGTAATACTTGCGTAGGATTATCTGAAGCCTTTGATTGGGTTTTCATCCCCTATTGTTTGCCTTGAACACCATTCCAACACATACTCAACTGAGGCATCAACATGAGGCTAACATGCCCATATTTAGAATTACAGGGATCCATCACCATAATTAACTTCATGTAGTTGTAGTGCATTGTAGAAACTTGAATTAGCTGATAGAAATCATTCATTGCATTTCAATACATACTTGAATATTTCTCCAAAGAAAGAATGAATTAGGTATAGAATAATGCTCATAATTGTTGACAGGTGGGAGCACAAATAGAGATACAGTTGAAGGAAAATAAGTTAAGAGTGGAATATGCATTGAATGCAACAAAGGTATTAAGGTCACAAGTAACATCCCCTTTCCATATGAAGATAAAGGAGATGGATGTAGTCATTTGAAGGAGAAGCAAGGGATTTTTAGTTAGTGGTCGTTGCAATAATTGGAAAAGTCATCGATGTAGATTATTTTCATGTAGTGTATGGAGACCGTTTTTGTCATGGACCGATAGTAGATTTTTGTCGTGGACTAGTACTAAATCAATTACCATCATGTGTTAGTGGATATTTAGTTGGAAACTCAAATGTATTGTAGTACTTGACTTTTCATATAATATCATTTACGTTATCTACATTATATATAATGTTTCTACTTGATATTATTCAATGTTGTTGACTCATTCAAATTATATATGTATGTACTTGATATTATTTAGTGTTGTTAACTAATACTACTTTGCATGTTAGTTATATAAGTTTAATACATTTCCACTAGTGATTCGCATGTGTGACAACTAATTAGTTATTATTGTTTAATGCAAGTCTATTTATCACATATATGAAATTTTTGTTTATTGTTTAAGTGTATAATTTTATATATTATATTTTATTTCATTGATATTAAAACAACATAAATATTGTATGACTTTTTTTCAAATGATTCAAATCATACTAATTAATTTATATTGAATAATGATGATGAATGAAAATAAAATGAATATAAAACTACTATGCTAGTAATAACTATAATGAATGTGGAACTACTAAACCCTAGATAAATCATTAGTACAAAATGACAAATTTGTGACTAAAAAAACCAACTAAAATTTGCATATGTGCCAATATTTTTGTGTCGGCAACTAATAGTAGCTAATTGACAGTCACTTGTAATGTGACTAACTTTTAGTCGTAATTCGCTAGTCATTAATGAGTTGATTTGATTCATCATCTTGTAATATATTTACTTGTTTATTTGGTCAGTAATTGTGATAGTTAATGACCAAATAAATGAGTAAATATGTTGCTCAATTAATGACAAAATAAATGAGTAAATATATTACAAGATGAGAAATCAAGGAAACTAATTAAGGACTAAGTGAAATACGACTAAAAGTTAGTTGCATCATAAGAGACTGTAAATTAGATATTGTTAGTCACCGACGCAAAAATAGTCATGTATATGCAAATTTTAGTTGTTTGTTAAGTCACAAATTAGTCATTTTGCATTAGTTGTAGTAATGGGATGAGATTTACTTTAGAAGGATATTCATTTTCTTAGAGTTGTCTAAATACACAAAATAGTAATGATGAGCCACACAAACTTGTTATTATGGTGTTATGGCAAACAGTTATGAGGACAGCGTTGGTCATGCCTCTACCCTTTACAACCAACTTGGCCAACACTATATGTTAGCCCATTCCTTTTTTGTAGAGTCACGATGGTGTTGATCCTACATACAACAAATATTTGCACATCGCTATGAATATTTGGAAGTAGTTGGTAAATAAAGAAAAACAAGCCTCACAAGAGGTAGGAGGAAAACAATCTAGAACAGATCCTTGTTTTTAAGGTCTAGATTGAGAGAAAACTACATATTACTAAAGACAAAGGAGAAATTGATTAATAGATTTCCATTACTATTAAGATGTTTAGACATTGAGGAATTAGTTAAGATAAACTTGGTTTAATGTGTCTTTAGGTAAACTATGTTTCTTTAGTATGCATTTGTACTTATGTAATCCAATGGTCACAATATGTTATGGACATAAAGCGATATGATTATTCATCTTATCCTCAATACTAATGGCTATATTGCTCTGTGGTTTAACACCCACTTGGTCCTTGGTCTCTATTTAAAGAGCATGGAGGGTCATTTGCTAATGATTGATTCTAAGAAACTCATGTGTAAAATATTTTCATTTTGCATTATTATATTGCCTCAAGTGGTTGTGTTGGTTGGGGCCACGAATAGTTTCCCTCTTTGAGGGTTTTAACCATATAATACATTGGCGTGTCAATTTTTGCTCTATTTGTGTCAGTGATTCCTTATGGTGTTTAACTTGTGCAGAAATACCATATTTTGTCGAACATGGTATCAAATTGCTTATGAATCCCTACTCTCATTGTTGATCGAGTTCCTAAACTTGTGCCACTGCATGCATTAAAGGATTTAGGAATTTTATTTTTTTGTGAATTTCTAGGTTGAGCTAGCTATTCCACCATTGGAGCATTGCCTTCAATTGGAAACACTCTTTCATTTCACCTAAAAAGGTTTCCAGTTGCCCAATATATGACCATTTTCTCAAAGTTAGAGGTATATTGTTTTCATTACATTTTTTAAATATTTCTTGTATTATTTAAGTATTCTATATTTGTATTCCTAGTTTGCTCCATTTCCAGCCTATGTATGCTCTATGTCGTGTGCTCCTTGTGAACTCAGCAAATCAAAAGTGTTTTCTTTTCTACATATGCTCTTTTTTGTGTGCCTTGCGTGAACTTGGCACACGAGAAACAAGGAGAAAACTTGCATTTATAGGTAATATGATGGGGAGCTAATCCAAAGCTTAAATGTTTCATATTCAAAATTTTGTTTGTTTTTTGTGTGTAGTTATGTTTGAAGTGTTTTGCAGGCAAAAATAAGGGTTTTGGGGGTAAGCACGCACTTTGAGGCAAAGAGTAAAACAAAAACCTCTCCCCTTATTCATATGTTATATATTTTAGGGGTGGCATGAGCGGGGAAAGGTTCTTTATGACATCAAAGGACATCAAGAAACTTCATTTACTTGAAACCTAGACACGAAAACAAACAACCAAGTTGAATCATCGACATTATGGCAAGGGTTTATGTTGGCCAAAAGTTTGAGTATAAAAGAGATATTAATATTTGGGGATTCAATGATATTTGTCTAACATATGGTTGATTGATCTCTTCCTATCAACCTAGAGCACAGGTGACTCATAAAAAAGATCCACGGATTTAGGTGATCCTTTGAAACATTTTTTTTTATAAAATGCCATGTAAGCTCAATGTTTTTGCAAATAAAGGAGCAAATAGATATTGTCTTCTTCATCAAGGATCTCTTGAAAAAATTGGGAGGACCCTAAGTATATTCCCACCTTTCAAATTCATGAATTCATTAATCCAATTTAAGAACCCACCTAATCGGGATGACAAGTGGATTAATCACATCCCCGTGCAAATCAAAGCCATTAGTTATACAAGTTCCTATGAAAGTCACTCATCTCACTGTAGGCTCGACATAATGAAGAACTAAGGGTTGGGATAACCAAGCGTGTGTGGGCTTAATCTAGACAATCATTCTAGCTTTATTCTTGGCCTTTGTTTCTTTGTGTCTACAAGTATCCCAATATGGTTTTGTGGTCTCTCGGATCTTCATTCCAAGATGTTGAATCCCATTTAGAATATACCTTACTTGTTGGACCAATCCCTCAACTCTCTTGGAAGCACCCTTGGTGATGAACTAGATTGTATTGCAGGTGGCATTGCTAGAGTGAAGGGTGGGCTCTATACAAACACAACAACTCATTATCAATTTTAGGGATACTCTTTCATATGAATTCCCAGGTTTTTATGTCGTGGGTGCAAGTTTTTAGTGTTCCTATGCATCCCCAAATTTGGCTCCTCCGATTTATTCGGTTTCGATCTCAACTCTAAAGAAACAACATATTGTGCATTCACATTTGACAAAGAGAAGAATTTTAGAGCCAATGGATTTATCACACCACCACACCAATAAGTGTGCACTCTGTGAACATGCAAACTTGAAGAAGTCCATCTTAAGGTGTGAAAATCATTATGATGAGTGTCGAGATAGCATAGCATCAATCATGAGGAATTGGGAATCATTGAGGAAATATTGGGAGATAAGCAATTAAGGAAAATGGAAAGCAATCCAAAGATAATTAATTATGACGAAAACCTGGATAGTAAAGTAAAAGGGAAAATGGGTATTATTGTAGGTTGATAAGGAATGTCAAAAGGAGAAGCTAGAGGAAAAAGTAGCAAAGGTAAAATAGCTATAATACAAAGTCCATTATTTAGAGCTAGAGCAAAGACCGGGCTTGGAATAACTATGACACTTTGTTTCACATGAAGCATCAGTTGAATCATCCCAAGTAGCTTCCACAGAAGAGGACAAAGTAGAGCAGGAAATAGATCATAAAGGACATAAAGATCCCTCTGACTTAGCCTCAATTGTAGGTTAGAGGCACTTCACACCAAGGTCTTAGTTAAAATTTATGTTGTATTTGTCAAGTTTTGCAAATTTTGCTTATTTGTGGGTTAGTTATTCATAAATATATTTGCCATAATATGTATCTTAGAAAGAGACTAGTTAAAGTTGAACATAATGGATCTAAATCCCATCTTGGGCTATTTTTGGACTATAGTATGCATCAAATTGTGTACTTATAGGTTTTATGGTGATGATGTGGTTCTTTTGCTTTTTTTAATATACAAAGTATCAATTTCTACCTTTTTTAAAACATTTGTTATATATTTTGCATTATCTCACTTTTGAAAGTTACTCTATTAAATAAGGGTATTGAGTTCAAGTATATCTTTCATTGAGCTATCTTTGAAAAAGTTCAAACAACTTAAGTTTTGACGTAACTTTATTGTAAAGTACATTTCAATTATTTTATAAAAATGAATCACTATAAAATAACTTTAATATTAAATTTTAAGTTACCTTTTGCATGTTATTTTATTTATAAAGTAACTTTATTGTAAAAGTGTGTCTTGCTTAATTTATAGAAGTTGGTCACTTATTTTATTGTAAAAATAACTTAGTTGTAAAAATGAGCTTATAGGCAAAACTAGAGAAGGGCGGGAATTTCTTTTTACTCATCAACCTCACTATGCACCCTTCACCACGTGGACCATGCTCTACCTACCACGTGAGATTTTTGTTACTTTTATTTATTTCTTCAAAAGGGCATAACGTTGACATGCGAAGTTTATTTTGAGTACCATTTTTTTTTTAATTACCTATTTTTTAAATATTTTCATCTAGACCATCAATTTTTTATTTTGAAGCCACCTTACATGCATATTGTAATATGGTCAGTTCAATTCAAACAACTTCTCATGGAAATCCCGTGTGAGGGATTTACTACAAAGTAGGACATTTTACCAAGTTACATTGGGAATATAAATTGCCCCTTTCAATGCATTAAATAAAGCCAAATGGGATAGTAAAAATGAAGAAACACAAGGATTAATCGAGATGTACATCTCTAGTTATATTTAGTTTCACCTTCAAGGAATTGAGACCTCATATGCAATAAGACAAAATTCGGATGCCATGTTTAGTAAACACAATGAGATTCAATCCCACAAACTCAAAAACCAATTCATTGCTTTAGATCATAGTGCTTTCTCTTGCATTGAATATTTTATATCTACGTTCAAAACAATTAAAATTTTACTTGCAAAATGTAAAATAATAATTATAGATTATCAAGTCATATATGAAATTTTTGCAAAGCTTAGCACTAATTATTATGTTTTTGTGTCTACTTTTCACTCCACAATAGAAGCACTTATTGATCAAGGGGATACTTACAAAATGCCCTATTTTGAAGCTTTTTGTGATTCTTTGATTAGAGATCAAGACAAGCTCTTGCATCTTGGAGTGACTACCTGTGTAGGTACATCTTACAAAGCCTTCGTGGCGCAACAAAAGGATAAAGGTAAAAATATCAATAAGGACAACCCTTCCAACAATATATAAAACAAGGGTCCCAAACACTATCAACTAGTTGCTCCTCTCAGTGGTGATAAGGGAACCAATTCAAAGGGCAATAAGACTAAGAGACATTATAAATTTTGTAAGGAATATGGTCATTTGGAGTTTGAATGTTTCAAGAAGATGGAAGCATTAGAAGTAACAATGAAAAGAATTACATGAATCTTTATTCTTCTTCCTCTAACTCTTATTATAATGGACATGCACTTTTTGCTTATATATTTTCCTTCAATGCATCTGCTATTGCCTATAATTGTCTTTTAAAACAACTAGTTGGCCCTTTACATTAATTATTAATCCAAGGAATGTCTTGTTGTTTCAAGTTTATCATGCAAGGTCTATGCAAGCTACAATTTCCTCTTTGGCACTAATTATGTATATGCACACACAACTGGAATTGAAAGAAACACTCTTGCTATAATTGAAATCACATTGTTGAATTGAAAATGCACACAATTGTAAAAGCATCATTGCATAAATAAGAAATCACTTGCATAATGGAAATACACACTTTAGAAAACAAACAATTGCTTTAAGGAAAGAAATACTTATGCTCAATAAATCACGACGGAAACTAACAAGATGCAGAGTAACAACAAATGAATTAGGAAAGGAAATGATACAATAACAACATGGTAACTAACAATTTAGAATTAATTAACAAATAATCTGACTATCTAGAAATCATCTAATCAAACTAGCACACAGCAACAACACCTACTCAGGGAAGGGGGGCCTTCCTCCTCTAACTGAAGTTGCACGAACAACTCAATATACACATTAACAAGATACAGGAACCAGCATACTCCTTCTATTATTGAATTAAAAAAAGTTACAATGGAGTTACAGCATTGTATGTTCACAATTGAGTTCTTGCCTAAATACCTCTTTCAAGAGAAACTATCCTTTTTATACATTTGTAATGATAACCTCTGGAAACGAAATATAGGAACGGTCTTGAGAATCTCCTGATTCTCAAGCCATTCCCATCAATATCTAAGATAGCGTCAAACCATTTGTTGAGTTCTTACAACTTAATTGCTAAAAATGTCTTCATTAATTTGGTTAAATCAATATGACAATTGGGCTGCGATCTTCACGGAAGAATTAAATCAATGCAAACACGTTTATCCCCTGAGAATACACATGCATCTATACAAGTATCGTTCATAGACCAGATACGAGTATTAGCAAGGAATTTCGGCAACCATATGCATCCAAGAGTATCAGCATCATAATGGTGGAAGAGTAACAGCATTGTAACTGTACAGGAGTAACAACAACCATAATTTTTTGGAAGTAGCAGCATCATGGTTATGAAATAGTAACAAAAACCAACATCGTTAACCTACAAGCAGAGATTCTACACAAGCACTTCATAGGCAATGTTAATCAGTCATTGAACCCCTTAATAACCTCATCATTAAAATAACACAGCATATAAATAAAGTTGTACCTTAAGACAAATCATGGAATCGTGAGGGATAGGGGATCAAAAGGATATAAAGAGAGACTCAAGAGTCTTCAAAATAGAGGAAAAATATAACAAAAGGAGTACATTTCCTAGACCAAACATCTCCCCCCAACTGAAGCCACTACATGTCCTCATGCAACTATAGTCTATATGAGCTCTAGTTTGGCCCAAGAATATGTCTCATGAAGTGTACTAAGCTAAGTATCTTTTGTTTCTTCCCCAACAGCCCTAAATCCTATAGAAACCATGACCTCCGCTCCCCATTTTCTTATATCCTTGCCAAATTATATAAGGGTCGATAATTCTCTATAGGAAACCAAATCAAGTGGAAATGAAATTTTAAGCCAATCCATCTGGGATCTCTCTACTCAATTCATTGAATATACATGTTTAACCTCCCTATGGCCCTTCTAAAGTTTGTATCTCCAAAGGCCTCCCTTGTTTTGATTCCTACAGTGGACATTTCCCATCTCTAGAGTCCTTGCAAGGCTTCGGATACATGGTCATTGATATAGTGAACACCTTGAGACAACACATGTATCTAAATACTCACAACTAGTCTTGAAATTTTAGGAGAAATAACAATTGGGGCTTGAGCTCTAATGAAATCAATTGTACTGGCAGGCTCTCCCCTGATTAGTAATTCACATGTAGCCTACTTTTTCTCAGCAATCTCCTAAGCTAATTTCCATTTGATCTGATGGAGGATATATGATAAAAAATCACACAGCTAAAGGTCTCCTATAGAGGGTATTGGATTGAACTTCCTTTCGTGAGGCAAAATGAACCCATGAAAATATAGTTCAAATAGAAAATATTGTGTGATCACATCATTGTCATGGAAAACTTTCCAAAATGACTTGGCAATGGCAATTTGGTAGGGTATGTCATCAGCTATGGATGAGTGTTGAAAGAGAATAAATTGTTCTCATAGGACCAAATCATACACTAGGGAAGGTCTCTTGCATCCCAATAAGTCCTGGGTTGTTGAGCACATCATGTGCTTTTCTTTTTCCTATCTCTAGACTTCATCCTACAAATCCTTGAACTTCTTCTGCTCTAGATTCCACTGTTTTTTCTCCATTATGTAGAGCATTTATTCTTATGATCTCTTTTCTTGTATGGTTCGAACAATCTATCGATGCTCCTATAAGGGAACCAAGCCTTCCTAATAAGACATTTCTAGAGCCTTCCATTTACATATTTTGGCTTGTCAGGGGAGAAGGAAATTCAGAAGTGTCTACACCAAACTCCCTTAATCCTACGCCATCTATCTGTGTGGACCTTGTTGTAAATTTTAAATATTTGGGTGCATGACTAGCAGGTCTAAATATGTCTTCCCAAATAGAATAAAGTTATTATTTTAATTTCTTGGTTATTTTTTCTTTTGGGGAAGATATCCTACTAAAGGTTTTAGCAACATTAGCGAGCGTATCTCGGCTTGAGTCCCCAAATAGTACCTTTATATGTTTCTTCATGTCCTAATCTTCTCTTTCAATCTCAATTTTTTATGTTTTAAGCTTGCAACTCGTTTAACCATAGAAGGTAGTTGCATCTTACCTTAGATAGTGCTAAGAGTACTCGCCCCTTATTTTGTGCCCACATTCTTCATAGCTTCCATTGATTCAACTCTTTTTTGCGCAAATGAGGAAGTAGTAGTAGCTTCGCCTTCTTCCCTTTTGACTGCGGTTGGTTCTTGTGTAGCAGACTCATCATCTTATTCTTCCTTTATGGCTAGTTCTTGTGTATTAACCTCAATGTCATCCATCTCTTCTATGGATGGTTCTTGTGTAGTATCCATAACATATTCTATTAACTAGCTCTTACGGAGTAGCAACAACAGCAACAAGGTTTTCTTTTTGCTAAGATTCTTGTATAATGACTCCAGCATTAACTGTCTCCTCTATGGATGGTTCTTGTGTGCCAACCAGAGAGATAAGAATGAGTGTTTCTACTTCAGACGATGCAAGACACATTGACCTCATCCTCCTTCTTAGAAAAAATGCCACAAATTTTGCAACTAGTCTTTTCCTACTCCTTGGTGTAGTAGACGTCGAAGTATGCCATTCCTCTACACTTTTTGACTGAGTAGGCATCAAGGGATACTCTTCCTCAATGAAAAAAGGTCAATATTATTCCCTTGGGTGCTTTGCTTCAATAGTTTCTACATCATTATCTAATAGAGGTAGTGTTGATGTATATGTAACTTCGGAATGTATTTCATCTATGTATATTGTACTCCTATAGAGATGTGTTATTCCTCTATAAGGAAGTGTCGTCATTTGTATTGACAAGTGTCGTAACTTGTCGATGGGTTAATAGATCGCCATGTGTGGGGTCGGACCTGATTAAGTTAACCATGGGTTATTGTACTAAGCTAGACAAATCGGCCCCATAAGTTTATTGGGCAGTCATGACAAGTATAAATAGAGATCTCCCGATCTCTATTTTGATTATCTCATTATCTCACTCTACATCACTGAGAAAGTGGCACACATGTGAGGAGGAGGATCATCTACTAGGAGGAGACTATCTCTGTGTATTTGGGTTGTACTTTGGTTGTATCATTTCTCTATCTATCTCTGAGGAAGTTGTAGGGTTTTTCACCTCAGGGTTTTTCCCACGGAAACTCTGTGTGTCTATTGTCTCTTATGTTTGCATCTTGTGATGATTGATATGCTTGCTATGATTGATATGCATTGATATACTGTACATGTTATTCTCTCAGTAAATATCCTAGAGTATATTGAATTAATGCTCAAAAATTAACATGGTATCAAAGCTAACCTGAGAAGAAGACACTGTGCAGTTGCGGAAGCTAGGGCTTCTTGTTTTTGGGTTTCTCTCCACAGATTTTGGAAAAGAAATATGATAGACTGACTCTCCTCGGCAAGGTGAATCTTTCTGTCCAATCAGAATTCAGTTCTGAGCACTTTTAGTTTTGGCCCTAAAAATTAGGGTTTCCTCAAAAATAGGAATTTCTAAAATCTGAGGACATGGTTGGAAGCTACTTGGAAAATCCAAGTTTAGAGATTTGGATCGATATTTTTGGCTGGGTAAAACTTTGAGAAACTCAAAGACTAATTCAAGGTCCTCCCCAGTGAATCTGGGAAGACTAAAAGGCATTTCTGAAGGGTGAAACTTTGCAGAAATCAAATTCTGAGTATACCAGGCTGATCATCTCATCAAGGCGCATCTTTCTATCCTTTCAGAAAGTTGAAATTCACATTTTGAATTTTTACGGTTTCTCTGTCAAACCCTAACTCAGCTCCATGTCCGGATTTCTGCAAATCAAGTGGTAAGACTTAAAACTCTTTCTATTTCCATTTGAAGTACTCTTTAAGATGTCTCACCACACCAAGCTTGAAGATAAGCTTGAAGGGGCTGATAACTTCTGAGCATGGAAGTATAGGATTGGGTTAATCCTGGAAGAAAATGAATTGGATACTTACATAAGTGAAGAGGTCCCTGTCCCAGAGGGAGAAGAGGCTAAGGCATTGCATAAGAAGAACTTGGTCAAGGCAAAGAGAATCATTGTTGATTCTATCAAAGACCATCTCATACCACATGTGTCATCTCTGAAAACACCCAAGGAGATGTTTGACTCTTTGACCAAGCTATTTGAAGGGAAGAACATAAATCGGAAGATGACTCTGCGGAATCAATTGAAAGGGGTCAAGTTGTTGAATGGAGAGACCATTCAATCTTACTTCTCCAAGGTCTCTCAGATCAAGGAACAACTTGAATTTGTGGATGAGGTAGTGGACAATGGTGAGGTTGTTATGACCACTCCGAATGGCCTACCTAGGTCATGGGACTCTTTTATTCAAGGAATCTGTGCAAGAAAGAAATTGATCTATTTCAGTAGACTGTGGGAGGAA
This sequence comes from Larix kaempferi, assembly GCA_027924585.1. Classification (NCBI taxonomy): domain Eukaryota; kingdom Viridiplantae; phylum Streptophyta; class Pinopsida; order Pinales; family Pinaceae; genus Larix; species Larix kaempferi. Next base: position 7,655,711 of record BSBM01000454.1, on the reverse strand, counting down.
TGCTCTCAAGAAGAAGCTAGGCTCGTGGCCCGAGAAGAAAAGATGGGAAATGAAGATCAAGCTCTCACAGCACATACCAAGAAGGGTAAGTTCAAGAAGGAGCCATCTCATAACAGAAGACCTTCTCACCACCATCACCAAAAGGGTAAGAAGGATCTGAGATGCTTCACCTGTAATGAGAAGGGACACTTTGCTATAGATTGTCCCAAGAACAAAAAGGGTTCCAATAACAACAACAACAACAAGGGAAACAAGAAAAGATATCATGCTCATGCTACTGAGGATGATGAACCTCCCAAGAAGAAGGCTAGAGCAGAAAGTGATGATGATGACTCATCAAGCGAAGAAGAATATGTTCTAATCTATGCTCTCACGGGTACTATCTCTCATGGTTGTAATGATTGGCTTATTGACAGTGGGGCTTCAAAACACGTGACTGGGTTTAAAGAATCATTTGCTAATCTATCTGAACATGAGTCACCCCATAAGGTGAAACTTGGGGATGACTATCAATATCCTATCAAAGGAAGTGGTGAATCCTCCTACAACCTAGACTCTGGGAAGTCTTTGAAGATGAAAGAAGTTCTATATGTACCTAGGCTCAAGAAGAACTTACTCTCCATATCTGCATTGGATGCAAAAGGCATAAGGGTTGCATTTGTAGATCGCCAAGTTCTGATGTGGCCAAAAGGTAAAACTATAGATGATGCAGTGGTGATTGGACAGCAAGAGGGAGGATTGTATAAATTGAAGGGAGAACCTGAACATGCCATGGTACATGAATCCATCCAAGTGAACTTTGGCATAGAAAGCTTGCTCATGTGCACTATAGAGCACTACCAATTGCAGGCAAATATGTAGAGGGTCTTCCTGAAATCAAGACCAAACATGAAGGTGTTTGCAAAGGATGTGCAAAAGGAAAGAACATAAAGAAGGCATTTCCAAGCAGTGAAATCAAGGCAAAAGGAATCTTGGAAATCATCCACTCTGATGTATGCGGTCCGATGTCATCCAGTTCTCGGAGTGGGTATGTTTACTATGTCTCTTTCATTGATGATTATTCTAGAAAGACTTGGGTTTACTTCTTAAATAACAAAGATGAAGTATTTGACAAGTTCAAGGAATTCAAAACCTTGATGGAGAATCAAACCGATAAGAAGATCAAGACATTCAGATCTAACAATGGCGGAGAATTCACTTCAGGATATTTCAAGAAGTTATGCAGTGATTCAGGGATTAAGAGGGAGTTGACTACTCCCTACAATCCACAACAGAATGGAGTTGCAGAAAGAAAGAATAGAACAATCATGGAAGTAGCACGGGAAATGCTGCATGACCAAGATCTACCCATGCATCTATGGGCAGAAGCAGCTAGGAAAGTTGTATATGTGCAGAACAGAACACCCCACAAGATATTGGACAACAAAACACCAGAAGAGGTCTTCTCTGGTAAGAAACCTGAAGTCAGCCATCTTAGAATATTTGGTTGTCCAGTATACACTCATGTCCCAAAGGAAAAGAGGACCAAGCTAGATCCTTCAGGAAAGAAGGGTATCTTTGTGGGTTACAGTGAAAGCTCGAAGGCTTATAGAATATACTTTCCAGGGTTCAAGAAGATTGATGTCAGCAGGGATGTAACATTTGATGAAAACTCAGCATTCATCAAATCAAGGAAGACACATATTGAAGATCATGAAGAACCAAAGGAAACCAGATTTCAAGACACTACCATGACTAAAGCAATTCCAGATGTTGATCATGAAATAGAAGATCTGCAAGAACCTGTAGATCCACCCCGTGAGAAGGATTCTCACAAGAGGAAACCTGCATGGGCTAGAGATCTCATTCAAGATGCAGAAAGATATGACATTCCAGAAGAAGAACACAGACCAAAGAAGAGAACTAGATCTCATACCAGCTATGTTGCTTTACTCTATGATATCATGAACAAAGAACCTTCCAGTTATGAAGAAGCAGTAGAAAAGAAAGAATGGAATGATGCCATGGTCGAGGAATACCAATCAATAATGAAGAATGATGTTTGGGATGTTGTCCCAAGACCTGAAGAGAAGGCTATTGTGACTTCTAAATGGATCTACAAGATCAAGCATGTTGCAGATGGCAGCATAGAGAAATACAAAACGAGATTTGTAGCTCATGGCTTCTCCCAGAAATAAGGGATTCATTATGAAGAAACCTTTGCTCCTATATCCAGGTACACTTCCATCAAATCAGTACTTGCTCTGGCTGCAGTGATGAAATGGAAGATACACCAGATGGATGTCAAGACTGCTTTCTTGAATGGTGTAGTTGAGAAGGAAGTGTATGTGGAGTAGCCACTTGGTTTTGAGACACATGATAGGAAGTCATATGTGTGCATATTGAAGAAATCCTTGTATGGCTTGAAGCAAGCTCCTAGGACCTGGTATGTTAGGATGGACAGTTTTCTATCCAGTTTGGGCTTTACCAAGAGTAAAGCGGATTCCAACCTTTACTACAAGGTTGAGGAAGGCAATCCTGTGATACTACTCCTATACATGGATGACCTGTTTGTTACAGGTAATGATAGTTTGATTGCTGATACCAAAAGGAAGCTTGCTGCTGAGTTCGAGATGAAGGACTTGGGGATGATGCACTATTTTCTAGGCATGGAGGTGTGGCAGAGTGTAGATAGTATCTTCCTTGGACAAGGGAAGTATGCAGTGGAGATCCTAAAGAGATTCAGGATGATGGACTACAAGGTCATGGCCACACCTATGGCATCAAACCTGAAGCTTCTGTGTGATGCTTCATCTGATCCAATTGATGTCACTATGTATTGTCAGATGATTAGGTCCTTGATGTACCTGACGAACACGAGGCCAGATATTTGCTTTGCGGTGAACACATTGAGCCAATTCCTGACGGATCCCATAAGTGTTCAGCTGGTTGCTGTAAAGCATATTCTGAGGTACTTGAAGGGTACAGTTGATTATGGGCTCAAGTATGATGCGAATCAAAAGTTTAACCTGCAGGGTAATGTTGATTCGAACTGGGCAGGAAGTGCTGCAGATAGGAAGAGCACTTATGGGTGTTGCTTCAGTATGGGATCAGGTTTGATCTCTTGGTTTAGTAGGAAGCAGTCCTGCGTAGCACTGAGTACAGCTGAAGCAGAGTATGTTGCAACTTGTTCAACTAGTTGTGAGGTAGTATGGCTTCGGAAGCTACTATCTGAGCTATTTGATCTCCCACTGGAGGATACTGGTATCTTTTGTGACAACCAGAGTTGTGTGAAGCTGTCTAAGAATCCGATGTTCCACGACAGGTCGAAACACATTGATATCAAATATCACTATATCAAGGATATGGTGCAGAGAGGAGCAGTGAAGCTCCTGTATGTTGCGATGGATGAGCAGATTGTAGATGTACTGACGAAACCACTAGCCAGAGTGAAGTTCGAGTACTTCAGAGAGAGGCTTGGTGTTCTTCAGATTGATGACACTTCGAGGAAGAAGTGATGGACACATTTGCAGGATCCATTCCAAGCATGGTGAGAGGAGGATCCTTCCATGGTTGTGGATATAAGCGTTGGATGATGAGCATCAGGATGATGTTCCAGTTACTGCTATGTATGTGTATATATGCATCATGTTGGATGCTGGATATGATCAGTTGGATCATTTATATGTATATGTATGTACGCATCATGTTGGATGTTGGATATGATCAGTTGCATCATTTATATGTATATGTATGAACACATCATGTTGTATGCTGGATATGATCAGTTGGATCATTTATATGTATATGTATGAACGCATCATGTTGGATGTTGGATATGATCAGTTGGATCATGTGTATGTATCTGTAGATGTATCAGGTGGATACATTGTATGATCAGGTAGATCATGTATGTTGATATGTATCAGGTATGATCAGGTGGATCATGTATTTGTATATGTATCAGGTGGATACATTGTATGATCAGGTAGATCATGTATGATGATATGTATCAGGCAGATAATATGTATGCATCAAGTGGATGCACTGTATGATCAAGATGATCATGGATGACGAGCTTCAGGATGTTGCTCCAGATGACATGCAGCAAGATGATGCAGTGTTGATGATCAGGATGATCATGTGTACATCAGGATGATGTATGGTGAGTATCAGGTTGATACTCTGTGGCCGTGGACAGGTTGTGCAAATGAGCATGTAATTAGACCTGGGAGATCTGGATAGGATGAAAAAGGCCTCAGATGCTCTTTCGAGGCATTGCTCTCGGAGGACATGTAAGTAGACCTGGGAGATCTGGAGAGGATGAAAAAGGCCTCAGATGCTCTTTCAAGGCATTGTCCTATGGCATGTAAGTAGACCTGGGAGATCTGGACAGGATGAAAAAGGCCTCAGATGCTCTTTCGAGGCATTGCCATGACCACATGTAATCAGACCTGGAGATCTGGACAGGATGAAAAAGGCCTCAGATGCTCTTTAGGGTTCTTGCTTGGAAAGACACCCTTTTAAGGTTTTGTGGTAGGAGTCACATGTAATCAGACCTGGAGATCTGGACAGGATGAAAAAGGCCTCAGATGATCTTTAGGGTTCTTGCTTGGCAAGACACCCTTTTAAGGTTTTGTGACTATCACATGTAAAAGATCCTGGGAGATCCTATAGGTCAGAGTTGTGTACCTGTAACAGCCTGGGATGCTCTTTCGAGGTTTTGTGACGCATGTAATAAGTCCTGAGGATTCCACAGTATGGCTAGTGATGATGAAGACCTACCGGTGGTGGGCCTACACCCAATATGAAAAAGGACTGGCTCTGTAGAACTTCCTATGACGAGTAGATTCAGAGATTGACTGAGATAGCAGTAGCAGTGACGATGACGATGATTCAAGGACGATGATTCGTTGGTGATGATCCAGAGAAGAAGACTTGTGCTAGCAGATCTGTGTCGAGAAATACCTTCCTAGTTAAGAGGGAGTGTTGATGTATATGTAACTTCGGAATGTATTTCATATATGTATATTGTACTCCTATAGAGATGTGTTATTCCTCTATAAGGAAGTGTCGTCATTTGTATTGACAAGTGTCGCAAGTGTCGTAACTTGCCGATGGGTTATTAGACCACCATGTGTGGGGTCGGCCCTGATTAAGTTAACCATGGGTTATTGTACTAAGCTAGACAAGTCGGCCCCATAAGTTTATTGGGCAGTCAGGACAAGTATAAATATAGATCTCCTGATCTCTATTTTGATTATCTCATTATCTCACTCTACATCACTCGGAAATTGGTGCACATGTGAGGAGGAGGATCAGCTGCTAGGAGGAGACTATCTCTGTGTACTTGGGTTGTACTTGGGTTGTATCATTGCTCTATCTATCTCTGAGGAAGTTATGGGGTTTTTCACCTTAGGGTTTTCCCCACGAAAACTCTATGTGTCTATTGTCTCTTATGTTTGCATCTTGTAATGATTGGTATGCTTGCTATGATTGATATGCATTGATATACTGTACATGTTATTCTCTCAGTAAAGATCCTAGAGTATATTGAATTAATGCTCAAAAATTAACAGGAAGCACAGAATGACTAGATCTCGATTGTTCTTCAGTTTCAATTTCCTCTTATGGGTCATATGCTTGACCAATTTCATTTGAAGTCCCTTTTGTTTCTATTGCTCTCCCTACTTCTGCTTCATTCTCTCCCTCTCTTGATTCTTCCTATTCATATTTTCCTTTTTCTCCTTGTTGTTCTTCTTTTCCAATTCTTTGTGATCTACTTCTTCCTGCTACATGTGATGTATGTTTTCCTAGCGTGGAGATCAAAACCAAGGCCCCTCCAGGGGATGCTCGGATTTTATTTAAAAAGGAAAGTATTTGATATTATGATAAGCCATGTGCCATTAAGCCATGGAAATTGTAAAAATTATATGAAATTTAATAATGCAATAAAAATACAAAAAAAAGCTGACTATGGAAGCAACCAACAAGAGGGGGCCATGTGTATCCACTAGGGATAGGTGAGGGGGTTGTGGAATCGTGGGACAGCAAGAATCGGTTTCATGCGTACACAGCCTAGCAGTGAAGAAAGAGGAAGAGTTGCGATTCTGGAAAAGCCACGTTGACAGAGGAATGCCAAAACACCTAAGAAACTGGAGGTGGAAAAGAAAATCGAAGGGGGGAAACCCTCAATAAAAATACAGAGGGAGGAAGATGTCGGGACTTTTGGAAAAAAGAAAACAGAGAGAGAGCCGAGGAGAGAGGAAAGGAGAAAAATTGTGACTCTGTGTAAGTCATGAATTGAAGAGTCGATAATGCACATGAAACCCTGCGTGGGAAGTATAATCGGATGGGAAATCCATGGACCAAACCTTGGGGTAAATTCCAGAGTGTGAGAAGCTTATAAACCTATGAGAAGACCTTGATCTGATAGAAAAAGAACTGAGTTGTGGGACACATCTTCGGCCGCAAACCTAAGAAGATCCCAGCTAGGATAACTGAGAAGAAGGCAAGACAGAGGTTGGATATTCTTGATAAACCAAAGGCTAAATTCTCATGAAGGAAACAATTTGGACCTTTCTATGCCCAGCCTGAAGAGCACTGGAGGGAAGGGCCTTGAGGGACTGTACGGCAGAGAAGGGGACCTTCCTTGTGTTGGGTGTGGTAGGTATTATGGGTGCCATGACTACTGAATGGCTTGAGATGCATGTAGCTTTGTGGTTGAGCTCACTGGATTAGCATCATCCTCCTTGTTTTCCCTTGCATGCTTGATAAACCCAACTGTAAGTTGGCTTAGCATTAGTGTCGAGCCTTGACAGTGAGTGATCCTATTTAGCCCTCCTTAGTGGATACACAGCCTAGCTTGGGGGTGGTCTCTCAGCTGAAAGAGTATAGGATGGACAAAGACCTATGGTTAGGTGTTACGTTGCTCTCACTTAGCTAGTTGCTTGGACAACCTCAATTTAAAGATAAGTGCTCCTTGTGGTGTTAAATGATTCTAATTCCCTATGTGATGTATACTTGTTATATTCAAGTTATTTGAATGAATGATTACATGAAAATGATCAGTAGGAAGCTTATGTATGAACCTAAGTATGAGGCAGAGGCATGTTTGATTGTTTTACCATTTGCTTGAGCTTAATGTGTTGCTAACCTTACATGTTGTAGATGCATTGATTAGATTTAGTTTAAGTATATGTGTTTTGTTATATATTACATAGACTTTTAGATGGACTGCATGGAATCACCTGGACTTGGGGAAAGAATTAGATAGCCCCTGTTGTGTTTCATGACCCTATGTGGGTCAGGTGAAGGGAGAAGCCATGGCAGAGGGCAAGAAGAGCTCCTTGCTGAAGGATAAAGGGGCATTGAGGAAGTTTAGGCAAGAGTTCAGTTGGAAATATTGGCCAAGTCAGAGTACTCATATGTGGTAGGGGATCACACGAGTGTATAGAGATATCCAAGAGCTTTCCAATGGTACCGAACTTGTCCAATTTGGTCTAAGGATGAAGACGTTATCACCCTGGAAAGTTTGCAGGAGCAGGGGTAGGTGGTCCCGACTTTCCGAATCTACGATGCAAATTGCGAAGGTCGGGGACTGACCTTTGGAGTTGCATGGTTAGATTTCTGAATTTCTGAATCCGCAAGGTGGATTGCAGATTGCGGAAGTCGAAAGGTGATTTTTTTCCCGGGTTATGAATCGATTTCTAACTTCCACAACACGGGTTGCATATTGCGGAAGTCGGATGAGTAACTTCCTGGGAAGGAGATTTTGGTGTTCTGACTTCCAACTTCTGCATTGCGGATTGCAGAAGTCAAGAGCGTGATTTCGTCAGAGAGGTGAATTTGGAAATCTGACTTCCGAATTCCAACTGTGGATTACGGTGAGGTAGATTGCGGATTGCGGATCAGAGGCCATTGCGGCTACGTGTAAAAACAAAGAGAATTGTTGAAAAAAAAATGTATCAGGTTGTCTCTCATCACCTCTGAAGGGCGCCAAGGGTATTGGGGACGTGACAGAGTGGTATCAGATCCCAAGTTGCAGCACTGGGGCTGTTTGGGCCGAAGCATGAATGAAATTACAGGCGGGAAGTGTCAATGGAGCGGTTTTGATAAACATTTATTATTGTTGTTGTTCGAATGAGTAATTTCCATATTTGTATGGATGTTTGTGTCTTATATACATTCTTATAATGTCTCTGTAATGCACAGTGGTTGCAGTTTTTAGTAGTTGAATCGTTACAACAGAGGCAACATACAGGGAAAGCAAGGAAATGGTGATCATGAATGATTCCCAGGATCCTTATGACCATGGTGAAGATGCGCTAGGAGAAAATGTGCACGCAGATCATGCGGAGATTGAATCCAAAGGAGAAGGGAGCAACTCCCCAGAACTTGGTTGAAACCATGATAAGCTTTAATGAAAGGTTGATAAAGGCTCAGGAAGAACAGAATCAATTTAATGTGTTGATGTATTTGTAACTTCGGAAGATATTCACTTGTATATTATGTTTGTACTTTATTGTATCCCCAACGGAGATGTATTATTCCTCCGATTGGAAGTGTCGTCATTTGATTTGCAAGTGTCGCAAGTTACATTGTAAGTGTCGTAACTTATATTTGATGGGTTATTAGACCTCCTTAGTGGGGTCGGCCCTGTATGAGTCATGCGGATGGGTTATTAGGCTTACTTAGGAAGTCAGCCCAGTTAGGGTTAAAGGCAGGTTAAGTTGTTGTATAAATAGAGAGTGTGTCTCTCTCATTTTACTCATTCACTCACTCATCCAACTCGCATAGTTGAGAGAGAGGAGTGCGCACAAGTGGAGGAGGAGTAGCTGTTGAAGACATCTATCTTTTGGGGTTTGATCTTTGTGATCTTTGTATTGGTGCTCATTCTATCTCTGAGGAAGTTGCGGGATTTTTCACCTTCTTCGTTTTCCCCGGTGAAATGCTTTGTGTCCATTGTCTCTTGTGATTGTTATGTTGTGCTTGTTATTCTCTTAGTGATCCTAGATAATATTGAATGAAATTATCGAAAAATTAACATGGTATCAGAGCGGGACTAAGAATAAGACATTGTGTAGCTACGGAAGCTAGGGCTTCTTAATTTTTTGGTTTCTCTCCACAGTTCATCAAAGGCAGGAATCTATATTAACTCTCCTAGCAAGGGCGCATCTTTCTGTCGAGACATAATTCAATTCTAAGCATTTTCATTTTTTGGCATGTCACTACTGCGGGAAATTAGAGTTTCGGAGAAAGTTGGAATTTTTGGAATCTAAGATTACGGCGGGATGATCCTTAGAAAAATCGAAGTTTAGAGACCAAGATCAAACTTTTTGGTTGAGCAGAACCCCGGGCTCTATCAAACCCTAGTTCGGGATTTTGACCAGAAACTAGAAACTGCAGATCCGAAAGTTTCAAAGTCAATTTTGAGGGGTCAAACATTGGAGATTTCAAAATTAAAGTATACCAGCTTGATCATCTCAGCAAGGTGCTTCTTTCCATCCAATCATAAGTTTGAATTTTTAGGGTTTCTCTAGCAAACCCTAATCCAGGTCCAAATCCAGTTTCAGCAAATCAAGTGGTAAGACCTAAATATTTTATTTCCATTTGAGTTTCTCATTAAGATGTCTCACCACACCAAGCTTGAGGATAAGCTTCAAGGGGCTGATAAATTTCGAGCATGGAAGTATAGGATTGGGTTAATCCTATAAGAGAATGAATTGGACACCTACATAAGTGAAGAGGTTCCAGTTCCAGAGGGAGATGAGGCTAAGGCCTTACACAAGAAGAACTTGGTCAAGGCCAAGAGAATCATTGATGATTCTATCAAATACCATCTCATTCCCCATGTGTCTTCCCTAAAGACACCTAAGGATATGTTTGACTCCTTGACCAAGTTGTTTGAAGGAAAGAATATAAATCGGAAGATGACACTGCGGAACCAATTGAAAGGGGTAAAGATCCAGAATGGAGAGACCATCCAATCCTACTTTACTAAGGTCTCTCAAATCAAAAAACAACTTGAAGTTGTGGATGAAGTAGTGGAGAATGGAGAAATTGTGATGACCACATTGAATGGCCTACCTAGATCATGGGACTCCTTCATCAAAGGTATCTGTGCAAGAAAGAAATTGATCTCTTTCAGTAGACTGTAGGAGGAATGTTCACAAGAAGAAGCTAGACTTGTGTCCCAAGAGAAGAAAAGACTTCAACAACAAAAACAACAAGAGATATCATGCTCATGTTGTTGAGGATGATGAACCTCCCAGGAAGAAGACTAAGGTAGAAAGTGAAGACTCTTCAAGTGACAAAGAGTATGTTCTAATCTCTGCTCTCACAGGTACAGTTACACATGGGTGTAATGATTGGCTTATTGATAGTGGGTCTTCCAAACATATGACGGGATTTAAAGAATCTCTTATGGACCTATCTGAACATGAGTCACCTCACAAGGTGAAACTTGGGGATGACTATCAATACCCTATAAAAGGAAGCGGTGAAACCTCCTACAAGTTAGACTCTGGGAAGTCTTTAAAAATGAAAGATGTTCTATATGTACCTGGACTCAAGAAGAATCTTCTCTCCATATCATCTTTGGATGTAAAGGGGATGAGAGTTGCATTTGTGGATGGCCAAGTACTTATGTGGCCAAAACGTAAAACCATAGATGATGCAGTAGTGATTGGAGAGCAAGAGGGAGGATTGTACAAGTTGAAGGGACAACCTGAACATGCCATGGTACATGAATCCATGGAGCAAAGTGAACTTTGGCACAGAAGGCTTGCACATGTGCACTATATAGCACTACCAATTGCAAGAAAAGTAGTAGAAGGTCTTCCTGAAATCCATTCAAAACATGAAGGTGTTTGCAAAGGATGTGCAAAAGGAAAGAACACAAAGAAGGAATTTCCAAGCAGCGAAAGCAAGGCAAAATGAATCTTGGAGATTATCCACTCTGATGTATGCGGTCCGATGTCATCTAGTTCTCTAAGTGGGTATGTATATTATGTTTCCTTCATTGATGATTTCTCCATGAAGACTTGGGTTTATATCTTGAAAAATAAAGATGAAGTGTTTGATAAGTTCAAGGAATTCAAATCCTTGATATAAAACCAAACTGATAAGAAGATCAAGACCTTTAGATCCGACAATGGCGAAGAGTTCACCTCAGGAGACTTTAATAAGTTATGCAGTGATTCAAGGATTAAGAGGGAGTTGACCACTCCTTACAATCCACAACAGAATGGGGTTGAAGAAAGAAAGAATAGAACGATCATGGAAGCAGCACAAGCAACGCTACATGACCAATATCTACCCATGCACCTATGGGAATAAGCAGAAAGGACAGTTGTATATGTGCAAAATAGAACACCTAAAGAGATACTTGATAACAAGACACCAAAAGAAGTTTTCTCTGGTAAGAAACCAGAAGTTAGCCATCTCAGGATATTTGGTTGTCCAGTATACACACACATTCCAAAAGAAAAGAGGACAAAGCTATATCCTTCAAAAAAGAAGCGTATATCTATGGGTTACAGTGAAAGCTCAAAGGCATACAAAATCTACTTTTCAGGGTTCAAGAAGATTGACATCAGCAGGGATGTGACTTTTGATGAAGACTCAGCATACATCAAATCAAGGAAGACACATGTTGAAGACAATGAGGAACCAAGGGTACCCAGAATACAAGACACCACCATGAACGAAGTAATTCCAGAAGAGGATCATGAAATAGAAGATCCACAAGAACCTGTAGATCCACCCCATGAGAATAACTCTCACAAGAGGAAACCAACATGGGCTAGAAAGCTCATCTAAGATGCAGAAAGGTATGGCATTCCAAAAGAGGAACACAGAGAAAGAAAAAGGACAAGGTCACACACCAGCTATGTTGCCTTACTCTGTGACATAATGAACAAAGAACCTTCCAGTTATGAAGAAGCAACAGAAAAGAAAGAATAGAAGGATGCCACAGTCGAGGAATACCAGTCGATCATGAAGAATGATGTTTGGGATGTGGTCCCAAGGCTAGAAGGGAAGTCTGTTGTGACTTCCAAGTGGATATACAAGATCAAGCATGCTAGATATGGTAGCATAGAGAAATACAAGGCAAGGTTTGTGTCATGGCTTCTCCCAGAAAGAAGGGATAGATTATGAAGAGACTTTTGCACCTGTATCCAGATACACTTCCATCAGAACAGTACTTGCTTTGGCTGCAGTAATGAAGTGGAAGATACACCAGATGGATGTCAAGACGGATTTCTTAAATGGTGTAGTCGAAGAGGAAGTGTATGTGGAGCAGCCACTCGGTTTTGAGACACATGACAGGGAGTCATATTTGTGCAGATTAAAGAAAGCCTTGTATGGCTTGAAGCAAGCACCCAGGACATGGTATGGCACGATAGACAGCTTCCTGTCCATTTTAGGCTTTAACAAGAGTAAAGCGGATTCCAACCTTTACTACAAGGTTGAGGAAGGCAATCCAGTGATACTCCTGCTGTGAGGATAGATTGATTGCCGACACGAAGAGGAAGCTTGCTACCAAGTTCGAGATGAAGGACTTGGGTATGATGCATTACTTTCTAGGTATGGAGGTGTGGCAGAGTGCAGATGGAATCTTCATTGGACAAGGGAATTATGCAATAGAGATCATGAAGCGGTTTGGGATGATGGATTGCAAGGCCATGGCCACACCTATGGCATCAAACCTGAAGCTATTGAGTGATGCTTCATCAGAGTCGGTTGATGCCACAGTGTATCGTCAGATGATTGGGTCCTTGATGTACCTGACGAACACGAGACCAGATATTTGCTTTGCGGTGAACAGATTGAGCCAGTTCCTGACGAATCCTAGACATGTTCACCTGATTGCTGCAAAGCATATTCTGAGGTACCTGAAGGGTACGGTTGATTATGGGCTCAAGTATGATGCGAATCAAAAGTTTAACTTGGAGGGTTATGTTGATTCAGATTGGGTAGGCAGTGCTGCAGATAGGAAGAGCACTTCAGGGTGCTGCTTCAGTATGGGATCAAGTGTGATCTCTTCGTTTAGAAGGAAGCAATCATGTGTAGCACTGAGTACAGCTGAAACAGAGTATGTTGTAGCTTGTTCACCTAGTTTGAGGCAGTATGGCTAAGGAAGATACTGTCTAATTTGTTTGATCTCCAGTTGGATGTTACTTGTATCTTCTATGACAACCAGAGTTGTGTGAAGTTGTCTAAGAACCCGGTTTTCCATGACAAGTCGAAGCACATCGAGATCAAGTATCACTATATCAGGGATATGGTGCAAAGAGGAGTAGTGAATCTCTTGTATGTTGATATGGATGAGCAGATTACAGATGTGTTGACCAAACCACTAGCCAGAGTGAAGTTCGAATACTTCAGAGAGAGGCTTGGTGTTCTTCAAATAGAAGATACTTCTAGGAGGAAGTGATGGGACACATTCATAGGAGCCATTCCAAGCATCGTGGTAGGAGGATCCTTCCCATGGTTGTGGATGTAAGTGTTGTGTAATGAGCATCTGGACAATGCTCCAGATGATGATGATCAGGATGATCATGCGATGATGATATGCATCAGGATGATGCTATATATGATGATGATCAGGATGATCATGTGAGGATGATGTGCATCAAGATGATGCACTGTATGATGATGATCAGTATGATAATGAGCATCAGGATGATGCTCCGTGCGAGGATGATCAGGTTGATCATGAGTATCAGGATGATACTTCGAGGTCATGGATATGTGGCAGGTTGTGCAATAGCATATAATAGCTCCCTGGGAGATCCGATAGGTTGAGCAGTAAGCTCGTAATCAGCCCTGGCATGCTCTTTCGAGGTTTTGCGAGGTAGGCATGTAATCAGTCCTGGAGATCCGATAGGTTGTGATAGGCACGTAAAAGTCCTGGGATGCTCTTTAGAGATCTTGCATGTCTCAAGATGCTCTTTTAAGGTTTTTCCTGTTCACATGATATCAGTCCCGGAGATCCGATAGGTTGTGCTAGTCACGTAAAAGTCCTGGGATGCTCTTTAGAGATCTTATAGGTCGCAAGATGTACTGTTAAGTTTTTGTGAAGTTCACATGTAATCAGTCCTGGAGATCCGATAGGTTGAGTAGTAAGCTCGTAATCAGTCCTAGGATGCTCTTTAGAGATCTTGCCGATCGTGCTAGGCACATAAAGGATCCTGAGATGCTCTTTAAAGGTTTTGTGAAGGCTACATGTAATCAGTCCTGGGATATCTTATCGGTCGTGCTAAGGCACATAATGGATCCTGGGATGCTCTTGTCAGTTTTTTTAGAAGCACATAATTAGTCCTGAGATTCCACCTCTATCAGGCTGCTCGCAGAGATGATGAAGACATATAGGAGGCTAGGCCTACATCCAGCATGAAAAAGGGTTGGCTCTGTAGAACTTCCTATGACGAGAAGAATTGAGAGATACCACCAGTGATCGAGATGACGAGTACAGCAGCAGTGATGATGATGCTCCATGATCTAGTGACAATGATCCAGCTCCAAAATTGAAGACTTGTGCCGATATGTATTGATGACCCGTGTCAAGAGAATACCTTCCTAGTTAAGATGGAGTGTTGATGTATTTGTAACTTCGAAAGATATTCACTTGTATATTATGTTTGTACTTTATTGTATCCCCAACGGAGATGTATTATTCCTCCTATTGGAAGTGTCGTCATTTGTATTTGCAAGTGTCGCAAGTTACATTGTAAGTGTCGTAACTTATATTTGATGGGTTATTAGACCACCTTGGTGGGGTCGGCCCTATATGAGTCATGTGGATGGGTTATTAGGCTTCCTTAGGAAGTCATCCCAGTTAGGGTTAAAGGCAGGTTAAGTTGTTGTATAAATAGAGAGTGTGTCTCTCTCATTTTACTCATTCACTCACTCATCCAACTCGCATAGTTGAGAGAGAGGAGTGTGCACAAGTGGAGGAGGAGTAGCTACTGAAGACATCTATCATTTTGGGTTTGATCTTTGTGATCTTTGTATTGGTGCTCATTCTATCTCTGAGGAAGTTGTGGGGTTTTTCACCTTCTTGGTTTTCCCCGGCGAAAAGCTTTGTGTCCATTGTCTCTTGTGATTGTTATGTTGTTCTTGTTATTCTCTTAGTGATCCTAGATAATATTGAATGAAATTATCAAAAAATTAACATAATGCTGCTATTTTGCAGAGCCTCACTGATATGCAGCAGAAGTTAAACCTTGGGTCCAACCCCATCCATGTAGGTAAAGAAGGAAGGGGTGCAGAAAGTCGCTCTAGAGGCCATTCTAGGAAGATTATCCCAAACCCAAGAAAGAGTTATGTGTGCAAAAAGCGCAGCACTCCCTCTTCAAGATCTTCTTCCAGTAGGTTGTGTGACTCAAGAAGCCCTTGAAGAAGTCCAAGGCATACTTCTAGCAGGTTTGATGGAAGAAAGATATCCAAAGGATTGCCACATGGAGAATTTAGGAAGGCAATGCCTCCCAAATTTGATTGAGAAAGTAAGACTGGCCAAGAGGCAGAAGCATGGCTTCTTGGAATGAAGAAGCATTTCAGAATGCATGATTATTCAGAAAATGAAAAGGCCAGAGTTTCCATTTACAATCTAAGTGGCAGAGCTTCAATTTGGTGGGAGCACCTCATGCAAGTGAAGAGGATCAGTGAAAAGAGGATCAGCTGGGAGTGGTTTAAAAGGTACTTCAAGGAGAAATACCTATCATCTAGGTATTATGACAAAAAGAGGAAAGAGTTCAATGAACTCAAGTTGGGACAGAATTCCATGGAAGAACATGTCCACAAGTTTTTGGAGTTGTTGAGATATGTGGATTACATCAAGGATGAGAGGGTTAAGATCCAGTGTTTCCTTGGAAGTCTACCTCAAAATTTCAGAGATAGGATTGATTTTGTGAATCCACCAAGCCTTGATGAAGCCATTAGGATGGCAGTGCATTGCTATGAGCAAAGCAAAGGAAAATCAGAAGTTCACCTAGCAAGGAAAGGAAATCCAAATGGGAGGTTTATCAAAGGAGAAGTGGATTTAAGATACCATTCAAAAATCAAACAAGAAATTTTCCACATGACCAGCAAGCACGAAGTGAGAACAAGCCAGTAGTAGTAGCGGAAAAAGCATCAAAAGGGCCACTTCAGTGTTGGGGATGTGGATAAAACCACATGTTAAAGGATTGTCCACATAGGACAGAGAATCCCCGGAGCTTGCACAAATTAAAAGGGGAAGCTACAGTGGAGGATATGGAAAGGGCAGCACCTCAAATCTATGCAACATTGGATGATTATCAGGAAGACCATCAATCAGCAGTGGTGGAAGTTGAAGGTAAGGTTACTAAGTAATCTATTTATGTTTTGATTGATCCAGGATCTACTCATAGTTATGTGTCTCCTAAGGTGGTTGAAGGTTGTTCTCTTAGTAAAGTGAAGCATAGCAAGTCTTGGATAGTTCAATTAGACACAGGGACCAAGAAAAAGGTGAGTGAAGTAGTGATGGAGTACCCCATAGAATTGAATGGACTCCTCACAAAAGCAAATTTAAATGTCCTACCATTAGGATCTCACGATGCCCTAATAGGTATGGACTGGTTGGAAAGACATAGAGCCAAGATAGACTGCTGTGAGAAATTACTTGAATTCATTGATGAAGAGGGAAGGCCAAGGTTGGTAAGAGGAATTCCCAAGTAAGTTTCAGTAAGGCATATTTCAGCCCTGCAGTTGAGAAAGTTTTATAAGAAGGGTTGCCAATTGTCTGTAATTCACATATCAGATTCATCGGAGGACCAAGGACCAAGGATAGAAGACTTCCACTTGTTGCAAGATTTCAAATATGTGTTTCCAGATGAAGTGCTCGAGCTGCCACCAAAGAGAGATATTGATTTTACCATTGATCTTGTTCCAGGAGCAGCACCAATTTCCAAAGCTCCTTATAGAATGAGCACACCATAATTGGTAGAGTAGAAGATGCAGCTACAAGAATTAATGGACAAGAAGTATATCAGACCTAATGTATCTCCTTGGGGAGCACCAGTGTTATTTGTCAAGAAAAACAATGGGACTTTAAGGTCGTGTATTGATTACAGGCAGCTCAATAAAGTAACAATTAAGAATAAGTATCCATTCCTTGGGATTGATGATTTGTTTGATCAAATGAAGGAAGCTAGAGTATTTTCAAATATTGACTTAAGGTATGGCTATCATCAAGTGAGTATAAAAGATGAAGACATTCACAAGACAGCTTTCAGGACAAGATATGGCCATAATGAGTTCACAGTGGTGTCATTTGGTCTTACCAATGCACCTGCTACATTCATGTGTCTCATGAATAGTGTCTTCGGCAAGTATTTGGATAAGTTTGTGATAGTGTTCTTGGATGAAATTCTTGTGTATTTAAGGAATGAAGAAGAGCATGATGAACATCTAAGATTGGTGTTGCAAGTTCTTAGAGAACACCAACTGTATGCAAAGCTAAGCAATTGTGAATTCTATCAAAAGAAGGTACAGTATTTGGGTCATGTCATCTCAGAAGAAGGAATTGCAGTGGATCCAGAAAATATTGAATCCATAATGGATTGGCCTACTCCAAAGAATGTTTCAGATGTTAGATCCTTTATGGGTCTTGCAGGATGTTAGAGAAGGTTCATTGAAGGATTCTCCAATATAGCTCACCCAATTACATCATTGCATAGGAAGAATGTCAAATTTGTATGGTCTGAAAAATATGAGAGAAGCTTTCAGCAGTTAAAGAAGTTGCTTACCAGTGCCCCTGTTTTGAATATTGTTGATCCAAAGAAGGATTTTGTAGTGTGCACAGATGCTTTCATTGAAGGGCTAGGTGGAGTGCTCATGCAAGAAGGATTTGTGATTTGTTATGAGTCAAGAAAATTAAAAGAGCATGAAAAGAATTATGCCACACATGATTTAGAACTAGCATCCATAGTTCATGCTCTCAAGAGATGGAGACATTATCTGTTGGGGAGAAGATTTGAGCTCAGGATAGACCACATGAGCTTGAAGTATTTGTTTGACCAACCAAACTTGAATGTTAGGCAAGCAAAATGGATGGAATTTCTTTGTGAATTTGATTTTGAAATTAAGCATGTCAAAGGTAAAGAGAATAAGGTTGCAGATGATCTTAGCGAAAATTTCCATGTTGCAGCAGTAAGTATGTGCAGATCATATTTCAAGGCAAGATTTCTTGAATCCCAAACCAGTGATGGGACTTACCTTCAAATTAAAGAGAATTTGCAGCAGGAAAATATGGATGAAAAATGTGCAGGATATCAGCTTGGTGAAGATGATGTTCTCTTTTATCAAGGTACTAGAATATACATTCCAGATTGTGCAGATTTGAAGAAGCTTGTGATGGATGAAATACATCAAATGCCATATTCTAGACATCCAAGATATCAAAAGACAATCACAGCAGAAAGAAAGCAGTACTTTTAGCATGGAATGAAGAAGGATATAGCAGAGTACATTGCTAGGTGTCAAAAGTGCCAACAAGTCAAGGCAGAACATCAACATCCAACAGGATTATTGTAGCCCTTGCCCATTCCAGAATGGAAGTGGGAAGTGATTTCTATGGATTTTATAACAGGTCTACCAATGACAGTGAGGAAGCATGATTCAATCATGGTAGTGGTGGACAAGCTATCAAAGGTATCTCACTTTATTCCAGTCAAGTCCACTCATAAAAAAAATGACATAGCAAATATTTTCATCAAGGAGATATTCAGATTGCATGGATTTCCCAAGGCAATAATTTCATATCGATATGCAAAGTTCACATCCAATTTTTTGAAGGGACTATTTCAGGAATTGGGCACTCAATTGAACTTTAGTACAACATATCATCCTCAAACAAATGGTCAAACTGAGAGAGTGAATCAGGTTCTTGAAGACATGTTGAGAATGTATGTGATGGACAAACCATCTAAGTGGGAATACTACCTACATTTGGTAGAATTTGCATACAATAATGGACATCATGCATCACTAGGGATGAGTCCTTTTGAGGTATTGTATGGCAAGGGATGCAGGACTCCAGTGAATTGGGGCAGCCCAGTTAATAGGGTAGTGCTTGGACTATATATGATCAAGGAAATGGAGCAAGAGATTGTTAAGATCGGGAAGAATTTGAAGGCAACACATGACAGGCATAAGAGTTATGCATATTTGAAAAGGCTGCATAAGGAATTTAAGATTGGGGATCGTGTTTATTTAAGAGTGAAACCAAGGAAAAGTTCCCTAAAGTTGGGGAGTTGTGCCAAGCTGGCACCAAGATATTGTGGGCCATTTGAAGTCCTTGATAGGATAGGACCAGTTGCATATAGAATTGCATTGCCTGCTAACATGAGATTTCATAATGTTTTCCATGTTTCTTTCTTTAAGAAGTATGTACATGATCCTAATCAAATGATTGATTGGAATGTGATACAAGTGGAACCCGAGGGAGAGTTCCAAGTGGAGTGTATGCGTATCCTCAACAAGAAGGTCACATTGCTCCGGAACTGAGCCATTGGAAAGGTAAAGGTGCAATGGAATCACCTTAGTACCAATGAGGCTACATGGGACCTGGAGGATGCCATGAGAGAGGCATTCCTATTTTTGTCCAGTTCTGAGAGCACCGAGGACGGTGTTGTTCTAAGGGGGAGGGGATTGTAATACCCCATTTTGACCCTTAGGATATTTTGGCTTTTAATATAAATAATGTATACATGTGATGTATGTTTTCCTAGCGTGGAGCTCAAGGCCAAGGCCCCGTTAGGGGATGCGCGGATTTTATTTAAAAAGGAAAGTATTTTATATTATGATAAGCCATGTGCCATTAAGCCATGGAAATTGTAAAAATGATATGAATTTTAATAATGCAATAAAAATACAAAAAAAATTGGCTATGGAAGCAACCAACAAGAGGGGGCCATGTGTATCCACTAAGGAGAGGTGAGAGGGATGTGGGATCATGGGACAGCAAGAATCTGTTTCATGCGTACACAGCCTAGCAGTGAAGAAAGAGGAAGAGTCGTGATTCTGGAAAATCCACGTTGACAGAGGAATGCCAAAACACCCAAGATACTGGAGGTGGAAAGGAAAATCGAAGGGGGGAAACCCTCAATAAAAATGTAGACGGAGGAAGATGTCGGGGCTTTTGGAAAAAAGATAACAGAGAGAGATCCGTATAGAGAATAAAGGAGAAAAATTGCGACTCTGTGTAAGTCACGAATTGTAGAGCCGAGAATGCACATGAAACCCTACGTGGGAAGTAGAATCGGATGGGAAATCCATGGACCAAACCTTGGGGTAAATTCCAGAGCGTCAGAAGCGTAATAAACCTCTGAGAATACCTTGATCTAATAGCAAAAGAACCAAGTTGCGAGACAGAGCTTCGACCGCAAACCTAATAAGATCCCAGCTAGGATAACTGAGAAGAAGGAAAGGCAGAGGTTGGATCTGCTTGATAAACCCAGTGAAGGCTAAAGTCTCATGAAGGCATCAATTTGGACCTTTCTATGCCCACCTTGAAGAGCACTGGAGGGAAGGAGCCCTGAGGGACTGTGCGAAAGAGAAGGGGACCTTCCTTATGTTGGGTGTGGTGGGTATTGTCGATGCCATGACTGTTGAATGGTTTGAGATGCCTGTAGCTCCGTGGTTGAGCTCACTGGCTTAGAATCATCCTCCCTGTTTTCCCTTGCATGCTTGATAAACCCAACTGTAAGTTGGATTAGCATTAGTGTGGAGCCTTGATAGTGATTGAGCCTATTTATCCATCCTTAGTGGATACACAGCCCAACTTGGGGGTGGTCTCTCAGTTGAAAGAGTATATGTTGGACAAAGACCTATGGTTGGGTGGAACGTTGCTCTCACTTAGCTAGTTTCTTGGACAACTTCAGTTTAAAGATAAGTGCTCCTTGTGGTGTTAAATGATTCTAATTCCCTATGTGATGTCTACTTGTTATATTCAAGTTATTTGAATGAATGATTACATGTAAATGATCAGTAGGAATATTATGTATGAGCCTGAGTATCAAGCAGAGGCATGTTTGATTGTTTCACCATTTGCTTGAGCTTAATGTGTTGCTAACCTTGCATGTTTTAGATGCGTTAATTAGTTTTAGTTTAATTATATGTGTTTTGTTATATATTGCATACACTTTTAGATGTACTACATGGAATCACCTGGAATTGGGGAAAGAATTGGATAGCCCCTATTGTGTTTCATGACCCTATGTGGGTCAGGTGAAGGGAGAATCCATGGCAGAGGGCAAGCAGAGCTCCTTGCAGAAGGATAAAGTGGCATTGTGGAAGTTTAGGCAAGAATTCAGTTCGAAATATGGCCAAGTCGGAGTACTCAGATATGGTAGTGGATCACACCAGTGTATAGATCTTTCCAAGAGCTTTCCAACGGTATCAGACTTGTCCAATTTGGTATAAGGATGAAGAATTTATCACACTGGAAAGTTTGCAAGAGCAGGGGTAGGTGGCCCCAACTTTCCGAATCCGCAATGCGATTACGGATTGCGGAGGTCGGGGACCGAACTTTGGAGTTGCGTCGTTAGACTTCCGACTTTTCGAATCTGCAAGGTGAATTGCGAATTGCGTAATTCGGAAGGGCGATTTCCATGGGGTTGGCGCATTGAATTGCCGACTTTCCGCATCCGCAAAGCGGATTGCGGAAGTCGGAAGGTGATTTTTTTTCCCAGGTTGCAAAACGAGGTTTCTAATTTCTGAATTCAACAACGCGGGTTGCGGATTGCAGAAGTCGGATGAGTAACTTCCCGGGAAGGATATTTTGGCATTTCGACTTTCGCATTGCGTATTGCAGAAGTCGGGAGCGCGATTTCGTCGGAGAGGTGAATTTGGAAATCTGACTTCCGAATTTCAACTGCAGATTGCGGCGAGGTAGATTGTGGATTGCGGATCAGAGTTCATTGCGGCTGCGTGTAAAAATAGAGAGAATTGTTGAAAAAAAATGTATCAGGTTGTCTCCCATCGCCTTTGAAGGGCATCAAGGGGATTGGGGACGTGACAGATTCAACTTACCACAAATGTTCATGACGGCAGTATGATCAGTGGTCAATGCCCGCAGATTCAGTGGTAGCCACAATATATATGTGATGAAATGATCAATGGAGGTGACAGAGATTCCAATGTCAATCATGTTTAGTGTCAAAGAATAGAGGAGGTGGCAACTTTTGATTTTGGCGCTAAATTGGAGGAGTTTCAGCATGCTGAACAGGACTCATCCAGTAGCATGGAGGAGTTGTAGCAATATCGTGATGCTACTATGGGAGTTGCAACATTATTTATCTAAAAATAACAAACAACTTGAGGTGAAAAAGGGTTGTTGCTACCGCGAGAGTTGCAACAATATCAAACATGTTGCTACTCAAGGAGTTACAACAATATCAAACATGTTGCTACTCAAGGAGTTGCAACAATATCAAACATGTTGCTACTCAAGGAGTTGCAGCAATATCAAACGTGTTGCTACTCAAGGAGTTGTAGCACATTTTATATTAAAAAAAACATATGTGGACGAAAAGAGATTGCTACTAGTTAGGAGTTGCAGCACTTCAAAAAAATACTACAATTATCATAAATTGTTGGTTTAAAAATCTAAAAAATATATATATATATAAACAAGTATATATATATATATATATATATATATATATATATTCTTTTTTCTTTTTTGGGTATAAGTGCCAACTACCAACAAGCTGGTTTTAAGATGGCATATGTCTAACTATGCCCCAAAGGTGTTTTCACAGCCAGTTTTTCTTCCCAAAAACCCAGAAAAATCATGTAGATTGAGGTATGGGGGGATGCCCCTCTCCAGCTACCATTTCTCAATTTGTGCTGGAAGAAATATGTTGGATGAAAGAGTCCTTTAAAGGTGGTTGATGATATAATCAAAGACGATGTCCATTAGAAATCAAAGGAATACGTGCCTCGTCTATGGTTATAAGTCTGATAGTCTCGTTGTCAAAAACGACATCTACCTCGTAGGGACCCAACCACCTGGCACAAAGCTTTCCCTTAAAGTCTTTGAACCTGGAATCGTATAGCAGCACCCAATCTCCTAGGTGGAACTTCTTCTTCTTGATGAGTTGGTCATGCTACTTTACACGTTTTAGTTGTACGATGGTATCGTTTTCTAGTGCTTCCAAGCGGATCTCATCCAAATCATTAAGTTGATCCAGCCAATGCTTTTGTGTTGTAGTCAAATCCAAACCAACCTCCATAGAAGTTCTAAGTGTACCAATTTCAAATTCAATACGAAATATGGTACTTATCATATACAAGCTCGAATGGAAAAAACCCGTGGTGTTCCGCCAGGCAATATTATAGGCCCATAGAGCTTCTGGCAACCAATCGGCCTAGTCATGGCAACGACTAGCAACAATTTTTGTGAGAATATATTCCAGTAATTTATTGGTGCTCTCCACCAGCTTCTCAATATTATGTCCCATGAATTGTCCTCCTCCATATATGAATATCTCCCTTGGTATCCCATAACAAATGAATATTTCTTCAAAAACAAAGTTTAAAACAACTTGCTCTATGGCCCTTGATAGAGCCTTCGCCTCGACCCATTTCGTAACGTAGTTTGTGCACACTAGAATGTAGTATTTCTGACGAGATGAGGGATTAATTGGTCCCATGAAATCAAGCACTCACTTTTCAAATGGCTCTACTACCAGCTGGGTCTATTACAACATTTCATTAGATTGATTGGGTTGGCCCATCAACTGGAAATTGTCACACCCTTGTACATACTTCTTTGCATCCTTAAATATAGTCAGCAAGAAATAACCCATGCACAACACCTTATGACATGTTTGTTTGTAAGCAAAATGCCACCATGGGGCTCATCATGAAAAGCCTTAAGGAAGTCATGGATTTCATCCTCTCTAACAAAACATTGAATCTCTTGATCTACTCCAATATAAAAGAGATATCCTTCTATCCATGATTACCTGGAACTTTGTTGAATGATATTATGTCTAACCCTCAGAGAGAGATGGTATGTAAACTTCCTTGGAAGAAGATAATTAGTGATATATGCATACCACAGTGTGTGAGTTGACAATGCAAAGAAATGTTCATCCAGGAAACTATCTTGTACAGGTGAAGTGTCACTATCAATGGTAAGTCTAGAGTGGAAATTCAAACAACATTTTCCTTCCCAAGTTTATGAATAATAGTAATGTCGAATTCTTATAGCAATAATAGCCACCTAGTAACACGAGCATTTGTGACAGGTTTATTTGATAAATATCAAATGGTCAAGTGATCAATATGCACAAAAATGGGGTAACCAGTTACACAGTGTTGAAACTTGTTAATTGTTAAAACAACAACCATAAATTTCTTCTCTGTTATTGTATAGTTTGACTTAGCGAGGGTCATATTATTACTAGTGTAATAAATGGCATAAGGCTTCTTTTCCTCCTCTTGTCCCAGTATCCAATAGCAGTGTCAGAGGCATCTAAAGAGATATGAAATGGTAATGTCCAATCAGGACCATGCAGAACAGGAGTTGTAGACAATCGGTTTTGTATTCTGTAAAGGCAGAATGGTAATTGTTAGTCCATAAAAATTCTACATCTTTAGTGAGCAACAAAAATAGAGGTGATGCTAGCTTAGAAAAAATTTCAATGAAACGATGATAGTAACCAACATGTCACATAAAACTACATAACTCTTTTTGCGTTTTCGGAGTAGGAATTTGTGGGATTACCTTAATCTTGGTCAAATCAAACTATATCCCTGTAAAATAAGGATAATGTCCCAAGACCACTCCTGTAGTCATCATCATATGGAAATTTTATGTGCTTAAGGAAAGATTCGTTTGTTTGCAGCACCAAAGCAATTTTTCCAAATTGGATAATGCTTCGTCAAATGAAGTACCCTATGGCGTAAAATCATCCATATATATTTTGACACTGTCATTAACCAGATCAAAAAAAAATCCTAACACCGCCCTTTGGAAAGTAGCATGCACATTGTAGAGCCCAAAAGGAAGGACACAGATTGTGAAAGTACCCCAAAGGAAAGTGAAGGTAGCTTTATCCTAATCTCCAGGAGCAATTGTATTTGGTTGTAGCCGCTAAAGCCATCAATAAAGGAAAGAAATCCTTCCTCGATAAGGTATCATGGACCTGATCGATGAATGGCAAGGGGAAGTGGTCATTTTGTGTTGCCTTGTTTAGTTCATGATAGTCAACGCAGATTCTCCATTTACCATTTTTCTTATGAACAATAACAAGTGGTGATACCCATTCACTGTCAGAGATTGGGTAAATAAAATTGGTGTGCAACTATTTTTGAAGCTCTTGCTTGACAATGTCTCTTAGGACCGGATTCATCCTTCTTTGGGGTTGACGGATGGGATGACAATCTTATTTTATATCAATGTGATGGGTACACAGATCAGGGTTGACACCCTTCATGTCAATATAATCTCATGCAAAGGCTTCTTTTTTCTGGATGCAGGATTTGCATCAGTCGTTCAGTTTGTGATGGAGACAAGTTTGGATTGATATTTATTGTTTTCCCTAGTTCTATTTCTACTATAATGTTGTTATGGACAATTGTATTTGGTATTCCCTCTTCACCAAAATATTCCTTGGGATTTTCTTTGGAATCTTTATCCATTACAGCTTCTAGAAACTGAAAAACGGGCTAGGAGACTTAAGGTCCCTCCTATTGATTATCCCAAGTACTGAAACAATAGGAGGGACCTTGATTCATACCTGGTGGTCGAGTGTGCCATGGCTTCTTTGGATCAATAAAATAGGCTTTCTCAGTTTCTTCACTAGTCCCTCGAGATACCGCTTTCAATCCTCGTAATGATGGACATGATTTCATAGGATGATCATGTTCATTGATCACACAAAATTAAATAGTCTTAAGTGGACATTACTTTGAAGAATGCTTTTGTCTACAGTGTGGACAGAAGATGGATAATGGATTCTCAGCTTCAATATGCATTTGTTTGGCTTGAAAAACATCCAATTGTTAAGATAATGTGATAAAGATATCAGTCTTAAAATCATCGAGTGGAGTACCAATTTCCACGCATGTTAATCCTCCATTGGTTAACTTTATAGCTTTACTGGAAATGTCTCCTATTCCAAGTTTGTTTATGGAAGCTCCTCGTGGACACCTTCTGCATAGTTCACAAATCATATCATAACTTTCTTTTGAATTGTCTCGCTTTCCCATCAAATTCAACATGTCCAGCCATTCATCTCTCATTCCTCAAATTAGAGTTGTCTTTAGAATATCCTTGATGAGGGTAGCATGAGGAGATCTCTATAAATTGTATTGAAAACGCTCAACATAATTCTCCAAATTTTCTTCTTCTTTCTTAGTCATTTGAAGATTTATTCTTTCAATTCTCGTGATCTGTAGTAATCTTGGTACTTCTCAAAAAAAAAAAATTCATCTCATCCCATGAAGTTATGGTTCCACCACCGAGTCCCATGAACCACCTTAATGATTCTCCCTTCAACGTAGAAGGAAATATCTTCAATTTTTGTAAATTTGTGTATAGTCATAGCTTCGGCATAACATGTCTAACTCAAAAAGAAAGGCATCCAGATATTCAATGGTTGTATCATGGAAGTGGGGAAGGGCTGATAAAGAAATAGGCTTCATTTTTGTCACCCCGTGAATGTCACCAATTGGGAATTCAATCGTGGATGTTGGGGTAGACATGTTTTCCCACAACCTCCAATATTATTCTGGCATCCCATAATCAATAGGATCCTGCTGTGATGGATCAGAATCCTTCCATTCTAGCGCATGTGGTTTAAAAACACTTCCTTCGTCTAGAATAAAAATAGATGTCTCATGAATTGGTTCACGTCCAGGCTCTAGGTTTTGTCATTTGGGTTTTGATTCCCTATTTCCCCTTGTCCCTCTGTTAGAATTTATAATTTAGCTTCTACTGCTATAGAGGATCTTGTTTGTGGAGAGAAATGTGGGCCAACTTCTTCATGTGGTATTGGTTCTTCTTATCCTTTTGTCAATTATCTAATCTTGGCTTCTATTGTTGTAGAGGACTTGGTTTGATAAAAAGATTGAAGAATCATTCTTACATGAGATGCCATTCTGATAGCGTTATGAGATGCTATCTTTGATTTTTATTTTGAGATGATTTCTCATATGTACATTCTTTATCCTTGATATTTTTTACCTCGACCTTCTCTACCTGCAAGGGTGTTAGTTTTGGGGTGTCTTCCTCTTCCTTTAAGATTCACAATTCTATTAATGCATCTAAGTGTTATGATATCGAAGAGACAGGAGTCTACCATAGAAATTTCACTATAGAAACTAGTGGTATATGCGTAGGTTCTCACCTTCCATATTTATAAACCAAGCCTTAGTATAACCAAAAACACTCTAAAGCATGCTCTATACGCTCTGACATTGGTGATATGGGAGTCCACCACATGAATCTCACTATAGATATTGGTGGATGATGAGTAGGATATTACCTTCCGTCTTTATTGCTCAGGCCTCAACAGAACTAGAGATAATGCAGCTAAAGCCAATGCTAATTTTGTACTTGTGCACCTTTAATAGCCTCCCTGACAATGATGCCAAAATATTGGTGCCTATAATTGTCTTTTAAAACAACTACTTGGCCCTTTACATTAATTATCAATCCAGGGAACGTCTTTTTATTTCAACGTTATCATGCAAGGTATATGTAGGCAACAGTTTCCTCTTTAGCACTGATTTTATATATGTACACACAACTGGAATTGAACAAAACACTCTTGGTGTAATTGAAAATACACACAACTGTAAAAGCACCCTTGCATAAATAAGAAATCACTTGCATAAGGGAAATACACACTTCAGAAAATAAACATCTGCTTCAAGGAAAGAAATACTTATGCTCAGTAAATCTCAACAGAGTACTAACAAGATGTAGAGTAACAACAAAAGAATTAGGAAAGGAAATGATATAGTAACTGACAATTTAGTAATTAACAAATAATATGACTATCTGAAAATCATCTAATCAAATTAGGACACAAAAACAACAATTGATCAGGGAAGGGGGCCCTTCCTCCTTTGACCAAGGCTACTGGAATAACTTGCAGTCTACACATTAACATAATACAGGAACCAGCATACTCCTTCTATTATTGAATTCAAAAAAGTTACAATAGAGTTACAACACTGCTCTGTTCCCAATTGAGTTCTTGCCTAACTCCCTCTTTCGAGAGGAAATATCCTTTTTATAAATTTTTAATGATAAAATCTATAAAAGAAATATCAAAATGGTCTTGAGAATCTCTCGATTCTCAATTTGTTCCCATCAATATCTAGGATAGAGTATAACCATTCATTGAGTTGTTACAACTTAATTGCTAACATTTTTTTCATTAATCTTGTTGAATCGTTATGACAGTTGGGTTTTGATCTTTAGGGAAGAATTAACTCAGTCCAACCACATTTATCCCCTAAGAATATGTCTACCTCTATACGAGTATCAATCATAGACCAGATACGAGTATCAACAAGGAATTTCGGCAAACATAAGCGTCCAAGAGTATCAACATCATAACGGTGGAAGAGTAACATTATCGTAACTGTAGAGGAGTAACAACAACCATAATTGTTTGGGAGTAGAAACATCACAGTTATGATAGAGTAACAACAACCAACCTCTTTAACCTGACAATAGATATTCTACACAAACACTTCATATGTAGTCTTAATTAGTTACTGAACCCCTTAATAACCTCATCGTTCATTAAAATAACATAGTATATAAATAAAGTTGTACCTTAAGCATGAGGGATATGGGACCAAAAGGATGGAAAGAGAGAATCAAGTGTCTTCAAAATAGAGGAAAAAGATAACAAAAAGAGTACATTTCCTAGACCCAACAACATCATTTACTTATTTTTCTAATGAGTGGCCTATCAATTCTGGAGAATCTTACCATATGGATAAGGATAAAGCAATTTGTTATGTTTTTATTGAATGTAACACCAAACAAATATTTGTTGGCGATGATAGATATCTTAGTGTTGTAGAGTCTCAAATAGTTCAACTAGATGATGGTCCTTCCAATGTTGTATTATGTGTTCCAAATATTTCGTGCAATATTCAATCAATATACGATATCTCTCATTCATGTGAAGGTAAAATAGTACAGTTTTTAGATCATCAAGTTTTAATCAATTATTTAAAAGATCCCAAGCATGCCCTATCAATTAGAATTGTTGATGATATTACCAAGTTGTACATATTTGACAACTTTGGATCTTCATCTTTTCCATTAATTCTTATTGCTCCTAGCGATGACTTGAGAAAACTTTGGCATGAGTGATTTGGTCATTTAAACTATCACTCATTAAAATAGCTATGTAATCATAATATTGTGACTAGTCTTGCTATCATTTTTTGTAGAGATGGTGTTTGTCCCAAATGTGTTCTTAGCAAACACCATCGAGACAATTTTGACAAATGTGACACTTGGCATGCCTCATCCCCCTTGTAGCTTGTTCATAGTGATTTATGTTGTATGCTTATTTATACTTCTTTCTCTGGGTTCAGATACTTCTTAAGTTCCATTGATGACTTCTCGAGAGACACTTAAGAGTGAAGTTTTTGACATGTCTTTGGCCTACAAGGCCCTTGTAGAAAAATAATCTGCACATCAACCACAAAAGTTAAGAATAGATAATGGAGGTGAATATGTTAACAACAAATTTACAACTTAATACACTAAACAGGGTATTCAGGCACAAAATATTGTTCCATACACACCACAACAAGATGGTATTGATGAGAGAAAGACTCATGCATTGAACGAAATGACAGATTGTGTTACCCAATATATGGGGTTAAGTCCTTGATTTTGGGAAAAAGCAATTTATTATGCCAGTTACATAGTTAATCATACTCCCACAAAGGCTTTAAAAGATATAAAACTAAAAGGAGCATGGACTAAAATTAAACCATATGTAAGCCACTTTCACGTGTTTGGTAGTGAAGCATGGGATCACATTATTGATGAGAAATTAAACATTACAACCGAAGAGTTAGAAGTGCATTTTTGTTGTATATTATGAAGATGTAAAAAGGTTATAGACTTCTTAAACGCCATTCCATTGAAATCATTATTAGGAGAGATGTTAAATTGGATGAAAATCTCTTGACCTGTGAGTCTAATTCAACATTTGGGCCATCTTCGACCTTCCTCCAATTGAATCCATGGAACATGAACTTGCATAGCACCACCACTTCCTAAATGGGTCCGTAAAAAACAAGAAACAATCGGTGGTCTTCAATGATCCTTCATATCAGTGTCGTACATGTTCATAGTTCCAATGAGCCTCTTATATTTTGGTTCAAGTTTTAGTGACTGATGAGATAGATACATTTGCATAAGATTTTGGCCATCAATATTGAATGCAACAATAAATTAAGAATATAGTTCTTAATTTTGAACTTACGATCTTGTATCTCTTTCGAAAGGAAGAAAACTTGTTAGATGTAAATGTGTGTATAGAACTAAGGATGCAACAAATGGAATTTTTGAAAGACATAAGGCATGGTTAGTTGAAAAAGGATTTTCTTAAGTTGAATGCATTAACTATAATTAAACCTTTTCCATCATAGCCAAAATGAATTCCATGTATCTTGTTCTAACCACTGTCACTTCATATAAATGTGAGGTCCATTAAGTGGATGTAAAATCTTCCTTCTTGCATGGGGATTTGCAAAGAAGAATTTTACATGGAACAATCTCTTAGTTATAGTAAAAATGGCTCCAACCTTTTTTGTCACCTTAAGAAATATTTCTCTCTATGGTATTAACCAATCTCCTCGAGCTTGGTATGCTAAAATGGATAGCTTTCTTCTTGACACTGATATTTCTAGATTTCAATGTGACCCCAATGTTTATACGAATAAAGTAAGTAACCATCTCATAATAATTTTTCTTTAGGTTGATGATCTTATTCTCACTGGTATTGACCATAACAGAGATCATAGACTCCATGTTCATAGGTGAATGCATAAGAAAACAAATGGAAACCTATGTACAAAAATTGAAACCAAGCCAATGTTTTGGACTTCCTCAAGGTGAGTCCATCATATGGGCATGAGATCCCAATATTTGTATTGAGATCTCGTGCCTTGATGGTGGACTCACCTTGAGGAAGTTCGAAACGTTGGATTGGTTTCAAAAAATTTGCACAGGTTTTCGTTTGTTTTCTAGTGACCATAAATTTTAACCCATGTGAAATCCAACCTTAAGAAAAAATTGAAATGACAGACTCAGGACATTTGCATTATCTTATTCGCCTCCAAGTCTTGCAAACCAAGGAAGGATTTTTCCTTTTCTCAATTTAATATGCACATGACCTTCTTCACCACTTTCACATGGAAGATTGTAAACCATGTCATCTCCCTTCCAATATGGAATTAAATTTTATGGCACATGTACTACACTTTCAATATATGCCACTTTGTACGACCAATTAGTTGGTAGCCTTTTTGTATTCAACTCATGCCCGTCTTGATATTTCCTTTGTTGTTGGTCTTGTTGCTCGGTATATGGAAAAACCCTATGAAAGCCATTGGAAAGCAACAAAAAGGATAATTTGGTATATCCATGATGCAATTCAGTTTGGGATTTATTATAGTTTTGGGGCCTCCTTTATTGGTTGGTTTCATCAATTCCAATTGGGCTAGCGATCTTAATTATAGAATTATATTACAGGTTATGTTTTCAATCTTGGTTTCAAACCTATCACTAGGGCTTGTAAGAAGCAACAAGCTCTTTCTATTTCTTCATCAGAAGTAAAATATCGAGCCATAATTAATGCAAATCAAGAGGCCTTGTGGATATACATAAGCACTTCATTAAAACGCTTATTTAGGATCACATTCTTGAAGTGTTTTTTTTCCCTACGAATGATCAAATTACAAACATTTTCATAAAGCCTCTTACAAAAGTGAAGTTATACAAACTATTATCTATGTTAGCAATTCGGGAAGTTGTCATTAGGGGGGGGGTTGGATTTAATGCCTCTATCCTTCCCCTATTGTGTCAACTTTGTAAATCCTTCTATCTTATCCCAAGTTGTTCTTAAGGGGGTATGTTAAGATATTTGGACACTTATAAGTTGGTTAAAATCAACTTGGTCTAATGTGTATGAATCTAAAGTGTGTTTATTTAGTATGCATTTGTACTTATATAATCCAATGACCATGATATGTTCCAGACATAAAGTGATCCTACAGTTCATCTTCTCCTCAATGCTAACAACTATACTAGTTTGTTGTTTAACACCCGAATGGTCCATGATCTCTATTTAAAGAGCATGGAGGGTCATTTATTGGTGATCGGTTGTGAGAAACTCATATGTAAAATATTTTCCTTTTGCATTAATATATTTCCTCAAGTGGTTGCGCTAGTTGGGGCTATGGACTATTTCCCTCTCTAAGGGTTTTAACCATGTAATACATTGGTCTGCCAATATTTGGTATGTTTGTGTGAGCAATTGCTTGAGATGTTCAACCTATGTGGAAATACCTTATTTTGATGAATAATTACTGCATTGGCAATTAGGCGATGACGAGAAAAATCCATCATTTGAAATGCAAGAATATATGTGAAAACTTTGACTTGTAGAGTGTTGGGATGTATTGTGATGTTTCGGATATTAACTACTAGATAGTAGATGTTGCATTTTGTGTTGAAATTTGGTTGTCATTGATGTCAACTGATGTCAAAGAGGATTTAGTATTCATGTGCCAATTTGAAGAAATATATGAAAGCCACTTTGAAGAAGTATATCTAGTTGTACCAATTTAAAGTTTGAATAAGTACATAAGGA
The DNA here is from genome assembly GCA_027924585.1 of Larix kaempferi. Classification (NCBI taxonomy): domain Eukaryota; kingdom Viridiplantae; phylum Streptophyta; class Pinopsida; order Pinales; family Pinaceae; genus Larix; species Larix kaempferi. The sequence goes on along the minus strand of BSBM01000454.1, from coordinate 7,622,832 downwards.
ATACATTCAGTACATATGGTACAGGTGTAGGTCTCAAGTCCATCCAGTCATAATACTTCAATGGTTGAGGATAAGGACATGGTTGGACAAGGTTCGGGAGTGTGCAAGAGACTTGGAACAAGAAGTGGTTGCATATGTAAGCAAATCCCAAAAGTGCGCAAGAATCACCAATCGAAAGAAACAATCAAGTTGTTGAGATACGCAAGCATACCAAAAGGATGTGGCATTTGGAGAAGTCAAGTGCGCAAGTCCCACAAGCGATGGTACATCAAGGGAAAAAGAGCACACCGCAAGGGCACTAGTAACACTAAGGCTAGGACCAAGTATGCACAAGAACCACAAGAGATGATACCTCAGTGGCGCAGAACATGACAAGTGGCGGAAGCATGAACCGTGAAGCAAAAAAAAGAAGGAAAGCCACAACCAAATTGTGAACATACCATCTGCGCAGGAAAAATATAAATAAGAAGCCAAGTTGGAGAATTGAAGTAAGCTTGTAAACTCGAAGAATAAAAGATACAGATTTAGAAAGCTTGTTATTTCGAGGCATCAAGGGCTCGTGGAACCATAAGAGCATGATCTAGCAGAGAGCCGAGTCCGCTCGAACAGAAGAATAGAAATGTTGATGGTGCGCAAAAAGATGTAGTTTATATGTGAAAGTTGGGTGAATACAGAAAGGACGAACTACAGAAGATGTGCAAGTGCGTGAGAACATAATGACAGTATCGCAAACAACACATAGACAGTCACAGATGATCTATGATAGGAACGGAAAGACAGAAGTATATCCTGTGATGCGCGAAGTAACTTATCTGATGCACCAAGACAGAGTTGTTGCACAGTAAAGGATGTGCATTATGATAAGGATGATCTAAGACAAGTGCAATAAACTGAAAGGATGAATCATAGATGATGCACAGAAGGTCACATGTTATCTAAAGACTGTTGCATCAAGACAGAACGAAAATATCACAGAAGGTGCGCAAATCCATCTGATACTGATGTGCGAAATCAGAACCACAACATAGCAGAATATGCGCAATATTAGTTGAAGTCATAAAAGCGCAGAGACAGAACGGCATATAAAACCTGAACACGGACTACAAAACATGATGAAACAATACACAGTTTGTGAAGTATGAATTCAAGTGTATATGGTTTATGTGTTCAAGTGAAGTTAGTAATACAGATCAGTGATTGCAAGATCTCAAGGTTAAAGAAGGTGCGCACAACATTGTGAACAACATATTATCATAAGTGTGCGTGGATCAGAAGAACAACAAAGTAATATCTTATTCTTTCATATTAGGGAAGCAAGACGAGGCAAGAAGTAGGGGGTCGATGCATCCTTCCAGTTGAAGCTAGTAAATCAGGGAGTTGATGCTTCCGTCAGGTCGGTGCCTATAAAACCAGGGGATCAGTTCCTCCTTCCAGTTGGTACTGGAAAACTTCGGAAATCGGTGCTTCCATGAATGTAATCTTTTATTATAAGAGAGCATTATGTGGTTGTCTCCCATTTGGGTTTCCACATAAAAATTTGTGTTCTTTGTATTGCGCTCATGTGATGGTGAATGTTATTGTTTATGTGGATGCTTAATTTAAGTTCAAGTTAAATCTGATATGAAGTAAAAATTGTTCATAACTGCTCTAATATTGATTCACCCCCCCTCTCAGTATTAATAAGATTCCAACATTTTGTAACCTTTTGGATTTGTAATAAAATTCCTATGTCTAGAATATTGTTAATTATGTCATAATGTGGTTGATGATGATGATTATGAATGGATTAGTGGCCCCATTTCAAAATTTGTGTGTTATTTTGATATCATATGATGACGATGTCTACTTCATTATAACGTATTCCTCTATTGTTATTTTAGTGGATTTGTTGTAAATGAATAGTTTCATTTTAATTACATTTGTGTACATAGTTTGTTAGGGGTTAACAGGTATATCCTAGAGAATGTTAAGAATGTCGAATTGAGATTAAGGATATGAATGGTTGTGACCATCATCTATGGAGTTCTCCCAACCATACAATATATTGGCAATACACCTTAAGTGAGACCTTCTTTGTCTTTAGGGATTAATATGCCAACACTAGACTACAACCCCTTCATTGGACAACCATATGGACCTTGGTATTCTATTATGAGCCAACGTTATACGTTGGCCTTCTTATAAATATTAGTGACTATACAAAAACATGTAGAGTGGGTTAGAAAGTTTATGGTAGGTTCCCTATTCATGGTGCCAGTGCCCCAAAAACACCTGGATTAATCGAAATGTCCATTTACAACGATATTGGTTTCACCTTTAAGGAATTGAGACCAAAGATGAAGCATGGCTAAACATAATAAAATTCAATCCAACCAACTCGAAAACCAATTGATTGAATTAAATCCTTGCGATTTCTATTGCTTTAAAAATTATCTATCTAAGTTCAAAACACTTGTAATTTTACTTTTAGAGTGCAAAACATCAAGACAGATGACCAAGTCATATATGCAATTCTCAATAAGCTCGGTACTGCTTATTCTATTTTTATATCTTCTTTTAACTCCACAAGTGTTGGCTTGGTTTTGCAACCAAGCTTAGTGCTATGGGCACCTGCTAACTAGTAGCAGCAGTCTCAATATTAAACAAAAACAATAAACTAAATCTAAACTAAAACTAAACTAGCATGTGCATTTTTGAATTAAAAAACAAGAACAAGAAACATAAGAAATAATTTTGTATTGAAAATGGGGGCAAGCAAGTGCTTGCAATAAGAATACCTTCGATTGATGAAGATAGTTGAGAAGCTCCAAGGGTGAGCAGCTCCAAACTCCAATGGGTCCTTTCTCCAAGGTTGCTACAATGGCCAAAAACTCAAGGGAGATTTTGGCAGCATGAGGATAGGAATATGGATGGATGTGAAATGAGGAGCCCCTACCACCTTTTTATAGGTTTTGGTGGTGGGGAATACCATTTATGGTTTTGTGGAAACCAATGGTATTGACCAACATGGTTTAGGTACTTTTCCCTCCTTTTTTTCCTTTTTTGAATAAAATTAATATTTTTATTCCCTTTTTAATATTTTTGGGAATTTTGGACCCTTTTTGAGGGTTTTTTATGCTTTTTTAGGAAAAATAATCTTTTTGAGTGGGAAAAGGGGTGTACTAAGGTCTTTTGGTGACCTTTTGTTGGCTTCAGAGGCTCAGATGGTGGAAAAGTGGACAAATGGGTCATGTGAATAAGGAAATGAGCTAGTGAGCACTTTTTAGGTGTTAACAACAAGAGAAGTTGTTATTAGTCAAGGGGGTATTTATAAAATGCCCTCTTCTAAAGCTTTTTGTGATTCTTTGATTAGAAGGCAAGATAATCTCTTGCATCATAGAATGATCAACATTACATGCACATCTAATAGAGCCTCAGTGGAACAAAAAAAGCATAAATCCAGGAATCTGAAGAAGAAAAACCGTTAAAAAAAATAAAAGGCAAGGTTCCCAAACCCTCTCATCTAACTACTCCTCTCAAATGTGATAAGGGAGCCAAATCAAAAGGAAATAAGACTGAGAGACATGTAATGTTTTTGGGAAAGATAGTCATCTGGAGTCTAAATGTTTTGAGAAAAATGGAAGTTTTAGAAGAACCAATGAAGAATAATAACATAACATCCATCTTGTTCTTCTTCTTCTCATGGACATGCACTTTCTACTTCTAGGTTTTCCTTCAATGAATCATATATATATATATATATATATATATATTGTTAAGCCCTAAATGTTAGCACATTACCCCCTATAAAGTAGTGCATTACACCCTATATTGTGGTCCACTACATATTATTGATGTCGACTTGGGTTTATTAGTTGTTATTGTATACCTTTGTCTCCTATATATGGGAAGGAGATCTTTTCATTTTAGTCATCATATTATGTCTCGTCTTGTCTTGTTATATTCAGCACATTGTGTAAGGAGGTTGCCCCCTCGAAGAGACTGGATATTCATCTTCATTCTTCTCTATTAAGGCATGTATTGCTCGTCTTTGGTCTTTTTATGTTCTTTTTATGCTATTTATGGGAATTGGTTGCATAACATTTGGTTTTAGAGCCCTTTCCTCGGGACTGGTTTCTTCAGAACGAGTTATCTTAGAATTTTCACTACAACTTTTTTTCTACAAGGTTTCAAATAGAGAGACTCAAAACCTATATAGAAAAAGGCCGGAGCTATCTATGGTATAATTTGTGGTATAATCTATGGTATAATTTTTAGATCCTGATCAATTACAGGTTCGGAAATATTTGTTGTTGAATATAGGTTTTTTTTACTAGTCAGAACCTAGTCTCGAACATGTTTTCTAGGTAAAATTGTTATATACGAGGCATACGATATCCAAATTGAGTGATACTAGTGGCATCAAAAAGAGGACGAACTACATTATCTGTGGTAGAATTTTTAGACTCAAATCCAAAATATCTTACATGTGGCAGTCTGTACAAGTTTGATCTTCTGAAAGGACAAAAAATAACAAGTGTTGGGAGATTTGCCATATCTTTTTACCGACTCCTAATAATTAGGTCATACCTATGGCATTGAAGAAAGGAGATATCAGGCTACTATAGAAAGAATTTCAGAATCAAAGGATCTGAAATTGCAGATTTATATAAGTTGCAAGGTCAAGTAGACAATTAAGTTCAAAATTGGGCTTTTACAAGGCATGCATTTTTTAATTTGAATAAATTTTGAGTCATAGATCTTCTTGGGGTAATTCAAAAGGTGTGGTGAAGAATATATATCGTAAATTTGTTATAAATGCCTCCTAAAAAGTGAACCTCTACACCAAATAATCCTTCATACATTTCTACATGGACTTATGGTAAAGGTGAAGAAATGCGCAAGGACATATATGATTTACAAGAGAAGACAGTCACAAAAGATGCACTAGCATCAATCCTAGGAAAAACAAAGGATGAAATGGAAGTCAAAATTGATGATTTAAAAAAGGACATAGATGACTTGAAGGGTTTGAAAGGGGACGTGCAAGATTTGAAAGAAGGGTTGACAAAGTTGCTACAAGAAGGGCTTCCTAGAAGTGACAAGATCTCCCATGAAATTCATGATGAAAACAAAAGGAACATACATCATGACTTTAGGGACTCTAACTTGGGGTCAAAAACCAACTACATCCCAAAGATCGATATGAGGAAGTTTGATGGCACGGATCCAGTAACATGGATACTACAAATGGAGGAGTTCTTTGAGCTACATGAGGTGCAATCCACACGAAAGGTACGCAATGCATCTTTATATTTGGAACCTAATAAGTTTGTGTGGTATAGATGGATTTGCTCACATAAATCACTTGTAACTTGGGAAACTTTTATGGAGGAATTGAAAGCACATTATGAGGACACAAATATCAATACCTTCTTTAGCCAACTAATTCTCAAACAAAAGGGTTTAGTTAGGGAGCACAATGAGAACTTCCAAAGATTGAATATTAAGATCACAGATATTCTGGAGGAGCACTTGACTGATGTCTTCATAGAAACTTTAAAGGATAGCATCCAACCTGAGGTTCTCCTTTGGGAACCTAAGTCCTTAGAGCATGCATTTAGGGTGGCAAGAAAAGTTGAAAACAAAATTATGGCAACAAGGAAGTCTACCACTTACAACTATAAAGAAGGAAGTGTGGTCTCGACTCATCCACAACCTACTAGGTTGAGGAAGCAACAAATAAAGGAAAAAATAACAAAAGGGATTTGTTACAATTGTGATAGCAAATACAGTAAGGGCCACAAGTGCACTGAGAAGAAACTATTTTACATAGATTGTGAATAAGAGGAAGAAAACGAACACAAAGGATCAACGGAAGAGGATTCACACCAAGAACCAACACCAGGGATTGAAGCAGAAGAAATTCATCCCACCATATCTTGTAATTCTTTGGCTGAAATTACCAATCCTTGAACTCTCAAGATAGAAGGCTATATCAAGAAGAAAAAGGCAATAGTACTAATTGATTCTGGCAATACTCACAATTTTATTCATTGTAAGATAGCATGGGCTTTAAATTTCTTTATATATCCAGCATCAGAGTTTCAGGTGATGGTTGCAGATGGAGGAACTATAAATTGCTCAGGAAAATACCATAAGATAGATCTCTCTATGGGAGACTATGTCCCAAATAGTCCAATGATTTCCATTCCAATGGGCAGGGATGATGTGGTCCTAGGGGTCCAATGGCTACAATCCCTGGGAACAATAGCTTTTAATTTTCAAGAGATTTTCTTGAAAAAAAATTAGGTAGGAAAATAATTTGTGTTGAGAGGTATCACAGGAAGACCCGGTAAGATAATCAAATCTAATGGAAAAACCAAGCTTTTGCAAAAAGAAAACGGGGTGTAATTGTGCAATTTTGCTCACTAGATGTTCAAACGCCTAAATCATCCATATCTCCAGATCTACAGCAGGTCCTCGACAATCATTCCAAGGTATTCGATAATATCCCTACGGGTCTCCCACCTACCTGAGATCATGATAATGCTATTCACTTGGTTCCAAGAAGTGTTCCTCCCAATATCAGACCTTACAGATATCCCTATTCCCAGAAGAGTGAAATTGAGCATATGGTCGCAAAAATGTCAGAGGCTGGAATAATTCAACCTAGACAAAGTTCTTACTCTTCTCTAGTAATATGGGTGCATAAAAAGGACGGTTCATGGCATATGTGTGTATATTATATAGAGCTCAAAAAGCTCACTATTAAAGATAAATTACCCATACCAGTTATTGATGAATTGTTAGATGAATTACATGGGACAATTTACTTCACCAAGCTGGATCTTCACTCAGGCTATCATCAGATTAGAATGAGGAAAGAGGACATTCCAAAAACAACATTCCGCACTTATGAAGGCCATTATGATTTTTTGGTCATGCCTTTTGTCCTAACAAATGCGCCTTCCACATTTCAAGGTTTGATGAATTCCATCTTCAAGCCCTTTCTTCGAAAATTTTTGTTAGTGTTCTTTAATGATATACCGATCTATAGTAAATCTTGGGAATCTTGTGTTCAACATGTTGATAAGGTGCTCACACTATTGGAGGAACAACAATCATATGCAAAACCATCCAAATGTTTCTTTGAAGTACAAGAGGTGGAATACCTGGGTCATATCGTCTCTCATGAAGGCGTTAAGGTAGAACCTAACAAAATTAAAGTAATCCAGGAATGGAAGATCCCTACAATCCTAAAACACCTTAGGGGATTTATTGGGTTGACAGGATATTATCGCAAGTCTGTTCATAATGATGGATGAATAACAACACCCTTACCAACATTACTAAAAAAGGATGCATTTTCGTGGACTCTAGATGCAACTAAGGCCTTTGAAGAACTCAAAGAGGCCATGTGCAAAGCTCCAATCTTGGCTACACCCGATTTCACAAAAACCTTAATTGTGGAATGCGATGCATTGGGGAATGGCATTGGTGCTATTCTAATGCAAGATGGAAGGCCCCTTGCCTTTCAAAGTCGACCAATTAAGGGGAAGAATCTACATAAACCAATTTATGAGAAGGAAATGATAGCAATTCTGCATGCCCTGAAGCAATGGTGCCCCTACCTCATAGGAAGACATTTCAAGGTTAAAATTGATCATGATAGCCTTAAATATTTCTTGGGACAAAGGCTATCTTCAAAAGAGCAAAAAAAATGGGTGACAAAAATGTTGGGCTATGGCTTTAAAATCATCTACAAAAACGGGAAGCAAAATGTTGTGGCATAAGCACTATTCAAGAAAGATGAGGATGTCGAAGCATTGATTTATGTTATCTCTATCATCCAACCAAATTGGATAATCGAAGCAAGGGAGGACTAGAGGAATGATGACGAAATGTGGACATTCATACAAAATCTATAGCAGGATCCCAATGCCTCTAATACATTTATGTGGAAAGATGATTTTCTATGGTACAAGGATCGCTTATATATTTGTAAGAGTTTCCAACTCAAGCAAAGGGTACTTTTGGAATTCCACTCCTCACTGATAAGAGGGAACTTGGGTTTCTTAAAAACCTACCATAGGGTCAAGAAAGATTTTTTTTTTAATGGTCTTAAAACTGATGTTCGAAAATTTGTGACAGAATGTTTGGTTTTCCAACAAAATAAAGTGGAAACAATTAAGACCCCGGGTCTTCTACAACCACTTTCCATTCCAAGCCAACAGTAGACAAAGGTCTCAATGGATTTTATCACGGGCTTACCAAAGTCTGAAGGAAAGAGTGTCATCATGGTGGTTGTTGATAGACTTACTAAATATCCACACTTTTGTGCACTATCTCACCCTTTCAAAGCTAGCACAGTCACCACTGCTTTTATGGAGGCAGTCCAAAAACTACATGGTACTCCAAATATTATAGTAAGTGACAGGGATCCCATTTTCACTGGCAATTTTTGGATAGAATTATTTTCCTGTTTGGGTACTCAAATGGCTCATAGCTCATCTTATCCTCCTCAATCTAATGGACAAATGGATATAGTGAACAAATGTTTGGAAGGATATCTTTGATGTTTTGTAGTTGATAAACAAACATAACACTTCCTTCCATACATCAACAAAAATGACCCCATTATGGCACTTTATGGCTATCATCCACCATCCATCACATCTTCACTAAGAGACTCATCTAAGGTTCAAGCAGTGGAAGACCACATGGAACATCAACAACAAGTTCTTGAACTCTTAAAGGATAATCTGACTTTGGCATAGAATCGAATGAAACAACAAGCATATCAACACCTCATTGAACGAAGCTTTGATGTGGGGGATTGGGTGTTTTTAATACTACAACCATACAAATAGATGTCCCTAAAGAACACCGAGAAGGATAGTAAATTATCACCTAAATATTATGGTCCCTATAAGGTGCTACAAAATATTGGCATTATGGCCTACAAATTGGAACTGCCTGCAACTTCACGAGTCCACTTAGTTTTCCATGTTTCATGTTTAAAGAAGGTAATCAATGACAAGCTACCAATTCAAATGATATCACTAGAACTTGATGAGGAAGGAAAAAACATCTTGAAGCATGAAGCAATCACTAAAGCAAGAATCAAACAGCTTCGGAATCAACCAATTCCAAAGTATCTCATTAAATGGAAGAACCTACCCGCAGAAGATTCAACATGGGAAGACAAGTCCTTTATACAGTAGCATCCATAACTAATTCAGCGTTGAAGACAACCCTTTTTGAAGGGGAGGGGCATCTTATGCCGTAAATTTTGGCACATTACCCCCTATAAAGTGGTGCATTACCCCCTATATTGTGGTGCATTACATATTATTGATGTCGGCTTGGGTTTATTAGTTATTATTGTACACCTTTGTCTCCTACATATAGGAAGGCGATCTTTTCATTTTAGTCATCATATTGTGTCTTGTCTTGCATTGTGTATTCATCACATTATGTAAGGAGGTTTCCCTCTGATTTTTATGCTCTTAATGAATGTCACACCAAACAAATATTTGTGAACCATTTCAGGCACATCTAACAAACCCTTAGTGGTACAACAAGGGATAAATCCAAGAATATGAAGAGCGAAACCCTCCAAACAATTAACAAAACAAGGGTCCCAAACCCTCTTGGATAACTCCTCCTCTCAAAGGTGATAAGGGATCTAAATCAAAAGGAAATAATACTGAAAGACATGTAATTTTTGTGGGAAATATAGTCATCTGGAGTCTAAATGTTTTGAGAAAATGGAAGCTTTGTAAGCAACAATGAAGAAGAATAACATCGGTCTTGATTCTTCTTCTTCTAACTCTTCTTCTCATGGACATGCACTTTATCTTCTAGGTTTTCCTTCAATGCATCATATATATATATATATATACATATATATATATATATATATATAGAGAGAGAGAGAGAGAGAGAGATGAGTGGCTTATCGATTATAGAGAATCTTATCATATGGCTAAAGATAAAGCCATTTTTATGAATGTAGCACCAAACAAATATTTTTTGGTGATGATAGATCTCTTAGTGGTGTAGGGTATAGAACAGTACATATATATGATGATCATTTCAATGATGTATCATGTGTTCTAAGTCTTTCCTACGATATTCTATAAATATACCATATCACTATTTAGGTGAAGGTAAAATAGTAGAGTTTTCACCTTTTCAAATTATAATCAAGAATTTAAAAGATCCTAATCATGTCCTAGCAAATGGAATTGTTGATGATATTAATAGGTTGTACAGATTTGACAACTTTGGATCATCATCTTTTCCTTTAGTTTTATTGCTCATAGAGTTGACTTGAACAAACTTTGGTGTGAATTATTTGGTAATCTAAACTATTGCTCACTGCAACAACTATGTAATCATAATATCATGACTAGTCATCCTCTTGTTTTTGTAGATATGTTATTTCTCCTAGATGTGCTATAGAAAAACATCGTTGGGACAATTTTGGCAAACATGCCTCTTCACATGCCTCAACCCCCTTGCAGCTTGTTCATAGTGATTTGTGTGGTCTGCTTCCTTCTGCTTCTTTCTCTAGTATCAAGTACTTCTTAACTTTCTTTAATGACTTCTCAATACACGCTTGGGTTTATTTATTAAAACAAAAGATTGAATTTTTTGACATGTTTTTGGCCTTTGAGGCCCTTATAGAAAAATAATCTAAACATCAATCACAAAAGTTAAAAATAGATAATGGAGGTGAATATGTTAACAACAAATTTACAACTTACTACATTACATAGGGCATGCAAGTGCAACATACCATTCCTTACACAGCACAACAAAATGGCATTGTTGAGAGAAATAATCACACATTAAAGGAAATGACAAAGTGTATGATCTAATTTAAGGGATCGAGTCCTATTTTTTGGGTGGAAGCTATTAATAGTGGCAATTACATAGTTAATCACACTCCCACAAAGGATTTAAAATATATAACATCAAAAGAAGCATGGACTAAAATTAAACCAACTGGAAGCCACTTTCCTGTGTTTGGTAGTGAAGCATGGGCTCATGTTCCTGGTGAGAAAAGGAAAGCATCACAACCTAAGAGGAAGTAGTGCATATTTGTTGGTTATTCTCAAGATGTAGAAGGTTATAGACTTATTCAACCTCATTGTAATTAAATTATTACTAGGAGAGATGTTAAATTTGATGAAAATCTCTTGGCCTACGAGCCTAATTCGATGTTTGTGCTATCTTCAGCTTGCAAGCCATCTTTGTCAATTGTTCCATTTTATATTCACAACTTTTTTGCTAGTGATCATATTTTGGTTTCTTCTTCAAATGATGATAAGGAGGATGGAATCCCACATTTTCATGATCACCTTCCTCTAGTTGGATCCATTGAGCATGAACCTATACTAGCACCACACCTTGCTAGATACGTCCATACAACATGAGAAACAACTGGTGATCTTGCTAGTTATCCTTTAAATCAATGTTGTACATTTTCATAGTTCCAATGAACCTCTTAACTTTTGACTCAAGCTTTAGAATCTCATGATCTAGATACATTTGCATAAGACTTTTGCCATCCAGATTGGGATGCAACAATAAATTAAGAATATAGTTTCTTAAAGGTAAATGATACTCAGGATTTTATACCTCTTATGAAAGGAAGAAAACTTTTTAATGTAAATGGATGTATAGAATTAAGGATGCATTAGATGGAAGTGTTGAAAGACACAAGGCCTGGCTAGTTGCTAAAGGATTTTCTAGTTGAATGGATTGACTATAATGAAACCATTTCCCCTGTAGCAAAAATGAATTCCATTTGCCTTATTCTAGACCATGTCACTTCATATAAATGGGAGGTCCATCAACTGGATGTCAAATCCACATTCTTGCATGGGGATTTGCAATAATATTTTTACATGGAACAATATCATGGCTATGTTCATGATGAATCCAACCTTGTTTATCACCTGGAGGAATTTCTCTATGATCTCAAGCAAGCTCCTCAAGCTTGGTATGCTAAAATAGATAGCTTTCTTCTTGACACTCGGTTTTTCCAGATGTCATTCTGACCCTAATGTCTATACCAATAAAGTAGTTAACCATCTCTTAACACTTGTTTTTATGTTGTTAACTTTATTCTCACTAATAGTGACCCCAATATTTTAACCCATGTGAAATCCAGCCATAAGAAGAAATTTGAAATAACAGACTTAGGACATTTTCATTATTTTATTGGCCTCCAAGTATTACACACCAAGGAAGGAATTTTAATTTCTTAGTCTAAGTATGCATGTGACCTTCTTCACCACTTTCACATGGAAGATTGTAAACCAAACCCATCTCCCTTCTAGTTTCAAGTCAAACTTGTTGCCTCTTGTACTACACTTGTAGAAGATGTCACTTTTTACCATCAATTAGTTTGTATCCTTTTGTATTTCACTCATACCCATATATATATATTTCCTTTTTTGTTGCTCTTTTTGTCTAGCATGCAAACACCCCATGAAAACCATTGGAAAGAAACAAAAATGATACTTCAATATATCCATGGTGCAATTCGATTTGGAATTTAGTACAATTTAGGGGGACTCCTTTATTCGTTAGTTTTACCGATTTTGATTGGGCTAATGACCTCGATGATTGGAAGTCTACTACAATTTATGATTTTAGTCTTGGTTCCAAATATGTCTCTTGGGATTGCAATAAGTAATAAGCTCTTTCTCTTTCTTTAGTGGAAGCACAATATCGAGCTACAGTAAATGTAAGTGAGGAAGCCTTGTGGATTAGATAGTTCCTTTCAGAGTGAGGATTCCAGTAGCAACATTTGGCCACACTCTAGTGTGACAATCAGAGTGCCATCAAGCTCACCAAAGATCTAGTTCAACATCACCACAACAACCACATTGAGTGACACATGCACTTCAACAAAAAGCTTATTCGTGATCACATTCTTAAAGTGATTTTTCTCCCTACAGATGATTAAGTTGCAAACATTTCACAAAGTTTCTTACAGAAGGGAAGTTTTCAAAATGTTGATATATGTTAGGAGTTCAGGAAGTTGGCATTAAGGGGGAATAGGATCTAATGCCTCCTTCCTTCCCTTATGATGTCACCTTTGCAAACCATTCAATCCTATCCCAAGTTACTATTAAGGGGCGATGTTAGGATATTTAGGATATTTCAACACAAGAGTTAGTTAAAATCAACTTGGTTTATGTGTCTTTAGGTAAATTTCATTTCTTTAGTATGCATACTTATGTAATCCAATGACCACAATATGTTATAGACATAAAGTGATTATACAATTCATCTTCTCCTCGATGCTAACAATTATATTGGTCCATGGCTTAACACCCGATTGGGCCATGATCTCTATTTAAAGAGCATCAAGGGTCATTTGCTAATGATCGATTGTGAGAAACTAATATGTAAAATATTTTCCTTTTGCATCAATATATTGCCTCAAGTGACAATATTGGCTAGGGTCATGGACAATTTCCCTCTCTAAGGCCTTTTAAGTATGCATTAAATTGGTGTGATGATCTTTCAACTATTTGTGTGAGCAATTACTTATAATGTTCGACCTGTGTGGAAATACCATGTTTTGTCAGACAACTACTACACCAGCAATTAGGCAATTACCAAGAAAAACCCCAACATCTAAAATGCAAGTATATAATGTAAAAGATTTGACCTACAAAATGTTGAGGTGTCTTGCGATATTTTGGATATTTGCTACTAGATAGTAGATGTTGCATTTTGTATCCTTTGGGCCTTGTAATAAATTGTGAGGTCTGTAATATTGCTAACTATGTCGCAATGTTGTCCTTGATGATGGATATTAATGGACCAATGGTCCAATTCCAAAAATTATGTGTTATGTTGATGTTATATGATGATGATGTCTACTTCATTGGAGTGCATTCCTCTATTATTGTTTTAGTGGATTTGTTGTAAATGAATAGTTTCATTTTCATTACAATTGTGTAGTTGATTTGCGAGGGTTTAAGAGGTCTATCCCAAGGAATGTTCAGACTATTGAATAAAAATTAAGGATATGAATGCTTGTTATAATTATCTATGGAGTTTTCATGACCATCTAAATTCTCGATAATACACCTCAAGTGAGACCCTCTTTGTCTTTGGGGATTGGCCATTTCATTATTTTATTAGCCACCGAGTCTTATACACCAAGGAATGAATTTTAATTTCTTAGTCTAAGTATGCATGTGACCTTCTTCACCACTTTCACATGAAATATTGTAAACCAAACCCATCTCCCTTCCAATCTGGAGTCAAACTTGTTGCCACTTGTACTACCCTTGTAGAATATGCCACTTTGTACCATCAATTAGTTGGTAGCCTTTTGTATTTGACTCATAACCATATATATATATATATATATATATATATATATATATATATATATATCCTTTGTTGTTGTTATTATTATCTAACATGCAAAAACCCCATGAAAATCATTGGAAATAAACAAAAAGGATACTTCAATATACCCACGGTACAATTAGATTTGGAATTTAGTACAATTTAGGGGGACTCCTTTATTGGTTAGTTTTATGGATTTTGATTGGGCTAATGACCTCGATGATTGGAAGTCTACTACAATTTGTGATTTTAGTCTCAGTTCCAAACATGTCTCTTGGGATTGCAAGAAGTAATAACCTCTTTCTCTTTATTTAGTGGAAGCACAATATCGAGCTACAATAAATGCAATTCAGGAAGCCTTGTGGATTAGATATTTCATTTCAGAGTTAGGATTCCAACAGCTACATTTGACCACACTCTAGTGTGACAATCAAAGTGCCATCAAGCTCGCCAAAGATCTAGTTCAACATCATCACAACAAACACATTGAGTGACACATGCACTTCAACAAAAAGCTTATTCATGATCACATTCTTGAAGTGATTTTTCTCCCTACAGATGATTAAGTTGTAGACATTTCACAAAGTCTCTTACATAAGGGAATTTTTCAAAATGTTAATCTATGTTAGGAGTTCATGAAGTTGGTATTAAGGGGGGAATATTCTCTAATCCCTCCTTCCTTCCCCTATTATGTCACCTTTGTAAATCATTCAATCCTATCCCAAGTTGTTATTAAGGGGCGATGTTAGGATTTTTAGGATATTTCAACACAAGATTTAATTAAAATCAACTTGGTTTATGTGTCTTGAGGTAAAGTTCATTTCTTTAGTATGCATCCTTATGTAATCGAACGACCACAATATGTTATAGACATAAAGTGATTATACAATTCATCTTCTCCTCGATGCTAACAATTATATCGGTCCATGGATTAACACCAAATTGGGCCATGATTTCTATTTAAAGAGCATCTAGGGTCATTTGCTAATGATCGATTGTGAGAAATTAATATGTAAAATATTTTCCTTTTGCATCAATATATTGCCTCAAGTGACAATGTTGGCTAGGGTCATGGACAATTTCCCTCCCTAAGGGTTTTAACTATGCATTAAATTGGTGTGATGATCTTTCATTTGTTTGTGTGAGCAATTACTAATAATGTTCGAACTGTGTGGAAATACCATGCTTTGTCAGAAAATTACTACACTAGCAATTAGGCAGTGACCCAGAAAAACCACAATGTCTGAAATGCAAGTATATAATTGTAAAAGATTTGACCTACAAAGTGTTGAGGTGTATTGTGATATTTTGGTTATTTGTTACTACATAGTTGATGTTACATTTTGTAGCCTTTGGGCCTTGTAATAAATTGTGAGGTCTGTAACATTGCTAAATATGTCGCAATGTTGTCGTTAATGATGAATATGAATGGATCAATGGTCCCAATTTAAAATTTGTGTGTTAAGTTGATGTTATATGATGATGATGTCTACTTTATTGGAGTGCATTCCTCAATTATTGTTTTAGTGGATTTGTTGTAAATGAATAGTTTCATTTTTATTACAATTGTGTAGATGATTTGTCGGGGTTTAGGAGGTCTATCCTAGGGAATGTTCATACTGTCGAATAAAAATTAGGGATATGAATGCTTGTGATCATCATCTTTGAAGTTTTCATGACCATCTAAATTCTTAGCAATACACCTCAAGTGAGACCTTCTTTGTCTTTGGGGATTGATATGCTAATGCTAGACTACAACCCCTTCATTGAAAAACCTTATGGACCTTGGTATGCCATTTCGATCCAACATTATACCTTGGCCTCCCATCAAATTTTAGTGACTATAATAAACATTTAGAGTGGGTTATAAAGTTGATGGGAGGTTCCCTATTCACGGTGCAAGTTCCCCCACCCACCCACCCTAACGACTAATACTCTAGCACTTGGTGCAAATGCACCACATCCAACTCAACTTTTCATGGCATGTGAAGATTGACACAATTATAAATGTGTCATTTAAGAAGAAACTTTCATAGGTCGTTCCTTTTTAAACATGGAATAATTATATTTATTACAAATAAGTATATATATGATGTGTGAAAGGACCATGGCACTTTGACACCTAGGAGAGTGGAATTCTAAAAAACACGGCCCCAAGGAACATGCCACAAAATGTAGTGTCTTAATCCCATGCTAACTTGGCACAACTATAGAACCATATAAAATTTAGGGGTTATCCAACCATCCACATAGAATACATTTAGGCCAAGGGATGACATAGTGAAACAATGGATTATTGAGAGAAAATCCCCAAAGGATGAGGAACGAAGCAAGTAAAATTTTCTCGGGCTTGACCAATTGTTTCTTGACAATAAACAAATGGAAGATCTAGTTAGTTTGCATTATCAAGTCTCTAAATTTTATTCAATAAAGTGTCCAACACATGTTTTATGGTAAAACGACCTTTAATTTATGAAAAAATTATACTTTTTAAATGTCTTAGCCATGTTCCATTCCCATTCCTTCAAAAGAGAAGCATGAAAATCTCTTCTATTCATTCAAATACTAGTATTCTAACTTGTATAGCTTAGCCAACCTATACTTTTCTTTTAAGTATATCTAAGTTTTTATTATTTACAATGGATCATCACTAATGACACATTTGTTTTAGTCAAATGCTTTTGGCATGATTAATAACAATGTCTAAGGCCTTAACCAATATTTTGTAAGAAACATTTAAAGGGGGTTTAAGCCCTGACTAATTACCAACTTAGAGTCCTTATGTTTCGGTATGAACCGTGTGATTCTTTTATTTCTGTTGCCTTCAAATGATTGGTTTTTAACAACGGATCTAGGCTAACAAAATCTTATGTGTCCTTAAAAAAATGCACGAAAAGATAACCAACCCAATCAACATATATTCAACCATCTCCATAAAACCAATTGTCATGTCATCCAATATCGGTCATTATTCACACATCCCCTCCTAGGATTCCTAAAGTATATGTAAGACTGAGTAATTAACACACATATGTATCCCTACATTACTTAGTAAGGACTTAACAACAAAAATCTAACATGTAGTTGTTGAAGAAATTTGACTTAGAAAATGAAATGGCTCATTTACACATTCGGTCAAACACTTTCACAATCTAGGGTTTTAACTTGTATTTTAAAAAGTAAAACCACACTTCTAAAAATGACTTCAAAAATTCTGCCAAATACTAAAACAATTATTAAGCACATGAACACACTGATTTTTGGTCAAAGACCGGGCAAACCCCCACTAATTAGGGAAAACCCTAGAAGAAATTTTTTCTTTAAGAGTAAAAAACTCATAAACTTCTTACAATAAATTTATGTTTCTTTTTAAACCCTTACTAACATAATTTCACAAAACAAAACAACAATAAACACTACCTTGAAATATGTTCCAGAAAAGTAATGTACAGCCTACTGTACAGAACTGTATGGACTGTACATTCTGTTGTACTGACTATACTTTCTATTGTACGGACTGTACTTTCTACCTCTATTTCTGTGCCCACATGTGCCAAAAAAAACTCTGTTGTACGGTTCTGTCAGTCTGCAATAAATGCACCAGTGGTTGACTTGGAAACTGTGCCCACACATGCTGTTGTATGGATCTGACAGAATGTTGTACGAATTTCTTAATGGCTGTCTTGGGAAGCGTGTTGCTCCTTCTCTTGGGAAATTGTGCCCTTTCTCTACTAGGGACCTCTTCGTTTTCTTCAATCTTCTTCTCTTCCTCTCTTGATGGCAAGTGTATCAAATGTCCCTCTCGCTTTGTTTTTATACTCTGTCTTTGGCAACTAACTTCTCCAACTACCTAATCTAGGGTTGAGAATTAATTACAAGATCAATGGTTCACATTATAACTCACTTTTTAATAATTAAAAACTTTAATTGTTAAATACATCATTTAAGTGTGACCCACTTTTCTAAAGTATAAAATCACATTGACTTTATTTATACCAGTATAGATCCAAATCCTAGGCTCTATCAACCGCCGAGAGGGATCAAATCTCCCGAGGTGCAAACCTCTCCTTGAATAGCTCCTTGAGTGCAATCCCTGAGCCACCTAATCCTAAGCTCTAAAGTCTCTAGTTTACGTCTCATATTTACTTTTTACTTTGTATTATTCTTTTTTGTTTATGTCCAACATAATATTTATTACTTTTTACTTTGTATTATTCTTTTTTGTTTACTTTGTATTATTTTGTTACTCGACAAACACTCTAAAATCTCATATTTACATTTTATTTTGTATTAAAAGTAAAAAGTAAAGTCTCTAGTTTAAGTCTCATATTTACTTTTTACTTTGAATTATTCTTTTTTGTTTATGACCGACATAATATTTATCACCTAATCCTAAGCTCTAAAGTCTTTAGTTTAAGTCTCATATTTACTTTTTACTTTGTATTATTTTTTTTTGTTTATGGTCGACATAATATTTATTACTTTTTACTTTGTATTATTCTTTTTTTATACTTTGTATTATTTTGTTACTAGATAAACACTCGACAAACTCGACAAACACTCACATATTAGAAGATCTCCCTCATACTACACTCGACAAACTCGACAAACACTCACACATGTTACAAGATCTCCCTCATACTACACTCGACAAACTTGGAAAACACTCGACACATGTTACACGATCTCCCACATACTGGGCTGTAGAGCGCCTCTCGATGCAATAAACGTCACTTTGTTACATAAATACATAAAGGACAATTTTTCTGGTCCTCCTCATCACACCCACACCAAAAATATGGGAGGAACTTCAGAGTTAACTTTTCAACAGTTGTTGACAAACTCTCCCTTGGAATAAATCATCTTATGTAGAGCAAATATTGTGGTCGAGGATCAAAGTTTCAGTTTTTAAGATCTTGATATTTTGATCCCTACTATTTTTTTTACAGTAACGGGTAAGAAGCTTTATATTAAAAAAGGAGGGACTGATACAAAACTTGGGAAGAGTGAACCCAACAAAAAGAGGGATGAAGACACCTCATAACCAGTCTTTACATTTCAGAAAAACATCTAACCGAACAAGGAAATAAGACAGTCTGTTATATCAGCCGATTACATATTAAAGATAAGCATAACATAGAAAATCCAAAGCTCAGTTGTCTGCTGAGCGACGAACTTTTTTCTTGCTACCTGCAGCCAAATTCTTGTTAGATTTCATGCCTAGGATCGTAGCAGGGGTGTTGTCCTTGTTGGTTCTAATACAATCCACCTTGGCTTCGACGATCCTAAGACAGCTATGCATTGACTCCATTTTTCCAACCATACTGTCAATTTGCTCTTTCATTTTGTTGTTGGTGCTTCTAGCATCAGATATTGAAATTTCAACAAGGGTTGCAAGGTGAGAGAGAGCTTTTTTCAGTTCTTTATTTTCACCTCTCAACCAACATACCTGAGATTCTGTGTCTTGAAGATGAGACATCACGCTAGGAGGGGGACTTTCTGGTCGTTGAGGTGAGTCCAGGTTCACAATCCCCATCGTTTATTCAACCAAATTCCAAATCTTGCTAGTTCCTATCTCCCCATTGCTGCCACGCAATTGCTGCAAAGAACCATGTTGCAGAGGAGCGCCAAAATTTGGATTGGTACCTGCATCTGAGAGATGCCAATTCTTCGGAGCACCATAACCCAGCTCGTAACTATTCTGAACACCGTTGGTAAGGTTTCCAATTCCCTGACCACCATCCTATTGCAACCACCCTCTGCTGACCTCAGAGTTTATGGTCCTCCCACGACGAACATGCTTGATCTTGTTGACGAGGGAGCCATGAGCGTCTTTCTCACTGTTCCCATTCCCCTACACCACCTCGAGGGCAGAGAGGTAGCACTGCAGACCAAATCCTTCGGAATTAACCTGTATGTGATTCTTGCATTGGCGGCATTGCAGTGTCGGGAGGCAGAGCCCATAGTGACCACCAGTGTTTCCACAATCCATGTTGCACCGTAAATCAAATTGCATGAACCATAATCGTTCCAAAATCCAGAGAATGCAAAGAGGGAATGTATGAGATATGTCGTCGCCCAGAGTCCTGAAATAGGAGTAGGCATCCCTGCCATTTGTCCATAATAAATTTTTGCATGCGAGCCCGTAGGGTCCAGACAGTAGGCGCCATCGCTTGTGTCTTGGGAACGGGAGACGGGATCATGCAAATATCTTGAGCTTGACCCTTATTAAATTCAACCAAACCTTTGTGGAGGCCATTGTTGGCCCAATGAAACTATGATAATTCAGTTGTAAGTTAAGGATGCTAGGATAGCTAGGGTGATCCAAAAAATTATGGAACCCAATTATTTGCAATGGTGTGTCCATTTCTAACCATCATACCGCAGTTTAACCCTGCCCCTATATTAGCCATGGAGTCAGCCTGATTGTTGTTGTTCCTTAGAACGTGGTAGAGGGATATAGACCTTAGTTCCTTGATCTTGTGAAAGAAATGGTAGTGGTACTTGGAGGAGGGTTTACAAACCTTTTTAGCTAAGGCCCTAGCTTCTTGAATCACCAGAAGGGATTCCCCAATGGCTACAAGGTCCTAAGCATTGTTTTCCTTTGCTATATCAATGCCTTTGAGTAAGGCAAGCCACTCCGCAGCATTGTTAGTCTGCCTTCCAATACCGCATGCGTAGTTAGTTAGATTGTTTCCTTCGGAGTCCATAAGAACTCCCCCCTCACCTGCCAACCCTGATATTTTGATCCCTACTATGGGACCATCCTTAGGAGATAGATAATCCTAAAGGATTAACAAGCCAATATTGTCTTTTAAATATCAATGCATTTTAATTCACTTTTCACATCAACTGGGAATAGTGCATTGGCTGGGAATAATGTATTTTTCAAAGAGAATGTAATAATGAGTTCCAGGTTTCTCTAAGTTTCTTACCCTCATCTCTATTGAGACGACCCACATTCATCTCAATCTCAATTTTCTCTCTTACCTTTCTTTTGGTCAGGTGCTCCTCCTTGGCAATAATCATAACTTTCATCAGGAAAATCTGATGGCTCATTTGATGGGAATGCTTGGTTAAAGTTGACTTGTTGAATCTGTCATGTCTTGGGTCAACACTATGTTCCTTTAATATTACATCCATATATCTTCCCATCTCGCCAATGTATACCCACATGAACACGATATGGAATAAACCCCTTTGTATGATCCGAGTTTGACTAGGTCCTTTGTGGATTCCACCATATATGGTGGAAAATTCTCCCTACGGATAGGTAGAATTTCCCTTGGATTGTAAAATGGTTCCCTATTCCTTGATCCAAGACATAAGTCAATAAGTGGACACTAACATCCTCCTAGACCTAGTTCATACACAAGCAAACAAGTTATGGAAGAAACAAAGGAGATAGGTGACCTACCTCACTTTCGATGGTTGTTCCCACTGCTCCTAGTTGATCTAGGTCCTAGCCTTGAGATTTGGGCTTATGGACCTGTTCACAAACACAAGACAATACCTTCTCCACAACAACAAGTGTATAAACAAAGATCTAACTATCAATTGATAGACATGTTCATACATTCATCATGGAAGACATGAAATGGGGAGAAATAGGCCAAGTTTGTATTGAATGGAAAGCCATAAAGAAATACATACAAGTTTATACCTGACTTAGTAGCAACATTCCCTCCAAGATATCCTTCTAGACCCCTTGAGAATTAGGTTACCACATAAGGATGGCATCTTCAAGCTTTCTTTCCATCTCTCAAATCCAAAGAGTGAGCTCAATTTATAGGATTTGAGAGGCCAAACTACTTGGAGAAAGGATTGGATCAAGACAGGATATGTTGGATCACGAGAGATTAGGTTTGCTTAAAATGGAGAAGGGAGTGATACTTAAATGATAGGCTTATCTCTTCAAAAACTCATCCAAATCTTTCTTCTTGATTCATGCCAAGTGATTGAGGCAAAATTATTCCACCCACAAGGAAGGCCACATAGTGATAAATAGTGAAGTTATCACTCCCCTAACACTGGGTGTTTTGAATTATCACTCACTGAACAAGGGGAGGGGGGCGATAATTCTCTTCCAAGGCTCAAACTAGGGTTTATGAAGGTGGGTTTCGACAATCAAATGATAGGATTCTCTCCCAATTTTTTCTAGGAAGTGAACTAACCACATAATGAAGGGTCCTAACACCCCTAGGGAGCATAAGAACCATGCTTCTCATGGTGATGAAGCATGAAAACCAAGAATGACACATGAAGGTGACAATTTGAGGTGTAATAGGTGCCCCCTAAGGTGTAAGGTCAAAAGGGATTTGTTGGTTGAAACACTTTACCAAGATATAGGTGCAAAGATTGTTAGAATATGCAAGTTAGATGAATGTTGCGAACCAATATCAAACAGTATATCAATATCATCCCCAAGGTAGGCATACCCATACTCAAAACAAACTGACTCAAAGCATGGCTACCAGCAATACATTGCATATCCATGAAAGTATTGACTCAGCAATGTGGATCTATATCTACATGACTCAAATAGATCATGGCCACAAAAAGTACAAAGTGGATCCACGATACAATAATGACACAGCCACAGACTAATACAAAGTGGATCTGTGTGACAATATACATATCAATAAGCGTACCATCATAATGTCCATATTGGAACCTACTCAAAAAATATCCATCGCAACTTGGGTAAAGTACGTAACAAAGGCCCCAGGGTCTTCGTCTCAATCCCAAACTGGTATGGTTCTAACCATGCGAATAGGTATTGAAGTTGAACATGGTAGAAACCACTTGATTACTAGTCATTGATGTAAACCGTTAACAAGTGCGAGGGAAATCACCAATAATGGCAATTAATCCCAAGGTACCCTCGTACATTCCAATGAATGCGATTAAATGAGCTGAAGTCAAACACTCATGGAATCATTTGATAGATGTCATAGCCCTTATGATAACCATGATAGTAGGCTATGATAGTGGCAGATCAAATGAGAACAGACTAACACAAGGATGAAGGTTGATAGGCCTGCAGAAAGGCTAACCTAGGAAAACTTCCCTTGAACATTGGATGGCACGACAAATGACTTGGCAACATTGACTCAACGAGATAGATGTTATAATATGTAATGATGAATTATGTGATATATTGGTAAATAACTTTTGAAGGAATAAAATAACTCTAATATTGTAAAATAGAGTTATCCCATATATGATGATTGTAATTACATCCTTTGTAACCATTCTCTATATAAAGAGGTGGAAATTCATTTATCCCACATGTGTTATGGGATGTATTGTAATCCAAACCTCTTGGTATATAAGAGAAGTGAAGGAGACCCTTTTGGGTATGTGTTGATTGTAGTTCATCACACATCACATGTTGATGTCATTTGTACACACGTGATTGGCATGATGGAGCTTGATGTAATGCATATGTGAGGATGCTATGTAATCTTGGAGATATATTTGCATAATAATGGAAGACGCAACCCTTCCCGTGGACATAGCCCATATTGGGTGAACCACGTATATCGGTGTTCTCTTGTTGTTCTCTTTTCTCCAATTTTATTTCATGCTTTATGTTGCTTGGTAGATAGAAGGATAGACTAGTAATGCTTTCCTTAGTTTATATTATGTTATGATATTATTTCATATGTTCACAATATTCTATCAATAGAGACCAAAACATAATGCAACAATGATTGAGGCATTATTCGGGTGGACCAAAGGAGTAAGATGACTCATGGAATTGGAATACTTTAGAGGCAAGCATATTACCCAACTATAAGACAAGAACAAGATAGGTGACATGTTCAAGGGCAACAATAAATGGCTACCATAATGTGAAACTAACCTATTTGCCCCAATTTTTACCCCACCATGGTTGATGACTTCCTCTTTGTTTTTTAACAAGATTGAGGAGGATAACAGATCCTCAGTGTAGCTCATATTAGATGAGTCCCTCGTTATATATTTAACGAACCTGAAGAATGAGAGGTTCGAACCCATATGGGCCCTTCGATGCATTATTTTACGAGTCTAAAAGAAGGTAAACTCAACGATCTTTTCAAGTTTAGAGAGACTAAAAAGAATCTAAAGAAGACTCTGGAATGGTTCTTTTTCATAAATTTAGTCTCTTCCGCTCGAAAAAGGATAAAACAATACGAGGGAGAACTCTTATAGTCAATGGTTGACTAGAGTATACCTTTTTCATAATGATTACATTAGGCCTAAAAAAGGTTATACCAAAAGAACGCTCTTTCAAATACTTTAACAAGCGTGGAAGAAAACAAGCTCACTCGGCAATCTTTTCATATTTAGGGAGTGCAAAAAGAGATTAAAGGAGACTCCAAAGAGTTCCTTTTTCGTATGTAGTCTAACGAGGCCAAAAAATGGATAAATTATCACGCGCGAGACATCTCTTCATGGTTTTAATGTGATTGAAAAGACAACATTGGCACATGTGTACAAAGTCACTAGGACATAGAGAGATCCTCCTCCTAAAATCCTGTGAAAAATTGTCATGTCTTACCACCAATTACATTAGAATCTCATCAAAATTCCTAAATCAAAAAAAAAAATAGCTTATAAAAAGAAGTGTCCAATTTGAACAAGGATAAAACAACTAGTTTATATGAGAGTAAAAAGGCAATTGGTGAAAACAATTTCATTTTTACCTCAACATTTTACCTTGAATAAGTTTTTGCCCTCTTTGGAAACTGATTTTCAAGAGTTGATTTCAGGAGATCTAGGCCACTATTCTTCAAGCCGTATGAAGTAGGTTGGTGGTCTCATTCAACTCTTTCATTTGATGGTCCTTTTAGTTAATTTCATGATGGTTTTTGGGGGTTTTGAGCTATTCCAGGGCTTCAAAAATACCCCTCCCAAATTATTGCTCCCCTAGCAAATCGAGAGGGGCGATGAAAAGGGGTTTTATCACTACCCCAACACTGGAGAAGTGAAATTATCACCCTGTACACCACTCTAGGGGGGCAATAAAACGCTCATGAGGGAAATTTTGAGCTTGGATCTCACTCATTTTGCATGATTTGAAGCTCAAATTTTGACCATGACCCTTTCATGTGATCTACAAGAGATTCTTGACCAAGAAAGCCAAAATGATTGAGTGGAAATAGCGTGAGCATGAGGGTGATAATATGGCTTCCCTCCATGACCAAAACATCAATGATGCACTAAGAAACTATGGGTTGTTGAAATTCTTATGGACTCAAAGCATGAGGAAACAAGTGCTCCTCTTGAATCATCTGATTAGCATGTGGAATGCCAATGGCCAAGTTTTCAATGTGGGTCCTCACACTCTTGAAATTGAATTGGAGGACATTTACTTTTTGATTGGACTCTCCAAGCGGGGAGCACCAATTAGCTTGATCGGTCATCAAGGTACCAAATAGATTACAGAGGATTACATAGCTTAATTTTGCAGGGAAGGAACTTGCAAGACTAGTGGTAAGATGCCGATCAAGGATGTTGTCGATTGTCCCTTACCCACTATTTTCTTAACCATCATAAAATTGGTCAAAATCATGGGACCTCATCATGCCACTAAAGCAAAAATGGCATATGCCATCGTTTGTCTTGACCATAGAATTTTCAACTAGTGCAAGGGTGTGTTACTAAATATGAAGAATCATATCACTAAATGCAGGACATGAAAGCAGAAGCAGTTTGGATATGGGTCCCTCTTGGTCCCCTTCTTCTTAGAGTGAGTCCCTTTGTTGCATCCACAGATAGACATTCCCATCCGACCTCCATCTGAACCGTGGATGGAACTTTGGACTAGTAATGCAGATCGATTGGGTGGTCCCCAGGTACTCTCGTATGATGTTGGTTTCTTCACATCATGGAGGAACCATATTCCTATGATACAGGATTATCCATGCATGGAGATGGATTTCATGGGTGACAGGGACCTAATGCTTCCAGAAGGAGCACGATGGGATGCAACATGTATGCTTTTAAATAATTTGACTTTGCAATTGTGTTTTTGGATATTAAACATTTCAATTTTTTTGTTGTGCAAAAGGGATCTAAATATAGTTTGGTCTTATGTCACAAATTGAGGACTAGTATGGCTACCAGGTTCATCGCCACTGCACCGACCCGGGGAAGTCTACTAGGTAGAGGAGGCCGAGGCTAGGGGACTTTGTGACGTGGAGAGGAACTTGAGAGGAATGACTATGGGCATTCCTCCCATGAGGATGCATGAGGTTGCTTAGCATTATCATAGGCACACCGTAGGGGTGCCAAAGATAATTGGTCACTTCTTGCACTAAGTGGTTCGGACAGTTATGTGCTATCATGAGCATAATGCACCTCGTGATGAGGAATAGAGTCAAGTTGCTCCAATAGTATCTCAGTTTTTGCGACATATGTATGGGTGATGTAGCCCAATTTAACCCTAATGTACTTTTCGAGACATATGATGTGATAAAAAATTGATATAATATTTAGATGGATATTATTTCGGTTGTTATTCCTAAATGTGTTATCCACATGATGGTTTATGTTCCCTGTGCTTATTTACATGTTTTTACGATGGTTCATGTATGCGCTAGATGCCAATCTAACACAAAATTAGCTAATGAAACAACTATTATATTGAATTCCCTTCGTACATATTGATATTGAATGAAATCAAAATATCTTTCAAGGAGGTGTATCCTTCGATAAAGTCGAAGTAAAGTGGGATCACGGATAGCATAAATGCGATTAACTTGGGAGACCAGAAGATGAGAATCTAGGTTAACAACTATATGACATATGTCACAAGAGGAAGCTTCGGTCAATAACCCAATTATGGCATGGTATTCAACGATATTATTGGTCACTCGACCGAGGCAAACTCCACTTGAACTCACTAGCTCGTTAGTGGGGGAATAAACCACCCATGCTACAGAAGTAAGGTTCTGGGTATGTCAACTACTGCCATCCTCAAATACAAAGTACACTGACATATATGCTTTTAATCACAAAGTGGGATAAGCAGTAGTAGATGAAACAAGATCTCACATGCAAAAGAAGGAAACAATCACACCACACCAAAGACACACCAAACTACGGCGCAAATATATACAATGTACTGATGCATGATAACCCTAAGCATAGAAATTATTTAGGTATATCCCATTCCGAAGCTCTCCTAATGGGATTCCATCATGGTCAACTAATTCATAAGCATATTTTTCTAATACTCATTTGATGATGTAACGACTGCGCCATATGGATTCAAACTTGTCTACCCCCAGTTTATCATGAATTTGATCGTAAACTAGGAGTAAGTCACATTCATTAAAGATACAAGGGTTGACCGATTTTTCGTATTGGGATTTAATGCACTTCTTATGTGCTTCATTAGAAAGAGCAGCGTCACAGTGAGTTTCATCAAGTTTTTCCAAGTACAAAAAACGTTCTAATTCCTTTGCAAAGGTGCTTGGCAGGAGTTCAACAACTAGTTTGAGAGATGGAATCTCGCATTCGATAGGTAAGACTGCTTCTAGATCATAAACCAATTGGAATGGAGTAAATCCAGTAGCATTTTTTACTAAAGTCTTATAAGCCCAAAGAGATAAGAAAAGCATCAAATGCCAATTTGATCTATGTATCCCTAGCATGCGTTGGATCATAGTTTTCAAGACCTTGTTAATGGCCTCTACTTGTCCATTTTCTTGGGGGTAATATGGAGATGAGTTTTCAATACAAAAACCCAATTTGGCACTTAACTCAGCCACCATCCAGTTTTTAAAATGTGAACCATGATTAGTGACAATGGCTTGCAGGACCCCAAACCTAGCGATGATGTGATTGAAAACAAATAATGCAGCAGCGTTGCCATCTTCTGCAAATGTAGGTGTAGCCTCATCACACTTAGTAAAATAGTCAAATGCAACTATGACATAACCATGCCCCCGATCGAGGTAGGATTACAATGTATAAAGTCAATGTCCCATTTTGCAAAAGGGTCGACGACAACTATTGGATGGAGTGGAGTTGGATGCAAGCGATTTTTTCAGATGAAAAAGTTGACAAGGGGGAAATGTTTTTACAGCTTCCATACAATATTTGAAGATGGAGGGCTAGAAGTATCAAGTGCGCAAGATCTTTTGGGTTGTATCCATCCTGGAAAGATGACTGCCACATGCTCTGGAGTGGTAGTAGTTAAGAACACGTTTAGCTTCTTCATGGTTTAAACATCGTCGAAGAATAAAATCAATACCACGATGATACAAAGTGTCATCGATGATAAGATAATACTTCACATGATGGAAAATACGACGACGATTGTCACGGGATAGTTCGGGTCGAAAACGTTGGGTCTGGAGATATAGGATAAAGACTCTGTACCATGGATCAGTAATACTAATGAGGAACAATTATTTATCAGGAAGAGAATCATTGGGCTTAGTTTCACCATCGACATGGGGAAGGTCACATATAAGATCATCAAAGACCAAATATTTTTTGGATTTAGCCTTGGAAAATTCCAAAAAAAATCCTTGAAGAATAAAGATCCAACATGAGTATCTTCCCTCTAGTACTTGATGAGTCAAAATGTGGTGCATGGGGTTGGACTCTGTGATAATTGCGGTTTTGCGAAGCAAGATATAGTGATGAAATCTATGGACAGCTATGACAGCTGCCAAAGCCAACTTTTCAACATGGGAGTATAAAGTTTAGGACATGCGAGGCTCTTAGTTAAATAATACACCACATTTTCTTGGTCATTGTCGCCTTCTTGAACTAGTACCATTCCAATTGTGGAAATGGATGTGGCGAGATAGAGGATGTGATCACGCGTATATTTTAGGGGATGCAACAACAGAGCGTGAGTTAATGCATGCTTTAGAGAGTCAAATGAATGTTGAGCTTCATCATCCCAAGTGAAAGGGACATTTTTCTTAAGCAAGTGCATGAATCCTTTTGTAAGTTCTGCATAGTTACAGACAAAACGACGTACAAAGTTTGCCTTCCCTTCCAAGCTCTGAAGTTGGAGGAGGGTAGTGGGTGAATATAAGGCCAAAATAGCTTCGACCTTCAAAGGGTCAATTCAGATTCCATCGTTGGAGAAAGTGAATCCCAAGATTCTTTTGGCTTCAACACAAAAAATACATTTGTGTAGGTTCAAGCGAATATTGTAATGGCGACATCGAAGGAAGATAGCTCTAAGATGCTCATGATGATATTATCGACGGGTTGAAAGAGCGGGTAGATCATCGAGATAAGGGTCCACGATATGATTGATGTCATGGAAAGCATATGACATAGCTCATTGAGAGGTGGCTCGACATTTTTGAGACCGAAAGGTAACTTGTGATAAGCAAAGGTTCCCCAAGGGAAAATTAAATTTGTCTTGTGCTGATCGGATGGGAGAATTTCGATCTGATTATAGCTAGACAAATTGTCCATAAATGAGAAGATGACACTTCCAACATAGTATCGATAATTTGGTTTATGAAGGTGGTAGGGTAATTATTCTTGGGAAAAGTCTTATTCAGGTCCCTATAATCGACACAAACTCTAATAGTCCCTTGTTTTTTCATAACCGAGACAATATTAGAAACCCATTCAGTTAACTACACATGATAAATAAAAACCAGCTTTTCAACTTCTACCTTGATGGTCATGGTCTTTGCAAGGGTGTACCAGGTGGATTTTATGGTGATTATCCTCCCAAGGCGACTCATCTAAGTTCTTAACCTCTATTATGGACTCGTCCAATGGAAAATTCTGGAAGAGGTGATCCATAGAAGGCATAAAAGCGTAACCGGGACGATAGAGAATACGGGTCTAATACCACAAGTTGGTGGTCATCAGGATTCGAGTCTTCAAAAATAGATTGGATCACATTGTATGTTGCCTCTGTTGAATTGATGGG
The DNA here is from genome assembly GCA_027924585.1 of Larix kaempferi. Classification (NCBI taxonomy): domain Eukaryota; kingdom Viridiplantae; phylum Streptophyta; class Pinopsida; order Pinales; family Pinaceae; genus Larix; species Larix kaempferi. The sequence goes on along the minus strand of BSBM01000454.1, from coordinate 7,592,555 downwards.
AATCTAGTCACCAATGGTTTCAAACTTGGATGGATTGTGTCTTACCCAAGGATCATATGATTCAAGGGATTGTTGTACTATGGATGAAATATATTGACCTGTGACAACTTGTCGTGGGTGGTCTAGGGTGGACAAGGGACAAAATCCTATGATTGGAGAACCCTTAAGAAGGCCTACTCCCACATCCTCATATTGGGGTTTAGAATGCCCTAAAAGAGGGACATTACTAGAAATGTTGTTGTGTATATTGTCAAGTTGGTCAATGGTAACAATTTTCCCTTTGTGAGGAAACTGTACCATGCGAAAGAATGAGGATGCAACGACAATCATCACATAAAACCAATTTTGACATAACAACAAATTATAATCCAGAGGGGCTTCGACTACTTCCATTTGAATGGAAATAGTCTTGCCCCCAATTCCATGTCTAAAGATGGTAAAATTCCATAAGGTTGAAAACTACGAGCATCAAAGGCCTTAATGTTAATTTTTTAGAATTTACTTCAATCTGATCTAGGATCTTAACTGAGAGAACAACATGTACAGCATATCTACAGCATATCAATCATGGACACAATAATGCAAGCACACAAGAGACACAGAGTTTACTTGGGGAAAACCATAAAGGTGAAAAACCCGAATAACTTCCTCAGAGATAGATAGAGCAATGATACAACCCAATCATAAGAGATAGACATCTCCTAGCAGCAGCTTCTCCTCCTCCACAAGTGCACCACTCTCCCGAGAGTGTGAGAGAGAATAGAATGATGAAATAAAGTGCCTCCCGCACTCTATTTATACTTGACTTGACTTGCCTAATATCCTTTACTAGGTCGGCCTTAACTTAACCACATAACATAATGCTGGCTAGGCCGACACCCAATAGGGTGGTCAAATAACCCTTTGACCCACATGGCCGACCCCCAATAGGGTGGTTTAATAACCCTTCGACCCACATGACTTATATAGGGCCGACCCCAACAAGGTGGTCTAATAACCCATCAAGTATAAGTTACGACACTTACAATATAAATGACGACACTTCCGTATAGAGGAATAATAACATCTCTATAGGAATACAAACACTTCCGTATAGAGGAATAATAACATCTCTATAGGAATACAAACACTTCCATATAGAGGAATAATACCATCTCTATAGGAGTACAATATACATATATGAAATACATTCCGAAGTTACATATACATCAACACTCCCTCTTAACTAGGAAGGTATTTCTCGACACAGGTCTTCTAGCACAAGTCTTCTTCTCTGGATCATCATCACTGGATAATCGTCATCGAGTCATCGTCATCGTCACTGTTGTTGCTATCTCAATCAATATCTGAATCTACTCGTCATAGGAAGTTCTACAGAGCCAGTCCTTTTTCATACTGGATGTAGGCCCACCACCTGTAGGTCTTCATCATCAATGGCCATACTGTGGATCCCAGGACTAATTACGTGCGTCAACAAAACCAACGCAAACTATAGGTTCTTTTACATGTTGACCTTCACAAAACCTACTCAAAGCATCCCAAGATGTTACGAGCACACAACTCTACATGTTTGGATCTCGATAGAGCATCCCAGGATGTTACTATCCATCACTATGCATGCTTGTTAGTATCATCATTGTGTTATCCTCGAGGTCTCATACATAATCACACATTCATTAGTATAATCTTAATACTATCAAAAAACAATAATCTTAAACATGTATAGTCATGATCATTTCAAACACAAATAATAAACATTAGTATTCAAGGTTTCAGGGAAGTCTTCTTTTACTCATGCATATTCTTATTTGATCATAGGACTCTTCTGGTTAGTTAAATCATCAATCAAGATAAGAGACATAAAATGCATAAACCCTTGATTACTTACATTTCTAACTTTATGAATAAACATAACCAATCATACCAAGTATACTTATATAAGGGATCCTAACACAAGGTAGGATTCTAACTTGATATAGGAAAAACATACCTGGATTGGTATGTTAGCTAGTTATGTCTAACATACCCACATGATGTCTTCTTGTTCTCTTCAATGACTTGTGCTAGTAACCTGCATATCTCATAGGTTAACCATTGTAGAACCAAGTTATACATAGCTCGCAAATAGCTCTTCTAAGTGATTCATGACAATGGATGAATCTTTGTCCTCATGTCATCATGATCATATGTTCTTGAACTAAAACATGATTTGTCTTTCTTGGTGTACCTTTCATGTTAGCGGACAACATAAACCTCATACAACACCATAATGCATTAATACAATCATAAGTGTCAACACCCTAATCAATGAATATCTTCTATCATGCATTCATAATTTTATTAAGGTGATACGACAAGTCTAAATTTAATCAAGATTGTACTAACCGTAATAACATGAAGACAAACATACCATAAACTTAATCATGAACAAATCTCGAAACATACCTGGATGAGTCATACCTATCGAGATTGCTTGTAATCTTCTTATGTAAGGCCTTAGTCTCATCTCCCTCTGAAACAGGAACATCTTCACTTATGCAAGTGACCAATCCATTCGCTTCTAGGATTAACCCAATCCACTTGATTTGCAGGAACTGGATCTGGAGCTGGATTAGGGTTTGTCACAGAAACCCTAAAAATTCAAACTTTGAATTTCAAACTTACGAAAGGATAGAAATATGAACCTTGATAAGTTGATCAAGCTGGTATACTCATAATTTGAAAATTGCAAAGTTTCACCCCTAAAATTTGCCTTTGAAACTTTCGGATTCACTAGACATGACCCCGAACTAGGGTTTGATAAAGCCCACCCTTTTTCCCAATCAAAAGGTTCGATCCAAATCTCTAAGCTTCCATTTTTCTGAGGAGCTTCCAACCGTGGTCACAGATTTCAAAAATTCCCATTTTTGCAGAAGCCCTAATTTTCCACTTTTTTTTATCAAAGTCTCGAACTAGGGTCTGATCAAGCCCGACCCTCTGCCCAACCAAAAATTATGATCTTGGTCTCTAAATTTCGATTTTGATGAGTAGCATTCATCTGTGGTCTCCGATTACAAAAATTCCAACTTTCTCCGAAACCCTAAATTCCGGAAGCCATGAATGAAGGTGCTAAAAAATAATTATGTTTTGACATAAATATGTACTTTATTGTTTCTGGAGTAACTCCAAACTTTTCAATCCAAAGGGTCTGAAAATTTTTCCTGTGATAGCCCGACCTGTCATATTTCCAACCCCATAGGTCTGACCTCAAATGGATTCTCTGAGAGAGATTTATGCCAAGTGTTGCAACGTGACCTGTTTATGGAATAAAACAGGAGAGCGAACTTGTACAGTGTGCCACGTGTCACTGGTTTAGTTTCAGCCTCTGAAAAAGTTACTTGAGAAATTGCAGTTCGTGCACTACCTGTCACATTTTACGAAATTTCATTTGGATCTTCCTAGCCCAAGTTATGACCTTTTTTCCAAGGTCACCTGTTTATGACTGAGATCCGGAAGAGGCAGAATCCCTATATTGTACAGATCATAAATCACAAAGTACAATGAATTAGAGGTTTTCCTTTGGACACAAGGTACATGAGGATCTTATCTTTTCCCTGTACGATTTTCAGAACCTGAAACCTCGCCTAAATTTATTTATAGCGAAAGTGCTACGATGGCTGGTTTTTACTATATCAAGCCCTAACATTGCAAGTGCAACAAGTGTCATACATGCCATATCATGCCTTCTTTCAGGCTAGCTCTGATACCATGTTAATTTTTCAGAATTTAATTCAATCTAATCTAGGATCTTCACTGAGAGAACAACATGTACAGCATATTAGTCATGGACACAATAATGCAAACACACAAGAGACACAGGGTTTACTTGGGGAAAACCATAAAGGTGAAAAACCCCAATAACTTCCTCAGAGAAAGATAGAGCAATGATACAACCCAAGCATAAGAGATATACATCTCCTAGCAGCAGCTTCTCCTCCTCCACAAGTGCGCCACTCTCCCGAGAGTGTGAGAGAGAATAGAATGATGAAATAGAGTGCCTCCCGCACTCTATTTATACTTGACTTGACTTGCCTAATATCCTTTACTAGGTCGGCCTTAACTTAACTACATAACATAATGCTGATTGGGCCCACACCCAATAGGGTGGTCTAATAACCCTTTGACCCACATGGCCGACCCCCAATAGGGTGGTCTAATAACCCTTCGACCCACATGACTTATACAGGGCTGACCCCAACAAGGTGGTCTAATAACCCATCAAGTATAAGTTACGACACTTACAATATAAATGACGACACTTCCGTATAGAGGAATAATACCATCTCTATAGGAGTACAATATACATATATGAAATACATTCCAAAGTTACATATACATCAACACTTAAGCGTGGTGGGAGACTGATTAACTTTAGTGGAACCAATAACCCTCCAACATGATAAAGACATGATAGAAGTCGAGGCACCCTCGTCCAAAATGGTCTGATGGATATTCTTCCCACAAATGTTCAAATGTATTTGGAACACAAGTTGATGGGAAAGCCTCAGCTAAAAGTATTCCAGGTTGAACATAATAGTATTGGAGGTCTTAGCGTCCACAACTCCAAGAGCTGACAACAGGGTTCTGCGCTAACTAGGACATTTTTGAAGAACTTTGAGAGTCAACATAGCGCAAGGTGCATGGGCTAAGTTCTCAACGATATTGTAATTTTGGGTAGCATGGGCACTTGGATTAAACGTCAGTTTTTGAATTATGCTCTTTGGTGGGCGCGACACTGTGTCAGGAATATCCTTCTTTATTTGGAGAGGGCCAAAAGGTGGAGGGGTGGTGGAGGTGGATGTTTTATCTGTAATACTTCCATTGTGTTCTTGTTTGTAATAGGTTCATATGCCTGTGACCTGGTGGTTAAGCCAACCATCTTGTTGCATATGAGGACTTGAGCGGTTGAGGAAGTGTCCGCAAGATGAGGATGACTCCCATTGTCCCCTTGCGGAGGATTATGATAAATTATTTGTTGTTGTTGATGTGGGAAAGGGTCAGTTAATACTGTCGGTTGGGAGTTTCCTCTTAAGAACTTACTGAATTTATCGCAACGAGGGAAATTGTTTGTGTAGTGGTCGTCTCCATAGATTAGGCAGGGAAACTTTTCCTTTCTCTTTGGTTTGGCTTCAATAGTGGGATCTTGGGTTTTATTATTCTCCCACTGGTTTGAAGATTTTTTGGATTTCCCTTTGTTCTTATTCTTACCTCTAGGTGGTTGAGATGAGTCGGATTGAATCGAATTCACCTCAAAGGTTTGGACAGGAGGTGGGGTACTCTTGATGTTTTAACTGGTCCGTGTTAAGGCCATGGTTGAAGTCGGTTGGCTTTGTTGCGCTGTCGATTGGGTAACAGACTATGTTTTTACGAAACCTACAATACAATCAACATGCGGTTTTATGGACGGTATCGAAGGATCAATAGTAGGAAGGGGAGCATTAGGGATCAAATAGCACAATGTGTCAGATAAGGAGTATACCAAATCCAAGTATTGAGCACAGTTGATCGCTTTCTCTTTAGTAACATCACCTCTTATAATGACGTCCCTAACTATGGGTGGAAAAAGTGACTCAGTAAACTAATCAACTAAAATATGATATGGAATATTGGATTTAATTAATCGACGCCATTGTCTCCACTCGTGAATATGATTAGATGTATGAGTTGAAGTGGATTGTCTAAGTAAGGTTAAAAGCTTATTACTGATTTCATATCAAATTGGTAACTAAAAATGCGTAAAAAATGCCACGACAAGGGAATTGAAATCACTAAAGAAGTGTCGTGGTAATTCAATGTACCACTTTGCAGTTGTGCTAGTGAGAGTCCTCTGGAAAAGTCTCAACTGAATGGAGTCATCCATTAAGGAATTGGAAGAAAATCATAGATGGCAGGTCATGAAATGGTTATTGGAATCCCCTCCTGGATTCCTGTTGAATTTTCAAATATTGAACAATAGTTTGGCGGGGATTGGTGGCCAGAATTGGGCATGTTGAATGGGATCATTTATCGAACGCAACAATTCATACAGATATAACATAACCAAAAATGGTAATTGGCGGTTGACTTGAGGATACTAGTAATATTGATAGGGCATTATAATACTAGTAGGACCTAAGGTCAGTTCAGATGGGATATTAAAACATGGCAGTCCAGATCCCATATACGGGTTTTGGGGGGATTGGGAGGTAAGAAACATGGGGTTCATAGATTGAATAGGTAGGCCTCCTTGCGGAGGGATACCCATCGGATTAGGTTGACCCCATTGAATATTTGTAGCTCCTGGATATGGTAACCTAGAATGGAGAGGTGTAGTGGCAGCCATGGAGGTGCTGGTTGGAAAATTGGGTTGACCACATCACCCAAGGATGCCTAATATATGTGCCTCGTGGCAATCGATAAGTGGAAGAAGCCATAAAATATCTAGTAGAAGGCTATTCTACGAGTACTGGATTAGTATTTCTAGTGAGAGAGGGATTTTCCAGAGGGACGAGACCTTCCGTAATAGTCTCAACCTCTCCTTCAATTTGATCATTGAAGGGATTAATACTTCCAACTTCTGAGGGGATTCCTTCACTAATAGTTCCCTCATTAGAAGAATGATGTGAATGTTGTGAAGGTGGAGGTTCTTGATCCTCAAGGTACAACCCTTGCATTTTATGAGATCTTCTTGGACCTTGGTCAGCTAGTGTGAAAAAAAATGATTCCTACGGCCAACTAAGAATGCAGGAAGAACACACCCCTAAAAAAGAACTAAAGGTAATCAACAAAGCAATCAGTAGGTGAGGGATATTCCGAAGACGGGATATCAATCCATCAACGAATAAATGAGAGACATTTACCCACAACTACCCCATAATGGAATTTCATAGGTGCAAGTACCAGATGCAACCAAGTACCCACCTAAGGAGCCAAAATCATGTGTTGCATGTATGTCACAAGTACCGATAACACCACCACTATAGTACCTTGGGAAGGTGACCTAGGAAAAGCAACTAGGGATACCACTTCACGATGGTGGTTGGGTGGAACAATCATGGGAGAGGGATTCTGCGAATGGACAAGGAGCGTAAGACAAATGTCTTAGAGTCGAAGCAACTCAGATAGTGGTGTCACATAGAGGACTTGCCACTATTAAGATTACTCCCTAATTCGCATAACCCCACCAAGAGAGAGTGTCGGTGATTGATCCAAGCACTCTTCCTGACTTCTCCTACCGCTTAAATCCCGTGTTAGAGGAGCTTTCCCAACAAGCACTTCATGCTACTAATGGATTTCCTCTCATTAGTGTTCATAGTCTCGTTTTATTGGCTCTTGGATAATTTATTCACTTTTCCTAGTCCAAAATCTCTAATCCCTTTATTATTGTTAGTGTGCTATAAAATAAAATAAAAAGTCTAATTAATTTTATTAGCGCGTTAGTTGATTTTGGGGTTGATTTTAACTCAAAGGGTACACGGAGATGAAACTTATGGCATGATGGCTCGACAACAAACCATGAACTGAATGCAAATGCAAAGATTTTGTTTCGATGAACTCTATCTAAGAAAGGGACAGGATTTCTTCTTCTTCTCATTGTAAACACCTAATGAAATGCAATTTTTTTTGCTTTTCATGTAATGCACAATTTTTCACTTCTCTTTTCAATGAATGAGGAAAGCAATGCCAAACCAAACAAACAATTTAAAAATTCAAAATCAAATAAGAGACAATCCTTTTCAAACAAACACCAAAAATGAAATACTTTTTTCTTGTTTTCTTCTCTTACAAAAACTTCTAAAAAGAATCAAAGTATGCACTTCTTCATTTCAATCCAAAGGATTTAGTGTTATTTGCAAAAGAACTTAAGGAATGAAGACAAATTTTTTCTTTCAAAGACTCCTAAGTTGGACTAAAATACTTGAAATAAAACTTCTTTGTTTCAATCTACAAGATTTAATTTCACTTGTGGACTCTAAAATCAAAGAAGATGAAGAAAACTTTCCACTTTTCCAATACTTCCAAACTGAATTGAAAAGCTTGAAATGTAATCTTCTTTATTTATTTATTTATTTTTTGACAGAAACGGTTGAGTATCTTTGATTATATAAAAAATGGGAATTGCAGAGAAAAGAGATAAGATTGCTCCCATAGAAGGGTAGCATCCATCACTGCTTGTTCATCTTTCTCAAATTTATAACTGTTATGAAATCTCCCTGTTCTATGAAGACTACAAACTGTCCAAGTAGGAGAATGCAAAAATAAAACATGACTAAAGAACTGTCTTATACAAAAAGGGATGGAAACGGGAAATTTCTAACAAAGTGCTAAACATTCGTAGTGTTCCCAGCCTGTAGTATAAAAAAAAAAAACAGAAAAGCCAAAAAAACATAGGTTGAAGCATAACGTAACCAAAACAGTGAGAATCCAATCGTCAAGCTGCTAAGGGTGGAGACCAATGTCTAGGACCGCACCTTCAGACTCTGTAATCCCGTTCTTTTCATTGTTGAGGACAACATGAGGACGAGAGTGTGCCATAACCTTTTTAAGCTTTTCCATCTTCCTGCCGAGTTCTTCAATTTTACTGTTCACGGCATCAGAATTTGAATTCTTACGAACCTTGTGGGGATAACAGAGACCCAGAGATTCTTCCAGATGCTCCACCTTCTCAATAAATTTACTGTTTTCGAGTTTGACCTCTGTGTGGGTAGCTTGAGCTAGGGAGAAGAGTCGGGATATAGCCCTCTTAAATTCCAAGTTCTCATTTCTTACCAGATGAATTTGAATTTCCAAATCATGAATGTGCTTCATGATTTCCCCGAAATCATGCTTGTTACATTGCCTCTGTTCATGTCCATGAGACCGTCCAGACCCGACCTGACCATGGAAAAGACCAAGCACGGGGGAGTTAACCTGCTCGTCATCCATCGGAATGCAATTATCTCCTTTGTCCAATGGAAGATCCCATTTGCAGGCGCCAAGAGGGATTCTAATGGGTTTGTTGCAACGCAGACAGTTCGCATAAACCTCGTAGCCATCCTGTGCAAAAGACCCAGGGATAAGGTGCTCCATGGCAATGCAATAACCCCCGCACCAAACAGAGTGTGCTTGAAAACAAGAAATTCCTACGAAGCGAGGTCGAGAGCGAACAGAGCAAGGGATGATGCGAACAATGGCCATCCCTTCAAGAATTAAACGTATGTCAAGGCTTCGCATGCTGTCCATCTGGAATACTGTCTGACAACAATTAATAGAGGAGTGTGTGAGGATCCAAAGAGAATCCGGATGGTAGGAAGTTGGCGTGTTTATAGTTCCAATTTTTTTTTGTGCATGGCAACTAGAAATTAATAAAACCATAGTAAGATGGGAAACCCTCGTTCTAGGATGAGAACAGAGGCTAGGGGAACCAAGAGTTGTCAAAAATGAAATGGTCACATTCTAGAGATCCATAGGTGAGCCTAACGCCTTTGTTGGCCATGTAATCTGCTTGCCTATGTAGGCCTCTCGGGATATGGAGAAATTTGACGTCTTTGAATTCCTTGTTAATGTTGTTTAGGAGAGAGTGCATCTTAGTGGAAGGGCTCTTCCAAATTTTGACTATATTTCTAGCTTCTCTAATGACAATTAGCGAGTCCCCTAAAACCACCAAGTTCTCGATTCCCAGGTCTCTAGCAATCTCCATACCTTTGATAAGACCGAGCCATTCCGCTCCATTATTAGTCTTTTTTCCAATGCCCCAAGCAAACTCTCTCTGCTTGTTCCCCTTGGAGTGAAAGATTACTCCTCCCGCACCTGCCAACCCTGGTAATCTTCTGTATTTCTATTAACAAGATTCAATGTCAATTGCAATGGACCTAAGAGAAAAGAAGACACAAAAATTTCCTTCTCAAGAGCTTTCAAGTTGCATAAGGGACTTCAAAAAGCAATATTTTGCTTCAATCTTGAAATATGAGGACTCCAATTACTTTTTCAAATGAACCAATACCAAAGAATCCAAATAAGACTAACAATTCACCGAAACTATCAAGGCTTAAAGGATTTGGATCACACAAAGACCTTCAAAGCTTGCTATTTGCAAAAACCCAAACTGTCCAATTTACAAACCAAAACATGAAAAGAGGATATTTTTGAAACCTTTAATGTTCAATCCAAGAAAAATAAAATGGAAATGAAGGGTTCTGATAGGGCTACAGGGTTACTGAGCTCAATAGGGATCAATGTTTGTCGACCCCAAAAAAGATGGACAAGAACCAAAAAGCAAGTGGCCCAAACAACACAGTTCAAATCTCAACCCAATCAAATAGTTCCCAAACACAACTAAATAGGTTTCCTAGGTTTATAACTAAGGTTAGAGGGGTCTGAATGCCACTGGATCAGAGGAATCAAATCAGGAAAGTTGTGAACTTCAACAAAGGATCAAGTTAACCTATGTTGATGTCACGCATCCAAACATTGGCAAGGAAAGAAAGAGGCTAGATAGGAATAAAAAAAACTCAAACACTCAATTCAAGGGCATACAAAGCTTCTATCAAGCAACAAAGGCTCACACAGAGAGTGTTGAGACAAAAGACCAAGCAAAATTAAGCAAGGAAAACTAAAAAATGCCCCAAACAGAGGATTATCACTCCTGTGACTTCACAGACAGATTGATAAAAGGGAAATATCGCCCCCATAGTAAACTAGCAGGGAGTGATAAAATGGAAATTATCACTCCCTATACAATTGTAAAGGAGTGATAAATCTAAATTATTGCTCTGTAGGCTTCTTTGGGGGGGTGATAAAGTCCTAAAAATTCAAATGAATGACTCTTCTTGCTCAAATCAGAGGGTGGCTTGAGTTCTTGACTCACAAGACTTCCCAATGATGATTGGGGAAGGAAATAATTGAAAATAAAACACAAACTTGAAGATATTCAATCATCCAAACAAGCACTCAAATGGCTAGTAAGGCTAGGGAAATTCCCCAGTTTGGACTCCAGTTTTTATGGTAGAAAATTCTCCCTATGGATAGGTAGAACTTATCTTGGATTATAAAATGGTTCCCTATTCCCTAATCCAAGACAAAGTTCAACAATTGGACACTAACATCCTCCTAGACCTAGTTCATACACAAGTAAACAAGCTATGGAATAAACAAAGGAGATAGATGACCTACCTCACTTTTGATGGTTTTCCTCACTACTCCTAGGTTGATCCAGCTCCTAGCCTTTAGATGTGGGCTTATGGACATGTTAATAAGCACAAGAAAATACCTTCTCCAAAACAACAAGTGTATAAACAAAGATATAAATATCAATTGATAGACACATTCATACATTCATCATGAACTAAATGAAATCGGGAGAAATATGCCAAGTTTTTATTGAATGGAAAGCCATAAAGAAATACATACAATTTTATACCCAACTTAGTAGCAGCATCTCCTCCAAGCTCTCCTTCCAGATCCCTTGAGAATTAGGCTAGCTTAAGGATGGCATCTTCAAGCTTTCTTTCCATCTCTTAACTCCAAAGAGTGAGCTCAATTTATAGGATTTGGGAGGCCAAACTACTTGGAGAAAGGATTGGATCAAGAGAGGATATGTTGAATCATGAGAGATTAGGTTTGATTAGAATGGAGAAGGGAGTGATACTCGAATGATAGGCTTATCCCTTCATAATCTCATCCAAATCTTTCTCCTTGATTCATGCCAAGTGGTTGAGGCAAAATTATCACTCCCCCAAGGAAGGCCACTAAGTGAAGAAAGTGAAATTATCGCTCCCCTAACACTAGGTGTTTGGAATTATCACTCCTCAAACAAGGGGAGGGGGGTGATAATTCTCTTCCAAGGCTCAAACTATGGCTTAGGAAGGTGGGTTTCGACCCCCAAATGATAGGATTCTCTCACAAATTTGTCCAGGGAGTGAACTAACCACATAATGAAGGGTCTTAACACCCTCAGGGAGCATAAGAATCATGCTTCTTGTGGTTATGAAGCATGAAAACCAAGAATGACACATGAAGGTGACAATTTGAGGTGTAACACCACTTCTTCATAGAGTTGGGAGGAGTGAAGATTACCTTAATGTTTCTTCTTCTCAGGATCCTTTCTAATTTGTCTGTGGCTCTTTTTTATGCAAGGTAGGGTTATATTTCTTTCATTTTCATCATCAATTTCCTTACTTCTCTTATAACGAGGTTTTATGCCTTTCATGACAATCTCATTGAATTGTTTGTTGTCATAGCCGTTGTATTTAAACACTTGTGACAAGCATTCATTTTCTTGCTCCATGTGTTCTTTGTTTGATATCCTTAGTGCCCTAGTTACTAGCATGTTGATTACATCATACTTTTGAGGAGGAAAATGATGAGAACTAGTGTGCAAGTATATTTCCCTGTGCATCTTCTTCCTATAAACTTGGTGGGGAATTTAACCATCATCTTTTTTGGAAATTAGCACATCAAGGAAGGGAATGCTATTACCCTTCTCTTGTTATAAGAAACTCGATGGTGATCCGAGCAAGAGAATAATTAAGGAGGCAACCAATACAAAAAAAAACTCAACTCTTGATGATATATGAAAAGAAAAATGTATCCTAAGGACTTTGTAAACCCCCACATTTATAATTGGCTTGAGATACATAAGAATGTTGTCCCTCTTCGACTAATGGTGAACACGATTGGCTCTTTGACATACATATTGTCTAAACTCTTGGTGTGAAACTCAAACCTCTGGCAGGAAGGATTGACTCATTTGTTGAAGACTCTACAGGATGGGTGAATGAGATCAATAAAGAAGTAATGAACAAGGAAGACATTCTGGTTAGTTTTGGCATTGTTTCTCTTAACACCATAATCCCGGTGGCAGATGAAATCAATACCATAAGAGAACTCACTGATCAAAACAAAACAAAGTTAGTAAGGGTATGCCCAGGATCTGCTTATTTCACTTCCAAAATCAATTTTATGAACAAATAGACAAGGTGAAGATGGGTTCTCCACTTTCCTCGATAGTGGCAAATCTATACATGGAAAAATTTGAGAAATGTGCCATAGAGTCATTTCCCCTCAAACCTAAAGATAGAAACAATATGTTGATGACACTGATGTGGTGTGGCCACATGGAAGTAAAAACCTTGATGATTTCTTCAACCACCTCAATAGTATAAATAACAACATAAAATTTACAATGGAGCTAGAGAAGGATAAGAGCATTCCCTTCCTTGATGTGTTGATTTCCAAAAAAAAGGTGATGGTTAAATTGCCCATCGGGTTTACAGGAAGAATACACACATGAAAATATACTTGCATGCCAATTCTCATCATTTTCCTCCTCAAAAGTCTGGTGTAATCAATACACTAGTAACTAGCACACTAAGTATGTCAGATAAAGAACATGTGGAGAAAGAAATTGAGCACAGTTTGTCACAAGTGTTTAAAGACAATGACTATGACAACAAAAAATTAAATGAGATTGTCATGAAAGCCATAAAACCTCGTGAAAAGAGAAGTGAGGAAATTGATGATGACAATGAGAAAAAAGATAACCCCACCTCACATAAAAGGAACCACAAACAAAATTAGTATGGATTATGAGAAGAAGAAACATTAAGGTAATCTTCACTCCTCCCAACTTTATTAGGAATATGGTGGACTCTACAAAGGACCTAGTCAAGCCCAAATCATACAAAGGGGTTTATTCCATACTGTGCTCATGTGGTAGGATATATATTGGTGAGACATGCAGATCCATGGATGTAATATTAAAGGACCACAATGCTTACTTGAGACATTGCAAATTCAACAAATCAACTTTAGCTGGGCATTCCCATCAAACGAGCCACCATATTTTCCTAGAGAAAGCAATGATTCTTGCTAAGGAGGAGCACCTAACCAAAAGAAAGGTAAGAGAGAAAATTGAGATTGAGATGAACCTGGGTTGTCTCAACAAAGATGAGGGTAAGAAACTAAGTGAAACTTGGAAACCATTATTACATTCTTTTCAGAAAACATGTCATTCCCAACCAATGCACTATTCCCAACTAACCTGAAAAGTGAATTAGAATGCATTAATATTTAAACGGCATGATTGGTTGGCTAATCTTTTAGGCTTATCTATCTCCTGAGGATGATCGCATAGTAGGGATCGAAACATTGAGATCTTAAAAAATAAAACAAAAATCTTGGACCAAAAAACTCCCCTTTGATGTCCACTTGCTTAGTGAGTACGCTATTCATTATCTTTGTCACAAACTTTATTTTAGAGGCTTCCTTCATTTGGTTACGCCTCGTTCAAAGTTAATGGAGCCTTGATCTTAGTTGAACACCATAGACATGGTGGGCCCTATCAACATTAAGAATGTGTTAAATGTTGGCAGCTTTGAGTTATGTCCCGAGTCAAAAGGATTGCAAAATAGCTAATGATTGACCCACACCATTTGATATTTGATAGATTCATTTTGATTTCATCACACTGAGGCAATGTACCACCCACAATCTCTAAAAAAATATGAGGCATGAAAAGTGACATCTTCCCAACCAAATAATATAATTATCTTTGACCCACATTTTGAGTAAATGTTTCCCAAAACTCTTGATCCAATTCATGGAACTTTGTTTTTTCAAGTGGGAGGCTGCTAAGAGAAAATGAGTGTTGTGCATTTGCATTTTTTGAAATACATTAGAATATATAAAAAACATATGGTTTGAGAGTGTTGTTTCTCACAAGACCTAAACACGTTGAGTACCATTGTAGTAAAATAAGTATTATGCTGAAAGAGCATGGATTGATTGAAGCTTTTGAGAACTCACTTGTTTCCCTTATGAGAGTTGGACCATAGCTCAACCATTTATTTTCTTCTATATCTATTAGAGTCATATAACCCAAGCATACCTGCGATGAGGTTCCAATATATTTTCTCACTACGAGGTGTTATAGTAAGCACCATTCCTTATTGCTCTTTCTAAATATCTACCATGATGACATTCCTTCCACCAACTAATGGGACACAATACCTTCTTTGTCTCACTAGGAATCTATCATATTGACAATTCCCCACACCAATCAATGGGGCTCAAGGTGTAGTTACCCTTTCGTCCCAATAATGGTTCTCTTTATCATAATTGGACACACATATATAGTTAGGCCCAACATTTGACCATTTAGCTTTAACATATACCAACCCAGTCTTTACAAGGAATCAATTCCTTGGTCCATGACCAAGATGTTAAGCTTAGGCATCACAAGATTTCCCACCCTTCCTTTGCCTTTATGGCATGCAAATGTGAAAGTGACCACTTATGCCTAGATAGAAATCAAATAATTTTTTAACGAAATCCTTAAAAATTTCACTTCCTCTGTGCTTAATATGTAAGACTTTGAAGTAAGATCCTTGTTTTTCAAACCATTATTTTTCTATGGGGTTAATGAGACTCTTTATTGATGCAATCCATATGATACACATCAACATTCTCACCTACCTAATATAGGGCTTAACATATGTTCAAAGCCATTAAGCCCTTCGTGGAAGGGACATGGAAATCTTCTAAGGTGCAAACTCTATTTTTTTAAACTCATCAAGGTTCAAGATTGCCTGGAAGTTTAGAAGTGGGGTAGGAAGTGTGCTCTCCTACCACCCCATTAGGAGGAGGTGTTTTAGGAGAATCATGCCACTTATTTCTCAACATTTTTGAGCATGGTCTCGTTGGGTGCTAATGTGCTAGAGGCAACTTACTTAACATGTTTACTTTTTAGGCCATAATAAAGTGGCCATTTTAAGAGTTGGTATGAAGTGCTTGAACCCAACCACCATCAAAATCATGAGTGATCTAATTAGTCGATCATAGTTCAACTTAAGCGGTTTAGTTGGTTAGGGATAAGGGTGGGTCTAAGTTATCCATACATAAAAAATTCAAATATTGTGATCCAAGTTTTGACATCCAAGAAAGTATTGGGTATGTTAATATAATGCATGGGCGTTTTATCATGTTATCGCCCACCCATATAAAGAAGAAGTCCTTTAAATTATATATGTTAACTTTTACACATATATTTGTTTAATCCCCAAGGTCAAAGAATCAATAAAGCTCATGGCATATACAACTACTTATTGACATGGAGATGTGCTCAAGGAAGCTTTAATACTATATGTGAAGGCACAAAGAATCAACCCACATAGGACAACAAATTTGAATGCTTTCCCTGATTGAAACATCCTCAAACTACTTAAAGAAGATAAAACCATGGTTTGTGAGCAACAATGCCAATATAATGTGATTCATCCAAAATGAGAAAACGAAAAATTCATTGGTTAGGTTGTGAGTGCTATGGTAGTGTCATATGTGATACTCTTGGACCTCCTTCATATAGGTCCTCATCACGACCTTTAGAGGTATGTGATTGCCAAATAGCCCAGGCAATGTTAGCTTTTCATACAAGTTACATATTTAGTGACAAAAATGTCAATGAGGTCAACGAAGCTTCCTTGATCAGTGAAATCAAGGTTTTGTTATTACTTCCACTAGGGTTCAAGTCTCCCCAATAATATATTTCACCATTGTAGGTGGCTTGTCCTTTTGCTTGAAATTGTGATTGGGTTTAGGTACAAGTCCCACGCAAATTTTGTAGGATATATATCCTCACCCATGACTTCTTAGTTGAAGGAGCTTAAGTAGTTAAATGTTGTAAGTCAACTTGACTTCATTGATTATATTATCACATTGAGAATGTGCATGCTAGCTGCATTGAGATACAAGAAGCATATAAAAAAAATTGCGAGTTATGCTCAAGGGGATCACCATCACCTCACAACCAATTACAAATTTCCAAGGAACTTTAGGTTAACCATCATACTCTCAGCTTCCATCAACAATGTTATCATGAACTATTGGAGTTGAAGATGGATCCAATGTACCATGTTTCTTCCCTAGCTGAAGCCATAAATAACTCTCGAAGGCCCTATGGTAGGTGACAATAGGTTAGCAAAAACCAACCACAAATGCATTCACCTTGAACTCCAACATAAACCCTATTTCCTTTTAACACATCTAACCCTTGATAATTTAAGACACAACTTTACCCAATTTCATAACTTGATTATTATTCACGGCCCCATGACTTACAAAATTATAATGGTCTTGTTACTTTCATTTCCATAGGATCAAATATATAATCATAATTTAATTCACTTTATTTGTCTAAAAAACCTTATGGATTTTAGGCATCACAAACAGCATCATATGTTGTTTATTATTCACTAGCATATATCAATCTTAACCATAGATTTATCAATGGAAAGAGGGATTAAATCCCCCCTTTTGATGATACATGTGCTGGAACTAATGAATTTCTTGCATTTGTGCAAAATATTTTACAAAACACATGTAATTGTATTTGGAATCATCCCTTTGTTCTACTCATAAAGCTGGTTGAGAACCACATTTTGTTCCATACATAACTTAAGAGAGTGGTGTTTTACAAAGATTACGTTCACTCATTCTTTCTAAACATTAAACAATGTGCATTGATTTTATATCTTGTAGGAAGGAAGGAAGGAAATATTTTAATGTCCGCGAGGCTAAAAATAGCCTATGTTAAGACCACTTCACATGTTGTTTTATGCAACTCAATCCTTTGCATGTTCAACCTGCTGATGAGCACCCCCAATTTTTCCACGGTCCCCTCGTTGAATAAATTATCCCAAGATTTATTTGCCAAGACACTTGCATACCTGTCTCTATTGTCCTTAAAGGCTTCACACTCTAAAATGAAATGTTTTTCTGTCTCCACTTTACCAGAGGTGCAGAAAACACACACTCTTTCTTCCCAAGCTTCTTTTGGCCTTTTCCAGCGCCCGGTCTTGCAACGGAGTTGATGGGAATTAGTTCTTAATTGAGCAATTAGTATTTTGGCTTTCCGAGGTATATTGGCCCCTATGTACGCCTTTTGATGCTGACTGTAGGTAGGGTTAAACTCTTCAATATAGTACTTTTTCTTTCTCCCTAACTCTTTATCCCAAGTTCGCTTGTGGAACTTACTGATAACAAAAGCCTTTATCTCTTTACTATTCGTGGGGCACATGTTCAAGCACATATCCCATTTACTAAGCCATTTAATATTTTGCCGCATCCAAGTCTTATTTCTTTTGCACAATATGTCTTTGAAGACGGCCTTGGGCCATCTACCTTCTTCCATTTGCTCAACTCTTTTTAGATATCTTATTAGCGGCACCATAGCAATTGCTTCAATAGAAGCAACCCCCATTTCACTCAGCATGATCTCGTATGGCACTGAACACTTAATTTTGAACTTGCTTGTAATCATTTGTTTTTGAATCTTCTCTATTTGCCTCCACTGTAAGTCCGAGGTACTGTTGGCCCATACTTCATAACCATAGAGAACAATCGGGATCACTAAAAGCACAAAAAGGGTTTGCATAGTTTTCCAATCCCATAGATCTGCCTCTCTGCATCTATTTTGGAGAGCATAAAATGCTTTCCAACCTCCCATAGTTCTTTTTTTTTGCAACTTTCCCAACTCATATTTTTATTGAAGTCGATTCCAAGATACTTGTAATCTACCACTTCTTCAAGAGTGTTGTTTTTGAAATAGAACTTATGCTGTTTATGTTTCCTTTCGCAAGAGAAAATTACCACTTTCATCTTGCTAGTATTTACTTGCATCCCCACTGATCTACAAAAGTGCTCAAGGGAAATCAAGTGCTCTTGCAATCCAAGAGCAGACTTAGCAATCATAATAAGGTCATCTGCATACAAAAGAAGCCTTATCATGAACTCACCCACGAGGGCGCCATCCCCATCCTCTAAGTTTAATCACTCTTCAAGTTTGTTAATATACAAGCCAAAAAGGGTAGGAGATAATGGGCACCCTTGCTTGACTCCGATATCACTTCTGAAGCTTTAAGAGATACCATCTGATGTTCTAATTTTGACTTTGACCTCCTCATAGAGCCTATGGATAACTGCTCTAAGATGTATAGGAACCCCAAGTTCCTCCATTATGTGCCAAAGCTTATCTCTAGGAACCGTGTCAAAAGCTTTTTTGAAATCGACAAAGCAACAAAAGGCTTCCTCTTTATTCTCCCACACTTTTTCAATGATGTGCCTTAAAGTTATACCACGATCCACCGTGGAATGTTTAGGTCTAAAACCTGCTTGTCCTTTAGCACGTTTGCCCCTTTCTTCTGCCCACTTGCTAATTCTATTTTCTAGCATACTTCCAAATAGTTTTGCAAACAAGGGGTTTATCATTATGGTCCTATAGTTGGAGGGATCGTTGACATCTCCGCTCTTGAAAAGAGGTATTGCGAGGCTAGTTGTCCAATCTGTAGGGAATCCTTGCTGAATGATGTTGTTGAAGATTCCTGTAATGTGAGGTGCAAGAGTTTTTGAACCCCACTTTAAATATTCTGCTTGAAGTTCTACTAAATCTTTGGCTTTTCCAGCACCCAACTTCTTAATTCCCACCTCAATTTCTTGCATGGTGAAAAGCTTAGTAATGGTGGTGGTGTTGACTAAGGGGGGGTGGGGGTCAGCCTTAGGATCCCGCTCATAAAGTTGCCTTGCATATTCAAACCATTGGTCCGCTGTAATATTATTTTCGGTTTGCTTCTTGCTTGCTTGAAGTTCCTTCTAGAAAAGTTTGGGGTTATTTTTCCCAAGGAAGATTAGTTCTTCCCTCCATGAGACCATGAAATCAACTTTTTTCTTTCTTAAAATCTGCTTATAAACTTTTAATTCCTTTTCTTTCCGGTTTGACTCTCTCCACATTCTCCTTGCTTTTTTGCACTCCTCATCGAACCAAGCATTAACCGGAAAACAATTTGTTTCAGGTTTCCTATTTTTTGCTCTTTTGCATTTTGTGAGTGCCCTTTGAATTAAATTAGTTAGTTGCTGATTATTAAGGCCCTGAGACGAAATTTCCTCCTTACAAAGCTTCTCCAACGCTGTCCTAAAGATATTACAGTTTTCTTGAGTCAAAAGAATTCTGCCCTTTGTCGGAGGTTGTTGAGTGTGCTGATTTTTTGTCCCAAACTGCTGCTTTTCAGTCGAAGAAAGACTTAGATAGATCGGTTTGTGATCAGATTTTAAATCCCAGAGTTGTTCACCGATCATAACTTCCTCCATTTTCTCACATGAGCCATGTGAACAAATTGCATAGTCCACCACACTTGCGCCATTGTAAGTATTGCAAGTGAAATTACCAGAATTTACCCATCTAGTCAAGCCATTGCAAATTACTAAATCAAAAGTCCCACATAAGGTAAGCAACTATTCTCTAAAGAGGTTGCAGCTTTTGTTGTCCTTTGAAATTCTTGTCCATTGATGATTTCTTTCTTCCGTAAGCCAAATAGGGTTGGAATCTTCCTTCTAACAGAGAATGCTAGCTTGCTCACTTGCAGTCCTGGCGTTGAAATCCCCTACTAGAAGGACTTCACCTACCTGAGAATACTCCGCAATATCATTTTTTAAGGCTGCAAAAGGGTCTTTATGGTCGAGCCCCCTCCTTTTGTAAATTTTTGAAACTTGTGGGGCGAAGTAGCATGCTGCAATTCTAATGACATGACCATTTTCTGATATTTTAAACCATATGAATTGTTTATTTGAGTCTTCCCTTTCTAGCTGGATGCAACGGCCTTTCTTTTTCTTCACTAAGACCATGATACCTCCGTGACCTTTTCCATTCTCTGCTACCTTGTTCCACACTGCCATCTTCATATACTTTTCAAAAAGAGGTGTCTTGCACCCTTCATGTTCATGTGTTTCCAAGAGACATATTATGTCCCTATCTTCCGCAATAGGCCCTAGCCGAGGTCCACGCCTCCAAGGGTAGCCTCTGCAGTTCCAACATACTAGGCTTAAGGGAACCTGGGTAGATCTTGATTGTTATTTGCTTTGGCATACAAGACTCAAATTTGAGTCTTCACCCCTATTTGCCCACCCTAGTCTTGTTGCAATATTTTCTGCTAGGGGGTTTGCTGTCACTTCTTGACTACTGTTTTGCTGTCTTGCTTTAGGAGGAGGACCAAAAACAACAATAACAACTTTGCCTTTGTGTAGCCATGCCCTTTTTCCCTCGTCTCTTGCTGCTCTGACCTTTGACAACTCTTCTCTTCTTTCCTCTTGTTGCATGATAGTTAAGTCTTCCTCTAGAAAAAAGCGAGAGCCCTTTAAGAAATGCTTCTTACTTAGAAGAGTTTGCTTGTCACGTGCACTTGACATAATGACTTTTATGGGCATGGTTCTCTCATCATTGGGATTACCCACCCTCCATGCTTGGCAAATTTGGCCTTGCCACTGCAGCTTGTCTTTTAGAAAGCCACTTGCAAGCTCGAGAGTGCATTCATTCTTCACCCCTTTAATTATCATGTTTGATACTCTGCCTTGTCTTTCTTTGATTTCTTTTTCTTGATTGTTGTCTCCTTGGTTGCTTGATTCTTTTCTTTTTTCCATATTAGAAGGCTTGCTAATAGCTTGTTCCCAAGTTCTGGAATTTTTTATGAAACCACCCTTTTCTTCTTCTCTTACTTTCCCTCCCTGGTTATCTGTTTGTCCAACTATTTTCCCTTCAGCTTTGGATGTTTTAAGATTTACCACCTGTCTATCTTCCCCTACCAATTCTTTCATGCTTTGCCAATCTGCCTTCATGTCTTGCCACTCAGTCTTACCTACCAAAATAGCTTCTTGCAACAATACCACTTGACCTTTTAAAACCTTGTTGCTTTCTGCTAATTGCTGATTTTCTACTGTTAGCCGATGAATGTTAAGGTCTCGCTCCTACTCTTTGACTTCCAAAATCTCCAATCTCCTCGTGGCATTGAGTAGCTCTTGTACATAGAGGGCAGATGACCAGGTGAGAGGTGTGGATATGGGACTGTATAAAGCAAGATCAGTGCTGCTTTTACCTCTATTGCTGCCACACCCTTGCAAGAAAGACTTGTTTGATTGTTTATTCGGGAGGGCCAGGATAACCTTCTTTTGAAAATGTTTTTTCCTTGTCTCCTCCCTCTTCAGACGGGCAACTCTCCGTTTTAAAATACACCGATACTGCTTGGCATTATCCCAAACCCACTTCCCTATTTTACTCGAAGATGCAATTTTCACTTGACCTAAATGGTTCGTTTCAACAGGGACAGGTACTACTAGCCCCTTTTTCATGTGTGGTGCCATGTGCGTTTCCGTTGTTATAGGAGACTAGAAAATACAAAAGTGGGGGACAAGACTGAATATATATATACAAATTTTGTTGATATGTAATTTTCAATTGAGGAAGATAATTTGGGTTATAAATTTTAAATTCTTTTCAACTTAACATACACGCTGATGTGAAAAAATTCACATTACAACATATACATTTTAAACTTTTTTCAACTCAATAAACCGTGAGGCTATCTTTATTTAAATAACTCAATAAACCGTGAGGCTATCTTTATTTAAATAATATTTCTATATAATGATGTGAAGGTTATTCATATTGCAACATTTTTCTCACTTCAAAAAAAATCTATACATGTCAAAATCGTCCACATTACAACATTTAAAAAAATGCCATCAAGATCATCCACACTACAACATCTTCCCCCGTTCTTCTCTTAATAAAAATTCATAATAATTGGGAAAAACCAATGGTTAAAATTAAACAAACAAGTCTGGGTTCCATTCACATTCGTTTTTAGTTCTTGGAAGTTGCCATATGGTTTTGTTTTTGTCTTGAAAGCAAAGAAATGAATCCACTATCTTCAACTATATATTGTTATGATAAATGGGATATCAGCGAGCGGATTTTGTGTGGCCAAGCTCAGTCCGGTCCACAGCCGAGAAATCCAAAATCCAGAAAACGAACAGTGAGTACGAGTAGTAGACAGCCCAGCGGAATCGAACCCTCGTCTACATTTGCATTCGGATTTGATACTCCATTTTTTCATAGGAGGAGGACCTTGGAAAACCACCACACGGCTCTCCTCCTCTTCCTCGACGGGCGGCCATGTGTGCCATTCAAGCATTTTTACTTCACAGGGGCGGATTCCACAATTCTCCTCAGAGCCTTCTATTGCCGCCATTGCCTCGCACGATTTCTGGCAGAACATCAGCTCTGGTTTCTTTAAGGTTCCAATCCTCGGAGCCTGATAAAAGGCTGAGGCATTCCACTTCTTTCTTGAAATTCAAACGCCTCTCATCAAAACCGGTTACCGCAAGGGCTTCGGCAGAGATCCCTAACTCCAGCGAGGGAGAAGGAACCGGTGATTTTGCGGCACGGAATGAGGTCAATAGCAGTAATGGAGTCGTGGAACAAGCGCAGCCGGCGGTATCTACGGACGGTGTTACTGAAGAAAATTGGACAGAGCTGCTTATTGAAGGAGAGGGTATAGAAAATACTGCGAGTGGATTTAGGGTAGAAGATTCTGCCGATAAACTGGAATCCAGCAATGGACTGAGGCAATCTGTTGCGGAAAGGAAATTAGTATCAGAGCATGAAGGTAGTGAAGACAGAGGGGAGAAGACTGGAAATGGTGAGAAATTGAGTCTGCCGTTGTATTTGGCTGCATTTCTGGCACTTGCTTGGAAGAAGATGACTGCTTTCTCCTTTTCTGATTGGCTCAGCTGGTGGCCGCTGTGGCAGCGGGAAAAGAGGTTAGAACAACTCCTTGCGCAGGCGAACGCCAACCCGAGAGATGCTTCCAAGCAGAGTACTCTTCTGGCAGAACTGAATAAGCACAGGTTAGTCTATAATGCCAGCTCGGTTCCTCCAAGTAAACATTTATTTAGGCACTAGTAGGTGAGATTACAACAATATCCAGTAGGCTAGTAGGTGCCACTACAACATCACAATTCAGTGCAGTAGTCACCAGCAGCAGGTGCAATTACAATAGAATTCAATCGTCAATAAATGACCAGGCACAATAATATAACAATATCTTAACCTAGATAATCATTATCACCCTGGATCCAAATGATCAATTGTTCTTTTATTCTATCATTAGCAACAATATGACAACCACGTTGTTCGAAGCGGCAGTGTCATAGATGCCTACCAGGATTCGATCCCTTAAGGAAGTGGGCTTCATTGATAAGTGGAGCCATGGAGCCGTCATGGGTGGTACATCCCCAAGATGGAATATATTAAAGTGGAGATCTCTTGAAAGGTGGTTAATGGCCAGACTTCGTCAAAGGAAGGTTAGGAAGCTCTCTCGAGTTTCATTCTATTCTATTAGTTTCCTTTTTTCATAAATTAAAGGTTTTTATCATAATTTACACAAGGGTACGGAATATACAAGAAGAATGCGTTAGTTTCCATGCTCATGAAAAATGGAACCTGGAAGTTGGTTGAACCTCCATTTGAAACCAAACCAGTTGGCTGCAAGTGGGTATACAAGAACAACTACAGATCAGATGGCTCACCTGACAAGCACAAGGCAAGGCTTTTGGCGAATGGCCATGTATAGAAGGAAGGAATTGGCTATAAATAGACGTTCTCCTCCATAGCAAAATGAGCTACCATTCGCACCTTATTGTTTTTGGTTGCACAAAATGGGTGGAAAGTTCATCAGATGGATGTGAAAACAACTTTTTTGGATGGAGACTTGAAAGAGAATGTCTTCATGTCTTAGCTAGAAGGCTTTGTTGTGAAAGGGCAAGAACATAAGGTATGTAAGCTCATCAAGTCATTGTATGTAAGCTTATCAAGTCATTGTACGGCTTAAAACAAGCACCTCGCACAAGGTATAAAAAGCTAACCGAGTATCTTTTGAAGATAAATTTCAAACATTTTAATCTTGATGATACACATAGTTTGTAAAAAAAGTTGGAAGATTTGTTGGGTATCTTATGGTTCGTGTAGATGACCTTTTGATGACAGGGAATAATGAAAGTTATATTGCATCCATAAAGAAAG
The DNA here is from genome assembly GCA_027924585.1 of Larix kaempferi. Classification (NCBI taxonomy): domain Eukaryota; kingdom Viridiplantae; phylum Streptophyta; class Pinopsida; order Pinales; family Pinaceae; genus Larix; species Larix kaempferi. Next base: position 7,567,654 of record BSBM01000454.1, on the reverse strand, counting down.
ATTTGAAGAAGGGATTGAAATGATAGATCTATGACATCTTCACTACTACTTGGGAATCAAAGTGATTCAACATCCTAAGTACATATTCATCTCCTAGAAGAAGTATGTTGGAGAACTGTTGAACATATTCTGCATGATAGAATTCAACCCTCTCTCCACTCCAATGGAACAAAAGTTGAAGCTCACATCAAATGAAGGAAAATAATTCGAGGATGTGACCAAGTATCGACAGCTTGTGGGAATCCTTTCTACCTTACCACCACCAGACTAGATATTTCATATGTTGTTGCCATCCTTTTAAGGTTCATGCCAAAACCTTGTGAAGGACACTCATCAGCTGCCAAAAGAGCTCTAAGATACTTGAAGGGAACTCAAGACTTTGAACTCAAATATTCCAAGGTGGATGACTTGACTTCAAACTTATTGGGTACTTTGATTTAGACTTTGATGATGACAAAGAGATAAGGGTGTCTACTTCTGGCTACCTCATGAGGCTTGGATCAACAACTGTCTCCTAGAGATCACACAAACAGTCAGTTCTAACAGATTCAACAACAAAGGCATGATATTTGGATGCTGCGGAAGCAACAAAGGAAATTGTGTGGCTCAGGAAGATACTTGAAGATTTGCAAGAGAAACAAGAGAACTCCATCCCCTTATTGATCGACAACACTTTTGTAATCAAGTTGGCCAAGAATCCCAGATTCCATGAACGAACCAAGCACATTAACACGAAGTACCATCTAATTGGACATCATGTAGAGGCCAAGACAATCCAATTACGACATTGTTCCACGAATGAGCAAATTGTAGACATCTTCACCAAAGCACTTGGAAGATAAAAGTTTGAAAAGTTTAGAAACATGCTCGGACTCACAAACACCCCTTCGAATTAAGGGGAGAATGTTGGAGGCCTAATCTTACGGGATTATGATTCCATTAATAATTTGTAAATTGTGTAAATAATTTTCAATTTGTTAAGGAGAAGATGGAGAGTCTCCTTGGATTCTAACAGATCTCTTGGAAGTTGAAGCCCGGGAGGCAACACCATTGTATAAAATAAGGAGTTGGATCATGAATGAAATACATTCAGGATTTATTTGCTGACACCTTCGAACACAACTCTTCGAATTAGAACTATGCAAAGTCTCTCAAAATGTTGCAAATAGTCTTATACTTTTAAGTTTTAGTCATCCCTGATTTTCAAATATTTGTGTTATCATCCCTTCCTCCCTTTCCAGAAGACAATGTTTGCTTTGTTACCTCCCAGACCTGCACTCAAGATATTCAATGTCCCAAAGCCAAGTGCAACCCTAGAGGCACTTAGGTAGGTTGCCCATTGTCACCACAACAACTCTTCCTCTCATTTTAGGCCAACTCTCTTTCAGTACAAGGTGGAATCCCTAGGAAAGGTGTAAGATAAACTTTGGAAATCGATGGGATGGTAGACCAAGACCAGTGCCTATCTAGTTGGGTGATGGAGTCAAGATCTACGAACAAGAGGGTTTGAATATTATGTAGAAGATGTAATTAAGCCATACATTGATGTGCCATAATTAGTCTAGAGCAGATTTTTAGGTTTTGCAAGACAAGTGAGAGCCCTTATACAAGATGCACCATCACAACCATGAAATTACAGCCAAAATAACATGCAACCATCACAAGAATAGAAGGACCATTATGTGCCAAACCCAATTTGAAATTACAACAAAAAATCCCCCAAAATTCAAATTTATATCAAGGATTAGGGAGCGTTACCAGTTCAAATCCTAATCTCTTCTTATTGGATCACAACTACCCTTCTGCAAAGGTTATCCCAGCAACAAAACAGTGGAAATCCTTACATAAACCCTAGTCATCCATGAAGAAAGAGAAAAGAGAGATGGAAAACCTCATATATGAACTTGCCCCTTGACTTCTTCTTCCCAACAAATCTTCGACTATGCTTGGAGGGGATCTCCCATAAATCCAACCATATTCAACGAATGAGAGGGCTTCTCTTTATATAGAGATGACCTCAAACTCTCTTACATTAAAATTATAATAAATGGATTCTAGGTCCACATTCTCCCCTAGAGGAACGATAAAATACACATCATAAAAGCTCCTCAAAGCTGGGCACTCCTAAAAAATACTAAAAAATAATAAAGAATGCATGCAATAGGCCTTGAATCTGTCTTTGATGCTACTTGTCAACCTCCTATGCAAATGCCTCCTTGAAATGTGCTTCTCTAACCATGCAAAAAGGTTTTGTTATGCCACTTTTCTTCTTCTTTCTTGGAGTGCTCTTCAAGATAACCCTTTAGCAACCATTCCCATTAAAATATAATTAAATTCCAAGTTAAAGGTAGTACTCTTCAAGGGATGGAGTTATTTCTCCTTATGATGGTGAAATAATGCCATGTGTCACCTCCCTAAGTAGGGTGCTCTTCAAGAAAGACCTTTGACCAAACCATATTGTGTATAATATTATCAAACTCCTTAGAAAAGGGGGGATGTTCCCAAGAAATGTTTGCAAGTAGTTAATTAAGGGTCCATTAATCCCTCTCAAAATAGAAACCACCACTTTAGAAAGTGGAGTCCTCTATCCTTGTGCATTAGATGCCATAAATCCCTCAACATCTTGAGATGCGTGCTTTCAAAAAGAGCATAGAAGAAGCCTTAGGACCATATTTTTCATCTATAAAACCTCCAAAAGAGTGATGTGCCCTTGGAACTTGTGCCATTCTTTGCCTTGGATAAAGTGTACCCTTGAGAGATGTGGAAATAGTAGAAATGCCCTCATTAATTAGCCCAAATATAGAGAAACTAATATTGAATGCCCTTGAGAAGCATGCAAGGATGCCACATGTCTTGTAGCTTTGACCTTTTCATTAATCAAGACCTTATTAATCATGCTTCGAGATGTCGTTGAAGAATGTGCAAAAGTAGTGGATGAGGTTCGTTATGGTCACCCTTAGATCAAGGGAAATAGAACACTAAAATAATCCTCCAAATGTGGGCACCCTAGATAGATGTGCAAACCTCCTTGAAGCTTGCTTGATGTTATTAATTAGTACTCAACAAATGTGCCTTAAAATAAGTTAAACTTTCTTTGAAGGTGGTGTGCTTCCCTATTCTTATTGTTTGATGCCATGATACCCTCTTTGGATGATGGGTGCTTCACCTAGAAAGATGTGCTTGATCTTGTAAATGGGCTTTGTATACCATGTGTCCACATCTAGTGCAACGTGCCCTCCTAGGAACTTCAATGGTGTGGAATGCCTCTATATATGTGGATTATGCCTTGAACATTATGACATGCACTGTCAATGAACAAATATGCTTGAACTTATGTAGATAAGGCCCCCAAAAGGTGAATCACTGCCGTGTGCATCTCTGCATCCAAATGTGTGAACTCGATAAACATACATGCCTTAAAAGATGTGAGCATCCTCCAAGCATTAGATAGAAAAAGTTGATAAACAAGAGGATGCTAGAGTTATGCTCCTTAAATCCACATCTCCTTAGTATAGTGCTTTTGAAAAGAATGCCGCAAAATTCACCTGCATTTTGGGTGGTAACAGGTTTCAACATCTTGCCAAAAAAACGCTATGCTCCTGTTGCTTATTTCCTAGAGGGCGTGGTGTTTGACTTTTGTGGTGTCCTTGGAAATGGTAGTCCAAATTATTGAGCCTTTTGGAATCTTGATTCTGTTGAAGTCATTCCTTTCCAAATCAATATTTACCCATGTGAATTCTTGCCCACATGCATTAGATTCTCTACATCATCTCTGAAAACATTTCCCATTGAGGACCGCAGTAAGATCTTTCATTTGGCTTAATCTCAATCCTCCTGCTGCTTATGGGGTACATATTTGTTTGCAAACTACAAGGGCTACTTTTTTTTCTCATTGTGGACCACACCATAAGAAAGCCTTTAGTTTAGTTCTCATTTCATTGATAATCTTGACTGAAGCTGTGAAAACTGAAATGAAATAGACATAAATGGCTTGCCAAATTGTTTTGATTAACATGACCATTCCTGCTAAAGACAACTATTTGCCGCGAGTCCAATAATCCCACTTATTTAATTTAGAAATAATTTATTTCCAACTTTACTTGACAAGACTGGTTGTTTACTAAGGGGACATCAAGGTACTTAGTTGGGAGAGAGGCATTTCCAAAACTAAGAAGTTTAGTAACATTCCTTTAATTTTTGTGGTGTATTAAAGAAGATAATGTTTGGTTTCGCACGATTTACCTCTTCCCCTAAGGCCTTGAGAGCTAGATGTTTATGAAATGTTTTATAGTTTTGGGTTCTTTATTTTAACATCTCCCAGGAGTAGTGTGCCATCAATAAATTGAAAATCAGTGTTGGAAACATTAATCTGTATGGGTTAATAATTATTGTATTTTTGGTATTATTATGCACATTCACTCCAAGAGTCAGACGTGAATGTGAACAGTGATTGGGAGTCCAAGAGACTCCTTGGGAATACGGACCCAAGGGTCGTCTCAATGTATTTATATGTATATATGTTAATGGAAAAACGCATCATTGCTAATCCATTTTTTGCTTTGCGTTTCCTATTTGTTGCCCATTGTTCCTAGGCACTCCAACAGTGGTATCAAAGCTTATTCTGAGCCTGTGGCCTGTGATATTCTACAGAGATTCCTCCAGACCTCCTGCTCTGTCTCTGTTCTATCAGATTTGTCGGGTCTGAGATTCCTCTGCCAGTTCTGCTCTGCCAGTCTGCTTGTTAGTATCCCCTTGACCACCCTGAGAACAATTCCTCTCCTTTGCATTCTCCATCTCTTCATAAAACATAAACCAAATTATATTTTACCTAGTATGAGTTTTGGAGTGAATCCTCTTTGTGCAGTTTGAGAGGAGCAACTCACGATTTGTTGGAGCACGAAGCCACCACCTCTGCGAGAGGACTGAATCACTTATTCATTTCAGAGGTTGTTTCAAAGTTCAGCGTTTGACTAGTCTCTGTGTGTCCGAGCAAGTGTGCGATCGGGCTCCTCAAGGGATCTCTTGCTCTTTCCTCTTCAATAGACTCATAATATTATCGTCAAGGTATTTGTGGTTTAATCCTTGTGTCTGTCAAAGTTGAAGGGGTTAATATAGAAGTCATTGTACTCAAGGATTTCATCTGCTTGGTAGAGATCCTCCTGCTTCAGGTTTTAAGTCCAATTTAATGCCATGAATTTGAAGCAAAAACCATCGTCGTTGAGTTGGGTTTTTTCATACTCATTAGAAAATGTTTGTAATGGCTCTGCATTTGGAGGAGGCAAAGGCTGATCTTCAACCAAGAATCTCGACATGTCTATGCCCACGATGTGGCCTACAATATGGAGTGGTGACTTGCAGCTAAGACCTGAGTTCACTTACTTCTACTACGTGAGCTCTAGCTTTCTCCAATGCACGCACATCAACTCCCAGTCTGCGTAGTCTCTCTACGTATCCACTGTGGCATGCCCTCTCAACCCTCTTCACTGCGACCTGAAGTTTTTTAAAAGCTGCGACCTGAAGTTCTTAATGCTACAATCTTGAAGTGAGTGTAAGCGGACAAGTGCTCTCTCTGTGTGGGTCTCATTTCCTCCAACTACTTGGTATTGGTATCTCTCAACTTTTGTAAACTCATTTAGTGTGTTACAGTTGGGAGGAGAAGATGAAAACAAAACTTTGGAGATGATGCTTTGCAAGATAGCTTGGAGCATTGATGTGATTCCAAGAAGCAAAGCGAGAGAATCAACGAGCGTAATGCTGCCTGAGGAAATGACTTGTTGATGGTGCTATTGATCTATTTGAATGCCAAAGATATACCAAACTTTGTGGAATAAAGCGACCTCAAAGATCCTGTGATTGAACACTCAATCGGTTCGGCTTGTACATTGGTCATATTTGCAAGGATCTACTGTTGCAGTTTAAGAAGCGGTCTTCACACAATTTTGAGGCAATGAGCAACAAGCAGTAATGATCATCGAGTAGCCAAGTACAATAATTTTTTGTGGTATCATTGCTTCTTAATTTCCAATTTGCAAGAAGATCTATTCTGTTGTTCATACAAAATTTCCATTCTCCATACTGTAACAACCAAAGGAGATAGTTTGTTGAGTGATCTTGTGTAAACTGGTTACAATTTTGATGTTCAAAGGCCTTGTATGTCTTTGATGACTCGACTGCAATCTAAGATCAAAATCCAAGTGGAACTTGTCCAGGTTGTGTGAAATCCTCTATGAACGCATTGTTATTGGTTATTGGTAGAAGATGGGAAAAGTTCTGTAAAGAATCTTGCATTGTCCTTTTGCGTCATTGGGAAGTCATAACAATACATTTTGTAATGAGTGTCAAGACCATGGGCATGTGAAAATTCGATGACTGACATTGATAGATAAATAAAGACATTGATATATTTCATATGCTATTGCTCACCTTTTAGCATTGTGTCTTTCAGTGGACACAAATTTTATTCATCCTTTGCAAGTAGATAGTCTCATGAGATAAGAGTGCAGAATCCTTGATCTAATTTGGGCTTAAAGACGGTAGACATGTTCTCCACCCATGTGACTTTCGAGCTTGTGAAGAAATACAGATCTATCATGTTTTGAGAAATGCATGCCAGTGTCAGTTGAGCATTGTCAAAGAAACAAAGGCACTCATTTAATCATCATCATTAAAGAAATTTGAGGACAATAATTTCTTCTTTTAAGATCAATTCAACGTCAAATTCTACATCAATTTGTAACTTGCAAGCTACTATTTTTTGTAAGTTCTCGTGCATTTTGTGGTACTTGCAATTGTTTTTTGTAAGTTTCAAATTGAAAGTGAGTTGAATTGAACTGTAATTGGGTGCATTCTCGGTTGTATCCGACACCCTTTCATTTTTTGAGTTTGAGTTTGTTGAGTTTTTTGGGCGAAGTTGCAAGAAGCCCTTGGTTTGTTGAGTCAGTTGTAACATGGATCTCTACTTGCCCAAGGAGGCCTCACACAGTCCTTAAATGGATCATATTGAAGAAATATTAGAGTTACTGAACACTCTAATACTTACTGCTGTTGACAATTCAATCATGATCAACAAAGCAACTCTCCAAACTGTTCTAACACATTTGCAGGATTCGAAAGCCAAAGTGGACATTCTCCAACATGACAATATACAACAAAGGAACCAACATTTTGAACTAGTTCTTGTTCATAACAACCCTCTTTTTGAATGTGAAGATGATTCCTATCAGCTGTCAGCGCACAACCAAGTCAGTGAAATGATGACAGAAAACGAAGCCCCACATTATCATGTTCAACACAATCTTTCCAAGCCCATCATCAAACCTTGGGAAGAACTTAGGATCAACAAACACAAAACCTGTATTGGATATGATAAGGAAGTAACCTTTCATATTCCAAATTATTCCAGACCAATCTAATTTTAGAGTCCTGGATTTCTTCAAGATGAGTCCTCTTCACTAGTTGAACAACATTGCCAACATTGTCTATGAATTGGCTACATGGAAGAGCAGTGCTTTGATCTCTATCCTTGTGAGCATTGCGAGAAGCATAACCATTCTTCAGATAGATGCTCGACACTGAAGAAACTTGCAAGTTTGAAGATTCACTATGGGTGGATCGCTTCTTGGCAATGGTCAACAACAACCAAGAAGATATATCATTCATATTGTACAACCCAGTCTCGAGTTCCGATACACTTGCAGCAGAATTTTTTTTCGCTTCTTGTCTTGTACTTGACAGGGGGGAATATCATGAATTGACAGTCAAGCTTCAAGTTTTGAAGCGCTATCAATATGATAATAAGTAGTCACAATCTTCTTCACTTCCAGAACAGGCGAGCCTGAGCCACAACTAGATCATTTTGCCAAATTCACAGTTGTAGCTAGAAGACAGAAAGAGAGCCATGTTCCGGAGCATTCATCAGATCGTGGTATTCTGTGTCTAGTTTGGACACTCATAACGACCATGAGATTTTCTATTTCTCACTTGTTCCTAACAAGGGGGATTGATTGACAATCATAAACAAGCGAGCCTGAACCATAGTTAGATCCATAGCCAAATCCTTGTGCTAGTTGCCAAAGCCTTGGGCCAAAGCCACCTAGCGAGAGTCGGAGTTGGAGCTAGAGCTAGAGTCAGAGCCATGTTCCACCTTAGCATGATTTGGTTTTTGGTCATCCATAAACCACCTTTTTCTAAAGGGAACCGTTGAGCCCTAGAGCCATGTTTCAGAGGGAACCGCTGAGCGAGAACTAGAGTTAACGCCAAGTTCTAGAGGGAACCGTTGAGCCAGAACCAGAGTTATCGTCAAGTTCCAGAGTTTGTGCTCATCATTGAACCAATATTTAGCAGAAGACATCAACGTATGCTAACCATTTGGTTTGTGGTCACATCCCAAAACCACTCATTTTAGAGAACACCTTATTTTCATCACTTAGTAGAAGATTCAATAAAAAAACCTTTATTCTTCCTTCGATATCTCTATGCCCTTGAATTGAGCTGAGGCTTTAGTAGCATTGAAGAGTCTTTCTAGCATGCCCTTTTGCGTTTTTTTTCCTTCTCTTGCTATTGCTTATTTATGACATTTTTTGTGTTTATATTTTTTGATAACATCATGTATATTTTGCAGTGTTCTGTTGTAATCATGAGAACTTTTGATACTTTTGCTTCTTTGCCCTTTTTGTGATATGTTTGTATTATAATTCAAAGAATAAAATCGGATCCTTGTTCATTGTGCATTGGTTTAACTTTTAGTTCATTGTCATGAATCATCGTTGCATTGGCTCAGGAAGTTTGTCTAATAGAGAATCTGCTTCAAGCCAACAATTTAAAGCCCAAGGAAAACATCAAGCTGCCTCCTAGACATTAAAATGGAATTATAAACTTAATTTTTGTTTGTTCAACTTTATCACCATTACTTCTTGATGTTACACATAAGAAATGGTTGATGTTCCTTAAACACCCCACAACGTCCATCTTACCTGATTTGCTTGTAAGAGATCTTCTTCCTTGTTGCAGTTGTTCATGAGAAAATTTAAGGGTTTCATCTGGTGTCCTCTATTTTTGAGAAACAACTGAAACTATTGTCATTATGTGTTTCGAGTTAATTATCTCACATGGCAGGTTATAGCTATTTTTTGGGGTTTTCACATGGGTCAACCAAAGTGGCATTAGTTCATTGAACATTGTGTTTCATATTTTTGATCTTTATATTATTGAAATTCACACTGATTCATTTGAATATCCATAGGTCGCTTGCCTATTTAGCTTTATTTTCCCTGCATTGAACATTGAGTTGTTTTCTTTCTAAAAAGAGGTTTATTTAGGCTTAGAAAGTTTAGAGGGATTGTTTACATTTTCCTTTGTATCCAAACAGTCCTGACGCTGTTATTAAGCGTTTTGAGCAAAGAGATCATGCAACAGATAGTCGGGCAGTTGCAGAATATCTTCGAGCACTTGTTGTCACAAATACAATATCAGAGTATCTACCAGATGAACGTTCAGGCAAATCTTCCGGCCTTCCTGCACTGGTAATATTTTGTTTTCATTCCCTTGCATTGGTGAATTATATGTTAATTTATACTGTTGTTCCTAGGCTTATTCTAGATATATGTCCATAGGATGGAGTCAATCTTAAATTGAGTACTACTAGTTTAATATGTAGGAAAGGGTATAAATGATCAAACTTTGCTTTTGCTAGTAGTTATTATTAGAAGATACAGCAACAGAAAACACGAGCATATAGAGAACCAAGATATATACCAAATACAACAATATCTATAATAATTTGGCATATGGAATGCACACTGAATGCCCGTATTTCTAGATGGGCAGGTTGTCTAAAACATCAGATGTAAACTAGCCACAGAATAAATTACTAAACAAAACTATGCACCCAAACATTTGACTACATACAGTCAGCATTAAATTCACTTATTCATTACTCCCCTTTATGTTAATTCTGTTTTTCTTAACTTTAAGTAGGTTTCTCTCAACTCCAAGTTGGTTTCTTAAATTTTGGGACTTTTCTTTTGACAAAAGCTTTGGTAAAGATATCAGGTATTTGTTCGTTTGTGCTGTAGTAGACCAGTTGTATCATATATTTTTCAATCCTTTCCTTGCCGAAATGGTGATGGATCTTGATATGTTTTGTCCTTGCATTGAATATTGGATTTTTGGTGAGTGTTATTATACTTTGCTTGTCACAATACAGAGTAGTTGCATGTTTCTGTTTAATGTGCAGTTCTTCTAGGATTGTCCTTTGCCAAATTGCTTTGCATGCTGATGCAACACTGACACCTGTTTTATATTTAGCTTCTGTTGATGACAATTCCATGGTTGACAGTTTTTTGTTCATTAAAGATATGGCTTCTGCTCCGGTGTAAAAGGAATAACCTGAGGTATACTTCTTTTCATCTGAACATCCTATCCAATCAGCATTAGAATAATCTGTCCACTTGAGATGTTGATCCCATGTGAAAGGATTAGCCCGAGGTAGACTTCCTTTCATGCGAGCATCCTATCTGGCCAACATCAGAATAACCTGCCAACCTGAAAGTTTCATTAATCTCATATTTAAGCCCATAATCCATTTTACGCTCTACATATTGTAAGATCATTTTAGCTTCTTTTCAATAGACAGCTTTAGGATTGGCTATAACCTTGGATACAATTCCTTTAGTTATGGTTAGATGAACCGAACTTTCCACTGGTTGCATGCACAGTGTTCCATCAGTAGACTTGGATTCTTCGTGTATTGATAGTCTACCTGTCTCCATAGGAGTAGATATTTGCTTACACTCATCCATTTCGACTTTCTTTAGGATCTCATATTTAGCTCGTGACAAAAAGATGTAATTTCTCCAAGGCAGTGGTTCAAAATGCCAAAGTTTGTCATCTCGAAGGTGCTGGGAAAGTCTTCCTAGAGGGCCCCTATAATTTGTTCATTAATGCTTGTAATGATTAAATCATCAACATATGTCACAACTATTACAATGCCTTTTCCAATTGTTTTAATAATCAAGTTGGTATTAGGATTCCTTGTGAAATTTTAGCTTACAGAAGTGGTCATATATTTGGACATACCGTGCCCTTGGTGCCTGTTTTAAGTAATACAAAGTCCATTTCAACCTACAAATTAAATGTTCCCCGCCTTTAACCACAAAAAAGGAGGTTGTTGCATATACATCTCTTTCAAAATGTCATTGAGGAAAGCACTTCATCCATTTGGTGTATTTTCCTGTTAAATTGTATTTCAGGCAAAGGCTTCTTCATAGCCTATCCCTTCATTTGAGAATAGCCCTTAGCCTGTGTTGTTGGGGGAAGCGTCTCCTATATTGGGGGATGTGTCCCTGTCATAGGGGGCATATCCCGTATCAAGGACTGGTATGGAAGTGTCTCCTGGCTTGATGGGGGGCATCTTGACACTGAAAAACCAAAATTGGGGGAAGTTCCATGTTACATGGGTCACCCCCCTCGAAAAATAAAAGTAAAAATTGCTGACATCAACAACAACAGATTCTTGATTGTGGCAACAACAACAGGGAGTCGAAATGTTTTTTCTCAGTGGGACAAGGCCAGAAACGAATTTTTGTGTTTCGATTTTCTAAGTTTTTCAAAACTTTTGCATTCCAGTTTTTATATCACGTCAAACAATCTTTTCAGTCCCCCAAGTCTCACAATACCATTAGTTAATAAATCATATTATTTTATGTTTCAGGTTTTATTGTTTTAGATAAATTTTGGTTCTGTTTTATAATTTATAAATTTTCACATATTAAATTTTTATATGTGATGCATCTCCATGTAACCCTGCATACTGATTTTCAAAATCGGTGTCGCTGTCTCTGCACCCATTCCCATCCCCATCCTTGTCTACCCTTGTCCCTGCACAGTTGCACTAATGTACCTTGACAACTTAGCTCTTAGCAACTAATTTAGGTTTATTAAGTTTTTGATGAAGGCGAAAGTATGTAATCAGTCTATTCAAGGGCTGTTCTCACCAAGTGTGCTACATCAATCCATATTTTTTTGATTGTGGCTCAATTGCTAAGTTGCCTATTGAAGAATGTAGTTTGGTCAGGAACTTCCGCACAAGTTCAGTGTGAACATGTCATAAGTAGTTTGAGACTTTGAGTTAATTCTATTTTGTAATTGACTTAAAGAATAAAGCGAAAGTCTTATATTTAGTTGTTGAGTGTAATAAAGTATATTTTAATACATTAGTAATTTAGATTAATCTCAACTGTACATCTCAATGAGAGATTAGGGTTTCATCCTAAGTCACTTGGCATGAGGACATGGGACACAAAGGACATGGACATGCGAGTATTTGACATGGGACACGATGACCCCTAAAATAAGATATGGGGGACACAATATATATATATATATATATATATTGTGTCCCCCATATCTTATTATATATATATATATATAGAGAGAGAGAGAGAGAGAGAGAGATGTATAATAATAATAAGATATGGGGGACACAATATATATATATATATATAGAGAGAGAGAGAGAGAGATCCAATGTTTTAAAAAACTAGAACATTTAGAAAATATTGATACAACTAGTTCTAACTACATGCAACATCAATGCTGATCAAACACACAAGATATTAGAATATTCAATACACATCATAAAATAGAAATTTAAAACTTAGAATTTGAACCATACACTACAATTTTCTCATTAAGTCATTTGATGTAATCAAAATCAAACAATATTACATAGATATTGGGTCACTAATAGTAGATACTATAGGTGGGAATGCCAATGGTAAATACAAAATATGGTAGAATCTAGATATGAACCATAGGATGGAAGAATGTCATAGATTGAAGTCGTCATTGTCAGGACTCCGTAGTCCTCCTCCATGTTAGCATCATCAAAATCATCACTACTACACTTCTATCTCCTCCATCCCCTTTCTCCTCCTCCTCCTTCTACTCATCTACTATATACAATGTGAGATTTGCATCTACTGGTGTGGAGGATGACTACTCAAGAGGTTCATTAGCATCAAAAGTGACTGGCTCTAGCTTCATTGAGATCCAAGTTGGTTAATGCCAACTCAACACTGCTGTCCAAACCATATCATTAGGAAACACACCCACATCTTTGTCTTTCCCTTCAACCACTCCTCCCTTTGCTTGTAAATAAGACAAAGGTTGAAGTGCAGACACAATTATCTCTGCCTTGGACTGCTCAAGCATGCTCTTCTTCAAACTGTATAAATTCCCATATGTGCTCCAATTCTTTTCGCAACAAGAGGATGAAGTAACTTGAGAGAGGATCCTCATGGCTAAATGCTGTAGAATAAGGCAGGCTGCCCCTTGAGTTGCCCACCAAGCATAGGGATTCTTAACCCCCTGACTTTGAGCACATCATAAACTCCAAATCTCCCAGTGCTAGTGGAAAACTCTATGAAGCCCTCCATCTTGTCAAGGGATGCTCTATCCTGATATATCCTTCTAAATTCTTCCTTCCTGCTCGTGAAATCTCTCCATCCCCGTGAGGGACTCTATGTGAAGGCCAAGGATTCAATGAGTGAGCCAGGTAATGCAAAGGTGTGCAATTCTTATCCATTTGCTAATAAGAATATCTTATATGGTGATGAATAAGTTCTCTGCTGATGTCCCATACTTAGGGCACTCATTTCGTAAAGTAATGATCTTCATTGCCGCAATCATGGAATCCCACCCCTCATAAACATCTTCTAAAATGGATTGGTTTGTGTTTGTAAACTGCAACAAAGAAATGATATGGTCCATGATCTTAATGGTAAGAAGTACCTTGTCCCACCAACCATCATCTATAACATTGTATCCTTGATCTTTTTTGAAGAAGTATCTGACTTTCTCCAAAAAGACCAAAACTTTGAAATAACCATGGAACCAAGAGCAGCCTTGACCTCCCTCAACCTCTTAAGCATGATGAATGAGGAGGCAAACTGAGTATCTTCAACAATGATAGATGTGTGTACTCTTAATAGATTGTGAGGGCATTCTTATGGTTTTGTACCAAATTGCAGATATGGCATGCATCGTCAATAATACTTCCCATCCATGTCACATTAAAACAATAGATTTAAGTGCTAAATTCAAAGAATGAACAATGCAAGGTGTCCAAAATATCTGTGGATATTTTGCTTCCACAAGCATGCCAACAACCTTGCCAATAGGTGCATTGTCTGTGATAATTTCCACACAAGAATCAACACCTACATCTTCAATAACTTTAATAAACAACTCACCATATATTGCGTATCCTTGTATTTTCCAAGAGCATCCACCACTTTCAAGGAGGCACTTTTGAGGAGGTTGGTCCATTTAGGGAAGATACCAAGAATTGATGAGTGGATGATATGCCACATCTCTCCATCCATCAGAAACAATACTGACATTGACTGGAGGCCATGATTGATTTAATGGGTTCTAGGATTTAATTCACCTCCTCCTTTGCCTCAACAATGTGGTTCTAAGCTTCTCTGAACTGGGAGGCACATACCTTGTTGGAGCTTGTTTACCTAGGGCTTGACACATCTTAATAAACAAAGGTGACCGTGCAACATTAAATGAAATGAAGGTGAGATAGAAAAATAACTCAATGGTAATATCAATCTCCTCTCCCTTCTCTTGCTGAAAGATCTTGTCCATTGGGTTGCCACTTGGAATTGGCTTCTTTCTTGGTGGTTGACTTGTAGTACCCCTCCCAAATCTGCTAGTAGTTTTCAACAAGAATTGAAGAGGATCTTCATTTTTTTGTTTCCGGTTGCTGCCACCTTCCCCATGCCAATTTTATCCTCTCTTTCTATTTCTCTTCATTTGGTAGCACTCACCCCTTTACATGGCCCCAGTCCACAATCAGTGGCCAATAGATGGCCCTCAACTCGATGCTCCTGTATGTATTGTTGCGGAAACTACATGTTCAAAGAACATTTCCTCACCCCTAGCAAGCTTTGCCCTGGGCCCTTGTTGTCTTGTTACATACTTCCACAATGGATATTTTTTTTCTTGAGCTTGTTGTCTTGCTATACCAGGGCTTCTTTCAGGATTGGAATCAGACCCACTTGCAATAGATAGAGCACTAGCAGCAACATTCATCCCTTTCCTTTGACCTTTACTAGTTGCCTTTGATGATTGAGCCATGAAAATTGTGGAATAAATGAGGAAAACAACCTCGAAATTTTGTTTGCAAGTCCTTGAAATCCCTTCACCAATGTTGTGAAAACTTGTAACAGCTTTGTCATTCAACAAAATATGTGAAAAATGAATGCCAAATTGTGTTTTAAGAGGCTCGTGGGTCCCTTTTTTATGTCACACGTTGAACAACTGGGACATTGTCCAAGGCACACATTTGACATGGTTTGGCACGTGTACTGTC
This sequence comes from Larix kaempferi, assembly GCA_027924585.1. Taxonomy (NCBI): domain Eukaryota; kingdom Viridiplantae; phylum Streptophyta; class Pinopsida; order Pinales; family Pinaceae; genus Larix; species Larix kaempferi. The sequence continues at coordinate 7,552,272 of BSBM01000454.1, read as the reverse complement.
ACAAGACACGTGCCAAACCTCTGTTGGACATGTGTCCTCATGTTTTCATGTTCGACATGTGGGATACAAACATTTAGGGCTGGGAGGACGTGTGTTGTTTCAACATAAGTATAAAGGTAGGTTAAGACTGAAGATAGAGAGTTCAAACATAGATTTGTTAGATAGGGTCAATAACTGGAAGAGAGGAGAGAAAGCAAAGACGCAGGAAGAGGATAAACCAGTAGACTTCTAGGCTGAAGACAATGCAATACAATAGTAGTATGGACAGATTCGTATAGTCGTACAGACAAAGCTGTATGGTACAGTCTGTGGAGTGATACTAACAAAGTTATATGGTACATCTTGTACAATCGTACACACAGTGTTATACATGGATGTACAATAGTTCCTTGGTTTTTATGTAGTTGTATTTCTCTCTCTTCAACATGCCATAGACCTTAGGTTGTGGTGAGTTTTGTTTACCATGCAGCCTTTGGTTTTAAGCAGTTGTGGCTGTAAGCTTTGATTAGATAAACGATAAGCTGATTTGAAGGAGAAATTCCATGTGTATGCTTGATTATTATATGCTTCTGCTAGTTACTTTCCAACTATCTGTGTGAAGAATATAATTTTCTGCAATTAAGTAACATTCTTGTTTTGTTGAGAACATGAGGACAACATTCACCTAGGGTTTGAAATTTTGACATGGTATCAAAGCTTCTCTGATTGAGAGGATTTGAAGAGTTTATGGCAGTAGATCAACTAGCGAAACTAGTTGCCAAAACCAATTGTCGAGAACCAAGGCCATCAATTAGAGGGTTTCAGACGTAGTGTTTATTAGATTTGGGAGTTTGTGTTTTAGAGCTCAGAGATAGCATCAACTAGCCTAAGGTTAGAGGAAATTTGAAGGTGCCTCAAATTTCTTATCATGAAAGTTAGGGTAACTGTTCTATTGGAAGAGAATGACCTTAGGATATTGTCCAGAATGCAGTGAATCTGTCGACAGATCCACAGGATTTGGCATTTCACAAGAAGAAAGAAGCGAAAGCAAGCAGATGATCATGGATGCTGTAAAGGATCATTTGATCCCTCGTATATCTGAGAGGAATACAACAAAGATGTTTGATGTTGAATTAGCCTTTACCATAGTGAGAACATAAACAAGAAGATGATATTGCATAACAAACTCGGATTTATAGAGATGATGAGAGTAGACACAATTACCAGATACCTGTTGAAGGTCAGGCAGATTTGTGATCAACTTGCAGCATTTGGGGAAAAGATTGAAGATAAAGTGCTAGTGAATTGGGCATTGAATGGGTCCTCATCTCAATGGGAAACAATTGTCCAGCCCCAGGGTGTTTGTGCTCGAGAGAATCTTCCCTTGTTTGAAAGATTGTGGGATGATTGTATCTAGAAGAAGACTTGGATGGAGTCAAAGGGAAACAAGTGGCGAGGTGATAGTGATTATGCCCTATTTGGTCAAAGGAAGAAATATAGAGGTAAAGGACCCAAGATGGGTAAGGTAAAAAGTGAGGAGTCAACCTCACAACTAGGCAAGAAGGACTTGAGTAAAATCAAGTGCTTTATATGTCATAAGCACGACCATTATGCATCACAATGTTTGGACAAGAAGGGTTAAAGGAAGCAACATTAGAATCAATTAACGACTTTTGTCGAAACTCAGATGAATGAGCTCGCCTCCAAGTTTGAGAATGATTTCTTGATGCTATCTTGCCTTTCTACCAGAGAGATAGAAAGGCATATGACATCATCCTAGGAGTTATGTTCAAGTCTAAAATAACACATCTCAGGAGTTCATGATGAGTTTGGTGATGATGCCAAGTATCTAGTAGCAAGAATTGGTGCCATTCCCTTCTAGCTCTAGTCAAGGAACTCTTTAGAGTTTGACGATGTGTTGTTTGTTCCAGGTCTTAGGAAATACTTGCTTTTAGTTTTGGTTATGGAAGATAAGGGCTTTGTAGTAGATTTCAAGAATCAACAAGTCCTTATAATACTGAAGGTGTCTAGCCTAGAATCAACATAGGTGATTGGTGTTAAGAAAGACAACTTACATAGGTTGTAGAGGAAACTTGTTTGAGCCCTAGTTCGTAACATGGACAACTTGTGTGAGTTGTGGCACAAGAGGATGGTGCATCTGCATCCATAGTTTGAAAAATCGACCGAACCGGTTTCAGAAGCGGCCGATTCACCAGTTTAAGGGCTGAACGATTCAAATCGGCGATCAAATAGGATCGGTGACCGATTTGGTACCGAACTAGTTTGCTCGGTCGAGTCACGAAAAAAATTGGCCGGTTTTCTTATAGATCTACGCACTAAAAAAATAGTTTTTTTTAATGTTTTAATTTGATTTCAATTTTTTTTCCCTAACCCAAGGCTCATCCTAAGCTGCCTAACCCAACCCGTGACCTAACCCAACTCGTGACATCTTTTATGACTACCCTCGGGCCCCCAACCTTCATATCATTGTGTTGCTAACTTGTTGGCATTGTGGAAGTTTGGAACCTTGGAGAGCTGACGATTGCGTGAAGTTTGAACAGTGGAACGGAATGTGGACTGTGCAGTGTGGGGGTGGCCCGTGGAGTCTGGAGTGGACGGGTCACAGAATCATGTGCACTGTGGACTGATTGAGAGTTTGAGACAACATCACGATTCACAGCAATGGAGTGGAGTCGTGGATTGAGTTGTGGAGCAGTTGGAAGTTGGAAACTTGGAGCCTGAGGCTGCCTTAAGGCTTAGAGCTAGAGGACTGGAGGTAAAGTGTACACTGCAAACTACTGATCAATGAAAGTTGAAAGCGAAATTCCCCCCTAAAATTTAAACAGTTAATTGTTAAACAAAAACAAAATGACAGAACCTATAAAAGTTCATTTTTTTCTCATTATATTTGCAATTTCGCTATTATTTTTATTATGTGCATGTTCAATTTTTTCTATTTTTTTCTTTGCATGTTCAAACTTCAATGACAATCAACTTCAACAGTCAACTTTAAGTTCATAATCTAGATCTGCATTCTATTATTCATACTGTCATACAGTTCTTGACACCTGTACAATGGCCCCAAAATCAAAAGATCCTGCATGGATCCATGTAGATGTTGTTGATGGGGAGATGTATTGTAGGTATTGCAAGAAATTGATCAAGGGGAGGAATTTTTTAGGCCTAAACAACACTTGGATGCCATCAAAGGTCAAGTTAAGGCATGCAAAGCTCCATTAGATGTTATTGGACAGATTAGAGCTAATTTGAACACGATAGATTAGAGCTAATTTGCAAGAACACTTTCAGAAGTTTGACGAGAGTAAGGCTAGGCAGAAAGAGATAGAGGAAGAAATAGGGAAGAAGAGGAGGCTTGCTGAAATGATGGGTGGGACTAGGACATATGCTCCTAATTCAAATGAATTCTCTTCATCTATCCCTCCTATCGCTCTCAGGGATCCTTTCCAGTATGTTCCACCCTCCAAGACTACACAAGAAAAGGGCAAAGCAAAAAAGATGGGTAACATTGAAAGCTATTTCACACCTCCCACCACCTTTTCCAGTGCCAATGCTTCTAAGTTGTAGCATCCAACACAAATTCAACCCACCTTAGATGACCATTGGAAGAAGCAGTACACAGAAGTTGCCCATGAGTACATAGCAAGATGGTGGTATGATGCTGATCTCCCCTTCAATGTTGCCCGCTCTTCTTATTACCAACCTATGTGGGATGCCGTTGTAGCTGCTAGTAAGGGCTTCAAAGGCCCTAGTATGCATCACTTGAGGGGATCTCTTTTGCAAAAAGAGATCCTTTCCATAGATGAATACCTGAAGGAATTCAAAGCTTCATGGGTACACACAGGATGAACTATCATGTTAGTTGGATGGAAAGATCAAAAGGGCCGACACCTTATAAACTTTATTGTCTCTTGCCCACGGGGAACCATGTTTTTGAGATCATGTGATGCATCTGATCAGGAGAAAGATGCAAATTTGTTATTTCGTCTTTTAGATGAGATTGTTGAGGTGGTGGGGGTAGCTAATGTTGTGCAAATCATCACAGATAATGCCTCTAACTATGTTCTTGCTGGTAAGATGTTAGAGGAAAAACATAAAACCATATTCTAGACTCCATGTGCGGCACATTGCATAGACCTCATGCTTGAAGACATATGCAAATAGGACTGGATCAAGTACACTATAGAGTATGCCAAAAGCATCACCAAGTACATCTACAACCACGGTTGGGTATTGAGCTTGATGAAGAGACACACACAGGACAAGGAGCTTGTTAGGCCTGCAATTACTAGATTTGCAACTCACTTCCTCACGTTGCAATCTCTCCTTTCCCGAGCACAAAACTTGGAGCAGATGTTTTCAAGTGATGAATGGAATTCATCTCATTGGGCCCGCACACAAGATGGAAAAGAGACCAAGAAGAGAATTAGAAGCTCTTCATTTTGGAAAAACGCAGTAGAGGTTGTGTCAATTACTGAGCCACTTGTTAAGATGTTGTGGTTGGTGGATGGTGAAAAATTGGCCATGGGCTACATTTATGAAGCTATGGATCAGGCACAGGAGCATATAAAGGCAACATATAAAGATAGAGTAGCCAAGTATGGGCCTATTTGGGAGATCATTGATAGGTGATGGAACAATCAATTCCATTGCCCTATTCATGCAGCTGGGTATTTCTTGAACCCAAGGTATCATTATAGAGATCACATTGATCAAGATCCGAGTGTGGAGGTATCGGATGGATTGTATAATTGCCTTGAGCGCATGGTCCCAAATGAGGCAGACCAATTGGTGATACACTGGCAAATCACCTCTTTCAACACCGCCACAGGTACCTTTGGCAAAAAATGTGGCTAAGATTGCAAGAGAGGTGGACCAACCAGGTAAACAATTCCATTTTTTTATTAAATTATGTTATTTAACTTTAAAGTTTAAACTTTAAATTGTAAATACCTCAATTCTTAGCCAAATCCACAATCTATTTTGTTGAATTAAGTTATTAACTGCCTTGGGCCCTTGACTCTTCGCATTTGCAGCACAATGGTGGAAGGCATTTGGTGGTCAATGTAAACAATTGCAACAGTTTGCAATTCAAGTCCTGAGTCAAACTTGCAGCGCTTCTGTGTGTGAGCGCAATTGGTCTTTGTTTGAGCGTATTCACACGAAAAAGAGAAACTGTTTAGTGCAGAAACAGTTAAATGATCTAGTCTTCGTGCAGTACAACTTGTGACTCAGACGCAACCAATTGATGAACAAAAGACCTGATACTGATCCCATTGTGTGGGATGATATAGATCCAACCTCAGATTGGGTAGTGGAGACAGCAGAGCCAGAGTTTGGTGATGATCTGGATGTTGAGATGGAGGACTTGTTGGAGCCTCAGTTAGATGCAGATCCTTTATTGCCGATGCCATTAGTTCATACAAGTGTCGATCTCAAGATTCCAGGCATGGGAGGCATTAGTCGATCAGAACCTTTTACTTATAGGCGACGACGACGTAGGCATTCAACCAGTACTACTACTGCAGTAGTAGATGACCTTGAGCCCGAGGAGCTCGAGATTGAGCCAGATGTTGATGCCTTTGCTAGTCCTTTTGGTTCTTGTTGTTCTAGTTCTAGTTCTAGTTCTACTTCTAGCAGTGTTGATGAGTTTGATCATGATGATTGATTAATGATGATGTATGACAGGCACAATTGACTATGTAGTCAGTACTCAGTAGTAGTCACACTCACTATTATGTAGTTTACTATGTAGCATGTTGTTTTTTGGACTCTACAGGCCATATAGCTTACAATCCTCATGGATTATGTATTTTGTTCCAGTTCTGGTCTCCTAGATATGTATTGCACAATACACTTTGTGCCATTTTGATATATTGACTCTTATATGGTATATACATGAGCAGACATTGGATATTTTGTCTCTAATGCTATGGAATCATGGATTAGAATCTTGAAAATGTTGTTTTTCTTAAAAAATTAGATATTTTATGTATTTTTTAGCAAACCGATTTATTAAATTCAAATTGACCGATTTATGACCGTTTCATTACCGATTCCAATTCTGATTCGGAGTTGACCCTTGATCGATTCCGAGTCTGATTTCAAATTTTCAAACTTTGCTTGCATCATAGTGCACCGCTTATTTTGAGGGAGTTAGTCACAATTCTTCTAGAGTTTAGCATTAAACAACAAGGACTATGTAGAGGGTGCGCACTTCGCAAGCATGCTAAGGCTGCTTTCTCAAGCAACAAGCACAGGTTGAAGGACATTATAGACCTAGTATATTTGGATGTATGTGGATTGTTGTTAGTAGCATCAATCTTAGTAAAGATGCACTATGTTTCCTTCATTGATGACTTCTCTCGGAAAACTTGGCTCTATGTCTTAAAGACCAAGGATGAGGTCTTTAACAGGTTTTAGGAGTTCAAAGCTCTAGTTTAAAACTAGATAAGGAATAAGATCAAAGTTTTGAGATCGGACAATGGGGGTGAGCATACCTTCAAGAAGTTCTAGGGATTTTGCATGGACACAAGAACCAAGAGGGAGCTGATTGTTTCGTACAACCCATAGCAGAATTTGGTTGCAGGGCAGAAGAATCAATTCATCATTGGGGTTGCTAGGACCATGATACATGACCAATACTTGTCGATCTTCGTTTGGGTAGAAGGATGCATCACAATAATTTACATTCAAAACAAATGTCCTCCCAGGATCTTGGAGGGAAAGACACAAGAGGAGGTATTGACTCATTGACTAGTGCGTATTCACAGGTAAGTCATTTCCATATCTTTGGCTGTCCAATTTATATCCATGTGGACCAAGATGGAGCCCTCCAGTAGGAAGAATTTGTTTGTTGGTTATAGTGAAACTTTAAAGCCCTATGATGTCTTTATTCTAAAGCAGAGAAAGACAATTGCAAGCAGGGATGTAAAGTTTGAGGATGACTTTACATCTAGGAAGTCTCATGAGCCTATTCCAACGATAGAGGATGATGAGCAAGAAGTTTTGAAGGTTGAGCTAGGGTTATCGTGATTTCCAGTTCAAGGCAGAAGCTTCAAGCGTAGAGGAGGAGCCACCAACACCTATCAGTTCTGTCAGGATATCTTGATGGTGCACTTAGACATTGAAGGATCCTCAGAAGCGTTGAGGCTCCTAGGAGAACATCTAGGGAGAGCAGATATCTGAAGAGGTTTCCAAAATACATAGCATTGATGAGTAACAACATAGATTCCAGGCCTTCTAGTTTCAGGAGGCAACAAGCCAACAGGTTTGGAGGGATGCCATGGTGGAGTACACCTCCATGTTGAAGAATGGTGTATGGGACATAGTGCCAAAATTGGATGGGAAATCAATTGTGAGTTACAGTAAGATCTACGAGATCACGCATTTGACAAATGGCAACATCGAGAAGTACAAAGCAAGGTTTGTGGCGAGAGGGTTCTCTCAAAAAGAGGGAGTGGGCTACGAGGAGACTTTTGCTCCAGTTGCTAGCTACACTTCCAATTGGGGAATTATATATTTAGTTTTCGTTTAGGATGGATGATACATTAGATGAATGTGAAGACACCTTCCCTCAATGGGATAATATCGAGGAAGGAGTGTACATAGAGCAGTTTCAAGGATTTTACATCAGTGGGAAGGAGACCATGTTTGTAGGCTGAAAAAGGCCTTGTATGGATTGAAGCAAGCATTGAGAACATGGTATTTTAGAACCAATGGATTCTTGCAAAGTATGGAATTCACCAAAAGTGAAGCAAATCCTAACTTATATTTATATTTGTTGGGACTAATTTGATTGATTTGGTGCTATATGTAGATGACTTGTTACTTATAGGTCCAGAGAAGCTCATTGTAGGGTGCACGGTAGATATGGCAACAAAGTTCAAGATGAAGGACATTGGCATGGTGCATTACTTCTTGGGGCTGGAGGTTTGGTAGACACCAAAGGAGATTTTCATTGGGTGAGGCAAGTATGTAGTTGAGATCTTGAAGAGGTTTCGAATGGAGGATTGCAAACCTATGGCCACACCTATGGTCACTAATTTGAAGAAGGTAACAACCTCAAATTCAAAGATAGTAGAGCCCACATTTGTTCTTTGACGTATTTGGTCAACAACAAGCAAGATATATGTTTTACAGTGAACACCTTGATTCAATTCATGGTGGAGCTAGGGTAGGAGCATTGGGTAGTAGCAAAACATGTGCTTAGATACTTGGGGGGCTTAATGGAGTATGCTTTGAGATATCACAGAGATGCTAAAGTGAAGTTGCAGGGGTATACTAATTCAGATTGGGTAGGCAGTGCATCAGCCAGGAAGAGCACCCAAAGGTTTTGCTTTAGCTTGGGATTAGCGATGATATCTTGGTTCAACATAAAGTAGAATTCCTTGGCACTTAGTTCATGTATAGTATATGAGAGCCAGTAATGTTAGTTGTGAGGCCATTTGGCTTCTTATGTTGATTGCATGATTATTTGATTAGAAGTTGGATCCCACGGTGATTTATTGTGATAATCAGAGTTGTATCAACCTATGAGAATCCAGTATTTCATGACAGGTCCAAGCACATAGAGATTAGAGAGACAAGATTTAGAAGGGAACAATAATGCTTCAATTTGTACCCATAAATCAATAAATTCCGACCAAGCCCTTAGCAAAATGGAAGTTTGAAGTGTTTAGAGACAAACACGGATTGGTGCAAAATTCCAACCCTCGTTAAGAGGGAATGTTGAAGAATGTAGCTTGGAAAGGAACTTCTGCATAGGTTCAATGTCAATGTGCCAAAAGTAGTTCTAGTTAATTCTATTTTGTAATTCACTTAAGGGATAAAGTGAAAGTCTTATATTTAGATGTTGAGTCTAATAAAGTGCATTTTAATACAATTGGTGATTTAGATTAATCTCAATCATGCATTTGATTCTTACTTAGAGATTAGGGTGTCAGCTCTATAAAGGCAGTACAAGCCAGAGAATTCGTACACATTTTTTGTCGGATAGGCACTGTGATTGAAAGAGAGGACAAAAACTAGATCTGTTGGAATAGGATCGACTAGTAGACTTGCAGGTTGAAGATAGTGCAGTACAATAGTAGTCTATACATTCATATGGACAAATCTATATGGATTCGAACAATCCCTACAGTCATACAGACATAACTATATGGTACAATTCGTATAGTTGTATGAATGGGGTTCTACATTAGTTCCTCGGTTTCCATGCAGGCATACTTCTTTTCGCCAGGCCGTACACCTCAAGTTGGGGTGATTTTTGTTTACCGTGTAGCTACTAGTTTAAAGCAGCTATGGAGGTGGCCTTGTAAGTTTTGATTAGATAAATTATAAGCTGATTCGAAGGAGAAATTCCTTGTGTATGTGTGTAATTATTTTATGCTTCCACTATTTACTTTCTAGCTATCTCTATGATTGTTGCTATGTGAAGAAGTTAATTTTATGCAATTAAATAACATTCTTGTTTAGTTGAGAACATAATGACAACATTCACCCAAGGTTTGGAATTTTGACATTGCCATGATCCATATTTTCTTGTAGTTCATTTATCCAACATTCAGACACATTTATCCAGTCGTACAGTATGTTGAAGCTTCATGTTGGGATCATGACACATTATTGAATTTTGAACATGTGGGAGTGCCTTTGAACCCAAGGAAAGTTGCAAGAGAATTAGTCTAGTTGTAAAACATTAGTCAATGTTTGATTCACCTGTTAATGTTGTCTGTGCCAGGCGGGGTTGTCACACATTTTCCTGTGAGGTTGTTTGATCCATTTTGTGGCTGTCACTCATGTGAGTTGAATTATTTTTAAGTTTTAACGAAAGCCTTGAATCAATTTTTATTGTTTAATATGCTATCCCAAGTTTTTCACTCCACTCATTCAACATTTGGTCATATTTTGTTTTTTATCCAAATAGGTGCCTTGAAGTCTAGACACCTATTTGATATTTTATTTTTTATAAAAGGGGCTTATTGTTACAAAATACCAAACAGGTGCCTTGAAGTCTAGACACCTATTTGATATTTTATTTTTTATAAAAGGGGCTTGTCTATTTAGGTTTACGTTAAGGACTCCAAAGTTCATTGGGCTTAATATTTGCTAGCCTTTTTTGTTTTATCTAGGTAATATATCATGGGGGGAACTGTCGAGGCACTTCCCTTCATTTCGAGGATGGCACCTAGGGTAAACCCTAGATTCTTTAGAGCAGAAGGACATGTCAACAACTCATGGATAGATCATAAATATCTCATCAACAATGGGCTTACTAAGAGAAAACATGTCACAAAATCTCCCTCGAGTGGTGAGGGTAACAATTTTTCGTCACAATTGCTTGAGCTACACCCATTTGACTTATTATTTGTCATCTTATAAAGCATATTTGATTCATTTAGTTTTAAGAGTCAAAGTCGAGTGTGTAAAGTGTATATTTGAGTCTATTTCAAGGCAAATGTAAGTCTATTTGCTGTCAAAAATGAGTTTCATTAAGGTTTAAAAAAATAATAAAAGCCAAGTAGACTTTATTTATTACCTATAGCTATATAGGATTTTGTCAATAAGCTTGGTGAGTTAGCTCGAGAGGTTGACTATTGTGATTTACAATTAGGAGGCTGTAGGGTCAAGTGCCTTGACTGGTTTCCTCTGCAAAAATTGTGGGCCTCACTCCATGTCCCCATTGTGTTAGGTTACCAAAATTGCAATCCATTGGTTTACCCCGGGTGTCATTCTTGAAAAGGGAAGTGCATGGTGGGTTTCTCAGGATGTGCATTTCATTGGAAAAAACACATTGTTAATAAATTGTAAGTTAAAAACAAATTCTTCTTAGGAGTCCAATTCAAAGATTAGAAGTTGACTCTTATATGTCTTAAGTTTCAAATTTCAAGTCTTGTCCAAGTCACCTTGGATAATACAAGGGGGCCATGTTAGTATGGTTATAGCTTTGACAGTTATTGGGACAATTAGCACAACAATATCGTGGTCAATTTGATCTACTATCCATCAAATTAAAGGCACAACATCTCGAGGAGGCCTTCCTCATTAAAAATCCTCAACAACTTTTTTCTCGAGTAAGCTTGTCAATTTGTTTTGAAAGTTGAGGCTATGTTGCATAATGGTTATGTTTCATAGTCACAAAAATCATTACATAAGAAGGCCTTTGTGCCTCTACCTTCTTTCCTCTCTTTTTCTCTTAAGAATGGACACAATAACAATGGCCACAACAAGGTGCCAATCAATTCCGCTTCTTTAGACAATGGAAGGAGGAATCATTTCAACTATCACTTGAAGCTCAACCACTCCATTAATGAATGCTGCATGCTCAATTGAACTCTCTTCTGCATGCATGCTCTAACATATTTTTGGAACTTAAAAGGATTCTCAGGAAGGATGATAATCTAGTCAATTAACTAGGGTTCTTGGTCAGTTAACCAGGCAGAGTAAGTCCCTAGAAGGTACCCTAGGGCCCACAATAGTTTCATGGGGTTCTTGGTCAGGGACCAAGCAGGTTAATGCCATGGCAAAGTCCCTAGCATGTGGCTAGGTCCCCTATCTGTCTCTAGGATATTTTGGTCTGGGACCAAACAGTTTCTTGGTCACAAGGACCAAGCAGATCTTGCAGGTTGAGACAGAGACATCCTGGTGTTAGTTTTGTACCTAGGGAAGTGTTCCCCTAGTGACTTTTGCCTAAGTCACTTAGAAGGGGGAAAAAGTGACCCTCACATTAAAAGCTACTTAATGAGACTTTATAAAGTTAAAGTCACTTTTTGATAAATCTTAAGTGGGTGAGTGATTTTATTTATGTGAATTAAATAAAAGGGATTTTCACTCACATTGAATCTCATCCATCAGATTAGATTCAATATTCACCGTTGGATTAAAAACTCACTTAGGGTTTAGACAAAAAGGGTTGAGGGAGGCAAACCCATTCACTTTTACTTTTTGGAAAGTGAGAAGAGAGAGCAGAGAAGAAGGGCACAGAAATCGAGGCAGCCATTGAATGGTTTTCTTCATGCACAGATTTCGAGGCAGCAGGAAGAGCATTTAATATTTCAGCACAGAAATTGAGGCATCCGTACAGTAGGTTGTGGGCACGATTTTCGAGGTATTTCGTACAGCATGATTTTCGGGGTGTACGGGTTCCGTACCGTACGGATTTTTTGGGCACGAAAATCGAGGTCCGTACAGTCGTACGGACTGTACCAGTTTGGCACAGTTTTCGAGGCACAAATCTACACAGAAATCGAGGTTGGCACAGTTTTCGAGGTGCTGGAAATTAGCACAGATTTCGAGACAGCAGTGTGGCACAGAAATCGAGGCAGCCTCTGTGTATTTTTTCTGGGTGAAGATAAGTACATTTTTTGTTGGAAAAAATTATTGTACTGAAATTACATTTGCTGAAGAATAATAAATCTCTCTTTCTCTCTAACTGGTTTTCCTCGTGGGGGTTTTTCCAGGGCTTGATTTTGGCCAAAAATTTCTGAGTCTATCATTTTCATGGTGTGAATGTTTAAATGTGTTTTTCAGCCTGTTAGAAGCATTTTACTGTGTGTTTAATTGTTACAGTAATTTTTCATAAGTAACCTACAGCCAATGCATAACCAACTGTAAATGAAAACCACAAAATGTTGACATAAACCAGCAAACAGTAAAGTGCAGAAAATTCTACATGGTATCAGAGCAAGGGGGTAGAAAACAGTGATAGTTTGCAGACACACAGAAATTTTCAGATCTCATAAACTTCAGTTTTTTTATCTTCTGTTAGTGGGCAGCGTTCTGTTGGGTTGGTGTTCAGATGGCTACAGGTCTGAGGATTGAGGATAGGCTGAATGGGACAGAAAATTTTGTGCCTTGGAAGGCCAAAATCTTGTTGATTTTGGAGGAGAATGAGCTATGGGTGGAGGTGGTGAGGAACACTGCTGCCAACCCCATTGCCATTCCAGATGGCACAGATGCTACAGCACTTTCAGCCTTCAACAAGAAGGACTGTAAGGCTAGGAGGATCATCCTTGATGCAGTAAAAGACCACATAATCCCTCACATTTCCGGGAAGACCAAGGCACATGAGATGTGGAGTGCCTTGACCAGCTTGTATGAGAGTTCCAATGAGAACAGAAAGATGGTTCTCAAGGAGAAATTCAAGAGTATCAAGATGAATGGAGGAGAGGGAGTCACAGCTTACCTCACTAGGATTTGTGCAGTTCGGGATGAACTGGCAGCGGTTGGTGAAGTAGTATCTCCTACTGAGCTAGTATGCACAGTAGTGAACGGGGCTTCAAAGTCTTGGAGTGCATTTGTGTAGGCCATAGTGGGTAGAGAGAACCTACCGTCTTGGTAGAGACTGTGGGACGACTTTTTGCAGGAGGAGACCAGGAGGGGTCTCGTATAGGGCAGTTCATCAAGTGGTGGGGCAGATGAGGAGAACGTGGCATTGACAGCCAAGGGTAAGAAGAAGAAGGGTCCCAAGAAGAATGGGGCCAAGGGGCAGCAGCAGCAGCAATCGTAGGGTGGACAGAAGGACTTGAGTAAAATCAAGTGCTATTGTTGTCAAGCGTTTGGGCACTATGCATCACAGTGCCCTAGCAAGAAGAAGAAGAAGGGACAGGGACAGCAGACATTAGCCTCAGCAGAGGTTGATGATTTTGGTGACAGGTTTCAGAGGGAGTTTTCCCTAAATGCTGGACAGATTGAGAGAGAGAGAGTCTCTTTAGCCACCAGCACAGACATGGATATGGAGAGTGAGCATTCATTGTTGACAGGGCATCGGACAGGTCCATCCACCACTGGTACGTGGTACATTGACAGCGGAGCCTCGAGACACATGACAGGTATTCGGGAGTTGTTCTCCGAGCTATCACGGACAGCTAGAGAGGTGGAGGTGGTACTTGGTGACAACACCATTGTTAGAGCAGTGGGTCAGGGGACCATTACATTTGAGAGGGAGTCCATGAGTCCCATGACCTTGAGGGATGTGTTGTACGTCCCTGGGCTGAAAAGAACCTTGTTTCAGTTTCCACTATTGAGGACAGGGGTCTTGGGGTGTGTTTCTCAGATGGGAGAGTGCAAGTGTTTCCCAAGACCACAGGTGTATCTACCCCCATGGATATTGGAGTTAGATGTGGACGACTGTACAAGTTATTGTTTCAGCCACAGCATGCTCTAACACACACAGCAGCAGCAGCAGTGAGCTATGTGAGTTATGGCACAGGAGGATGGCCCATTTACATCACCCCGCTCTGAGATTGTTGAGGAGCATGGTCACAGGTTTACCTGAGTTCGACACTGAGCAGAGTGATGTGTGTAGAGGGTGTGCTTTGGGAAAGTACACCAAGACTGCTTTTCCTAGCAGTGACACGAGAGCAGCAAGAGTGCTTGACCTGATTCATTCTGACATTTGCGGTCCTATGTCCTCTGTATCTTTGACTGGTCACGAGTACTATATTAGCTTCATTGATGACTACTCCAGGAAGACCTGGATCTACTTCTTGAGGAACAAGAAGTCCCCACTTGTATTGAGTGTCTTCCAAGGGTTCAAAGCCCTTGTGGAGAAGCAGACGGGGAGGAAGATCAGGATGTTGAGATCAGATAATGGGGGTGAGTATACCTCCAAGGAGTTCAATGCTTTCTGCAGGCAGGAGGGTATATAGCGACAGTTGACAATTCCCTACACTCCTGAGCAGAATGGAGTAGCAGAGAGAAAGAACAGGTCGATCGTTGGAGCAGCGAGAGCCATGCTTCATGATCAGGGGTTGCCGTTCTTTCTATGGGCAGAGGCTTGCAACACTGCAGTGTATCTGTAGAACAAGAGTCCTCACCGTGCTTTGGGGAGGATGAGTCCAGAGGAGATGTATTCAGGCAAGAAGCCTGAGGTGAGCCATTTTCGGATATTTGGCTCTCTGACTTACTCTCACGTCCCTTCTGAGAAGAGGACGAAGTTCGAGCCCATTGCAGAGAGAGGTATCTTTGTGGGTTACGATGAGACTTTGAAGGCATATCGACTTTACATTCTTGGCCAGAGGAGAGTTGTAGTTAGGCGGGAAGTGAAGTTTGATGAGGAGAGGGCCTTCAGGAAGTCGAGAGAGATGGAGTAGGGGGAGCCACCAGCTCCCACACCTCAGTTGAGTCAGGCTTCTTCGATATAGGTTTCAGGTCCGCAGGTTTCTGGGCTGACTAGATTACAGGGTAGAGGCACAGCTTCTACAGGATCAGTGGTTCAGATTACAGGTACAGGGACAGGTTTAGGGACTGGCACAGGTTCAGGATCACAGGTTTCAGGCTCACAGATTACAGGGTCCTTAGGGACTAGTTCATCAGCTACAGGTCCTCGGGGTGTTAGACCTTCTGCTTCTGGCACTTCCTCAGATGAGGATACACTAGTTTGGAAGGAGCCTTCAAGGAAGAAGAAGCCTAAGTGGCTTCAGGACACCTTGAAGGAAGCCGAAGCATTTGGTAGACCTCAGGAGGTGATCAGGACAGTTGTTGAGCCAGACAGATATGGGATGGCCCTTGTTGCGAGTCTTCGTGACTCTGCACCTTCTACATTTGAGGAGGCTTCTCAGCATCAGGTATGGAGAGATGCCATGATGGAAGAGTACCATTCCATCATGAAGAATGATGCTTGGGAGATTGTGCCGAGACCTGAGGGGAAGTCCGTTGTGACTTCCAAGTGGCTTTACAAGGTCAAGCATGCTGCAGATGGTAGTGTGGAGAAATTCAAGGCTCGATTTGTGGCTAGGGGGTTCTCACAGGTTGAGGGAGTTGACTATGATGAGACATTTGCTCCAGTTGCTCGGTATTCCTCTATCAGGGCAGTGATATCTATAGCAGCAGAGATGGGTTGGAAGATCCACCAGATGGATGTGAAGATCGCGTTTCTCAATGGTCTTTTGCAGGAGGAGGTGTATTTGGAGCAACCACAGGGATTCGAGATACATGGGAGAGATTCTCATGTGTGTAGGCTTAGGAAAGCCTTGTACGGTCTGAAGCAAGCTCCTAGAGCTTGGTACTCCAGGATTGATGCATATTTGACTTCGATGGGATTTCAGAAGAGTGAGGCTGATCCCAACCTATACTACATTGTGGTTGGTGGAGATCCACTCATTCTTCTGTTATATGTTGATGACTTATTTATCACTGGAGATGAGCGTCTTATTGCACAGTGCAAGAGAGATCTTGCAGCTGAGTATGAGATGACTGATATTGGGCTGATGCATTACTATTTGGGGATGGAGGTTTGGCAGGAGCCTGGACATATTTTCCTAGGACAGGGGAAGTATGCAGGGGAGATTCTGAAGAGTTATCGGATAGAGGACTGCAGGCCTATGTCTACACCTATGATCACCAACTTGAAGCAACTTCATGCTTCAGAGGGTAAGTTGGTGGATCCCACACTATATCGTCAGCTCATCGGATCGTTGATGTATCTGGTCAACACCAGGCCAGACTTGTGCTTTGCGGTCAACACTCTTAGCCAGTTCATGGTGCAACCTAGGAGTGTGCATTGGGCGGCCGGAAAGCACATCTTGAGATACCTAGCAGGGACAATGGATTATGGTCTGGACTACAGGGGTTCGGGTGGAGTTAGCTTGGTTGGGTTCACAGATTCAGACTGGGCAAGTTGTGTGAGGGACCGGAAGAGCACTTCTGGTTGCTGTTTCAGCTTGGGCTCGGCAGCAGTGTCGTGGTTCAGCAGGAAACATAAGTTCGTTGCATTGAGTTCTGCTGAGGCTGAGTATATGGCAGCCAGTCAGGCGACTTGCGAAGCACTGTGGCTTCGTAAGTTATTGGTAGATTTATTTGATCAACAGCTGAGACCTACGGTGATTTATTGCGACAATCAGAGTTGCATTCAGCTCTCTGAGAATCCGGTATTCCATGACAGGTCGAAGCACATTGAGATCAGGTACCACTTCATTCGGGACTACGTTCAGAGAGGGGCAGTTGAGCTACAGTATATATCCACTGATGAGCAGGTTGCAGATGTCCTGACGAAGTCTTTGGGGAGGGGGAAGTTTGTTTTCTTCAGAGATAAGTTGGGAGTGGTGCGGAACACCTTCCTCGGTAAGAGGGAGTGTTAGTTTTGTACCTAGGGAAGTGTTCCCCTAGTGACTTTTGCCTAAGTCACTTAGAAGGGGGAAAAAGTGACCCTCACATTAAAAGCTACTTAATGAGACTTTATAAAGTTAAAGTCACTTTTTGATAAATCTTAAGTGGGTGAGTGATTTTATTTATGTGAATTAAATAAAAGGGATTTTCACTCACATTGAATCTCATCCATCGGATTAGATTCAATATTCACCGTTGGATTAAAAACTTACTTAGGGTTTAGACAAAAAGGGTTGAGGGAGGCAAACCCATTCACTTTTACTTTTTGGAAAGTGAGAAGAGAGAGCAGAGAAGAAGGGCACAGAAATCGAGGCAGCCATTGAAGGGTTTTCTTCATGCACAGATTTTGAGGCAGCAGGAAGAGCATTTAATATTTCAGCACAAAAATCGAGGCATTCGTACAGTAGGTTGTGGGCACGATTTTCGAGGTATTCAGTAAAGCACGATTTTCGAGGTGTACGGATTTCGTACCGTACGGATTTTTTGGGCACGAAAATCGAGGTCTGTACAGTCGTATGGACTGTACCAATTTGGCACAGTTTTCGAGGCACAAATCTGCACAGAAATCGAGGTTGGCACAGTTTTCGAGGTGCTGGAAATTAGCACAGATTTCGAGACAGCAGTGTGGCACAGAATCGAGGCAGCCTCTATGTATTTTTTCTGGGTGAAGATAAGTACATTTTTTGCTGGAAAAAATTATTGTACTGAAATTACATTTGCTGAAGAATAATAAATCTCTCTCTCTAACTGGTTTTCCTCGTGGGGGTTTTTCCAGGGCTTGATTTTGGCCAAAAATTTCTGAGTCTATCATTTTCATGGTGTGAATGTTTAAATGTGTTTTTCAGCCTGTTAGAAGCATTTTACTGTGTGTTTAATTGTTACAGTAATTTTTCATAAGTAACCTACAGCCAATGCATAATCGGCTGTAAGTGAAAACCACAAAATGTTGACATAAACCAGCAAACAGTAAAGTGTAGAAAATTCTACACCTGATCTGGGACCAGGCAGATTCTTGGTCTAGGACCAAGTAGTTCCTGCAGGTACTTACCTGCTCAGTTAACTAGGTGGGTCTTGGTTAGTTAACCAAGATGATGATGTGTGATGCCCTCCTCTCCTAGGTCTTTGAGATGGTTGAGCTAGGTTGTCTTCTCAAGAGACTGGCCACCCCTTGATGGAGTCACTAGCACTTGACCTTAGGAGCAGTCGGAAGGACCACAGGATCACATGATCCAGTGTGGACCTTCCTTATACAATGATGATGAACTTTCAGTTAGTGTATGGAACACTTGAACATTTGAGAGAGGGATGAATGGTTGTGACCCCACCTTGTTTGTATACCCTTGGTCTTCCACCCTTGTTATTCTTGGTCTTATGGTTATAAGGTTTACCACCTTGTCTTGTTCACCACCTTGTCTTATGGTTAGAAGGGTTGTCTACCCACCTTGAGTTGTCTTAACTCTTACCACTTTGTTGTTTTTGATCTTATGGGTAAAAGGGTTGTTTAAGCACCTTATTGGTACACCTTTGGTCCTATGGTTAAAAGGGTCATGTACCATTCCTTGATTTATGGTTTGACATTTGTACTAGCACCCTTCTTTTAATGTGGTTCCTAAGACCTTTTACTATGACCTTAGTACCCACCACTAAAAGTCACCTTAACTTTATTTTATATTTTTTTCATAATTGGTGACCCTTATTCATGTTTGATGTCTTAACCTTTTGATGAAACCCTAAGTCATTAAAGAATTAATTGTGACCCTTCTAGAAGCAACCAAGAAAATATAAATTCAAGTCTATTTCCTCATTTGAGATCATTATCGATGTACATCTCAGATCTGATCTGATTGGGACTGTTCTAGGGTTTGTGTCACACTTCTAAGGTTGACGTCAAGGGGTCTTATGCTGATGTTAGGTTCACTGCTGCCTTTGTGACTGAGCGTGGCCCTTTGAGGACTGACTTGACTGTTTTTGGGATAGGGCTGCTAGGGCCTCTGCCCTTGTAATTTGTTTTTGCTGCCTTGTTGGTCTGATCAGATAGCCTTGAGCCTGTTGAGGTCGATCTGCCTAGGCATGATCCTGTTGAGGTCTGATCTGCCTAGCCGTGAGCCTGTTGACGTCTGTTGAGCCTGCTGCGACTTCCAGTGAGCTTACCGCGACCTGTGTGTGGTGTTAACACCTGAGCCGTGGTCTATTTTTGTCACCTCTGCGTGGGCCTGATTTGTTGGGCTTTCATCTTGGTTGCTTGTGAGCAGGTTGCAGCCCTAGACTGCCTACCAAACCTCTTTTGTGGACTGTCCAAGCAAGTCGCAACCTGCTGGTGGTTGTTTGACTGAACTGTGGTTTGTGTAAGGGGCCATTTGTGGAGGCCGCATCTCTTGTGGACTGTTTTGTGGACAGTCTGTTGTCCTGTGTGGAGGCCGCCAACCCCTGTGAACTAATCTGTGGGCTGAATGTTAAGACCACTGACTGACTGTTGATGCTTGCTTTGGGTCAGATCTATTCAGTTAGGGCTACCACTTGAAGATTCATTGTGTTTAGGGCTGCCACATGTAACTTCTGAAGGTCACTACCTGTTGGAATTTTCCTTGGCTCATATTCACTGAGATTTGAGGTCAGTCTCATCCTGTTGGTGACTATTTTTGAGTTTGCTACTGTCTTGAAGCTGCCATTTAATTACTGGGTACCTGTTGACTGTTCTAAGTCCTTCTTTACCTACGGCACATCATCTCTCTCTCTCTCAGGTTTGTACTAACATTCAGGTAAGGGTCAGATTGTTCCAATAGATTCACTTGCCTCTGAGAGGCACAGTCTGTTGTGAAAGTAAAAATTCTGAGTTTTAGGAAGGTCTCATCACTCTAGGTAAGTAATTAGACTTGCTACTTTTTTATTGTGAATTAGATATGTTACTACTGTTAGAACTTTGTTTAAATTAGTTATACTACTGTGCTGCTGATTACATGTTACTGAAGATTTCAACTTTAACACGGGGACCTCCTTGGGAGTGTTAAAGTTGAAAGAGATGAAAATTATGTTTTGAATTTATCTTGCCTTGTTACAACTGTACTATTTTGTTTCTAATACTAGGTTAGAAATTTATTTTTTGCATTAAAGTATATAAAATATGAATTTTCTACTTCAAACCCTAACCTAACCCTAAATTTAATAGTTCTACCTCAATGATGTGTTCAATCTTCCTATTTGGTGGTAATATCATTGGTAGATCTTGGAACACCTTATTGTGTTTTTGGATTAGTTCTTGGATTTTTGGTGGTTTGGAGTCATCCATTTCACATGTTAACAACTCCATCTCTTGAAATTGTATTACGTAAGCGGGTGCTCCTTTTCGAATCAATCTTTCCATCTAATGTGATGAAACGATTTGTGTTTGGGGTGTTTGAAAACCGTATAGTTTGTACTTTTCCCCCCGCCACTTGAACTTAATAAATTGCTTTTTGTGGTTAGTGGAGTATGTGCCTAATGTTTGGAACCACTGAATTACCAAAATCACATCAACTCCTCCAAGAGGCACTGCGAATAAATTAGATTCTAGGTTATACTCTTGCATTTGTAGCTTAACCTTGTGACACCTTCCCACATTTTCAATCATTTTATCATCTGCCACCATCACTTCATGTTAGGCACTGGCTATACGAACAAGTTCAACCTCCTTGTGAGATTAACATTGATAAAATTATCGGTGCTCCCTGTATTTATGAGGACCATGACATTGTTATTTTTGACATGACCCTTCAGTTTTAATATTTGAGGTTGAGATATCCCTATAATGGCGGCAAGTGATATCTTTGGAGCATTATCCTCTAATTCTGAGGAATAGTCTTGATGATTTCCTTCATTGTCCTCACTTGATCCTTCACTGTCAGGGTCAACTTTTTCTGCTTCACATGCATATAGTTTTTGGGGGTTGCTCTTTTGAGAGCATCTATGCTTTGGTTCCCACTTTTCTCCACATTACTTGCATTTTCCTTCCTTCATCCTTTGGGCCTCCAAACTAAGTTTGCCTCCTTCCCTTAGATGCGGGGGCATGTATTTTGAAGTTTCCACATTTGCTGATTGAGGAGGTTTCCTTCTTGAGTAAACTTTATCGAAACTAGTTTGAGAAGATCTTTTAAATTTGTTCTCAACGACCTTTGCTTTACGTCTTGCCTTCTCCATGGTAGTAATGTTATGCATTTCTAATTCGTCTCGTATGTATTGTTTCATCCCATGTATGTAAGTTTGAAGACGTTGTTCATCTGTTAGTTCTAGAACTCGGGTTGCCAATGCTTCCCATTCATAGGTGTACTCATCTACATTGCCTTTTTGTTGTAATTTGGTGACTTAGCAAAAAGATCCTTCTCGGTTACACCTTGAAACTTTTTAAGAAGATTGTTTTGAAAATTATTCCAGCTAAAAGGGCAGACCTTCGTTGTAACCTTCCACCACATGTACCAATTATATGCATTACCATCTAGTTGCATGGAAACATATTTAATATTTTCACTGTCGATTTGTATGTTTTGTATGTCAAAGTATTCTTCGGCTTTATTAATCCATGTGATGCATTGCTTTTCGTCACCATCGAACTTGGGTAATTCTAGTTTTACCCTTATCTGGTACTCGTGTGCTAGTAGAATTGAGCCAATGGGTGGTGGGTTGAAAAGGTGGAACCCCTGGGGCGTTGGATTTGCTCGATGATTTGGCATTTTTGGAGTGCTCAGATTAGGTGTATTACAAAAATATGGTGGTGGGTTGTTGTTATGTGGGGGAACAGATGTATGCAGTTGCAGACTGGCTATTAAATTCATAAGTTCATCATGATTTTGTTTTTGTTCTACTCTCAAAGTATTGATGTTTTGCTCAATTTCCATCCTGAGTCCAGTAACAGTCAGAGCCAATTCGTTATTCTTTTTTTTTGATTTCTGCCTTTAGCTCTTTGTAATTCTTGTTGACCTTTTCGTCAAGTTTCTCCAATTTAGCATTGAAATTCGCCATTTTGGTGACTGCTGGAATATTTTTGGAACTGAATCTCGACTGATTTTTGTTGGCTGTCCCCAGTCAGCCACACTTTATACATTTCATAATTTGTGCAAATTTTTCACAATTCGAAGTTGTACGGATGTGTAGAGAGAAATGGTTGCTTGTGCAGGTCGGTGGGTGGATGAATGGAGTAGAGTGAAGGGCGGAAGGAGCAGTAGAGAAACGTGTGCGTGAGGGAAGAAGAGGGGAGTATGTATGCGGGGGAGCAACATAAAGCAGAGAGAGAAATGGAGTGCGTAGGGATTCAAAGGGGAGAAGGAATGCGTGGGAAGACGGGAGAAGGAAAACGACGGTGAAGAGGGAGATGGAAGAGCAGCGTGGATTGGAGGCTGAGGTGATCCTCAATCTGAGATTGTATTATACTCGAGAAACAATTATACTACATCAGCTAAAGACAAGCGGGAGATGGAATGCTATTATTGGGTCATAGAACCTGGAACTGCAGATTTTGAGCGAATGATGTTCTCTAGGGAAAGCTCAATGATAAACCATATGTAGCTAATGTAGCCATTCTTGGCGATCCATCAGATGCAAAGAATGGTGATGACTGTGCTGAAGAAATGGCATTTTATGCATTGTAATAAACTCACACTTTGAAGACATAAAGGGATCTAATGTAGATATAGCTCAACATGGATGGCTGCCCATATAGTTTAGGAATTTGTGTAGTCTTACGAGGGTCATGAGACAATTAGATGGAGTGCTGTGGATGTTATTCAATATGAAAGTTGTCCAATAATTCTAGAGATCAGTAATTTGGGAGTTTAGGAAGGTGGAATCTGGGAATTCAACTTGGCAGCTAAAGAAATGTGATAAACCTATGTAAAGAAAAACAATATCAAGCACAATCTAAAACACAACAACTAACAATGGCTCACACACACATTACATAGAGATTTACCCTGGAAACCCAAAATTGGGAAAACCAACATTCTTGGGAACCTACAAAGACTACAACACATGTACAACAATGGCTACACCTCTACAAGGGTTATGAGGCAACTTGATGGAGCTTTATCTAGTATAAGAATTGTTTTCCAAAGAATAAGCTTCTGAAGAATGTTTGGTTCTGATTACTTCATATTTTGATCTTTAATCTGTGTGTGTTTGTTTTCGGTACTATAAGCCTCAAGAGAGGGTGTTAGAATATAAGGTTTACGTGTGTAATAAATTCACCTTACTGTTTTAGGCTATACAAGTTAGGGTTTCCATTATTATTAGCTTTTAGGGTTTTGGGCAAATAAGACATGTCAGACTCTTTATAAGAAAGGCGAATCTCATTTCAATAGTTAAAAGTAGTTTAGTAATATAATATTGTGTTAATGTGTTCATTTGTTTCTCATGGCTCGCTTCTTCACTATACACTAACTAGGTTTTCATCATGAAGTGGGTCTAGTTCATTTCCATAACAAATATGATTTGAGCCCAATTTGTTGACAAGCCTGGATTGATTGGAAGTGCATGACCATCCTTGACCATACCCATAGGAATGGGTTAGTCAAGACATGGAGTTGAAAGTCACCAAGAAATGCAAGTTTAGATTTGCAATTAATGAAAACTACGTCGATGGAGTAGAGGCATATGTTATTCTAGTGGATGTATGCAGAGTCATTTTAAGAAGCCTATATATTTATATTAGAGATGTTGTGTTTAGATTAAAAGCAAACCATTACTGCATAGTTAAGGATGGGAAATTTTTTACCGTAAATGCAAACTTGAAACTCTTATTGACAAGTGCACATTGTTGCTGTTTGAATACGCACTTGGGATAACGCGGTAGAAATCGTGAAGTTGCTCTGTGCGTCCTTGGGGGCAAGTCTCGAGTCTGGTGTTGTCACCTGATATTGACTCCTCTGTTTAGGCCTAACTCCTAACGAAGCCAAGGGGGGTAGACCCTAAGAAAAGTTACTAGGGCTTTATTAGTTCTTAGCTGTGAAAATGAAAGTTTATTTAGGAGTTTTGAGAATAATCCATTGAAACCAGACTTTGCAAGATTTATAACTCAACTCAACAACATATAAAGAAATAACCAATCCACATAAATTTACTTAAGCAAAACAATATGATTGTTGCAAATTGTAGACCCGTGCTAAATGGAGTCAAATGGAGTGTTGTTGTGACGTGAGAGTATTGCAAGTGTCTCATTGTTAGTTTTATATTATTATGATAAGTGATTAAAGGAGTGGGTTACTTCTTGGTAAGTTTTAACTTATTAAAGATGGTTACTTAAGGGGGAAGGGGATTCTCGATATACCGTGAGGTACGGGGAATATGCTCGGATTCACCAAGTGTGGTTCTACATGTGAAATGTAGGCTAGATTGGAGTCGCAGGGGTGTGTCCAACACTAACACCAAACAAAGGTGTAGCCTGACGGGGCCCCACGGTCACTATCTAGTAGTTCCTACTTCACTGCAGACTTTGCCCACAAGAGGTAAAAGTCGAGATGCCGGGTTTTCGTCTTTCAGGGATGTAAATTACAAAATGTGAGTCTAATTAAAACTAAAGTTGAGAGTCTTTTTTCTGATCATCCACCATGTACTTAGGCAAGCGCTTTATGTGATGGCGAGAGCATACTTCGGGAATACACAACAGGTTCGTTACTTTAGCTTGCAAAATAAAGCAGAAAGGTAAATGTGAACTAATTAGTCCTAAAGCTAAGAATCTCTTTTCCCATACTCGAGCAAGCTCTTTCGGTACTTCGGGAATGCACAACTACAAGTTCGTTACTTTAAAATAAAGCAGAAATAGTAAAAATTACTAAAAAGAAAATGTTTATGCTTTTTTAACTTAAAAGTATACTACCTGTAGTGTGTGTGTGATTGTGTTAAAGAGAAAAGCAAACTTTTTTAGAAAAAATCAAACCACAAAAAAATGCGAATCCCCCCAAGGGGGATGGGGTGTGGGCGCTGTATAGCCCACTTGCTTTTTTATTATCAACTTATTACAAAAGAGAAATGCTTGTGATTCTTTGTAAAATAGGATCACGAAGCTTAGAAGGCTTAGAAAATTGAACTAGAAGGAGGAAGCTTCGGGAGTGACCTGGATGGCTCAAAAATCAATTTTCGCTAGAGTTTCCTTCTACTTTTTTGTTAAATATGCAAAACCAGCAAGCTATTAGTGCCTAAATGTGCCCCAAAACACTTTAAAAGTGTCTTTGGACAACCCCTAAAATATACTGAAAAAAATTACCAAGTTAACTAAATATAAAATGACAAAAAGAACACAAGAAAGCAAGCTTTCTTGTGGATCTTGGCCCACCTTTTGAGGCAGCCAATGAAAGACACTACGCTTTTCAAATATGTACTTTGAAAAACTTGAAAGAAATCCTCTACTTAAGCCTTAAGTTCTACTTTAAAACAACTTGCAAAGGACAACTTTTAATGCTAGATCTAGATGCAAAAAAGATGAGACGTGAGAATAACAATTAGATCTAAGCAAAAGAGTTAAAAAGCGAGATCTATTGAGTGATATTATTATGATATTGAAGATAGATCTAAACTCTAACTCAAACTAGTAACATTAACCAAGAAAAGATAATAATTTTTTGAGTTTGAGAGAAGGTGAAGCAACCGAAAACCCTTGAATTTGGGCTATGGAGTTGTAGAGGTGGATCAAAGAGGGACTATTTCTCTTGTAAAGTTCTGGAGCGAAGGAGGAGTCAAGCAAGATCTGTCTTCTTCTATGGATGGAAGTACCTGCAATATCTTAGAAAACACTTGCCACAATGCCTGTCAAATATGTATTATCTACACCCAAGGTTAGGATATCATGCAAGTAAACAAACTAAAACATGAAAATTCCTTAACCTTTAAGCATAAATAAATAAATGAATAAGCTAAATACTTAACTATTCATTCCTATCGATTAGTACTAATCATTCATAAGGAAGTAAGATTGACAAGCACAAGTAAACAAGTCTACCTAAGATACAATTACCTCCTTAAGCATAGTAGACAATCGACATCCACACATCCAATATGACACACCCATGTACCCTCCAAAGCTTGTATTCAATAAGAGAATGCAACAATATTACAAGAAAAGTTTAGCAGAGCTTCAATCCTTCCATGCCAAATGAGGAGAAAGAGCTTGCTTTTATAGGAAAAGAGGGCCCGAGGGGGGCGCATTCCTCACTGACACAAGAGGGCGAGTTTGTGAGATAAAGGTGGGATTGGATTGGATTGAGATCCCTTGGGATGGTCGCCACCTCACTTGAGGTGCGCCCTCCCTCATTGGGATTCTCATCCCATAAATCAACACATGCCAACACATCAAGTGTGCCCCTCTCATGAGAGAGGGTTCATTCTCCAACTAAAGATAACCCGCCTCCTTGATATATGAACCAAATCCACATGATTTGACATCTAATCAACTCCAATTTGATCCTCAGTTGAATTGGGACATGTTTCCAAGGGATTTGTTTTTCTCTCATATTTTCTATTTTTTTAATTTTTTGATTTTTTTTGAGAGAATTTTAATTTAAATGATAAATAATCACTCAAATTTATTCAAAAGTGGTTTTAGGGGTATAGTGGGTGCTTCGGGTTAGAAAACGAGTACCCCTATGACAAAATCCCCTCCCTAACCCCACTTTTATGCTTTTTTGATTTTTTACATTAAAAACATTAAAAAATTATGAAATTTTTTTATTTGTGAAAATTAAAATAAAACCTAGGGGGACCTAGTACATATTCATATAACTCAATATTGTTGACTAGCATGATAATATACATAAACACGTAGACTTTAATAACCTCCTAAGGTTTAACAACCAAGGTGAATACTCTAACTTTGGAGGTGAGTGAAAATCTCGAAAATTATACGTCGCTAAAGAGCAACGCATAGTTGATAAGGAAAAAACACTCTAGAGTATCACATTAATGTCTAAATCCTAGGAAAGAAAAGTCTTTTGCAACATACAACATGCTATGACAACTTATTACAATTCCCCGCAGGCTATGAACATCAAAATTCATTAAAAAAGGGCCGAGGTGGCCTGCTAGGACTTCTGATCTTCTGATTTTGAACAAGTGGACTTGTTCCATCTTTGCAGGGTCACTTGAAACCAACTAAGTGCAACTTAGTAGGTAACACACACCATGCAAGAACATTGACCTTGTCCATGAGAGAAGATGAACAATAGGAAGAAGGCAAGTTGGAGATACGAGCATCTTTAGAAGGATATGACAACATACAACAACATTAGTCAGAACAACTTATCAATACATGCAAGGAAGTGTCTCAAGAACCCAAAGTGTTGCCGCTAAAGAGGGAAGTTGAGCATGAGATTCAATGGTTGTCAGAATCTCCTATGCCTATTATTGGGTTGTATTGGCAGTCATTATTAGAATTTGATGAAGTGAATAAGAAATTGCAACAGTGCTTGGAGCAAGGAGTCATAAAGCTGAACACTTCACCTTGTGGGTCACACATCTTCATAGAGCCAAAGAAGGATTGAAGTCAGAGGATGTATATCATCTATTGAGCATTAAATAGGATAACCATCAAGAATTATTATCCACTTTTGAGGCTTGATGATATGTTGGATCAATGGTATCAGGCCAAGTACTTCACAAAGATGGACCTCAAATCAAGCTATCACCATGTGAGAGTGAAAGAAGAAGACACTTAAAAGACACCATTTTGAACATGAGAGGGTTTGTATGAATGTTTGCTTATGCCTTTCATCATATGTTATGCACCTGCAACTTTTAGGCATTTGATGAGTGATGTGTTGCATGCATTTATAGGTTCTTTTGGAATAGTATATTTGGACGACACTCTAATATTCAACTCGACTTGGGAAGAGCAGTTCTTGGTTTACCTCAAACATCTCATCAAGGGAGGAGAATTGAAGATACACCAACAAAGATCAAAGCCATTAGTAAGTAGTTGACTCATACCAACATGATAGAGGTAAGAAGTTTCATCGGAGCAACATAGTACTTGCAGAAATTTGTTGCATCATTTTCAACAATAGGTGCACCACTTCATGTTGTAACTTGTAACAATCAAATGTAAGAGTTTTCATTGGGGTAGGCAATGGCATAGGTATTTTGATGACCTGAAGAGGAGAATCAATGAAGCACCAATTATGGTAGTGTGCAATTTGAGATTGAGACTAATGCTAGTGGGTAAGCCATGGGAGTAGTTCTCATGTAAGGAGGAAGACTTTTGTGTTACCACTCCAAGTTGTTCATGGCGCATCACCGTACTTGATCTAGGAGGATCGTCTCAGTTGAAGAATGAAGAAGGTCTTCATTTGCTTCGTAGGTGGTCAGTCAATGAAGAGCTCACAGAGATCTTTCCAACACAACTTGAACGAGGTCAAATGGTCTTCGTATGTGGGAGAAATTCCAGGTTGAAGTTACAACCAGAAAGGAGGTTTTCTTCAACAAAAATTTTATAATGAGTTTCATTCGAAATTCAATGAAAAAACTATGTAAAAGGGAAATTGATGTTGATGCTCACATAAATTCTCATTTAATTAGTTAAAAGGTAATTAAAAAAGGTGAGAGAATCCACCTCATCAGTTGGTTTCGTAGTCCTAAGGGTTGTTGAGATCTTCATGGAGGAAGATGAGGCCTTTTCCTCCACATACCCCCTTAAGGTGTCTCCTGATCCTACTTTAGGGGATCATGGGAGAGATTTTCTCCTAAACATGAGTGATGACTAATCATCCATGAGAAAGCTATAAAAACCTCTCATATGGAGAAGGAAGTAAGCTTGGTTGGAGAGAGCATTCTTTCTAATCTTTCCTTTGCATTGGAGAAGTTAAGTGAGGAGGTCTTGCTTATGTAAATTCATGCGAGAGCCTTAGGAGAAGGCTGCCCAAGATGGGAGAGAGAGCCACATGATTCTGTCCATGTAAATTGCATGAAGGAGGATTAATAAGAACGGTTCAGAACTTTGCCGAACCCGGAGACGCAGTCAGGAGGCATGACGAACTCTGTTACCATCTGATTGTCAAGTTTGGTATGCATGTTTGATTATGTTCTCACTTGTTAAGTAGGGATGTCATTTCAAATTATGTGCATGATGTTGGCCAATTAATTATGTGTAATGATGCTTAAGAATTGAAATACTCATGATTTCACAAAGCAAATAAGTGTCAGTAAAATTTTTATATATAGAAGATTTATGTTAGAGGAAATTCTCAACTAAATTTTCAGATCAGTATTACCCAACTTATGATCAAGAATTTTGTGCCCTTGTACAATTAGTGAACAAATGGAGGCATTACCTCTTGGGGAAGGAGAGCGTGATTCACACCGATCATCAACAACTTCAGTATTTGCAAAGTCAAACTAAATCACAATAAGCAAGGCATTGCAAATGGATGGGAATTTTGTAGCGATTCCATCTAGTTATTAAATACAAGAAGTGGGCAACAAACAAATTTGTGTACCTGATGTCTAGAGCTCTCATGCAGAAGATTGTAACTACGGGAATCATAATGCACCTTGAGCCTTTTACCCATGAAAGTTTGAGCGAGGAGTATTTAGGGGATGTCAATTTTGGAGACGTCTTTCAATAGTTGAAGGGAAAAGTAATTGCTGATTTAAAAGACATGAGTATCATCTTCAAGATGGGCTACTTTGTAAATTGGGCAAGCTATGCATACTACAAGTGTTCAACTAATTAAAGAAGCTCCTACTTGACTAGTTCTTGGATATTTTGGTGTTGGTAAAATAATGGCAAATCTACAGAGGTACGTCTATTGGCTAAGATGCAAGATAAAGTTTCCAAGTACATTCGGGTATGTGTTCTTTGTAGCTCTAGTAAGCCAAGCAATAAGAAATTTGGGCTGTACATGTCATTACTAGTTCGCAAGAAACCATTGGAAACCATCTATATGGATTTTGTTGCAGGTTTTCCAACGACCAAAATAAGCCATAATTACTTGTTTGTGTGTGGATCATTTCAATAAGTTGTGTGTGCATATCCCTTCCTAAGAAGATCATTACAGGTCATGAAGTAGCTGAATTATTCTTCTAAATGTATGAGCATATTTTGGATTGACTTGCACATTTGTGTCTAATCGAGATGTGATTTTTTTCGGTAACTCTTGGAAACCTTACGGGAAAGGATGGATGCTAAGCTAAAGCACTCTACTGCATTTCATCCCTAGACCGATGCATAGATTGAAGTTGTTAACAAAATTTTAGTGCAATTGTTAAGAGGCTGTAATTGAAAACATCTAAAGACTTGGGATGAACAATTGGTGTATGTTCAACAGTCTTATAATAGAGCATTATATTCTTGTACTAAAAAATCTCCCTTTGAAGCTTGTTATGGTTATTTGCCACCTTCACGTTTTGATGTTGTTTTATAACAACATAAGGAGAATGTATAGGAAATGCATCAAGAGGCAAATGGGGTAGACAAGTTCATAGACAAGACTAGGAAAATCATATGAAAGTATAAGAGTAGCTTGAGAAGAGTCAAGAGAAGTACACACTTTGCTTTGACCATCATAGGAGAACATATTTTTATGTTGGGGACAAAATTTGGCCCTATTTCAGTTATGAATGGATGCAAAGGGAAGCCAAGTAGTTGAAGCCTTTGTGATATAGACGATTGAATCTACCTCAGTTAGTGATAGTGCAATCAAATTGAATTTACCTTCACATCATTGTGTAGAATCTGTGCTTGTTTAAATCATCCTTGCTAGATGGAGAAGAAGAAGAACAAGTTTTGCCTACAAATGAAGATTTTACATTGAATACACTGGCAAAACTAGAGGAGGATATCATTATGTAGAAGAAAGGTTCTAGATACTTGTAGATAAGATAAGATAAGATAATTTTATTAATGTCCAACTAATGACCACAAAGTAGGTCAACGGGACTGTCGGTTACAACGATGTCTGTGCTATGCGGGAGGACCAATTGGTCCCTTTTAAAAACAAAACAAATGCAGAAAACTTAGAAGATGAACAAGACTAGCTGGGTTGAAATTTGAGGGAGCTCCAACCCTTGCCCCGACTTTCGAACTCTGCACTGGGGCGAAGAAGCCCTCTGGTGGAGAAGATCCTGGAGCCGAGACCGAAGAAGTTCTATTACACCTAACATCCGAGGCTGAGAGAAGAGAACTGAGGGAAGTAGCGTCTGCTGGCCCGAAGAGGATGCGGGCCGCCCGCTGCGGTGCTGCTTTTCTTGAGGCCTGGAGGGCCTAGTTCGTCTCTCAGGTAGATGCCTGGAGCGAACTTGTTGACGAGGTCTCATGGGTCGAGATCCACGGGTCCTCATTGATCTGGAAACTGGATCGGTGTCTAGATCTGTAGACCTCTTGGTGCCCCTGGCTGAGGGGAGCACGCTGAAGAACGCCGTGATCCTCTGTGTGGTGTCGAGTCTGGGGCGGGCTGAAGAATATGTGTCCGAAGATTGAGAGTCTCCTGGATATAGAGTGTTAAACATCTTTGATCCGTGTACTTGAAAAAGCTGGCCAGGGTCTAGGGACCTCTGAACAAGCAATGGAACCGTCCTTTGATCTCGTAATATACCGGACATCTGAAGATAAAGTGTGACTCGGTTTCCACTTCCTATAAGTGACATAGTTGGCAGATCCTGTCCAGCGGCCAGCCTATCAATCTGGTGGTCTGTCTCTACCCGAAGTCTATGAGATCCTACTCTGAGCTGTCCGAGGGGGATTCGGAGAGCAGGCATCCAGTGTCGGAGTGTGTACTGGGGTCGGAGAATGAGCCCGTCTTTGATCTCTAGGAAGTGCTTTGCGTAGAAGGCCATCTTTGGACACAACCCTCAGGGGGGATTGATCCAAGTGATCCAAACAAACTGCCTGTAAATATCCTCTTAAATATTGTTGATGTAGAGGACATCAAGAATTGGGGACATCAAGGTTCACTCTAGTACCCCCTCATATTACATGAGGGTTCACCTTGTGATTTTAATAACACATGACAAACATTTCTTGGATGGCATTGATGGATTATTTGACTGATACATGGGATTTATTCTTGATGCACATGTTTTCCCTGGCACTTACCTAATGACATGTCCAACCACAATTCACCATGGGTGTATAGTATTTAGAGGAAAGTATGTTGTTAAGTACAGTTGTTCATTTGTACCCTTGGAGCATATCTGGGTTTTCAATGGTTTAATATTGATGTATTATGGTTTGACATGTTATATTTCAGTGTTATGGTGATATGTTGTATCTAGATATGGTATGATGGTACTTGGGCTTGGTGGATGAGCACCCTAGCACATGGGGGTGTATTTCACATGTGAATTAAACCTTGTTATTATGGACTATCATTCTTGGTTGAGCGCTCCTCCTATGCACCTGGCTCTTATGGTGATACACTTTCCTTAATGGGGAACTCCGTAGGTGACATTAACATAATAACATTACTAGAACATCACTAGAACATCACCTTGGGGGTTATTTATTTGATGATGTTGAGTACCACTTTTGATTTATATTTCTTCACATGTTTGAGGGATAGGATCATAGGAGATATTCCATGTGGTTATTTCATGAGTTCCTTAGGTGATCTAGCCTTTCTAAGCCTTTTGATGTATTATTCTCATGCCTTTTGATGTATTATTCTCATGGCGATGGTGTGCCCTAAGTGGTTTCCTAGGTTGAGCCTTATTTAAATACATTTGATTTATTTTATCCCTAAGTGGAGCACACCCCCTCATTGGTGCACATGTTGAGGCAGTTCACACATTATTTTATTTATTGTTGCTTGAGTGATGTGGTCATACCTCTATGAAATTAGTTGAGTATTTGCACGTGGATTGAGGACCCTCATCTAGTTGTTGACTCCCTTTGCCTTGGATCTATCCACTTGCACATTATCTAAGGAGTTGGAACCACCTCAAAGCATATTGTATTATCATGTGGAAGGTTTGACATGGTCAAACACTTTGAAGATGAGTTGGTTATACATTGGAGATGGAATATTTCTATTTTGAGAGTGTTTTGGCTATCCCAAGACAATTGACTAGTCAAGGGAGTGAACCTCTCCATTTATGAACGTTCCTTTGTACACTTATTCATAAATTTGTTGATGTAGCAACCCCCTTTGAAGAGCACATGTGGTACATTGAGAAAGATGATCATTGTTGACTTGGTCCAAGAGCAAACTATTGATGGAGGCATTTTACTTTTGGAGGCCCACACATACTACTTGAGGCTACATGTGCTACCTTGGAGGTTATTTCCTTGCACATATTTCTAGATTTCTTTATGGAGTGACCTCTTAATAGAGGCTTCTAGTGATACATTGGAGCCCTTTTGACATGGCATAGCACTTTCGAGGAGATGCATGGCATAACCACACATTATTTTATATTTGTTTGACTTGTCACATAAGTTGGTTATGAAATGTTATATTTTATTGTAAGAGAGATGGAGCTCAACTCTATTTAAAGAATAGCTCTTTCCATTGTAATGGGGGATGATGAAGGAGATTCAAGATTAAAGGAGTTTCTCCTCTTGGGCTTCATTGTATATCTCATTGGAAGGCTTAATGGAATGTCGAAGATATTATTTCCATCACATGTGAGGCTTAAAGTTTTTAGTCTTTTAAATGTTATTGATTAATTGTAGAAATTCCTTGTAAAGAGCTTGTTGTGAAGGTCTTGTATTGGAACATTTTCCATTTGGATGGGTGCAATTTAAGGAGGTTCTCTCTCTTATGCTTTTTGCTCTTGTATTTATGATTATATTAATTTGCATCTATCAAATAGTTTTTGATAGAATTAATATTTTATTGTAGGACGAAACCTTCATAAACTTATTTAAGACTGGCACTAATAGGGCTCTCCAAGGTTACATTTCAACATTAATTTTCTGCACTATTAAGGTTGATTGTGGCACATTGTTAGCAGTTCTTTTTTCCTTAATCATTCACAAAAAAACCCTCTTTAGATTGATGCTTCTTGACTCCATTTTGCCCATGATTTGATAGGCACTTGTCTCGATCCTTCATCACCTCATTTTCTCATTCCATTTGTATTTTACTATGCTGGAACAATTGTTCTATTAAGGCTAACTCTTCATATCACCTCGATCCTCCACTTCTTAGCCTTATCAATCCTAACTTAGGGAAGCCCCCCTTTTGCTGGAGGAGAGCCAACCTAAAGAGAGGGAAAGTTATTTTTGCCCTTGGCTTTCCCACATTAGGACAATTGAATAAATAAGGAAATGCAAGGTGGTGGCTTGGTGTATGGGAAATGGGGATTGATACTTTTGGCTTTCGCCCTAACTACTAATACATTGGCCAAAAGCTTATGTGAGACAAGGTGGGGTGGGGGCTTGGAGTGTAACAAAACATAAAAGGAAAGAGTTATTTTTTTCCTTTGCCCTCTGCCTTAACTCAAGAGGACGTAGGACACATTAGGGTGGGGACAATCGAGGCAGAGCATGAAGCATACAAAGGATAGGTCTTACCTTTTTGCCCCATGCCCAACAAAGATACTTATGAAGGATTGAAAAGAGTGCTCGAGGTCTCACGATAAATGGCCACTTCCCATTTGGTAGGATAAATGGGGCCCACAATCCCTTTGGTTGCATAGTTGGAGCTTGGATGTGCATGAAGGCTATTGTAATTGGTTTTGGGTGTTGTTTGACATTCCAAAAATGGGGAGTAGGTGGATGAAGCCCACAAATAGATAGGAGGCTCTTGAATTGATTCTTGGGGTCATTAAACTTTCGATTAACAAAGGAGAAGATAAAGAGGCTTGGAGAAGACAAATGAGGGGTTTAGATGTTTGGCCATAAGAGGTGGAGCTCTCGAGGAATGCACAAATTCTACCTTTGGACAATTTAACACTCAAATTTGTAGAGAAGTTTCTAGTGAGGGAGAAATTGAAGTAGATCGAAACCAACATAGGATTGGTTTGTGGAGGAAGATACAAACAATGCAAGGGAGGTAATCTTACTTCTTGTTGTGAGATTGGCCATGATCAGAAACTCTGCTTGTGCCTTTGTAAATATAATTTCCGAATATTAATTAGGAGCTGAGCACAAGCCATTTTGTTGTTGGAGTTTTCCCAGACTGGTTTTCCATGATAAAATATTTTATGTTGTGTATGTGATGGTGGTTACTTCACAATCAATTATTGACACAAAAATACATAGTCACAGAGACTTACATAGTGAATTAATAAACATAGAGATAACATTTTATTAAGTCATTAAGGGCCCGTCTTGGTGAATCGAGTAGCTATAGGTTGAGTCCTTCTTGGTTAATCGAGTTAGCCATAGGTTGAGTCTGTCTTGGTGATTCGAGTTAGCCATAGGTTGATCAATTACAGATCAACCACTATGTCACTATGTTCAAAAGATATTGAAGCACCTTTAATTATGATTTTATTGGTCATTCAATAGGAAACATGTTGAGGGCTTCATTCACAAGCTTCTCTCCTTGTACTTAATCAAAGCCATTCAATTGAATACTTGGATTGTGTTAGCCTTTGTCAGGACCCTATGGGAATCCATTTCCATGGACTTTATTAGTGGTTTTGTCCATAACTCAAAGCACTAGATGATTTCATTTTTGTCATTGCTAATTGATTTTCCAATATTGTCATCTTCATACCTTGCAAGTTGTGGCAACAAGCCTATTGCTGCCAATGTTATCAGAACTGGACCGGTGATCGAGCCGATAGAGCCCAAAATGTGGATCGGACGGGAACCAGAAAAAAAAAAAAACGGGGAAAAAAATCGGTCAACCAAAAAATACATAAACTATTCATATTTTGTAAAAAACATATATATTCATGTGCATACATATGAATCCAAACCATTAGTACACAAATATGAAACGTTTTTCATATATATAGCAAGTACGGGTGGAAATAACCAAACTAGCACAAAGTGCAATACATCTCTGAAGTTCTAAACCAAAATACATCAAATAAAGAGGCTCTAAGTGGCCCCTAGAGTCCAAAAAATAAGCAGAGTACGGACCGACCGGTTCTGTATGGAACCGGTCGATTTTGACCGGTTCCATATAGAACCGGTCGGTCCGTACAATTTTTGAGATTTTAGTGAGTACTTTAATAGATTTGAAGCCTTTACACGGATTTTCCTTGAGGTTGGCAAGCACTATCCCAAAGTGAGAGGGAGTGTGTGAGGTGACATTGGCACTTTCCTTAAATGTCCATTCAATTCCTTTTAGATTCGAGTGATAACATGAATATTGGGCAAAAATGACATGTTATAATAATTTATATGTGAGTGGCCAAATCAAAGAGGAGGAATCTCTTGAACAAGCAATTTGTAGAGCAATTACATTGTAAATAATGTGTGATGTATGAGATGGTAGTTTGGAATAACTTAGGGCTTGTTTATATTGTCCCATAACTTTTAAATGACACATGCTTTCCCATCTACCTAATTATTATTTCTAATGTAAGTGATCACATTTCTTACATATATAATATATTTTGTTCTCTCTCCCTCTCGAGGGCTAAATAAAAATTTAAATTGACACCATATTTTGCATTTAATGGGGTACCATTAGTATTACAAGTCATAACATGTGAAGTGGTCGATAGAATTTGCATATAACATGGATGCTTTTTGATACATTCAAGTTTTAACTTTTGTGCTTGAGTCATTTTCATGAAATCTTCTAGATAAAAGGAAGAATAACCATCTCAAATCGCTTGTTGATATTGATGAAGAATGAGATTCAACTAGCATTATTGTGGTCATCACCACAATAACCTCTTCTTTATAACCTCTTTTGCTTGTGTCGTCATCACCACAATCATGAATATGATGTACTACTATCTCTTGAAATTTTTCTTATAAAAATTTAGTTGGATTTGGTTTGTTTTCCATTCAACTTTTTCTCGAGCATAGTGTTTTGTTGTTAAATTTCCCTTGGACTTTGTGGTCCCTTTTCATTTGATGAATGTGGATTTTCCTATGATTGCAAATTTTGAGTAGTGATTATAAAACAAGGAAATAAGCTAAGTTTATTAATGTCTAACATATGACCAAAAGTAGGTCAACGTGACTGTTTGGTACAAATGTGACTATACATAGGGGGAGTGCAAAGGCCACTCCTAAGAAAGCAGAAAGGAAAGCTATTCTATAAGATCTAAGCTCTATTGGTGCAAAGCTAAAGTGAGATTTAATGCTCTAGAAGAGGATAGAATGTCAAGAGTCTCAAAGCTCCAAGTGTTAGGCATCAAAAGGAAGGGGGACTATCCTCCTAAAGTATCCATTGTCAAATGCACAACTCTCCTACTATCCGAGGCCAAAGAAAAGAGTGGATGGAGGATTGACTTGAAGAGATGGAGCTGGCTTAGGGAGTATCTCTTTGTCTAGAAGAGGTGGCTTGTTGGGAACTGAGGGAGCAGGGCTACTTGCTAGTTTGGTGTAAATTGTCTCAAGATCTAAATTGATAGCTCCATAGGGGTCTCACTACCAAGGGTTGGTTTGCTGCTAGAGGTTTGATGGATCTAATAGCTGAAATGGTATTGCTCTCTTCTCACTTGTTGGTGCCCTTGTCCACTAGGAGCATCTTAAAGAAAATGTGATCCTTTTGGTAGTGTTTGGCTAGGGGGTGGCTGAAGGATGTAAGATGTAAACTTGAGGGCCTCTCCCATATATAGCACCAGGCGCCTCTCCCATATATAACACCAGGCATCTCTAATTTGTCGATCGAAAAAAGTAGAGGGAATTGTGAGACTCTAAATGTCTCTAATTAGGCACTGGACTTGAACTCATATCTCAAATATCGGGGCATTTGAATATAAAGTGCTCCTTGTTCTTTATCTCCTGCTTATGGTAGAGCTTGCGCAATCTGTCCTTTGGTAGGATCTAGTTCTCAACTTTCACTTGACATTGATGAGAGTCCACTTGGAATTGGCCTAAGGGGATCTTGAGCCCATCCATCTAGTGTTAAAGTACCTAATGAGGCTGAGCTATGAGGTCATCCCTTAGCTTCATGAATTGTCGTGCATAGAAAGCCATCTTGGGCCTCAACCCCCATGAGCGACACTCTAAATGACCTGGATGTGTTGCATGTGAATGTCGTCCCTAATAATCTTGTTCATCTTATGCTTATTAAGTAGGACTATAGAAGGATAACCTTGTTTATCCTACCGTAGGAGGTGGCTAGGAGCATCTAAAGTGTACTTGAATGGGGGAGGCGGTTATCAATATGCTAGTCTACTGTATGAAACAAGATACCTTTGAGGACCAACATCACACTCTCCTCAGTTTGGGGGGGTTGCAGATAGGGCAATGCCTCCAAAGAGTGGGTAGGCAAGATATGGATACTGGTCCTTGCTGGTTGTCAAGTCAACAAATATTCGAAGATGATCCATCAACTCTATTAGTATGAAGATGGTCTTGATTTAGAAGGGGTGTGCCACTAACTATGCTGAACAATAGGATGGAAATTGTTCTTTTGCATTTGATAATGCAATGAAGCAAGCGGGTCTAAACTCTCTTAGTCTGAGCCCAATTTGACTCAAGCAGGCTAGGTGCCCACACCTCTGAACCATACAAAATTGTGGGTTTGATGATGAGGTCCATGAGGTCCAATTTGGAAGGGATGTCCTGAAAATGATGTCAAAACACTCTTTCTGAAAGGGTGAGGTATCCATACCTCTTCTTAACTTGTGGTTAGTGAGCTTGCTGTATCTCAAACTTGGGCCTTGAAAATTGAATCCCTAGATAGGTATATGTTATGGTAATCTTAATCTCCTCCCCTTGAAGTAGAAGTGAAAATCTAAGAGGGTCTTGTCGAAGCACTTGAAGATCATAACCTTGGTTTTCCCAAGGTTGATTGTTAATTGCCGAAGGTTGTAAAATCTTGAAAGAACATCTAGCTATTTTCATAGATCCTCAGGGATGGAGGTTAAAGGACCTTATTGTCAACAAAAAGGAGTATGGAGATTAGAGCATTGTGGAGGAGAAAATCGTTGCCTAGTTGGATGTGCTCGAGCAAGAATGACTCTAGCTCGTCTATGTAGATTCCAACTAAGGTGGGTGGAGAAGGCATTCTTGCTTCATACCATTGGTGCTCCCAATGAAGTCCAACAATCAATACATTGTACAGAGGTGCTCAAGGACATAGAGGCACATAGTAGTGATGAGAATCTTTGTATATAACAATGTCCCTAAGCCTTTGAATTGTGGCCTCCCTCAAAATCAAGTCAAAGGCTTTTTGAAAGTCTACAAAGTAGCATAAGACATTGTAAGAGTGGTGTCTTGCCTCCTCAATAATAGCTTGTAGGGAGAGAAATAATCCATAGTTTGATATGCTGGTTTGAATCTTGCCTATCCCCTACCCCAAAGGTCTCTACTTTTGTGCTCCTTAGATAGCTGCAAATGAAGGGTAGTGGGATAGCAGTTTGAGAATGTATGTCCCACCATAATTGTCTTGTAATTGTTAAGATCCGCACTAAAATCTGATTTATAAATCGGGTGGATAGTATGGTGGGACCAAGCCAATGGATTTAGAGTTTGACATAGGGTTTCCTAGTAGTCTTTGGCAATTGCAACTAGGATAGAGACAATATATGGGTGTTCCCCTTACCACTCTGTTATCCGCATGAGTGTGAATAAGTCCTCGAAGAACTGCACGAGGGGTGGAACCGTGAATTCATGTGATTATGGAGGTTCAAGAGATACAACAAACAAAGTAGGGGATTGCATGTCCGTGTTCTCAAATGAGGTTGAGGGATCTTTGGTATAGTTTCCAATATTTATTGAAGTGCGACTTACAAATATGATGAGAGCACACACTGAATAAATTGTACGGCTCTTGGATTAGAGAGGTTGGACCATGTATGAAGTTAGAACGCTGAGTTGTCTCATTCAAGACTTTGTTTGTGACTTTGTGATAACTATATGACGTCCAACTTTCTTGGATAGCATGAGAATTATTCAAGTATATAAAGAGGCTGTTTTGATCCTTTAATTGGATCTGTTCATGACATTCTTGGATGGGATGATATAAATCAGTGCCAAAAGGGAAGCCACAACAAGATAGGGAGTTGGGCAATCTAAGACACTATGCCATTGAGCAAGAATTGCTACACACCAAGAAGCAAAGAACCCAATGTCGATGAAATTGTTTTAATGGATTTTTTAACAAGTTTAAACAATTAGACCTCTTGTATCTGGTGAGAAGAATGGCGATCAATAGGAGATTTCCTGCCTAACTCAGAAGACTTGCAAAGGCAAAGCAAAGGCTGATGAATTGGCAACCAAAATTAGCAATGTCTATGAGAGGAGGAAATAAAGTTCAGGTCTGCATTGAGGAAGTGGTGAGGAAGAGGTCAAGGACCATATAGGGGATGTCTAGGGAGGCCTGAGAAGTCATCAAGACCAGAGAAGTGAAGGAGGGGGCATCTGAGGAGGCCAAAGAAGTCAAGGAGGGGACATTTGAAGAAATAATTCTAGGAGTATGATCATGGCACTTACAGTGAAGAGGTAGAGCGATGAAATTTATATGCTGGAACAAAATAATAACAAAGATTATATAGTTCAGAACATAAAATTGGTTAGGAATCATCTTGATAACAAGGTAAGCTTGCAATATGGCTCGGAACAACTACTACTCAAATTGGATGAATGACCATGAATGCACATTGAACAATGAAATTTAAAAATAAGAAGGATGTAATAAAGGATACGTCAAGTATTGATGATGATAAGGGTGCAACTAGCAGTGAAACCTGAAGATGGCCAGTATATATATATATATATATATATGTTACAGTCAAAACAGTTCCAATTGGCTCATAAAATAGCCAATTACTCTAATGTATACCTTCTATAACTGTTTGCACAAACTCATTAAATGCTTAAAAGTCCAATGTATCGTGTCTTTCAAGCAACAATTTCTAAATTGACAATACACGAGATCATTTGAATATTTACATCTTCAATACTAACTTAGGTTTTAAGTTTTTCCAAGCTAACTATTGTCTACCTGACAGATGCAAAGGTTTTAGGAGGGGATCTGTTTCTTCAGGTCTCTGAGTTCCTTTTTCTAAATGGTCTCTGGTGGGCTGGCTGGCTGGAGCTATCCCTAACTTCGAATGCTGAAGAGAGAAGATGGAGCAAGAATAAGATACAATTCTAAAGAAAGTTGAAAATTAAAATCTTGTATTTGACATGCTCAAAAGACCATAATAGGTGCTATAAAATATAGTCAACACATGTAGTCAAAGAAAAATGGGGCAAGGGAGAAAAATGAGTACAAAAGGGCAGCATGAAATGACCCAAAACATACATGTGGCATTACTCTGTCCAGTGTCCACCCATTTTGCTATATCGCGCAAATTTCAGGTGACCTGAGAGAAGAAAATAAAATCAGAGGAGCAGTTGAGGGATGCGATCCGTGAATGTCTCTTTTAATTAACTTAGCTATCCTTGCTTTTATTCATTATTAAAGTGATTATCATAGTCGTATTGCTTATGCATTTAAGGCGATTAATGCCATTATTGATTGGTAATTGTAAACCTTTGACAAGGGTGTACTGTGTAAGCTTGCTGATGATTGTAGTAGAGATGCCTAGGCTGTGCATATAGGAGAAAAGTTGCTGGTCTTTTGGGTTGCAAACAAGACCCCCTCTGTTGCCTCTCCCCATATTTCCTCCAGCAGGCCCATCCACATTCTTTCATAAGGTCAATAACAAAATTTTCAAAGTTATCATTGATTTTGTTTAAGAATCCATACTTGAAAATATTCTATTTTTTTGTTACTGATATTGATTATGTCAGACATGAGTTAACTACAAAATCTTTTAGATAAACTGAAGCATGATATATAATTTGATAGATCTATATGTGAATTTTGAATCCGTACAATGTTGCTTGAAATACTTGTACGTTTGTTTAATCCAATTCCATGATGATATTTATCCCTTATGGTTGAATCTTTCAAACCTTTTTATCTCAGTTTTGAAGAAAGCAGTGGGGATATAGCTTTTTTCTTTCCTCCAAGTGTAATCTTATATTTGATAGGTTGAAAAAAATTACATTCATAATGAACCTATAGCTCTCTGATTACCATCTCCAGGACTGTGCTGGAGTGGAACTAGTGGGCATATTGCTTTTATATTGATAAGAGATGATTATAGTTCTTAAGTTAGTACTTCATTTTCCTTGACCAGTTGCTAGAGTTAAAGCAGCGTGCATCTGGAAATATGGATGAACCATTTTCAAACCCTGGCATGTCAGAAAAACATCCTCTTCATGTAGTCATGGTAAGTGTCCCCATCTCACCCGTTTCTGTCATAAGTTTCATTTCCTATCATTTTTCCACTGTCAATTTGCTCAATTTCTTTTTATATTTTAATTGAATTAATTAATTCAAGATACTCATATTTGTCTCTATAACAGGTGGATCCTAAAGAAGCAAATAAATCAATGCGTTTTGCTCAGGAGCTTATTTCAACTATCTTATTTATGATTGTTTTTAGTTTGATGTGGTATGTATCCATTCGTCTACAAGAAAGTGCTTAGAAACTAATGTATAACATGACTCAAACAAAAAATAATACTATCTGGCGACAGTTTTGCTTGGAAACTCCCAAGCTTCTTTTGAATTTCTTAGACGTCATTACAATTTAATGTTTTCTAGTGATGATGCCTTTGCAAGGAATACGTAGTTACTCTTACAATATTGAAGTGTGGTGGCTTAACATGATGTACTAGAATATTAATCAGTGTTGCAAATATTGGTGATATATTGCCAACATCACGATATATTGCAATTCTCTCAGCCTAACATTGTTGCTGGAAAAAATCATGATTTTTTTCAAATTTTACTAGATTGCGATATATTGGCAACACTGATTAATATACCAGCACATCATGTTAAGCTGTCACACTTCAACTCTGTAAGAGTGA
Organism: Larix kaempferi; assembly: GCA_027924585.1. NCBI lineage: Eukaryota > Viridiplantae > Streptophyta > Pinopsida > Pinales > Pinaceae > Larix > Larix kaempferi. The sequence goes on along the minus strand of BSBM01000454.1, from coordinate 7,509,263 downwards.
CTTATGTATTCCTTGCAAAGGCATCATCACTAGAATACATTAGATTTTTGGATTTTTTTGCTCACTTGTAGAGGGAAAGCGGGGGATTGAGAACAAAGGGGTTACTCACTGTTACATTTGCCCATAAAAGGGCTAGAGGGAGGGGGTTTCTTTAGATGTTTAAAAAATTAAAAAAATGAGTATTTATTTTTTTTTTCATAAGTTTGCCGATATTTTCCAATATTTTCCCTTATGTTACTGATAAGTTGTTTTATGGATCCTCGGCAATATATTCGCTGGCATGATGTTTGCAACATTGAAATTTGATATTAATTTCATAATTTTTTTTGTTATAAAGAAGTGATTTCATTATATGGGTTATTTATTACAAGAAAACAGATGACATATTGAACAATATTTCTACACTCACTCATCTATTCCATCCTGACTGTTCTTACACTTAGATGCTTTTGGAAGTCCATTGATGGTTGTTACCCTGTGTTACAGCTTGAACTGACATGCATGATTAAAGCCCCAAAGAACAGGCTAGCCCAGCTGTAACCTAGAGGTGTTACCCATTGTCACCTCAGTAACTACCTCCCTACACTTCCTGTTGGCTTTTCTCCATTTCGAGGGAGGCTTCTCTAGATAGGATTGCTAGGCTATGACGATGAAGGTACAAAGATGATTTTGAAGAGATAGCCTAACAGAACTTGAGGTATTCATAGTATAGGTGATGGGAGGGTTTTGAAGACTAGTGCCAATCCCTAGGTCATATGGGGTCTTGGGATGATTCCCCCTGGGCCATGTTCATATGTGCTTGATGAAACCCTCCGTGAATGTAATATCCCAAACTGATATTTTTCTTTTTCTTTGTTGTCTAGTAAGCTGATATCTCAAGCAAGGATGGAAGTGTATACTGATCTCTGCATGCATGCATGCATTTGCATGCATGCATGCATTTGCATGCAGAAATATAACCCAGGTAATACTAGAATGCTATAAAATAGGAGGAAGTTTCTGCATGTACATACCAGTATATAGATCAGCTGAAGGTGATGCTGATGATCCCCGCATGCATGAATAAGGCTGAACCGGTGAAGAGATAAGGTAAGTCGTGTCCCTGGTGTAATACGTCCTCCTCCAATACTAGAAAGCTCCTCAATAATGAATATGCTGCTGAAGAAGACCCAGATAAAAGGTAGTAGGGTTATAGTGCCCTTCTGAAGACATTGGAGGCTGCATGCATAAGAACTGATGGCTCCCAAGCCTAAAACGTGAATATCCTCTCAGATGAATTCGCCCAAGGAAGGCAACACGCATTTCTAAAGAGGAGTATGCTGAGATATAGATGTAGAAGCAAGCTGAGATATAGATGTAGAAGCAAGCTGAGAGGTCCTCCTTCCAGGTGAAGGATAATACTGGTGCTCTAAGAAGAATAGAAGTAGCATGCAAGAATTCTACCTTCTGCAGACTGAAAAACGAATGGATGTGTGCTTGGCCAATTCGCCCATGCAAGGCTAGCGAATGCTCAATCCAAGGAATAAATCGATTTCTGAAGTCACTAATGAATGGAACCTGATAAGAAACAATACTGAAGCAATGCTGAATCTGGATGATCCAACCTGATGATGAACTAGGGCAGATAGATTTCGCTGCCGAAATACACCAGTTAGCTAAGTGCATGCAATCAACCCCAACTTTGCTCGCTGAGCTCTCCAAATCGGAATCACAAATCAGTAATCAATAATGGCGTCTTCTCCATTCACTTTACCTTTCTTTTATAGCATTCAACTGCCAAAAACCTAACTAGGTCACTTTATCTTCTAATTCGCAGTTGACTTGCATGCAGATGCCTGGAGACTCAATCAGGTGCATGCATCATGAAATAGTGCTCCGATGTCATGCATGCAGGTAGCCTTTGGCTCAGGTGGCCCTTGTCTACCTACTGATGATATAATATCTATGTCCTAGATATTCTGATATGGCATAAGTCCATAGTTGATCCCCTGACTATCAATGTCCGCTCGAACATATGGGGAATCATATAGGTTAGCGGGATGGTCCTTAGTGTCTAAGCAGAAGAGGACATTACAGTGAATGTGTGACGAAGCTTCTATGCAAGCAATTGATTTACTCAGAAATTCCTATCAAGGAAAGGTAGCATTCCACATAAACTTCCTAGCCTCTTACTTGTTTCACACCCCTAACTAGGTCATGTGCTAGATACCCCTACAAAAAATGGATGCCAAATATCTCAAAACATATAACTCAAATTTGTAATGCAACTAGCCATGGAGTTATACAACCCTTCTGAGGAACAAGCAAGAAGTATTGACAATAATAAGATATTAAGAACTATCCAAATTTCCTCAATTAAATCCATCAAGTTTAAACCAATGTTTTAAAACTCGGACTTGGACTCAGAATTGGTTGAGGGTCAACTTGGACTCGAAATTGGTAATGACTCGACCGATTTGAATTTAATGACTAGGTTTACTAAAAAATACATAAAATATTCAAATTTTAAAGAAAAGCAATATTTTAAAGATTCTAATCCATGATTCCAAAGCATTAGAGCCAAAATATCTAAAGTTTGTTCATGTATATACCATAAGGGTGAATATATGAAAATGGCACGAAGTGTACTGTGCAATACATATCTGGAACATAATACATAATCAATGAGGGCCTAAATGGCCTGTAGAGTCCAAAAAACATGCTATGATGCCACTACATCATGCATCATACATCAATGATCATACATCATACATGCCATTGATCAATACGATCAATCATCAAACTCATCACCATTGCTAGAACTAGAGGTAGAACTAGAATCAGGACTAGCAATGGCATTGGCAATGGCATCATCATCTGGCTCAATCTCGAACTCCTCAAGGTCATCTACAATTGAAGTAGTAGTACTAGCTAAAAGCCTAGAAGCACGAGGTTAGGGTTCATCTTATATCTTAAGGGTTAGGGTTAGATTCTAGGTTGCACAAAATGGGGAAATGGGTTCATCAATATCACCCTATGCCTTCCTCCTCTAGGCTCTAGCCCTTGCCTCTACCTTGAATCTCAAAGTTGATTCTCCAAGGACATTAGTCAACGACTCAACACCCTACAATTTTGATGAAACTTCCTAATCCAATTGTTAAAATGAAGTAGAAAAAGCTTCCCATGCTTAATAAGTGATTTTGCTCGAGCGAAGAGTACATTTTTATTAAGGTCATGATAGAGGAGTTCAACAATCAGCACCACCAACATCAAGGTATATAGAGTTGTTGATGTGCTTGATTAAATGCCAATCCCATACCCTCATACATGATAGAATTTGGTGGAAACTTTGCAATCTTAAAATCCTGAAAACTATTAAGTTTGTTGAATTCTGAATGGGATCTAAAATTCTTCTTTTTGCATATGAAGTCCGATTAGGTTGGAACCACTCTCAAACATCCTGAAACAATTAATATTACCATTTAGTATTACCAACTACTACTAAACAAAGCGAATTAGATTTGATTTAGCATTACCATTTAGGGTTAGGGTTCGATTATGAAATATTATGAAAAAACCAAATTTAATAGTTTTTTTGAGTCCATGGACCCACACGTATCGACACAGGAAACTTGGCCGGTTCAGGTCCGGACTCAGTCGAGGTGATGGGTTCGGTACTGAACTGATCACCCGATCCAATTTGCAGGCTGGCTCGGCTCAGTTTAGGGTCAACTTGGTCAATTCGACCGAGTCTGAGTCTGAGTTGACCGATTTTTAAAATAGGGGTTTAGACCCAAGAGAAGAAAATACCTTAAAATTCCATATATTTCATGAAAAGATATAACAATGATGTTTCAAGGAGAAAGAGATCTCACAATCCAACCATGACCGTAATGAGTGAGAGAGCCAACCCTTATGTAGGTTGTAGCTCAACTCATCTTACAAATAAAATATTAGTATTTTTCCTGGATCTAGCCTAGGGTGGAGTGCGTAATAACCAAGTCCACTACTTTCCAACCAACCTCTAACAACCTCTTGACAAACTTTTAAGGTGGTCAAACCACAAGCACATCATTAAATTATATAAGGTCCTACTGGTCCATATCCTAACCAAAAGTGGTTAGGTCCACTTTACTTTCTCAAATAAAATAATAAAGGCCCCTTTATCCTTTTCTTAAGTACTACAAACCCACTTTTCTCACTTTAGTAAATAATAATAAATAAACAACCTTGCATACATCTCTCCAAGAATAATTCTTTGTTAAATTCCAATCCCTTAACCAATATAAAGACAGGGTTCAAAATAAAAAGTTTGACCAAACTATCTCCATCGGCCCCTTCTTAGTATCCAATGATCCTTCCATAAAGTGAATAGATCCGGTCCACAAAGCATGAAAAAGGGGCAGTTCCACGTCACCTCGTGGGCCTGAAACTTCAAGTCGAATGGAGAGCACCAGAGGTGAGCTTTGATTCGGCTACCATAAGAGAGTGCAACACACAGATCTCTGCACCAACGATCAATCCTGCTGTCTGGCTCATATGATACTGCCACCTCCATATCGGGTCTGCCTAATACCTTCGTGTCACCATGCATGGGTAAATCGCATTGAAGGGGGTCCACGAAACAGCTTCATGTGCAACCGTCTCCACGATGAATACCCTCTCCAAATCTAAACAATCACTGCCATGCCAGGATATATGAAAGAGCACCACCATACGTGTTAGGAGCCTGCCACCCAGCGTTCGAGGGGATATTTATAGCGAGTCCTCCATTCTCACGATTCTTCATAACGGCTTTTGATACACAGTTTGCCCTTATTCTATGAGAACCAACAGTGCTTTCTCTGCTCCGGTCTATCATTGCACACAGATGCCGATCAAGGGATGGCTCAGAACCGCTGCAAATGAAAATGATAAACCCAAAGATAATTTCCATATTATCAAATGCATGAGAAAACTATATTCCGCCCAGGTCTCCACTGTTTCAGAAAGTTGACAAATTTGCAGATCTTAATTGCACCAGTTGTCCTGTTACCAATCAACCCTTGCTCTATATTATTGAGTGTGGAACGTTGGTCCACAGAGTCGTCTACACAAATATTTATTTCCTGGGCAACTTTTCTCAGTTTAACTAGATATTCTACTTTCTGCATAAGAGAGCTGTTCCAGAGAAGAGTTGTAAGGTAGACTTTGAAGACAGTCGAAAAGAAGATCTTGTAAGAGTGTCTTAGGAACAGGATCATGCCAGAACGATGTATTTTCCTCTGTTGAATTACATGCTCCTGTTCCTGCTGCTTTTATGAACATTTCCAGATCCTTGAGAAACAAGGTCGTGAGTGTGTGGTTGTAATTTCTACTAAGGGTTCCAGTTCAGATGGTAACTTTAGATTCTTTAAGGATTCTAGCTTTCCTTGTTCAAATTTGCCAGCAATAATTCTTTCCACAATAGTTTTAATTAGTAGAAGTACCATATCTGGTTTCTTATGGAAGACCACATCTACAACCGATTTCCAGTTCTCCCTTATAAGTTGGGATAATTCCAAGTTATTTCCAACAACAATATCCTCTTGCAAAGTGTTTAAGACCACTGCCTCAAACTTGTCTTTCAGATTACCTTCCTTCTGTTAAATTTTAACATAGATCTGAGTTTGATAGCAGTAACAGTCCTTTTAACGTTTTAGTAGACTTTAAAATTGCAATTCTGAGATTATGTAGCAGCATTAATAGGACAGTACAACATCTACAGTAAAGAAGAGTCAACCATCCACAAGAGACAAAATTTATCTTGGGGAAAACCTTTCAAGGTATAAAACCCCCATCAAGAATAATCTTCTTTATATATGAGATGACTGAGAGTTACATGAGCAGATATAAAGCGCAGACATTACATTACAAATTAAACTTGCCTCTAGGGCACTTAAACCAAGAGAAGATTCCTGTTGATGATGAAGCCAGCCCTAAGAAAGATGACTGCAGCCACTGATCCAAACTCCAACTTCTGCAATTCAATAAATAATGGCTGAATTGACCAATACTGTAGCTGCCTTTGTGAAGAATGAAAAACATTGAGACTGTTTTGACCAAAAGAATTGTTGCTGTAGACAGTATGACAATTTCTGAGGCTGCTGTTGACCAGATCTGATCCTGCTGTGCATTGTCTACATCCTTAGAACCTTTGGATGCCTGAAACTAGACCTCGGGTGCTGAGAAGAGGCCCTAAAAGGGCAGCCAAATGTCACAACAGCTGGTGTAGGCCCTTGCAAGGGCTGCCGTGAGCTGTATGTGCCCTAACAGGGCTGCCGGTGGACTGTAGCAGGCCCTTAGCAAGTTAGCAGGGCTCTGTTGGCCTGGAACCAGCCCTAGCAGAGGCTCGGGTGAAGGGAGAAGGCCCTAGACAGAACTCGACTGAGTGGAGAAGGCCATAACAGGGCTGCTGTGAGCTAGAGACAGGCCCAACCAATGCTGCCTGCTGCCTCCTCTCACTTCCAATACCCTTGCGGCTGTCTTCAAGTCTGAACCAGTCCTTCGTTGGTGAAGAGAGAGAGAAAATACCCCAAAACAGTCTTCTTGGATCAGCTTATGGAGATCATGTGTAGTGTCTTGCTCAAATGAGAATTCTTCTCTATTTATATTTTGTCTTTGAGAATCAAATCCATAGATCTAGGATAAAACAAATATTAAAATCCAATTAGATAGGGTTATAATATTTTTATTTTTACTTTTAACCCTTCACAAAAAAATTGACTTTTATCTTGGATCTTTGGTCCTTTACAAGTGGGCTCTTGGTCCTTCATTGGGGTTCTCCGTTCTTGGACCATCAATGGGTCTCTTGGTCCTTCAAGAGGGTTCATGGTCCTTCAATAGTGATCTCTATGACCCTAGCTCTTTAAGCAAGTCATCTAAGACCTTTCTCTTGGTCTCTATGGTCTACATGTGCCAACTCAAAGTACATCATCATAACTAAAAAAGATTATTCTTGTTCTCCTTGCTCACCAAAGTCGTGCTAGGTACATCAACAAGGGATGGCCAGTCCCTTGAGAAGGTCCCATAGCCCACTGACCAAGGAGAGAAGTGCAACACTTGCCTAGATCCAATCTAGGACTTCACGTTGTTTGAATCAATGTCCTGTTCCCAGATCAGGTTCTGGTCCCTGACTAGGTTCTTCAGCTCCGGGTTGAAGGTTGATCGAAGTCAACATCTTGGTAACTGACCAAGTGTCTCCATTCTTAAAGAATGGCTCTCAGCCCCAGGCTGAGCTTCAGTCCCAGAATGAATTATGTTGATCAACTTCTTGGTCCTTGACCAGGTAGCTCCATTCTCCCGGAGAATGGTTCTCAGCCCCAAGCTGAGCTTCAGTCCCAGACTGAAGGTTGATCAAATCCCTGGTCCCTGACCAGGTGCCTCCATTCTCCCATAGAATGGCTCTCGATGCTGCTAAAAAATTAACACTCCCTCTCAGCGAGAGAGGCATTCTCTACAATACCAAGCTTGTCTTGGAATTACACAAACTTCGTCAATGATAGAGGCTTGGTCAACACATTGGCAATCTGCTCATCTATACGAATGTCCTGAAGTCTCATGGCACGTCTCTGGACCATGTCTCTGATGAAGTGATACTTCATCTCAATGTGCTTCGATCTGTCGTGAAACACTGGATTCTCTGAAAGTTTCATGCAACTCTGGTTGTCACAATGGACAATAGTTGGCTCAAGCTTTCCACCAAACAAATCAGATAATAGCTTCCTAAGCCACACTGCTTCTCTGCAGGCATCATTGGAAACAATATATTCAGCTTCTTTTGTGCTTTGAGGTATGTAACCTTGTTTCTTGCTGGACCAAGAGATCATGGCTGACCCCATACTAAAGCAATACCCGGATGTGCTTTTCCGGTCCACTGCACTGGCAACCCAATCAGAGTCGGCATAACCAAGTAACATCACTCCACTGCTGGAAGTGTATTTGAGTCCATAAGTAATAATGCCCTGTAAGTATTTAAGCACATGCTTCGTAGCAGCCCAATGTATGTGCTTAGGCTCAAACATAAACTGACTCAGTGCACTCACTGCATAACAAATATCTGGTCTAGTATGTACCAAGTACATCAATGATCCAATAAGCTCACGGTACAAGGTAGGATCCACTGACTTTGAACATGAAGTTGACTCATGTAGCTTCTTCAAGTTTGACACCATAGGTGTGTTCATGGGCTTGCAGTCTTGCATCCCAAATCTTCGCAATATATCAACTGCATATTTTCCTTGTGCAAGGAAGATCTCATCTTGATTTTTCTAGACCTCTAAACCAAGAAAATAATGCATAAGACCTAGATCCATCATCTCAATTTCTGAAGTGAGCCCCTCTAACACTGAGCTATCAGTTGTTCCGTTCTAGTAAGGAACACGTTATCAACATATAAGACCAAGATCAAAGGATGGTTCTGTACAACCTTGAAATACAGGTTGAAGTTAGCAACACTTCGGAGAAACCCAAACTATGAAGGTAACTGTCAATTCTTGCATACTAAACCCTTGGGGCCTGTTTTAGCCCATACAAGGCTTTCTTCAGTTTGAAGACATGGGATTCCTTCCTATGGATCACAAAACCTTCTGGCTGCTCTAAGTGGACTTCTTCAATTTTGCCATTGAGGAAAGCTGTCTTCACACCCATTTGGTGAAGTTTCCATCCAAAAACTGCAGCGAGGGTGATAATCGTTCTGATGGTGGTATATCTGGAAACTGGAGCAATGGTTTTATCATAATCTTTACCTTCCTTTTGAGAGAAACCATGAGCTATAAACCTTGCTTTGTATTTTTCAATACTCCCATCAACATGTTTGATTTTGTAAATCCACTTAGAAGTCACTGCAGACTTCCCCTTTGGTCTTGGGACCACTTCCCATACATCATTTTTCATGATAGAATTGTACTCTTTTGTCATTGCATCTTTCCATACCTGCTGTTTGGCTGCTTCCTCATAATTGGAAGGTTTTGCATCAATGAGGTGGCCCAACTGAGTAATAAGACTTGAGTACTTTTGAGGCTTCTTGCTTTCTCTGAAAGTTCCTGAAGGAGCTTTATGCTTTTTTGCTTCCTGTAGAGTTTCACTAAACCAAGCAGGTCTTCTTTTGGAAGGAGGAGCCTCAAGCAATTCTTCGGTCGGCTTCTCTGGTTTTATAGCAACTTCTTGAACTGAAGGCTCATCTTCCTCCTCCCTCTGTTATTCTGAAATAGGAGACCCTGGGACTTCTGAAGGAGATTCTGAGTCATTTGGAATCTCTTTAGATCGGCGGAAAGCAACTTCTTCATGAAATATCACATCTCTATTGACCTCAGTGTATCTCTGACCCGAAACATAGATACGATAAGCTTTTGAGCTTTCACTGTAACCAACAAACGTACCTTTCTTTCCGGAAGGCTCCAATTTTGTTCTCTTTTCATTTGGCACATGGATATAAACTGGAGTGCCAAAAATCCTCATGTGATCAACTGTAGGTTTCTTACCTGTGAAGACTTCCTCTGGAGTCATTTCCCCCAAAATAACATGAGGGCATCTGTTCTGTATGCATATAGCAGTACTGGAAGCCTCATCCCATAGATATAAAGGAAGATCTAGATCACATAACATAGCTCTTGCAGCTTCACATATTGTTTTGTTCTTCCTTTCTGCAACCCCATTCTATTGAGGGTTGTAGGGCACAGTTAGCTCTCTCTTGATCCTTGCTTCTCAGCAAAGATCATTAAAATGGCGAGATTCAAACTCACCCCCATTATCTGACCTCAAGATATGGATGTGCCTTCCTGTTTGATTTTCAACCAGTGCCTTGAATTCTTTGAATTTATCAAAAGTTTCATTCTTAGTCTTTAGAAAATAGATCCAAGATTTGCGGGAGTAATCATCTATGGAAATCACATAATATAAACAACACGCATTGAAGGTGAAGTCATAGGACCACACATATCTGAATGGATTAGATCCAAAATCCCTTTAGATCTACTGCTACTGTTAGGAAAGGATTTTTTGGCATGCTTTCCAAGAGCACAACCTTTACAGATACCATCATGCTCATAAGAAAATTCAGGCATACTTGTTACCATCTTTTGTAGACCAAGAAGAGCTCTAATGTAGGTGCCCAAACCTTCGATGCATTAACTCACATGGGTTGATTGTGCCATGGACCAATGCTTGAATGGATTGTTCGAATGCTTTGTAAAGGCTTCCCTCTCGAACTCCAATTATGATAGTTGAACTCAACTCTTCATTCTTTGGCCACAGGAGAACCTTTCTATCCATGAAGATTACTCTGTAACCTTTACCTTCTAAGCATGCAACTGAGAGGAGATTCTTCTTTAAGCCAGGAACATATAATATTTCTTCAATATGTAAGATAGTCCTTGAGTCAAGCTGAAAGGATGTTGAACCAATTCCTTCAATGTCATAGGTGGTATCATCCCCAAGTTCTACCTGAGCAGCAGCACAATTCTTCTTTCTGAAGTTTGTAAGAGCCTCTCAAAATCCTATCATATGCCTGGAAGCTCCATTGTCTACCAACCAACCAAGACTTAGCACTATTTGTAATGGATCCTGAGAGGGATGAAATCAAATAGTACTCTCTTCTTGGTTCTTGATCTTTGGTAGACTTATTGTTTTTCTTCTTCTACAGCGGACGCTTGAAATTTTCCTTTGACCTTTCTCTTTGTCTGCTTACAATCTTTGGCATAAGTTCCCATCTTGTGACAATTGTAACATTCAACCTTTGACAAATCATTACACTTACCTTGAGGCTTTTTACCCTTGTTCTTTTGGTGGAAGAATTTCTTCCTTTTCTTTGTCTTGGCGGCAAGGGCAAGATTTCCTTCCTTAGAGCCACCATTTCTGCTTTGCATTCTTCCTTCTTCTTGCAAACAATCGTGCCATAATCTTTCAAAATCTGGTTGGACTTCACAACCATTTACAGCAGATAAAAAAGTTTCCCAAGAGCTAGGAAGACCATCAACAACAGTTTGAACAAGATCGTCATCATCTACAATAACACCAATAGCTAAGAGTTGATCCATTACCTGATAAATCTTTGAAAAGAATGAAGCTACACTTTCATCCTTTTCCATCTTCAAATTACGGAGCTTGTTCTTCAAAACTCTTTTCTGGCTGGGAGCTTTCTTTTCATATAGTTTGGTCAAGGTATCAAAACATTCTTTGGCAGTCTTCAATAGAGTTATGACAAGCATCAAGTTTTCTTTGACTGAATCATAGATGATTCTTCTTGCCTCGGCTTACTTCTTCTTGAATGCTGCCCTCCCTGCAGCTGAGGTAGGTTCTTCTACAACATTGATGACTAGGTCATCAAGATCATTTTCCTCCAATGTAGCTCAAATCCTTTCCTTCCAAGAGTTGAAATTAGATGACCCTACAAGTTTGTCCTCTAGCCTGAAAGACACTGGAGCCATTAGAGTAGACTGCTGAAACAAGTCTGCAAAATTTTAACCTTCCCAGATCTGTAGCAAGATCATGTAGGCAACAGTAACCTGCTCCAAAACTGTGCTCTTCACGTCTTCTGCTCTAATACCTGTTAGATTTTCACAATTTAATTCAAGATTATCTAGGATCTTATCTGAGAGAATAACATGCACAACAATTCAAACACAAGAGACAAGAGACACAAAGAGTTTCATCAGAAAAACCATAAAGGAGAAAACCCCGCAACTTCCTCAGAGATAGAATGAGCAACAATACAAAACCCCAAAAGTAGAAATGGTCTCCAACAACTTCTCTCTTCTTCACTTGTGCGAACTCCTCCTCTCTCTCACTAATGCGAATTGAGTGAGTGAGTGAAAATGATGCAAATGAGAGAGGCACCCTCTCTATTTATACTTTATCTTTCACTTGACTTTTACCCAACTAGGTCGGCCCCTAGTTGTACTTGACTGGGCCGACTTCTCTAGGAGAGTCTAATAACCCATAGACAACTTAACTCTGGGGTCTAATGCCCCGACATACAAAGGAGGGTTAACCTCAATGACTTTACATGACTCAATTACAATAAAGACTTTCCCGACCGGAGGAATAAACATCTCCGTCGGAGGTACAATAATAAAATACAAATACAATATAAAATATACAAGTGAATATCTTCCGAAGTTACAATTGCATTAACACTCCCTCTTAACTAGGAATGTATTCTCTTGACACAGTCATCAACACAAGTCTTCGTCACTGGATCATCAAAGTTGGATCATTATCGTCACTGCTGCTGCTATCTCGACCATCAATCTCCAATCTACTCGTCATAAGAAGTTCTATAGAGCCAACCCTTTTTCATGTTGGATTTAGGCCTAGCCTCCATGTAGGTCTTCATCATCTCTGGGAGCAAGCCATCAAGTAGGTACATCTCAGGACTTATTATATGCCACTGCAAAACTTGCAAGATCTCCCAGGACTGATTATATGCCACTGCAAAACCTGAAGGAGCATCCCAGGACTGATTATATGCCTCTGCAAAACCTATGTACCCTACTGTCACCTCAACATCTTCAGATCATCTCATCGTCAATGGAGCACAGCCCAGATGCACATCACACGTCTACCAACATGCGAGGACTTTCCTACCAGCATGTGAGACACAACACTTACATCAACCGACATGGGAAGACTTTCCTACCACCATTCAGGAAAGGCTCAACACTTACATTAACGACCATGGGAGGACTTTCCTGCCACCATGCTGGAATGGTCTAGCCCTTACATCTACACCATGGGAGGACTTTCCTACCACCATGTGAGAATGGCTCAGCCCTTACATCTACACCATAGGAGGACTTTCCTACCACTATGTGAGAATGGCTTGGCCCTTACATCTACCAACATAGGAGGACTTTCCTACCACTATGCGAAAATGGCCCATGTGCATCTGCGTCTTCCGGACTCATCAGTTCCCCTTGGAAGGAACCTCGATCTGAAGTACACCAAGCTTCTCTCTGAAGTATTCAAACTTCACTCTGGCTAGCGGCTTGGTCAACACATCGACTATCTGCTCGTATGTCGCAACATACTGGAGCTTCACTGCTCCTCTCTGCACCATATCCCTGATATAGTGATACTTGATTTCGACTTGTCATGGAACACCGGGTTCTCAGACAACTTCACACAACTCTTGTTGTCGCAATATATACACGTCGCGTCCAATTGGAGATCAAACAAATCAGACAGTAGCTTCCTCAGCCAAACTGCCTCACAACTAGCCGAACAAGCTGTGACATGCTCTGCTTCGGTTGTACTCAATGCCACGCAGGACTGCTTTCTGCTAAACCAAGAGATCACACCTGATCCCATAATGAAGCAGCACCCCAAAGTGCTCTTCCTATCAATGGCACTGCCTGCCCAATCCGAATCAACATAACCCTCCAGTTTAATCTTCTGATTCGCATCTTACTTGAGCCTATAATGCACCGTACCCTTCAGGTACCTCAAAATATGCTTTGCAGCAATCAAGTGAACATGTCTCGGATCTGTCAGGAACTGGCTCGATGTGTTCACAGCAAAGCAAATATCTGGTCTCGTATTCGTCAGGTACATCAAGGATCCAATCATCTGACGATACATCGTGGCATCAACCGGCTTTGATGAAGCATCACTCAATAGCTTCAGGTTCGATGCCATAGGTGTGGCCATGGCCTTACAGTCCATTATCCCGAACCTCTTTAGGATCTCTACTGCATACTTCCCTTGTCCATGGAAGATGCCATCAGCATTTTGCCATACCTCCATGCCTAGAAGGTAGTGCATCATATCGAAGTCCTTCATCTCGAACTTGGCGGCAAGCTTCCTCTTCGTGTCATCAATCAACCCATCCTCACCTGTCACAAACAGGTCATCTACATAAAGTAGAAGTATCAATGGGTTCCCTTCCTCAACCTTGTAGTAAAGGTTGGAATCTGCTTTACTCTTGGTAAAGCCCAAACTAGTCAGGAAGCTATCAATCCTGCCGTACCACGTCCTGGGTGCCTGTTTTAATACATACAAGGCTTTCTTCAATTTGCACACGTGAGTCTCCCTATCATGTGTCTCAAATCCGAGTGGCTGCTCCACATACACTTCCTCCTCTACTACACCATTCAAGAACGCTGTCTTGACATCCATCCGGTGTACCTTCCACTTCATCACTGCAGCCAGAGCAAGTACTGATCTGATGGAAGTGTATCTGGCTACAGGTGCAAATGTCTCTTCATAGTCTATCCCTTCCTTCTGGGAGAAGCCACATGCCACAAATCTCGCCTTGTGTTTCTCTATGCTGCCATCTGCAGCATGCTTGATCTTGTAGATCCACTTGGAAGTCACAACAGACTTCCCTACTGGTCTCGGGACCACATCCCAGACATCATTCTTCATGATTGACTGGTACTCCTTGATCATGGCATCCTTCCATTCCTTCCTTTCTGCCACTTCTTCCTAGTTGGCAGGTTCCTTGTCAATGATGTCGCACAGCAGGGATACATAACTGGAGTATGGCCTCAGTGTCTTGCTTTCTCTGTGCATTCCTTCTGGAGCGCCAAATCTCTCTGCATATTGAATTGCTTCTCGTACCCATGTTGGTTTCCTCTTGTGAGAATCCTTCACGTGGTGGATCTACAGGTTCCTATGGGTCTTCCATCTCGTGTTCTTCATATTCTTCTGGAATCGTTTCTTCCATTACTGTATTTTTGATCCTGGGAACTTTAGGTTCTTCAATATCTTCAATAGGTAGTTTTCTGATGTATGTTGATTCTTCGTCGCTTTTCTTCGAAACAAGTCTCTCTTGTAGGTGATGGTACACGATCTTTCCTACAAGTCAAGTTCAATTGCATGATTAGAAACATTTCATAGTTTTCAGAACAAATTCTTACGCATAAAGACATAGGTCATACAGTCATGCAATTATCTTAGCCAATGCTTCAATACAACATTTATCCATATCCCGTAACTTTCTAGATGCCTTTCATCTCTACCAGAACATTTTTAAGAGTGTGCACTACTCCCAACATGTCAACAAAGAGGTTTCAATCTAGATAAGTAGCAATGGAGTGTTGTACAGTACCATAGGCCACTTACCCATTACTTGCATATTAGTAGTATCTTGTTCATTAATGCAACTTTTCTAACATGCATAATATACATCCTAAATCTAGGAACATAAGTATGTACATGACTGAACAACATCATTTAAGTAATCATATATACAAGAAATGACAATTCAAATACTTATCTTTGTTTGGTTGTTGGGTGGACTCCCTCTCAATCTTTGCTTCCTTGCAGGAACTACTGGAGTGTGCTTACTCTTGATCTTTGCTTCCTTGCAGGAACTACTGGAGTCTCTGATAGTGTGAACCTAAACTAATGCTGAAAATGGATGAGAGGTTCTTCCATAGATTATTGATCTTTATTTGTTTTCAGGAGTCCGACTCTGCAGTAGCTTTTTCTACTCCTTTCATGTAATACTGAAAGTCATCTCTAGCTTCACCTTATGAGGTGGAACCTTCTAAATAAACCCTTGTAGCTGGTTATCGTCATTATAATACATATTCTTCATCACTTGAAGAATCTTCACTGTATTCTTTGGTTCTCTTCCTTGGAGGTTCATCATCCTCTGCAATGTGAGCATGATGTCTTTTCTTGTGGGAGCTGCTTTTGTGCCTGGGACAATCTTTGGAATAGTGCCCCTTCTCATCACAAGTATAACATCGAATATGAGAAAGATCTCTCCTGGATCCTCCAAGGTTTTCCCTCTGATTCTGGTGGTGGTGTTTACCCTTCTTGTGATGAGGATGCTCCCTCTTGTTGTTGTTCTTCCTAGTATGTGCTGTGAGAGCTTGGTCTTCATTACCCATCTTTTCTTCTCGAGCTACAATTCGAGCTTCTTCCTGTGAGCACTCCTCCCACAACCTACTGAAGGTGATCAACTTTCTTCTTGCACAGATTCCTTGAATAAAGGAATCCCATGACCTAGGAAGAGCATTCGGGGTGGTCATCACTATTTCTCCATTCTCTATGTCTTCTCCCACAGCTTCAAGTTGTTCTTTTATCTGGGAGACCCTTGTAAAGTAGGACTGCATGGTCTCTGCATTTTGTATCTTGACATTCTTCAATTGGTTCCTCAATGCCATCTTCCTATTTATATTCCTCCCTTCAAATAAGGTGGTCAAGGCATCAAACATCTCTTTAGGTGTCTTCAAAGATGACACATGTGGTATGAGATGGTCCTTGATAGAATCTGAAATGATTCTCTTAGCCTTAACCAGGTTCTTCTTTTGTAAGGCTTTAGCCTCATCTCCCTCTGGAACTGGAACCTCTTCATTCATATAGGTGTCTAATTCATTCTCTTCTAGGACAAGCCCAATCCTATACTTCCATGCTCAGAAGTTGTTAACCCCTTCAAGCTTATCCTCAAGCTTGGTGTGGTGAGACATCTTTAATGAGAAACTCAAATGGAAATAAAAAAGCTTTAGGTCTTACCACTTGATTTGCTGAAACTGGATTTGGAGCTGGCTGGCCTAGGGTTTGTTAGAGAAACCCTAATTTTCCAAATTTGGAATTTGGAACTTCTGGTTGGACAGACAGATCTGCCTCCTCAAGGTGAGTTGTACAATGTATTCACTTTCCTGAATTAGTGAACAAATACCCAAAATATCTGATGCCCTAGTTTTCCTCCGGCAACAGTGACGGGCCGAAAAATGAAAATTCTCGGAATTGAATTATGTTTTCGGAGGAAGATTCTCCTGGATGAGGCGAGTATGCTGGTGCACTTGGTTTCTGAAGATTCCAAAAATTCACCCTTGAAAATTGACTTGCGAATTTCGAATCTGCAGTTTCTGGCTTTTTTTGGTTTTTTGGTTTTTCTGGTCCAAAGTCAAATTAGGGTTTGACCTATCCCGGGGTTCTACCCAACCAAAATCTTCGATCTTGGTCTCAAAATTTCGATTTTGAGGAGGAGAACAATCCTGTGTTGATTGCACTCCAAAATTCTTCTTATGTGAAAAGCCCTAATTTCCTGCAGCAGTTACAGGCCAAAAAATGAAAAAGCTCAGAATCAGTTTCTGTTTCGATAGAAAGATGCGCCTTCCTTAGGTGAGTTATAGCCTAGCCTCCTTTTGCTGATGATCTGTGGAGAGAAACCCAAAAATTAAGAAGCCCTAGCTTCCGCAGCTGCACAGTGTCTTTGTCTCAGGTTAGCTCTGATACCATGTTAGATTTTCACAATTTAATTCAAGATTATTTAGGATCTTATCTGAGAGAATAACATGCACAGCAATTCAAACACAAGAGACAAGAGACACAAAGAGTTTCATCGGGGAAACCATAAAGGAGAAAAACCTGCAACTTCCTCAGAGATAGAATGAGCAACAATACAAAACCCCAAAAGTAGAAATGGTCTCCAGCAGCTTCTCTCTTCTCCACTTGTGCGAACTCCTCCTTTCTCTCACTAATGTGAATTGAGTGAGTGAGTGAAAATGATGCAAATGAGAGAGGGACCCTCTCTATTTATACTTTATCTTTCACTTGACTTTTACCCAACTAGGTCGGCCCCTAGTTGTACTTGACTGGGCCGACTTCTCTAGGAGAGTCTAATAACCCATATCACAACTTAACTCTGGGATCTAATGCCCCGACATACAAAGAAGGGTTAACCTCAATGACTTTACATGACTCAATTACAATAAAGACTCTCCCGACCGGAGGAATAAACATCTCCGTTGGAGGTACAATAATAAAATACAAATACAATATAAAATATACAAGTGAATATCTTCCGAAGTTACAATTGCATTAACAATACCATGTTAAATTTTAACATAGATTTGAGTTTAATAGCAGTAACGGTCTTCTTTGTGAAAATCCTCACAGCAGATCTAAGAGATGATGTATAACTCACAAGAGTAATTATGATTAAGCAGGAAAATAGAAGAAGAGTGAACAATACAGTATAATGAGCAACAGAATAATATGGTACAGTAGAACTCAGATAGAAGCAATAATACTTCACACACACTAGATTATTAATCACAAATGGACATATAAATAATACAATGCATGAGGAATTCGAATGCCTAAGGTGGCAATTCGAATTAGCCTTCATGGAGTGATCAAAGGGTCACTGGAGTGTCATCGGAGCACAACTAGGTGTCCTCATGATCATCGGAGCGCAACTGGAAGTCTTCATCATCATCAGTGGAGTCATCAATGCTCAAGTAACTGTCAACCATCAGTCAAACTAACTCTGGTAGGTGTAACTCAATGTAACTAAGTGTAACTAAGTGTAACTGAGTGTAACTGAGTGTAACTCAATGTAACTAAGAGTAACTGAATGTAACTGAGTGTAACTGAGTGTAACTCAATGTAACTGAGTGTAACTGACTGTAACTGAATGTAACTGAGTGTAACTGAGTGTAACTCAATGTAACTGAGTGTAACTGACTGTAACTGAGTGTAACTGAACTGGTAGGTGAAGAAGGGCGAGTTGCTCCCTAAAATCAAGGAAGAAGGGCGCACTAAGCAACTGGAGGGCTAAAACTGAATAGTGAGAAGCTCCTGGGGGCTGGCTAACTGAGGGCTAGGTGCTGGACTGATGACTGGGATGCATGCAAAATGCATGCAAACCCTAGAATGCATGCAAACCCTAAAAGGTGCATGCATGACTGAAAATGTAAATGATCAAAATACTGGTGGGACTAGGATGGAGTATAGGAATATCCTAACATTCTTAACCTTTTAGCAGACTTTAAAATTGCAATTATGAGATTATGTAGCAGCAGTAAAAGAACAATACAACATCTACAGTAAAGAAGAGTCAACCATCCACAAGAGACACAAAATTTATCCTGGGGAAAGCCTTTCAAGGTATAAAAACCCCAGCAAGAATAATCTTCTTTATAATTGAGATGACTGAGAGTTACATAAGCAGATATAAAGAGCAGACTTTACATTACAAATTAAACTTGCCTCTAGGGCACTTAAACCAAGAGAAGATTCCTGTTGATGATGAAGCTAGCCCTAAGCAAGATGACTACTGCCACTGATCCAAACCCCAACTTCTGCAATTCAATAAATAATGGTTGAATTGACCAATAATGTAGCTGCCTTTGTCAAGAATGAAAAACCTTGAGACTGTTTTGACCAAAAGAATTGCCGCTGTAGACAGTATGACAATTTTTGAGGCTGTTGTTGACTGCTATTGACCAGATCTGATCCTGCTGTGCACTGTATACATCCTCAGAACCTTCGGATGCCTTAAACTAGACCTTGGGTGCTGAGAAGAGGCCCTAAAAGGGCAGCCAAATGTCACAGCAGTTGGTGTAGGCCCTTGCAAGGGCTTCCGTGAGCTGTATGTTGTTGATGTATATGTAACTTCAGAATGTATTTCACCCATGTATTTCATATATGTATTTTGTACTCCTATAGAGATGGTATTATTCCTCTATACGGAAGTGTTTGTATTCCTATAGAGATGTTATTATTCCTCTATACGGAAGTGTCGTCATTTATATTGTAAGTGTCATAACTTATACTTGATGGGTTATTAGACCACCTTGTTCGGGTCGGCCCTGTATAAGTCATGTGGGTCAAAGGGTGTTATTAGACCACCCTATTGGGGGTCGGCCATGTATAAGTCATGTGGGTCAAGGGGTTATTAGACCACCAAGTGTGGGGTTGGCCCAGATTAAGTTAACCATGGGTTAAGCTAGACATGTAGGCCCCATTAGTTTATTGGACAGGACAGGACATGTATAAATAGAGATCGGGAGATCTCTATTTCATCACTCATTACACACACTTCTCTCATTCGGAAAGTGGCGCACTTGTGAGGAGGAGGTTTTGCTGCTAGGAGATGACTATCTCTTGTACTCTGGTTGTATCATTGCTCTATCTATCTCTGAGGAAGTTATCGGGGTTTTTCACCTTTATGGTTTTCCCCAAGTAAACTCTGTGTCTCTTGTGTGCTTGCATTATTGTGTTCATGATTGATATGCTGTAGATATGCTGTACATGTTGTTCTCTCAGTTAAGATCCTAGATCAGATTGGAGTAAATTCTGAAAAATTAACATGGTATCAGAGCTAGCCTGAAAGAAGGCATGATATGGCATGTATGACACTTGTTGCACTTGCGATGCTAGAGCTTGATATAGCAAAAACCAGTCATCGTAGCACTTTCGCTATAAATCCATTTTGGTGAAGTTTTCGGATCTGAAATTGTTACAGGTCGAAGCTAAGATCCCCATGTACCTTTTGTCCAAAGGACAACCTCTAATTCGTTGTACTTTGTGATTTATGATCTGTTCAATATAGGGTTTCTGCCTCTTCCAGATCTCAGTCATAAATAGGTGACCTGGACAAAAAGGTCATAACTTGGGCTAGGAAGCTCCAAATGAAATTTCATAAAAAGTGACAGGTAGTACACAGACTGTACTATCTCAGGAAACTTTTTCAAAGGCCGAAGTTGAACCAGTGACACGTGGCACGCCGTACAAGTTCGCTCTCCTATTTTATCCCATAAACAGGTCACGTTGCGACACTTGGCATAACTCTCTCTCAGAGAATCCAATTGAAGTCAGACCTGTCGGGATGGAAATATGACAGGTTAGGCTACCACAAAAAAGTTTTCAGACCCTGGGGAACGAAAAGTGCGGAGTTACACCAGAAACAATCAGGTACATATTTCTATCAAAACATAATTATTTTTGAGCACCTTCATTCATGGCTTCTGGAATTTAGAGTTTCGGAGAAAGTTGGAATTTTTGTAATCAGAGACTACAGCTGAATGCTACTCATCAAAATAGAAATTTAGAGACCAAGATCAAAATTTTTGGTTGGACAGAAGATTGGGCTTGATCAGACCCTAGTTCGGGACTTTGATTGGAAAAGTGGAAAATTAGGGCTTCTGCAAAAATGAGAATTTTTTGAAATCTGTGACCACGGCTGGAAGCTCCTCAGAAAAAATAAAAGCTTAGAGCTTTGGATCAAACCTTTTGATTGGGCAGAAGAGTGGGCTTCATCAAACCCCAGTTCGGGGTCACGTCCAGTGAATCCGGAAGTTTCAAAGGCAAAATTGAGGAGTGAAACTTTGCACTTTTCAAATTCTGAATATACTAGCTTGATCAGCTCATCAAGGCGCATATTTCTATCCTTTCGGAAGTTTGAAATTCAAAGTTTGAATTTTTGGGGTTTCTCTGACAAACCCTAATACAGCTCCAGATCCAGTTCCTGCAAATCAAGTGGATTGGTTTAATCCTAGAAGAGGATGGATTGGTCACCTGCATAAGGGAAGAAGTTCCTGTTTCAGAGGGAGATGAGGCTAAGGCCTTACATAAGAAGATTACAAGCAATCTCGACAGGTATGACTCATCCAATGATTAAGGATGGATACAATTTCAAGGACAAGTAATTCAGGAACCAAAGATCAAGAGGGAGGACACTCCAGTTGACCCTGCAAGGAAGCAAAGATCAAGAAGGAGCACACTTCAGTAGTTTCTGCAAGGATGCAGATATTCAGAGGGAGTTGACCACTTCTCACAATCCACATCAGAATGGAGCTGCAAAAAAGAAGCTACTTCAGCAGCTCCTGCAAGGAAGCAAAGACTCAGAGGGAGTCCACCCAACAAACAAACAAAGATAAGTATTTTAATTACCATTTCTTATTTTGTTCAAATAATATTGTTCAATGATGTATATGCTTATGTTCCTAGACTTAGGATATGTATTGTGCATATTAGAATGATTGCATTAATGAACAGTATACTACTAATATACATGGGTAAGTGGCCTATGGCACTGTACAACATTCCATTGCTACTTATCTAGAATGAAACCTCTTTGCTGACATGTTAGGAGTTGTGCGCACTCTTAACAATGTTCTGGTAGAGATTGGAAGGCATCTAGAAAGTTACGGAATATGGATAAATGTTGTATTGAAGCATTGGCTAAGATAATTGCATGACTGTATGACATATTTCTTTATGTGTAAGAATTTGTTCTGAAAACTATGAGATGTTTTCTAATCATGCAGTTTAACTTGTTGTGTAGGAAAGATCGTATACCATCACCTACAAAAGAAGGACTACAACATTTGTTCAGCAACAGAGTTATCTATTGAAAATATTGAAGTTCCCAGGATTTGGGAAGAATGCCATGATCGAGGAGTACCAGTCGATCATGAAGATGTTTGGGATGTAGTCCCAAAGGGTAGTCTGTAGTGACTTCCAAGAGGATCTACAAGATCAAGCATGCTGCAAGTGGTAGCATAGAGACTTTTGCTCCTGTAGCCAGATACACTTCCATTAGATCTGTACTTGCTCTGGCTGCAGTGATGAACTGGAAGATACACCAGATGGATTTCAAGACAGCCTTTTTGAATGGTGTAGTTGAAGAAGTGTATGTGGAGAAGCCACTTGGTTCTGAGACACATGACAGGGAGTCATATATGTGCAGAACTTGGTATGGTAGGATAGACAACTTTCTATCCAGTTTGGGCTTTACCAAGAGTAAAGCGGATTCCAACCCTTACTACAAGGTTGAGGAAGGCAATCCAGTGATACTACTATTGTATGTGGATGACCTGTTTGTAACAGGTGAGGATAGATTGATTTCCGACATGTAGCGGAAGCTTGCTGCCGAATTCGATATGAAGGACTTGGGGATGATGCACTATTTCCTAGGTATGGAGGTGTGGCAGAGTACAGATGGGATCTTCCTTGGACAAGGGAAGTACACTGTAGATATCCCGAAGAGGTTCGGGATGATGGACTGTAAGGCTATGGCCACATCTATGGCATCGAACCTGAAGCTTCTGTGTGATGCTACATCTGATCCGGTTGATGTCACGATGTATCGTCAGATGATTGGGTCCTCTATGTACCTGACGAACACGAGACCAGATATTTGCTTTGCGGTGAACACATTGAGCCAGTTCCTAACGAATCCGAGAGATGTTCACCTGGTTGCTATAAAGCATATTTTGAGGTACCTGAAGGGTACAGTTGATTATGGGCTCAAGTATGATGCGAATCAAAAGTTTAACCTGCAGGGTTATGTTGATTCAGATTGGGCAGGTAGTGCTGCAGATAGGAAGAGCACATATGGATGTTGCTTCAACATGGGATCAGGTGTGATCTCTTGGTTTAGCAGGAAGCAGTCCTGCGTAGCACTGAGTACAACTGAGGCAGAGTATGTTGCAACCTGTTCAGCTAGTTGTGAGGCAGTATGGCTCCGGAAGCTACTGTCCGAGTTATTTGATCTCCCGTTGGATGCTACTGGTATCTTTTGTGACAACCAGAGTTGTGTGAAGCTGTCTGAGAACCCGGTGTTCCATGACAGGTTGAAACACATAGAGATCAAATATCACTATATCAGGGATATGGTGCAGAGAGGAGCAGTGAAGCTCATGTATGTGGCGACGGGCGAGCAGATTGCAGATGTACTGACGAAGCCACTAGCCAGAGTGAAGTTCGAGTACTTCAGGGAGAGGCTTGGTGTTCTTTAGATCGACGACACTTCGAGGAAGAAGTGATGGACACATTTGTTGAAGCCATTCCAAGCATGTTGGAAGGAGGATCCTTCACATGGCTGTGGATGTAAGCGATGGATGATGAGCATCAGGACGATGCTCCAGTTACTTCTCTATATATGCATCATGTTGGATGCTGTATATGATCAGTTGGATCATTTATATGTATGTACGCATCATGTTGGATGTTGGATATGATCAGTTGGATCATTTGTATGTACTTTGTATATGCATCATGTTGGATGCTTGGACCATGTATCTGTATATGTATCAGGTGGATACATTGTATGATTAGGTAGATCATGTATGTTGATATGTATTAGGTATGATCAGGTGGATCATGCATTTGTATTTGTATCAGGTGGATACACTGTATGATCAGGTGGATCATGTATGATGATATGTATCAGGTAGATACTTGGTATGCATCAGGTGGATGCATTGTATGATCATGATGATGAGCTTTAGGATGTTGCTCCATATGATATGTACCAGGACGGTACAGTGATGATGATCAGTATGATCATGAGCATTAGGATGATGCTTCGTGCGATGATGATCCGTTGGATCATGAGTATTAGGTTGATACTTGGAGGTCAAAGATGATATGTGGCAGGTTGTGCAAATAGCATGTAATCAGTCCTCAGATATCCGATAGGTTGAGCTGTGTGCTCATAATCAGTCCTGGGATGAGGTATTGCTATGTAGTATGTAATCAGTCCTCAGATATCCGATAGGTTGAGCTGTGTGCTCGTAATCAGTCCTGGGATGAGGTATTACTACGGAGACATGTAATCAGTGCTGGAGATCCGATAGGTTGAGCTGTGTGCTCGTAATAAGTTCTGGGATGCTCTTTAGAGATCTTGCTGGTCGTGCTGCGACACATAAATGTTCCTGGGATGCTCTTTAAAGGTATTGTCTATTCACATATAATCAGTCCCGGAGATCCGAGAGGTTGAGTTGTGTTCTCGTAATAAGTCCTGGGATGCTCTTTAGAGATCTTGCCGGTCGTGCTGCGACACATAAATGTTCCTGGGATGCTCTTTAAAGGTATTGTGAAGGAGATGGATGTAATTAGTCCTGGGAGATCTTGCCGGTCGTGCTTAGGCACATAAATGTTCCTGGGATACTCTTTCTGGTATTGCATCCGCACATAAAATTAGTCCTGAGAGACCACCTCTATCAGACTGTTCGTACAGATGATGAAGACCTGCAGGTGGTGGGCCTACATCCAATATGAAAAAGGACTGGCTCTGTAGAACTTCCTATGATGAGTAGATTCAGAGATTGATTGAGATAGCAGCAGCAGTGAAGATGACGATGATTCGAGGATGATGATCCAGAGAAGAAGACTTGTACTAGAAGACTTGTGTCGAGAAATGCCTTCCTAGTTAAGAGAGAGTGTTGATGTATATGTAATTTCAGAATGTATTTCACCCATGTATTTCATATATGTATTTTGTACTCCTATAGAGATGGTATTATTCCTCTATACGGAAGTGTTTGTATTCCTATAGAGATGTTATTATTCCTCTATATGGAAGTGTTGTCATTTATATTGTAAGTGTCATAACTTATACTTGATGGGTTATTAGACCACCTTGTAGGGGTCGGCGCTGTATAAGTCATGTGGGTCAAAGGGTTATTAGACCACCCTATTGGAGTTCGGCCATGTGGGTCAAAGGGTTATTAGACCACCAAGTGTGGGGTCGGCCTGGATTAAGTTAACCATGGGTTAAGCTAGACATGTAGGCCCCATTAGTTTATTGGGCAGGACAGGACAAGTATAAATAGAGATCGGGAGATCTCTATTTCATCACTCATTACACACACTTCTCTCAAAGTGGCGCACTTGTGAGGAGGTTCTGCTGCTAGGAGATGACTATTTCTTGTACTCTGGTTGTATCATTGCTCTATCTATCTTTGAGGAAGTTATTGGGGTTTTTCACCTTTATGGTTTTCCCCAAGTAAACTCTGTGTCTCTTGTGTGCTTGCATTATTGTGTTCATGATTGATATGCTGTAGATATGCTGTATATGTTGTTCTCTCAGTTAAGATCCTAAATCAGATTGGAGTCAATTCTGAAAAATTAACATATGTTCCCTAACAGGGCTGCCGGTGGACTGTAGCAGGCCCTTAACAGGGCTTGGGTGGCCTGGAACCAGCCCTAGTAGGGCTCGGGTGATGGGAGAAGGCCTTAGATAGGGCTCGACTGAGTGGAGAAGGCCCTTATAGGGCTTCCGTGAGCTAGAGACAGGCCCAACCATTGCTGCCTGCTGCCTCCTCTCACTTCCAATACGCATGCGGCTGTCTTTAAGTCTGAACCAGTCCTTCGTTGGTGAAGAAAGAGAGAAAATACCCCAAAACAGTCTTCTTGGACCAGCTTATGGAGATCATGTGTGGTGTCTTGCTCAAATGAGAATGCTTCTCTATTTATATTTTGTCTTTGAGAATCAAATCCATAGATCTAGGATAAAACAAATAATAAAATCCAATTAGATAGGGTTATAATATTTTTATTTTTACTTTTAACCCTTCACAAAAAAATTGTCTTTTATGTTGGACCTTTGGTTCTTTACAAGTGGGCTCTTGGTCTTTCATTGGGGTTCTTGGACCATCAATGGGTCTCTTGGTCCTTCAAGAGGGTTCATGGTCCTTCAATAGTGGGCTCTATGACCCTAGCTCTTTAAGCAAGTCATCTAAGACCTTTCTCTTGGTCTCTATGGTCCACATGTGCCAACTCAAAGTACATCATCATAAATAAAAAAGATTATTCTTGTTCTCCTTGCTCACCAAAGTCATGTGCTATGTACATCAACAAGGTCTGGCCAGCCCCTTGAGGAGGTCCCATAGCCCACTGACCAAGGAGAGGAGTACAACACTTGTCTAGATCCAATCTAGCACTTCACGTTGTTTCCATTAACTTCCTGGTCCCAGACCAGGTTCTTCAGCCCTAGGTTGAAGGTTGACCAAAGTCAACATATTGGTAACTGACCAAGTGTCTCCATTCTTAAAGAATGGGTCTCAGCCCCAGGCTGCTCTTCAGTCCCAGACTGAGTTATGTTGATCAACTTCCTGGTACTTGACCAGGTAGCTCCATTCTCGCGGAGAATGGTTCTCAGCCCCAGGCTGAGCTTGAGTCCGAAACTGAAGGTTGATCAACTCCCTGGTCCCTGATCAAGTGCCTCCATTCTCCCATAGAAGGGCTCTCATTGCTGCTAAAAAATTAACACCTTCAACAGACACACTTCCAGCAACATAGACACCACTTCCTAGTACAGAACTGCACAAGTTACCTTAAGTTTGGTTTTATCCGTTTCTTCAAAACCTCAGAGTGGAGATATGAGGCTGTTTACTGCTGTCCAGGGCTTCAGAAAACGCCCAGAATTGCTTCTTTATGGTATCTTTCATTCACAGGCCTGCCCAGATTTCTCAGTCTACAGATATACAATAAAATTTCTATAGTAGTAGTAGTCTAGTAGTAATCCTAGATAAGTTGCTTTGTTGCTGATGTACCTTGTCAACCAGAAGTTTATGATTTAGTTTTTGTCTTCTCAGGAACATTCATATCAGGGAACATATAGCACCTCTTTTATTTTTCTGACTCCAGTTATTCATTGTCTTCTATCAAGAGTCCTAAAGTTTTTTCTTTATATGTTTTGTTGTTTGGTTGTATTAGAAATATTTTGGTGCATGACTTTAAGTTTGGTTCCTTGAAGGGTCATGGGTGCAGCTGCACTCCGTAAGTATGTTAGCAGCCTAGGAGGAATTGGTTCATCTCCTGGTATAAGCACAGGTGCTTCATATGCTCCAAAGGAGTACAACAAAGAAGTTCTTCCGGAGAAGGTGAGAGCCCATCTGAACTTTCTTTTGCCAATGAAAGTGAAATCTTATATAAACTGTTATTTAGTGAGTTTCTTGAGCCATAATTACTTGGAGAAATGATACTTTTAGTGGCCATGTTTGTCAGTTTTTAGTTCAGGATTAGATATGGCTCAAAATTCACTCTAGTTAATTCTGAAAATTTATAACAGTAAACCAATCTGAATTCTGGAATCTTTATGAGCATGTAGCATCTTGAAATTTTCAGTTTTCTAGGTTTAATCTTTTGTACTTCATCATTTACTAAATTCTGGAAATTTCCGAGTTTTCTTGCTTTAGTAAATAACAGCAATCATATTCTAAAGGAAAGATCTCTTTGGTGTTCATTTGGTTGATATTGAATCATAGTTTATGTTTACCTAAGCACACCTATATTGGCTAAATGGTTCACTCTTAAATCTGGAAATTGCTTGTGTAATTTGGTTCCTAGTTCCTATTGCTGAACTTTTCCCTTGTGCAACTCTTGATATAATTTAATTGTGTTCGGATAATTTAATCATGGATAAATGGGATGTTGTTGTCTCAATTTCTAATTGAAGGATTGATATTAAGAGATTTGGAGAAGTGATTTTAATCACTTCAGGAAATCTGGAATTTCATCTAAATCTAACACCTTGAGTGACACTTTGCTTCTGAAAATCTTCTGAAGCAGGGCCACACTTTGGGCCATAACTTCACATAATCTAAGGTATTAATTGGGCAACTTATTCCATCTTTAATTTAAGTTTTGGGATATGTTTTTACTGTACCGAATGAACCCACTGCTTAACCACATTTGGCATTGATATATTATGAGTTTATTTTCTGCAAACATTTTTGATTTTCAGAATTGATGATCTAAATGTCCATGGTCTTATTGTTGTTCAAAGGATATCTTGAGTATTTCCAGTTAAGTGTTTGATGTATTTGGCATTTCTTTACATGTTAAAGCAATATTTGGCGAAATTAACTTGGTCTAATCACACACATCTAACTAACTTGGTCAATCCCCTTAGCTCTCTTCAATAAACCCATATCTAATCAGCCCTAGGGAACCCCCCTTGACCTTGAGAGATGGTAAAAAATATGGGAAGTTAGCACTATGGTGAAAATAGTGCTTTTTCTGAGGTTGCTCCTTGATAACACTAGTGGATTGAGACTTTTTCACCAATTGCTAAATCAAGCTGTAACATGTAGTATCCCTAGCCCAAAGATACGGAATTTTTACCAAACTGCCTGGCGGTGATTATGGCCTTTCGTCAATTGTGGGGTATTCAACTGCTATAGTTTACTTGGCTTAGGGTAACTTGTCAATGCAGGCTGTAAAATTGCACAGGATCTAATTTCTATCTAACTGCTGTTGAAGAGTGCTTGTAGACTACATCAAATTCCTTGTGCTTATGTGTTGGATAGCAAATTATATTTTGAACACTGTTGGAACTATTGCCATGTGATTTAGATTTGTTTGATAGTCAATCAATTCGTTTAACACCATTCCAAAATAACAGTGACAACCTTCTCATATTCCACATAACCATATACATGAATACCATTCAGACTTTAACATAAGAACTTTCACACCATACTTTAAAGGGAGAATGCTTCTGGGTATTTGAGTTAATGGAGCACCATATAACAGCACTTTGACTTGGCAAACGAAAACATGAAATCTGCAGTACAAGAGTACCTTATTCCCACGCAAGAAAGGGAGGGTGCAGCACTGTAAATGACTGTTATAATGCAAGATATTATTCAGAATTCAACCAACAGCTTTTCAGTGGTTGGTAGCCTGTAGCATGCTGATATTACTCTTCTTTGGGGTTGATTTCACCTACAGGAACAACAGTTCACCCTCTTCAAGCTTGGACAGAGATGAAGACATTCTTGTAGTAGCACGAGTTCCAATAGATGACTGTCTTCACAAGTAAAGAATGTGCCCTCCTCACTGTAGCAGCTTCTTCCAAGGTGGTGATCCTCAGATTGATGCGGCCTTCTCTCTTCCATTGTAGAATCCAACTTCACAATACAATATTTCTCTATCCACTTCGAAAATGATATATATAATTTCCAAGACAAGCATCAACAGAAAGATGATGGAACTTCAATGAAACTCAATCGACTTCCTGTAGCTTGCAACTGCGCCCTCTCAATCTTTTATGCAGCAGAATAACGCTTGGGAAATGTTGGTACTTAAGGCCAGTATTCAGATATATAAGCTAACTCCTTTCTGTGCCCCTTTAAACGGTGTAATCTGCTGTAGGAGTGAATGCAAGTAACAAGAAGGAAATGAATGTCCAGACTGCAGGAGAGATAAATATATGCTCCTTTATTCACCCTTCACAACATGGCATCAGTATGTGGATAAATCACCCTTATCTCAGTGGACTAGAACAACAGAATACTTTCCTGGGCGTGACTATTCTTCACTGGAAGCAGATAGCAGAGAATGGGAATGTGGAAGTCGTGGTCTCTACACGCAATGATGGGTCTTCCCTGCTGCAGTGAGCCCTTTTCCTGTGCAATAGAAATAAAAACAAGTGTGCCCTGTCTTATAGACTGCTCATACAAATCCCTGGTGCGCACCTTGCCCACAACCACTAAAACTTACTCAATCTCCAAAGATCTGCACTAAACTTGATATATTTTTCCATGGCATTGAAGCACAATGGGGAAATCTGGATGATCTCCTACTCCCACTAGCTAGGGAGGAATCTTTCACCCCCGAAACCAGTCTTAACAAGCATGGGTTTTCTCAAACCCTAGCTCAAATGCTCAAAGAGCTCCTCAAAACTTTTCTTCAATTGCAAAAGTGTAGAATGAGCTCAAAATTCCAACTTTGGCCTTTTAAAGGCTTTCCTTTTCTTTTTCTGCATTAAGAAACTTTCCTTTTCTTTTTCTCCATTAAAAAATTAATAAATGATATATGATGGAGAAATCACTTTTATTTTCATGTTTTATTAATAAAGACTTCTTATGGAGAAACATGTTCATTTTTATTAATTAATTAACTAAAGTCACTTTTAAGTCAATTCTATTCCGTAGCTTCGTGACTATAATTAATTAATTAATTCCCTAGTTTTTTCTTAATGTAAGTGGTTTATGGGAATAAAATAAACCACTATGCCATCTTCCGAGACTTAGACGGGAAAGGACATTACAGTCCTTCCTGCCCGAATTTGCTTGTCCTCAGGCAATCCACAACTGCAAACTAGCCCAATTGTCGCAGCACCTGAAGCCAAAGCAAAAAAAAAAACCAACTACACCTGTCCACCAGCCAACAGCCATCTGTACCTGTGGAGCAAAAAAAAATACCAACTGTGTCTGCCTGCCAACCACTGGGATCCCAAATGAATCTGTAAAATACTCCAACCAGTGTCCTCCGAAGACAACTGAAACCCATGACACTGCCAAGCTTTGTCAATTGGTGAGGCCATCCATCCAACATTAAAATTCCTGGATCCCAAATCTGAATTGTCATTCTACTGTTCCCACTACCTGATGCTTCCAGCTGCGCCACTCTGATTACAAACTGCTCATGAACTCTCCCAACAGATAGCTCCATCACCATCCAACCATGCACTTAGTGTGGAGACTAATCACAACTGATACCAGGATCCCTGTAATATTCTAACTGATATTTTCTGTCTGTTTGTGAAGTTTCTGATGATGTTTGTTGTTTGCTTGTAGTTTTATGGCCCAATACTCAAAGGAAACATGAATTCATGTAATGAACTATGTTTGCATGAGCATGCATGGGTTTGCCAACCCCAAAATAACTTGAATAATCAGAAATGCTATAAAGTAGGGATAGAAATAATGCATGTATGTACCAATAGCTGTAGTAGTGGATGTGGATCAATATGAGACTCGCATGCAAGAAATATGCCAAGGATCGGTCAAGATATGAATCAACCTCTCTCCAAATTGGCACCCTTGATATAAATGTGCCCTCTTCAATATGTGAATGGATGCATGAGTACTCAAATGATGTCAGATAGATACCGGATGAAGGTACTAGGGGTATAATGCCCTCCTGATCAGTATGGAAACCGCATGCAAGACATGCATGAACTCTAGGTCATAGGGCAAGATTCTCCTCAAGGAAAGTCGCCCATGCAAGGAAAGGCGCCCTTCTAAATGATGAAGTGGTGAGATATCTCTCCTGAAGCCGAATAAGAAACCTGTATTCAGTAACTAGGCTAATAGTGGTGCTCTTGGAAGGTTGGCAGCTGCATGCAGACTAAATAACCACCGTATGTCAAGATATGATGATGCCCTAGTTTTCCCAAGTCGCTCATGCAAAGGGCGAGTCCTCTTGATCCAATCTGTGGCTTGAATCCTGAAGAATGTTGAAGA
This sequence comes from Larix kaempferi, assembly GCA_027924585.1. NCBI lineage: Eukaryota > Viridiplantae > Streptophyta > Pinopsida > Pinales > Pinaceae > Larix > Larix kaempferi. Next base: position 7,477,542 of record BSBM01000454.1, on the reverse strand, counting down.
TTGATGTGTAGTATGGAAGTAATGTTGAACCTGTATGATCGAACCCTGGAAGTGACTAGGGCAGATAGATTCCGCTGCCGAAATACACTTGATGGTTGAGTAGTGTGCCCTCAACCCGAAATTGGCTCTTTGAGATCTCCAAGTCGAATTCTCAAATCAATAATCAATAAGCAGACCTAATCATTCACTTTATCCTTCTTTTATAACTTTGACATTGCATGCCCTAACTTTTGCATGCATAGGTCGCTTTTCTCTTCTATTTTTCAGTTGACTTGCATGCATTGTTTTCTGTTTGCATGAAGGCTTAATTAAGGTATTTCTGTGCATGCATCATGAAATATGGCCCGCATGTAATACATGTAGGTGGCCCCTAGTTCTTGTGGCCCTCTTTTATCTACTGATGATCTAATAACCATGATTAAGATTTTTTGGTCTGAATGGTATCAATCCTCAGTCAATTCCTCTGTTTGTTAAAAAGGAAACATTACAATCCCAAATGATCCTCAGAAATGCAAGGTGTAAGATACATCCTCCAATGCACCATGCATGCAAACCATAAGTCCATCCAAAGAAATGTTCCCCAAGTAGGAGACTGAAACCAAGTGCAACATAGATGAACTTATGAGAGAGAAGGTTGACAGTTGACTTGATCCATCAAGTCAACATGACAACAACTGCTCCAAAGAAAAGCAATGCCAGGATCCCATTGCTTGTATTTTATTCCCATCAATGAGAATGTCATCCAACAAAATCCATCAGGCAAAGGAATGCCTCGATCCCACTGCCTCAACTGCAAATCTCCATGTGGCAGTGTCATGTGAGTAAACTTGACATCCCAAGGAATGCTAGGGTCCCACTGTCTAGTGTGCATCCTCCCAAACATCATTAACAATGTAGAAGCTGGAACCATGAAGGGTACTAGGAATGATGAAGGAACCATCACGAGGAATGACAAGATTATGCAACCATACTGAAAGTGTGTCACCCTCAATGATAGGTTGAATCATAGAGAGATCATCCATCATGAAAAATGCATCCTCTGGGTAGGGACGAACCCAAACAGATCTCTCCAAGCTCATAGGAAGGTTCTTATGTGTCCAATGCACACAAGAATCAAAGATGAACTCAATAAAGCTCTAGTGACAAGGGTGAAAATCGGATGTCCAACCACAAGAAAGGTAGGGATCATCCAACAAATAAGGATGTTCATGCTACTCATATGAAAATGATGCATCAAAGAAGTCTCCAAGAATGCAAGCGTGAAATACAAACATGTGCCTCCTTATCCAACTAGGGAATGGAAGGAAACTCCAATCAACTGATCCAAGTAGAAAGCAAAGTGCTTCCCCATGTGAACTCTTCCAGTGGCTCAACTCTCTGCCATTGATCCAAGGGTGCAAAAATCCATCATATGATCCACTCAATGAAGATAGGTGGAAATCCAAAGCACCTCTATACATGGAGGCATCAAAGATATGCATACGATACCTCAACTGTTGGTGGGAAGGGGATGGTGCAATCAAATCAACTGGAGTGAATGTAGGAACCTCTTGCTCCTCCTCAGGCACCAACAAGAAGACACCCTTGACCCAATGCTCACCCTTAAATGTGTAGGATGAGGAAGGATGAATCGATTCTCTGCAACAAGTATCCACCAAAGATGTGGATGTATCAATTCCATCAAGGGCTTGTCCAACACTAAGGAGCTTTGTTGACTCTTCAATGGAGAGAGGACTCACTCCCTGAGAGAGCTCAGTTTCCTCTGTCAAGTGACATGTGCTTGGAACTCATCATCTGCATCCCGAAACTCCTCAAGCACATGAATGTCATCGTACACGTCATGAACCATCGTCTCATGAGGTTCCTCCATAGAACTCTGAATGCCATCAATTGAAGGAGAATGCCTGATTGGTATGTAGGAGGGAATATGTGATCTTTGCAACTCTTGGCGAAGTTGCTCTATCTCCATCTTAGATTCCAAGAGGACACTTTGAGTGCTTCTCAAAGAATCTTGGGTGGCCATCAACTCATCATTGAGCTTGCAAATCTCTTCATCATCCTTAAACTTACTCTATTAGTTAACTTATTCTTTTATGTTCATTTTTATTAATTAATTAACTAAAGTCACTTTTACTTAGTCAATTCTATTCCGTAGCTTCGCGACTATAATTAATTAATTAATTCACTAGTTTTTTCTTAACATAAGTGGTTTACAGGAATTAAATAAACCACTACGCCATCTTCCGAGACTTAGACGGGACGAGACATTACATAACACCTATCAAGCAAATTTAAGTGATATGAAGAGAAGGCTAGGCAATAAGGAACAAGGTGATATGAAGAGATAGCTTAGCAGAGCATTTTTGGGTTTTGTAGTATAGAAAATAAAAAAAGGGTGATGGAAGGACCAAAATATAAGTGCCAATCCAACAAAGGAAGATGGAGTCAAGGGATCTAGCCCAAGAGAGCGAGTTCAAGGATGGTTAGGAGTCTAGGACAACTAGGGCTGCATGCACATGCCACAAGAAACCTCAACATGTTGAAAAATGAAAGTAGTAGACTAGGAGCTCCCAAACGGTGCCACATCGAAATATTGTTAACTAGGGTGTGACTTATGCAATGAAGTATTAGAAAGCAACAACTATAAATATGATAGAAGCAAGTTAATCCATTCATGCATAAGACAACAAAAGGATTTAGAGGAAGTATTTCTCACATAAAACCATTCCAACAAGAAGATATACTCTTTCATATGGTCCTAATCAATAAGTTCTAGCAATTCTACAACCATTAACAATAATAAAAAGTAGGAACATCAGGCCACACACAGATAGAAGAAGAAACCCTTATATGTACCAATATAAGATGCGTGCATTAAGTTCTAATAGAGAGAGAACTCCCAAAATCCAACCGTGCAAAGAATGGAGAGAAAACTCCTTTATATAAGAGAAGTTAGATCTCTCTTCAAATAAATTATAATTATTGTCTAACCAACTTCTTGACAAGTCTAACATTAATAAAAAATGGAGTTAGTTAGGTCTTGCCAAGTCAAAGGTCTTCATTTCCTCGAGAAGAATTTGCTCCCTTAGAATAAGCAATAAAATATTACAAAGGAATCCTCAAGAGAGGGTGTGCTAGTGAAATGGGCCCCTTTTACCAAATCAACACTCCTAGAAACAATAAAAATTATCCTCCTTGTGTGCTCTCCAAGATGCTTTGACATTGTAGAATTAAAATACTGTTTTTTCCAAATAGCCACCTCCATGAGTTGAGTCAGCAAATAATAGAATATTGAGGTAGTTATAATCTCTACATGTGCACCTTTGAAGAGAGATAGATTTGACCAACTTTCAACTACTTCACTTGATGTGCAAGGTGTGAACAAGACCAATTCGGAGATGCAAGTGGACCTCCTAGAGGAGCACAACACCTAATGTTCTAGGGGAATCTGCGAATGGATAAATGCATGAAGTGGTATGGTTAGAAATGAATTTGTGAAGGGAGACAATTAAATACGATTATTTAGTATATTGCTTCGAAATGTGTGCTAGAAAGGGGGGTGCTACTCTCAAATGTGTGACATATGACTTAAAGTTGTATTCACTAGTTATTGATTGAATTAAAATTAGGGAGTGAGGCTAAAAGTCTAATCACAACATAGGAAAATTAATGCAGTGCACAACCTATCGTTTGGGTTTAATTAATCTGTAAATGAAAAAATGCCAAATTAGTTTCACATTGGACATGCTGGAAAGTGGAAATATGGCAAAATGAAGGGTTAATATGAAATGAAATTAATATATGTCATGCACCCTCTAGGAAAAGGAAAATTATGAAGTGCAAGTGTAATATGGATTTTACTTGGGTATAAAAGTGAAAACATGATGAAATATGCAAATTACCTAGGTAAAATGATGGAAATGTGATGAGATGTCAATGATACTTAGGAAACACTAGGCAAATGCATTACCATGTTAGAGGATACTAAGAACTAAGAATAAGTCATGAACTAACCATGCAACAACCAAGTGAAAGTAGTGACTAGAGCATTAGGAAATAACTAGGTGATTTACTCAATCACTGATCCAACCTTACTTAGGAAACACTAGGCAAATGCATCACCATATTAGAGGATACTAACAGCTAAGAACAAGTCATGAACTAACCATGCAACAACCAAGTGAAAGTAATGACTAGAGCATGAGGAAATAACTAGGTGATTTACTCAGATCACTGATCCAACCTGAAGAATGCCTCCATATGATGCAATTCAAGCAACCTCCACTCGACATGATCATCGAAAAGGAGAAGTGAGTCCCCTCCACCAAAGATTCCCATCAAGTGCCAAGAAGGGAAAGGCTCCATGAAGAAGTATACACCCAAGTCAATCCAATATTCCAAAGGTACTAGCAACATATCCCCATCAATGTGAGAAAAATAAGAAGTTTACTCCTCATTCAATATGAGGGGTGTTACCGGGCAAATTAGCAGGGCTAATTCCCAGTAAGCACAAATAAGAATAGTGACCCAATGTCACCTCGATCACCGTTCTAACTTCTTCGGAAGTCGAAACCTCCAAGGAGAAGTGTCATTGTGGAACCCTGTAAGACACTAGAACAAACACCAAACTATATTTTCTATGCAAGTGTTAGTTAGACCAGTGCTTAATGGAGTCAACTTCAGTCAATGAACCAACGAAATGTAAGAATGCATACACGTATACCAAGATAATCAATATTGGATCAAAAGACTATATTGCCAATACACTAACCAATAACCAAACATACACTAAGTGATAGTCTTTCAATGTCGTTCATTAACAAAATATGAAATGATATGTGTCAATGTCATGTATTCAATTGATTTCCTTTCATCAATGTTTGTTATTCAACCAATAATCAACATCAATTTGATAGATGACCTAAACACTTTTATCATCAATGATTAACCAATCATTTATAAGCATTTATCATTCAATAGATCAAAAGTGCTTCAATTTGAGAAAGTAAACTAGGTCTGTATGCAACCACAACTTGAATGATCTATAGCAGCAGAGAAGAGGTGGGCCGAAATTTTTGGGGCTGAAATTTTAGGGCCCAAAATTTTAAGGCCGAAATTATTGGGCCCGAAATTTTAGGGGCCGAAAATTTCGTGAGGCCCCAAAATGGCCAAATAATGGATTTTTGAAATCTTATGAAATTTTAGGGTTTTAGGGTTTCGTTTTTGGGTTTTAGTTTAGGTTTTAACCATGAATTAACAAACTACTAACTCAGAAAAGTTAAAATAAAAAGACTAATAAACATAGAAAACTAGGTTAATTAGAAATGTAAACTAATTAACATAATATTTACAAATTTACAACTCAGAAAATAGGGTTGAATGAAGAAGTTGAACAACTAGGGCATCGATAGAAAACTAGCTACCAAACCCTAGGGCATCAATGAGAGGAGGTACTCTCCTTGAGATGGTACTTGGCAAGCTTGTCAACTAGGTCTAACCTTAATAATCTCTAGGATTCATTGAAGAAACCTAGTCTTGGCAAGACTTGAAGACCTAAAGCTCAAGCTTGAATGCTAGGGTGACCAATGACAAAAATAAATTGTAAATCAGGACAAAATGAAGCAACAATGACTTCCATTCAACCCTAACAAGCATCACTTTCATATACTTGACATAGAGACATCAAACAAAAAAGTATAGATACCTCCAAGTGCATGTGTTAAGCAAATAACTCTAGGTTCTCCTTAGCAATGGCATGAACAAAAGAAAAACTTCCAAGAAATGCTTCAAACTTGCAAAATATCCTTCATCAAGGAGAGCTTTCCTTCAAAGAGCCCTAGTTAGGGCAAATAGTAGACATAATGATCTTATCCCAAAAGTTGATGTCTAAAAATGAAGTGAGGAGATCTTATTTATATGATCTCACACTCACTTTACACAAAATAAGGTCAATTTAATATTTAAAAATGTCAACTTAAAAATATAACAAAAATAATATAAAATAATCTAAAGATGGCCTATTGTAGGCTACCTGGGGTATTTTACCCCGTAGGTGCTAAAATATGCTAAACAAGGCCAAATTTGATGAAACGAAAGGCCAGACTGTATAGTGGGGTCATCATGCCCCAACTAACCCCAACGATGATGAAAACCCTCAATGCTCCCCCCCTTTTAGCAAGCAAACAGTCTGTCGGGAGGATGATGTCATCCTCTGAAGGAGGGGCCCAGAGGGAGGGCGCTGTTGAACTGAAGGAATAGGAGGGTGCTGGATGTGCTCCGGAAGATAAGAGTGAGTCTCAGTGCTGGAACAACTGTCGCTGGAGTGTTGAAACAAGGCGGGGGGCATGTGACCCAGTGACCCACCCCTGGAAGACCTGGACAACAACCTCAAGGTTTCAAACTCTTTCACAAGGTAGTCAGCGATGCCATTAAGCCATAGTACTTCTAGAAGAGAAGCCAGAGGGTTTAGCCATGCCCCTACCTTAGAATGAGCTGGCTAAACACCCCTCCTGGTCAGAAAAAAGACACCCTCTCCCTGGGGCACCTCTGCAGGTACGCTGGTGCTAGTTCCATTGTAACATTGGCTCCAACTGCGGGACGAGTACTCCTCCTGAGGGTGCTCGAGAATCCAAGAATCATCTGGGTACCTGTAGACCTACACACACATCAAATGACCGAGGACATCAAAATACCCAGAGGCAGACACTCCCATCCTGCCTTGTTCGTCGAATAAGACTAAATAAATGCAAAAACAAACGGCTAACCTATGTCAACATGAATGACGTCAAATGCAATGAATGGATAACAGTATATGCCTAACCTACCTACCTACGCTAACTTGAGGAAGCAGAAAGGACTAGGTGAAATCATACAACCAATGTAACCATGTGAGTAAGCAATTCATACATGTTGCCTTACCTTTGTCTTTGGATAGAATCCATGATAAAACCTGATCAATCATGAAGCAAACTTGTACCAAGGTCTCCATCATGATATAAGATGAGGATTGGTTGGCTACGCGGATGCGAGAGCTGAAACACTACTGCCATGGCGAAGAATCTCTTTCACAAGTCCCATTTATCCAAGCTTCCACCGGACTAATGTATGGACCATCTGGCTGATATATTGAAGAGAATTTTTGCTTTAAAATTGCTTGGTTGTCTATTCAAGAAAGCATTTGTGAAGGTCGACCTTGCAAATCTTCACATACCAGCTGTAACCTGTTTGGACAATCCCTTGGAAATACATGCATATTGTTCTTCTTTGTAATTATCGTGTTAGTATCCCTAACGATCTTTATCATTTTAAAACCGTCAGCTACATAAGTCAAATCTTCACATTTCAAATGAAAAGATAAACAATATAAATCATTATGATGTGAAAATGAAATCATACCTATCCTCATACCTGTATTGTCTTGATTGGAAAACATTGTTGACCACTTACCGATACTGGACAAAAAGGGCTAAATACCTTATATAGAATGTAGTTGATTGAGGTTTGTCATGAGTTGAGAGATACTGGAGAAGCTTTGCACAAGAGCATTGTCAACAGGGATCACATCTTGCACCACTGCACCTTTTAGCAAAGAAAAGGGATTGATCCATTCTTCATCGGGAACAGAGCAAGCTTCTTCATCCATATATATGCTGGAGATAGGACCCATCACCATGCTACACGGTCTTGAAGAATTGTACATCGGTGGGCCAATAAACTTCCAGTAATCATCGTTTTCCGTATACCTGTAACTTTCTTCCAAGAGGGCCAACATATCATAAGAAACTGTAAGTTGAGGATACGGAACACTTAATATTTCTATACATTCTTCAGTTTCTTCAACTGAGGGCTCTTGTTCTTCATCTTTTGTAATTACTTCATTTTCCGTGTCCTGAAGAATGGTTTCTTCAAGTAAACCTTCTGAGATTTGATCTTCATGGATTACTTCTTACTCCTCTAATGTTTGTTCGTCAACATCCATATTTGGATTACCACCTAGTTCGAAAGACATTACGAACAACTGTATAATGGTGTCCTCATCTGTGATATCCCATGATGTCAAAACTTCTTTGAATTTTATGACATGTGTTGTAGCAGTACCATTTTCCTTGTGGAACATCGAGGATAGACTTCAAGCAACGGTGCTTGTTGAACCTATTAGGGTATCCCGGAATACTTGAGAAGTCGAACGGATCAAGGATCGCCATATCTCTTGATTTTAAGTTTTGCAAAGTGATTCCTTCTTATTTTCTTCAGTCGGAGTCGCCAGGAGACCTAGTAAGTCAGACTTAAACAAATCTCACTGAAAGCACTAAACAAATATGTACCTGAGATAATGGTGAATGTTCCGAATTACTTCTTGATAAGTGGAGTCGCCTTAAATGTGTGGAGTCGCCGGATAAGACCTACAGGGTTAGTCCTTTATAAGCATTTTCAAATATAAGGAAAAAGGACTCATCTTTGAGTTCTTACCAAATGTCGTTTTGCCAAGGATATCAATGACTCCGGATGAACCACTTCAAGCTTTAAAACGTCCTCGGCAGCAGCGGCAAAAATGTTACCGGGCAAACTAGCAAGGCTAATTCCCAGTAAGCACAAATAAGAATAGTGACCCAATGTCACCTTGGTCACCGTTCTAACTTCTTCGGAAGTCGAAACCTCCAAGGAGAAGTGTCCTTGTGGAACCCTGTAAGACACTAGAACAAACACCAAACTATATTTTCTATGCAAGTGTTAGTTAGACCAGTGCCTAATGGAGTCAACTTCAGTCAATGAACCAACGAAATGTAAGAATGCATACACGTATATCAAGATAATCAATGTTGGATCAAAAGACTATATTGCCAATACACTAACCAATAACCAAACGTACATTAAGTGATAGTCTTTCAATGTCGTTCACTAACAAAATATGTAAATGATATGTGTCAATGTCATGTATTCAATTGATTTCCTTTCACCAATGTTTGTTATTCAACCAATAATCAACATCAATTTGATAGATGACCTAAACACTTTTATCATCAATGATTAACCAATCATTCATAAGCATTTATCATTCAATAGATCAAAAGTGCTTCAATTTGAGAAAGTAAACCAGGTCTATATGCAACCACAGCTTGAATGATCTATAGCAGCAGAGAAGAGGTGGGCCAAAATTATAGGGTCTGAAATTTTAAGGCTGAAATTATTGGGCCAGAAATTTTAGGGGCTGAAAGTTTCGGAAGGCCCCAAAATGGCCAAAAAATGGATTTTTGAAATTTTATGAATTTTCAAGGTTTTAGGGTTTCGTTTTTGGGTTTTAGTTTAGGTTTTAACCATGAATTAACAAACTATTAACTCAAAAAAGTTAAAATAAAAAGACTAATAAACATAGAAAACTAGGTTAATTAGAAATGTAAACTAATTAACATAATATTTACAAATTTACAACTCAGAAAATAGGGTTGAATGAAGAAGTTGAACAACTAGGGCATCAATAGAAAACTAGCTACCAAACCCTAGGGCATCAATGAGAGGAGGTACTCTCCTTGAGATGGTACTTGGAAAGCTTGTCAACTAGGGCTAACCTTAATAATCTCTAGGATTCATTGAAGAAACCTAGTCTTGGCAAGACTTGAAGACCTAAATCTCAAGCTTGAATGCTAGGGTGACTAATGACAAAAATGAATTGTAAATCAAGACAAAATGAAGCAACAATGGCTTCCATTCAACCCTAACAAGCATCACTTTTATACACTTGACATCGAGACATCAAACAAAAAAGTATAGATACCTCCAAGTGCATTTGTTAAGCAAACAACTCTAGCTTCTCCTTAGCAATGGCATGAACAAAAGAAAAACTTCCAAGAAATGCTTCAAACTTGCAAAATATCCTTCATCAAGGAGAGCCTTCCTTCAAAGAGCCCTAGTTAGAGCAAATAGCAGACATAATGATCTTATCCCAAAAGTTGATGTCTAAAAATGAAGTGAGGAGATCTTATTTATATGATCTCACACTCACTTTACACAAAATAAAGTCAATTTAATATTTAAAAATGTCAACTTAAAAATATAACAAAAATAATATAAAATAATTTAAAGATGGCTTATTGTAGGTTACCTGGGGTATTTTACCCTCTAGGTGCTAAAATATGCTAAAGAAGGCCAAATTTTATGAAACAAAAGGCCAGACTGTATAGGGGGGGGGGGTCATCATGCCCCAACTAACCCCAACGGTGATGAAAACCCTCAACCCCCCCCCTTTAGCAAACAAACAGTCTGCCGGGAGGACGACGTCATCCTCTGAAGGAGGGGCCCAGAGGGAAGGCGCTGCTGAACTGAAGGAATAGGAGGGTGCTGGATGTGCTCCGGAAGATAAGAGTGAGTCTCAACGCTGGAACAACTGCCGCTGGAGTGTTGAAACAAGGCGGGGGCATGTGACTCAGTGACCCACCCCTGGAAGACCCGGACACCAATCTCAAGGTTTCAAACTCTTTCATGAGGCAGTCAGCGATGCCATTAAGCCATAGTACTTCCAGAAGAGAAGTCAGAGCGTCTAGCCATGCCCCTACCTCAGAATGAGCTGGTTAAACACCCCTCCTGGACAGAAAAAAGACACCCTCTCCCTGGGGCACCTCTGCAGGTACGCTGGTGCTAGTACCATCGTAACAAGGGGTAACACAACCCATGAAATAAGTGGTGATTTGACGAAGCCTTTCGGTATGGTTTGGATATCAGGAAGAGTATGCACAGACAAAGACTAAGACGAAGACCTATGTCATATATATATTATTATATATGATTATATATTATTATATTATTATATTATTATATTATATAACATATATATAAAATATAATAATATATATAATATAATATATATATTTATATATTATAATATAATATATATATGTGTGTGTGTGTGTGTGTGACATAGGGCTTCGTCTTAGTCTTAGTCTGTGCATATTCTTCCTGATATCCACAGCATACCCACTAGGCTTTGTCAAATCACCACTTATTTCATGGGTTGTGTTACCCCATATATATATGCCTAAAATATCTAATATACATGTTATAACCTATGAATTTTATAAGTTATGTGGCATAAACTACACTTAATAACCTATCCACTCTTAATATTATCTACTCAATCTTATCTAAGCAAAACCCCAAGGGATCGTTTCGGTCGCCAGGTCACAAGGAAATGGATACATGCCGTCCTAAAATTTATAATGATCAGTCTGTAGTCGAGAGGAGAATGGCTTTAACTGAATGTGATGAATACAAGCCACTTGGAAATTATTATTGACCATTGAAAGAAGTAATGCACACGCTGATACTAGATAGCACATGGAATGCACACGCTAATAGCAGGCCATTGGGAGGGAAAATAATGCGCAGGCCTCTGAGAGGGAAACAATCAGATTGTGAATGATTAAAGGCACGCTTATGTCACTGGCTGCTCTTACCTTTGAGGACTGAAGCCAAGAACTAAAAAACACGTTGTGACTTGGCAATAATAGAAAACCGAAAACCTGTGTTAGAGTGGACGAATTAATGAGCCAAACTAAAATGAATTTGACATTTTGGTTGAAGTTTGATGAATTTCGAACTTGAAATAAGAAATCCGCCGAACCCTGTGACATAGACTAAGACTACATAGAATCTTAAAAATTGTTCAGAAACTGTCCAAATTTATTCCAGAAGACCACTTTCCGTGGAACATGTTGAAAATTTGATTCTGAAAGCATGATCAAGTAGGTTGAAGTTTACTCACATGGTCTATTGAATTTGAAACCAAGAAAGGTTACCTGTCTTCAGTTAGCAACTCAAGTAACTGTCCACAGGAAGGGTACTGTAGAAGGGATGCCTAGTTGATTGAATGGCTAGGGAAGTCCAACCTAACAATATCTTCAAAGAAAGACGGTGATGGCAATATGATAGTGGTGGGAGATTGTCTAGGGGAGTTTGTTGGGGATGTACCTTCAGAGTGAGGGTTACGCCAATCAGATAGAGCATGGAGAAAAGTCTTAGAACTTAAGCAGTGTTGCATTGCTGAAGACAAGATAGGAAGATTATTCAAATTTTGTAGTAATCTTGTAATACTTTTAAAATATTGAGCTGTAAATTTTGAACATTATGTATTGAGGGGGTTTAAAATCTTGGTACAATAATCAGTTTTATTTTATGTGGGGGGCGGGGTTGTAAGTGGTAACACTCAATAGGTGCTGTTAGGCATCATTCATGCTTATGTTACTTTGTATGTTAAATTTGACCAACGTAAAGTTATTGTAGTTGAACTGCCTAACTGACAAGGTGCTATAAATAATATTTATGGTGTTTTATGGTGTGTGAGAGATGCAGCTTTGCAACATTAATGATAAAGTCATTTATTTATTTTCCCTCCATAATTTTCTCGCTAAATTTGTGCACTGTAATTTTCTTACACATTTCAGGCTTGTTTTGGTGTTGTTATTGCTACCTAATAAGTTAATAACATATTGATATTTCCTCTCAAGAGTATCGTGAGATGTTGTTTAGAAGTACACAGTATATTCTGTGCTTTTTCTCCAAAATAGATTTTTTTTATTTAAATTTTAGTATTTTCCATTTGTTTGCTAGTTAAGGAAGACAAGTAAAACAAGAAGCTCAAGGAAAAGCATCATTACAAGAAACTTCTTTGGAGGATTGCACTAAATATGTAATATTCTTGCAAAGAAGGTCTGACGTTTTTGTTAATTTACTTCAGCTAATGATTTATTGTTTCTGATTTGGTTTCCCCATCCACACATTTTCCATATGTAATATTGAGTTTCAAGCAAATTGCATACAAATAACAGAGGTGATACACCACTCTACAATGATTAACAATGGGAGTAAAATGACTGATATGTTTATGAAATCAACTTGGTTACATGCCTGTAATTATCAAGACCGTAAATCTGAGCTGTGAGGCTCCTTGCATGCAGATGTATCCTCGGCCAAGTCACCTCTGTCACTATCTCACCCACCAACCAAACATATGCTTCAGATCTGCTGAAATTTGAGTGGATCTGCCTTCCCTATATTGCCAAGAATGCGATCTGAATGATTGAAGTTGCATGCAGCAAAGATACTACCATTCCCCATGCAATCGTGATTCACTGTTTCAGAGATTCACTATGACAAACCAGCAATTAATATCAGGTTTAATGTGGCTGGGACGTCTTCATCTATTGCTCAGAATTACTGTTTACACCTGCTGATATAAGACCACCATCAAGGAAATGCCCAGCAGAGATAGAATCTTCCGTTCTCCATCCAAACATGCCCCCAAGGCTGCTTCCTCTACAATGATCAATTCGCCCTCCAATCACAAGTCATGCCCAGCCAGGATGGACGCCTTGTTGGGTATCTTCCCACGAGAGAACATGACTTTCAAAGGATGATACGCCCTGCAATAAACCTCTGTGACCTTCACAAGTGACCACGCATTCACCACCAAAGGGACCGCTGCTCCTCCATTCAACTGGGCTTCAAGATGATGTTCACTCCCCTCTTCAAGTGGATCGCTGCCTTAATGGAGTCCTTTATCTCAGGGGTGTTGATCTTGTCAATGAGTAGGTCGTCCTCAATTCCGATGATGCCGGGAAGCTAGACATCTTCATAGATTCATCCCACTTCTGTCATTCTTCAGATCTTATCCCTAAACAAATCAATCTTCCTTCAGAATGTAGCACACCGTAGTAGATCTGAATGATCTACTCCACTAATTGGCTAGGATGGATAGATTTTTCCATTGAAAACAATGTTTGCCGAGGGTTTCCGTCCTCAACACTCCAAAAAAGCTCAGAGAGCCCCAAATCGATTTCTCCAATTGAATAATGAATGAATGAATGAGGAGAATTCCTCTTTTTGTCCTTTTATTTCCCCAATGACCTTTTTGGCACTCTTTTACTCATTTCCCATCATTTAATTAATAAAGTCACTTTAATAAAGTATTTGACTTTATAATTATTAAGTGACTCCTTATTTCACCTTTTAATTTATGGAGTGACTTTATAATGTTCCCAAGCTTGTCCCAAATGGGACATTACAAAATATAGCTGGCACATTTCATATGCATTTGAGTATACTAGTGTCATATTCTATTGAATGCAGCATGGCTTAATGTTTCTTGATGAAAATTCCAGCCCTTGGAATAGTGAAGGCACAAAGATGCACTCATTCCTTATGGATTAGATATCTTTGCTGAATTGAAATACTTTTTTGGACCTTTTTTTTGGTAAAAAGATTAATGCCAGTATTATGCCACTTTCGTATGACCATCCATTAAAATCTTTGCTATCAGTTAGCTTATATGAGTTGAAATTTGGAATCTTCATATTTGTTTGTTTGTATTAGAACTTCTTTTGTGTAGAATCATTTTGAATATGAAAATGCAATTGTGGTTATTTTGATGTCATCTAAAGTATATTTTGGAGTTCACTTTTAATGTGTACTTGTTTCAGAATTCCAAAACATTCAAGGATGTCAAAGGGTGTGATGAAGCAAAGCAAGAACTTGAAGAGGTTGTTGAGTACTTGAAGAACCCAACAAAGTTTACACGTTTGGGTGGGAAGTTACCTAAGGTTGGTATTTTGCTATACTAACTAGTGTAAATAACTTGATATGGAATTTTATCTCACTTTGTTACTATTAGAAATTTTTGTTTTGAAATAAGAAAATTATAGGTCATATTTATGTAACACAAGGTTTCTAAGGCATGACTACAAGCTGCTGCTTGGAGAATCTCCAACTTGGTGAAAGTAACTGATCATCAATAGTTATATTGCATCTTTTTGATAAAATTCTTCCTTTAACTATTAATATGAACATTAGATGTACATAGCATTTTACAAAAAAAGTGGGCTGCTTAAGCAGGGACCTCAAATATGATCAAAATCAGGTGGGTTAGAGAAAATGATGCCCAACAACAAAACTTAACCCCTTGGACACCTATCAATCCATACCAATGTCCATAATAACATAATGATTAAGATCCAAATCACAAATATAACATAAGACCAGACACATCAACCAAAGAGTAGTAGACAAAAGTCCAACCCCCCGGGTAGGGCCATCATGATCCTTTGGTTCGGCTTGCATCCTTCAGAAACACACTTAAGAACAGGAATACACGGCTCCCAGACATCATTACCAGGCTCGGGATCAGGTTACTTTTCATCCTCTGATATGGTAAGAGTGAGCGTTGGGAGTTTGCCATTCTAATGAGTGGGAGGTGTCCAACTATGATGCCATTCCTTAACAGTGAGGGGTGCTTGAGGGTGAGGCCTTCCATCAAGGCACGAGGATTGACTAATTGAATTGAGTGGGTAGCAGAGACCCAGGTTGCTCCTTGTTCATGGTGCATGGGGTGCCCTCCACAGAAGTGAAGCAGTTGGTGCAGGTCGGCCATGCCTAACTCAATATTCTGAACCTGAATGTGTTTTATATGAATTAGTGAGCTGTCATACTATAAGAAGTGTCTAGTTGTTTGAGTTATTAAAAACTACAACATTCCTTCTTTTCCATATGAGGAAGAGCACTTCCATTCTAATCAGTTTGCATTTTGCTTGGGAATCAAAACTCAACAGCCGTGAGGAGATTTTGTACACTAGGTTTGTTTTTCAGGCAATTGAAGTGGGAGGGAATTGGCTAGAGAAAATGGATACCCAACCTCAGACAGACTCAGAGCAATTGCTTCAGAGTTTCAGTTCTTCCACATAGAGGTCATCTAGACCTAGGGATATGCAGGTGAACCAGTCTGCTTCCAATAGCCAAGTGCCCCCAGTATGTGGGACTAGACAAAACATGTTTTCTTAGGTTCTGTCGATGGCTTGCATAGATTACGGAGCCAAAAGAGCCTCCGTAGCTTGTTCAGATGACTGTCCAGGATGGGTTTCTGAGATCGCCTCTTGTATTGATCAGCAAGCTTGTTCTTGGTAAAAACATTTGACTTATTCTACTCCACTCTAACCCCCAGGCCCAGGGGGTCTGCACGCCCAACATTACATATAAAGAATTAGGAATGAGGTCCATAACCATATCCAATATCAACTGGTCTGGTCTGGGTAATCTGGTTTTAGCTTTCAGCTTGGGATATGGCAACCATTCTTTGGTCTGGGAGTCCAAGATGTCCCTGACAGAATTGATCCCTTTACTGAAAAATCTGAGGGCCGAGAATGCATTAGATTGCAATCTTGCATCATTGGAAAATATGATTCCAAGATCTATGCTTTCTGGTGTGACTATGTAAGCTAGATGTGAGTTCAATTGGGCCAGTGTTGTCTATCAAATATTCTTTTGATACCAATGCCACTAATATCAAACCAGAATTGCAAATCCCTGCAAGGAGCTGTAACTTGTATGCATATTTACAAGATGTGGGTAATGATTGGTAGGATAAATCGACGGATATGGTAAATACACGTTGATAATATTATTAATATTTGATCCAAACAAACCGTGGATCTTCTTGGAAATTTTTTACATATGGATGTTTGAGTAGCATTATAGAATATGCTATTTTCAGTGTAATTTGTGTTTGGCTAATCTGAATTCTGTAGTCATACATGTCTCAAATTGGTATTGCTAGATTTCCTGGTTTACAAATCAGACTACTTGGTTTGATTTTTTTTACCTCATCATCTTTTGTATGTCTCGATCTTAAAAAATTGCAAAATTCATTTGTCTATAAACTTTGAAAATTTCCAGATTTGCATACGCCCATGCCTTTGCGAACTTTCATTATGATTGCAATTTCCTTTGAAGTGTTAGCATACGATTAAAGATTTTTCTCCATTTATTTTCTTTTGGGAAGAATGAGAAATAGAGAGTTTATGGAGATAGTAGCAGATCCAGAGTTAGTGAGGATTGCTCTGGATGGCTTCACTAAGCCATGGGCACCCTTCGTCAAAGGGATCGTTGCACGGGAGAATCTTCCTAACTGGGAGAGGTTGTGGGATGAATTCATTCAAGAAGAGATTTGAGAGGAATCTCTATATGGATGCCAACAAAAGGGTGATGATGAGGAGAATGTTGCTCTTGCCAATCAGGTAAAGAGGAGCAAGGAAAGTATAGGTGGAGAGTAAACTTCATAGGCAATGAAGAAGAAGAAGGACATGAGCAAATTCAAGTGCTTTGTGTGCCACAAGTGTGGCCATTATGCTTCACATGTCCAGAATGAAAGAAAGGGAAGAGTAAGTCTTAACAGGTAGCAACATCTGTAGAGGATCAAGTCAAGGAGTTTGCTGAGAAGTTTGAGAAGTATTTCACATTAGTCTCTTGTATTTCTAGCACAGTTTTCGGTAGTGCTTGGTTTGTGTATAGTGGGGCTTCTCTTCACATGACAGGGACACATGAGTTGTTCACCAGGTTGTCAGAGTCAGACTCAGGTTTGCATGTAGAGCTTGGCACTCATGCCAAGTGTGATGTGAAGGGAGTTGGGATAGTTAGGTTCCAGCTAGAGTCAGGAGGATCTCTGGAGGTGACAAATGTGTTGTATGTACTGGATCCCAAAATGAATTTGGTCTCATTATCAACATTGGAGGACAGTGGATACACGATCTCTTTCAAGAGTAATTGAGTTCTTATGTGGTTGAATGGATCTGGCATAGACTTAGCATGAATTCTTGGGAATAGATAAGGAAAAGTATACATGTTACAGGGAAAGCTTGTAGTTGGATCCAAGGGGATCTTGGATCATGGATCGATGTTAGTGACAGAGGTCAAGGAGTAGAAGGCTCCGAAGGGTGAGCAAAGTTCACAAACTTCCAATGTGGGGAGTAAACCTTCTTAGCAGAAGAGGGAGTTAGCCCCTTCCAGTTCTTCCAGGAGACCTAGTTGGTATGAGATGACATTAATGGATGCTCATGACTAGAAGGCTCCTAGGAGCACTTTGAGGGTGAGTAGGCCTTTGACGAAGTTTCCAAACTTCATGGCACTGATATGTAGCGTCCTCGATTCCGTGACTTCCAGTGATCAGGAAGTAGTTGACCAGCAGAGTTGGAGTGCCAGTGTGTAGGATGATGTGTGCGATAGTGTGTCGCAGTCAGAGGGAGAACTAGTTCCAGGTGGCTCTTCGAGAAATACCTTCCTCGCTACGAGGGAGTGTTGATGATTGTAGCTCGGATAGGTACTTCTGCATAGGCTAAGTGTCAGCAAGCATGAGTCGTCCATATTACCTCTCTAGGTATTTGCCGAAGAAAGCAAGTGACTTTTGTATCTCTTTCCTAAGTCTAACTTAAGAAAAGTGCATTAATGAACTTAATGTTGGCTAATGACTAAAAGTGAACTTAAGATTGAGTCATAGCTGTTGATTTTAAGGAAGGCTGTTGGGAAGGCGAAGCGGGAGCGAAAAGTGGAATTTTCAAAAGCTTCCATTTTGGGAGCGATTCGAGAGCGTTCTTTATATAATATATATTTTAATGTATTTTGATGCATATATATTAAAAAAAACATGTATTATGCCAAATTAGCTATAGAAAACATGAAAACATAGATATTCATATAACCATTTAGAACACATTGATATAACATCAATCATCTAGGAGCTATAACTTATAACATTGTCATTAAATGATCAATCATCAATCACCAACAACATCAACCTTCAAATTTCAACATATAATATTTGCCATCAACAAACTCTAATAGATAACATCAACCATGGAATGAAACAAAGCATCATAATATCATATTCAATACCAAAGAGTTGTAGACAGTAGAATGCAATAAAAAATTTAAAGTTTAAACTTCAAAGGTAGGTTCAACCGTTCAAGATTCAATGTTTCAAACTTCAAAGGTCAAAGACTAAAGTTCAAACTTCAAACTAGGCCATAATGTTTACAAAATAGGCCGTAATAAACATGAAATACAAAGTACTATGATACTATCTAGTATCTACTAAGCTTTCCGCTTGCCACGAGAAACTTCCAATTTCTTTTCTCATGGTCTAGGTGGAATAGGAGCTGCTGGAAGTGATCGTGGAACATGAGAAGAAGATGAATGGCCCCCAAGGTTTGTTGGACGTTGCGAAGCTAAAGGCAAAACACCTGCATCTGGAAAGCTGCTACTGCTTGGGGGTGGCATCTCTGTACGGGTACTTGTAGTATGAATTGGATCACCATCATGATCACCCAATAGTTCAGCCTCCAAGTGCTCTAATGCTATGGCTCCATCCTCCACATTAACCTCCTCTAGATTGTTGTCCCAAGTCAAAAATGTTCTATCATTCTTGGCCGCCTCACAATAATGGGACAACAACCTCAAGTTGTAGTGCACATAAACCAAGCTTTCTGTGCATTCTACATTCAAACTGTTTCTCTTTACACCGTGGATGAAGCGGTAGGTGCTCCAACACCTCTCTGCAAAAGTGCTATTAACAACCTGTGAAAGCACCCTCACCGCCAATTTATGCAAATATGAGGCTCTAGAGCCATACATGTTCCACCAACGGATAGGATCCAATCTATCTCGATCTTTGGTTGCATGCGGGGTACCAAAGACTCCATGCTCACTGATGTATTTGCTCAATTCACTCCGTACTTGAGCACACTCCTCCTCATCAGGGACCAACTTGTCTAATGCAAGCATATACCCATTTTGCACCTCTGGATCTGTGTGTGGGTTTTTCCTAACTCCACCCCCAGGTGCAGGTTGGGCCAACCAAATTGGAAAATAGTATTTTGGGGTAAGGACATATGCAAGGGTATGGAGTGGAACATTTAGATTATCCGACCTTTTGACCACATGTTTATGAATATGGTCATACAAGATTGCATCTCTTTGCTCAACAATGTCTTTGATTTGTCCAAGCATGCTATCCATCTGCTCATATACCTCCCCAATCACCGGCTGATCTGTATCTGCAAAATGAATCATGTTATAAACTGGCTTGGTGAACTGCAGAACATACTTAACCCGTGACCAGAAATGACTATCAAGAACGGTGTCCTCCATCTCTTGAAAGTCATGTCTATCAGCTGTGCTTGTAGGTCTGTCTTTTAATTCTTGCCATGGATCACTTGAGACCATACTAGCCAATGCCTCTCTTACCTTCAAAAGCCTCCTGAAGGTGAGGTAGTAGCTAGCAAATTTAGTCTTTGCAATCTTCAATAGCTCCAACCTAGAGTGATTGCGAAAAATGTGGTGGGCCATGTTATGATTGGTAATAAATTTGATCATTTTCTTACCTCTCTTGTACAAGGCACCAATCCATCGGTAATTAGGGTCCTTCATCTTAACAATATCATGCATCAAAAGGTTCAATGTGTGAACCAAACACCCTGACCAAAATATGTTGGGATACTTATCCTCAATGATTGCTCCTGCTGCCTTACAATTAGCAGCATTATGGGTGATGGGGCAGTAAAAGGATTAGCAACCAACAAGATTGAATGATTGATCTTGAGGTGTGGTAGGCTATCTTTTTGTCTTTGTATTATTCCTTAGTGGGCCATTATCTTAGGATAGGAGCCCAGGATTTTATCTTAATAAAATCATTAGTTTGCTGGTTCTTTCTCCTTTGGGGTTTTCCAGGGTAAATACTCTGTCAAATGTGTGAATGATTTCTCGTCTTTTTCACTTCATTTTTAGCTAAATTATCAGTGTATTTTCGGTTATAATTTAATCAGTAAATTATTGAGATTGAAGATTAGATCTAGTAATGAGCATAAAAGGTATGATGCAGTGTGTCCCAACAGGTTAGGACAAGGGTCAAATGCAAGGGTACAAGGTAAGGTTTAGTTAGTTATGCTTCTTATCTATTAATGTAAATGAACATATTTGATGGTGCTTTTTTGTAGATGTGGCAAAACCATAGGGGTTAGATAGGCAATGACCCGTCCGATGGCTAAGAAAGGACTATGGATTCTAATATCTTAGTTGTCAGAGTGTATAGAGGGGAGGATCCATTAGCGCATTGAAATGCTGACTTTGTAAATGGTGTACTCCCGAATGGTGCTATTTCAAATTTTCGATACAAAGTGGTCACTCATGTTAGATGTCAATGGCATTGCCATAAAAAAGAAGCCTAGAAAATCCATTGGAGAAAGAATCCCTAATGTAAGGTGATTCAGTGGAGAGGCACGATCATAGAGTGAATTGGATAGTGGGGTCATCATCAATTGAAGCCTTGAACTTTAAGGTAGTTCCATCAAATTGATGGACAAGCAAAGCAGGAACTTCCTTTCATTTTTCTTGAAGCCGTGGGTAATTACCATAGAGGTTAGGGATAAATATGGTATTGAGTACCTCAAGAGTGGAATGTGCAAGGTCACAGTTAGAATGCTGAGTTGAATTTTTCGTAGAAAGGGCACAACAACATGGCCTAAGGAACGAGCTTCTCTATTCTTAGGGGCCCTTAACTTTGATGTCAAGATTGAGTAGACCATGATCATTTAACAATTGTTGCATTTGCAACTAAACAAGGTAAAACGAGACTACCCTAGCCATTTTATTTATAGTGATGTGTTTTGGTTGGTCGTAGTGTTTATTTCTCTGACCTGTAGTCTAGTATCCTTGAATAATGAGGTTTTTTCTGTCCCATATTGATACATGAGAATGTGGCATAAAAGCATTGATATAACCCCTTCTATGAGGGAGCTCTCCCCCCTCGCCCTTGCTTCACTCCTGAATTGTGCTCCTAGAGGGAGTGTTTAGGAAGCGCCCTTGAGTGCGTTTCTTGAATGATCCCTTCTTGGAGTGATTTTTGGTATCACTCTCCCTTGTCCATTGAAATGATCCCTACCAAAGTAGGAAGCGTTTAGGGATTGCTCTGTGGGCGTTGTTGGAAGGAAAAAGAAATGCTCCTCAAACAATCTAAGCATTCTCATGCATGAGGGCGATTTTGGGTTTTTTCCTTGGTTGTGGGAACCAGTACAAGGTTCCAAAAGGTTGGTATAGGCATGACTAGGGCTCCTTGGTGGATTAAACCACCCACTATGTCCATTTGCTGTTGTTCTATTTCTCATTTCACTCATCCTTGCTAGGGTTTTGATTGGGCTGCTTGCTAGTTGAGTAGTAGATTTTTGAGAGCTTGGAAGGGAGGTTGAAGGATTCCATTTGTGAGATCTTGGAAGGGAGATTGAAGTTTACCATAGTTCCATTCAACCTCCATTGGAGGGATGAAGAGATAGGCTCTAAAACCCACTCTTGTTTGTTTTAAATTTATTTTTTCCGTGTGTTGTAAACTATTATATTTACCATGTTGAATACTTGAATATTCTCTTCTCCTACTCTATTCCATTTCTCCTCCATTATTCTATTGCAGTAAACAAGTTATTTTCAAGAATCAAGAAGCATGATGGGCATGTGGTTTATCCTTTTGGTTCCATTTTTGATTATGATGGTGTATGGAAGTTGAGGTACTAATGATGATGAGGAAGAATCAAAAGTAGGTAGTGGCACATATTTTGGAGAGGAAGAAGAAATGGAAGTGGATGATGATAATGTAACTGTCGGTGATGATGGTTAGAAACACAAAGAGACTTCAACACCCTTGTCGAAGTATGTGACAAAGCTTGTGAGAGGGAAATGGGGTGGAATCACAAAATTTACATGCCCCAATTGTCATAAAACTTACACAGGTTAATATACCCATGTGAGAAAGCTTCGTTGTGGGATTATACTATAGGATAAAGGTAAGACTATGGAGTCAAAACCTGTGATCAAGTGCTAGTGAAACATAGAATCAAATACAAGAAGGAAAAGGAGGCCACACAAAGCATTGCAACAAATCAAGGGATGAATTTGAAGCCTTAAGCTCACTTAGAATGTTTGGTGGTTGATTCCCATTTCTCCATGCCCAGTGGATTCTTGCCTGTGTATTCGAGGCATAACACAATATCAGATTTCCTTGACCAAGGTTGTAAGGATGACATGGATGCGAAAATTTCCAGGTTTCTCTTTGCATGTGGCGTACCATTCAATGTTCTTTGCTCACCCTATTGGCATGAAATAGTACAAGCCATCAATGATGACCCTCAAGGCTATAGGAGCATCAGGTATGACAAAGATAGAACCATGGGACTTGATACGAAAAGTGTCAAAATCCACAATGTTGTGGGACAATTTACATATGATTGGATGGAATATGGGGTATGTATTGTATATGATGGCTGGACAAATGTTAAAGGCAGGCCATGAATAAATATTCTTGGCGTGTTTGCTAGTGGTGCGGTCTTCCTTTCAGCCCATGATCACTCAGATCATTACAAATTAGTATTAATATTGTTAAACCTTTAATTAAGACCATTCAAGAGATTGTGTCAGACAATATCATTCAAGTCTTTACTAATGATGCTGCTAATTGTAAGGTAGCAGTAGCAATCATGGAGGATATGCAGCCTAACATATTTTGGTCAAGGTGTTTGGTTCACACATTAAACCTCTCGATGCATGATATTATTAAGATGAAGGATCATGATTATTGGTGCATTGTAAGAGGGATGAAAATCAGAAAATTTACTACCAATCATAGCATTGCCTACCACATTTTCGGTAATCACTCTAAGTTGGAGCTATTAAAGATTGCAAAAAAACAAATTTGCTAGTTATTACCTCACCTTCAGAGGATTTTTGAAGGTAAGAGAGGCATTGGCTAGTATGGTCTCAAGTGATTCACGACAGGGTTTGAAAGACAATATTGCATTCGTATTTGTAAGACATGAATTTCAGGATGTGGAGGACATAGTTCTTGATGGTCAGTTTTGGTCATAGGTTAGGTATGTTCTATAGTTCACCAAGCCCATTTATACTATGATTTAGTTTGCAAAGATAGATCAACCAATGATTGGGGAGGTTTATGAGTAGATGGAAAACATGCTAGGCCAAATCAAAGACATTGTTTAGAAGAGAGATGTAGTCTTTTATGATCATATTCATAAACATGCGATCAAAAGGTGGGATAATTTGAATGTTCCACTCCATGCCATAGCATATGTCCTTACACCCAAACATTATCCTCCATCTTGGTTGGGAAAACAAGCATTGGTGGGTGGGGAGAGGAGATAAGATAAGATAATTTTATTAATGTCCAACAAGGTAAGTGGGACTCCTAAGTAAATCAACGAGATTATGAAGTGGGAGCACTAAAGCCACTCTTGGGAAATCGTGATATAAGCAAACCTATCATATATAAAGAAGAATCCAAAATCTAAGTCATGACATCATTGAGAAGTGAAACAAAGCAATGATGTAGATCTGTAGGTACATAATGGGCATATGCTTGCATTGGACAAGTTTGTCCCCGATGAAGAGGTGTGTGCCTAGGTGTCAAGCAAATTGTGCTAGTACATCTCTGTGAACATGGATCCCTTGCTAACATGCATGCAATTAAAGATTTAGACAGGTCGAATCCTATCGAATGGTGTAACATGTATGAATTCTCTACCACACATCTCTGCATCAATTGGTAGCGAGGGTGCTTTTATAGGTTGTTAACACTTCTCAAGAGAGGTGTTGGAGCACCTACAACTTCATGGATAGCGTGAAGGGAAAAAACTTAAATGTAGACCAGTCAAAAAGTTTGGTTTTTGTGTACTACAACTTGAGGTCGTTGCCCCATTATTGCGAGGTGGTGAAGAATGATAGAACATATGTGAATTGGCATAACAATCTAGAGGAGGCCAATTTGGAGGATGGAGCCATAGCTTTAGAGTGCTTGGAGGTTAAACTTTTGGGTGAATATGATGGTAATCATTCATCATATTACTGTAGGAGAGGTGACACACCCATCGACCAACATATTTCTGTTAGATTATGGTAATTTCGGGATGTCCTCCATGGTTCAGATGCCTTACATGGAGGTACATTAGCTGCATAGGCATCAGGATGGAGTAGAGGCACTCTACTCAGTGGCATGAGCCCAGTGGGGGCTGCATGTGGAGCTTTAGGGGAGATTGACCTTTGCATGCATGAATTTTGCATGACCTGTCAGCATTCAGTGACTGCATGCAAAAGTGACCTTTTGCATGCACCGGGAATTAGGGTTTTGGCAAACCTAATTCATCGGTGAGATTATTATTAGAGGCAGGGGGTCCCCAGATGAGGTTACTCAGTTGCATTGTCGGAGAGAGATACTGCTAGAGTGAGGAGGGCGTAGCTGCACATGTGGGGCGACTTTCTGAGATAGAGAGGAGTTGCTGCAGGAGCTAGGAAGGTCAGATCTGAGCTAGATCAGTGACCTTCAGTTCCAGAGAGGCTAGACACCCAGTACTGTGAGCTGAGAGAGCTCAACAGTGTGATTAATGTGGAGATTGGAGGAGGCCGAGTTCTCTTGGAGGAGGATGTTTTTCCTGAGGGAGAAGAAGCTCGTTGTGAGCTGGATTGACCGATTCAGAGTCTGTGACTTCCAGGATAGCCTTGCCTCAGCATTCGAGGAAGGTTAGGGACGATTAGAGCTCAGATTTGTTGAGATTTGGACCAGTACGAGCATTTGACATCCAGAGGGCAGGGCGCACTTGTGCATGCAGAGGAGGCTGATTTCATCAGTGGGCAGTCTTCAGAGCGAGCAAATTAGAGCAGAGAGATCTAGAGAGGGCAGATCAGTCAGAGGCACCGTCAGAGCACTCAGATCCAGTTTGGCAGTTAGGGCTTACTTCTTCAGTGCATGCATCAGCTGGATGCATGCAAATTTGAGGTCTGTCCTGTTTCAGAGGGATTGAGTTACTGGCTGAGGTAATCCTGTATTGTATTGTCATTTATACATCTATATGCTCTGGGCTCGAGAGAGAAGATAGCCCCCTAGTTAGCTGGTTTTTCCCGCAAGGGTTCCAGGGTACATCTGTTATTTATGTGGTTGATTGCATTTATATTTCAGTTGGTAAATGCAGATCTAGTTGTTTGAGTTTATGTTTGTATGAGTATTTACTGACATTGAGACTCATACCGATTGAGATCTCAGGGCGATCCAGAGGGAGTAGTGATCTCTGGATCAAATATTTACAATTTCTAGATGCATGAGTTTTGTCTTTAGCGTCACAACGTCCAATGTTTCATGGGGTCATGTAGTTGTTGGTCGTGTTCCATGAACACTTCCACCTAATCCTACTCCACTTGACCATAGATCACGGGAAATGAAACTAGAAGCTTCTTGTGGTAAGATGAATGCTTAGTAGATACTATATCTATGTCTTTTCTTGTTTAGAAGTAGTCTCTAGTACTTTGTCTTTATTATGGTCTATTTTGTAAACATTATATGAGAGTTTAAGTTTGAGCTTTGAAATTTGAACCTACCTTTGAGTTTCAATTGTTATCTGTTATAGTTTGTTATGGCAAATGTTACATGTTGAAACTTGTTGGTCGATGATTGATCACTAGATGTCATTGTTAGAATTTTTGTTACATGTGTAGTAAATTGTTGACCTTTAATGATCATTATTAATCCAAGAGTTAAGTCTATTTTTTCATGTTTTTCTACTACTAATTCAACATTCTACATGCTGTTTTTGGATATATACGCATCAAAATATATTAAAATATTTATTATATAAAAAATGCTCTTGAATTTTTTTGTTCTAGGAAGATTTTTGAAAATTACGCTTCTGAGTCTTGCTCCTGCTCCCCACTCCCAACTACCTTATATGTAGCTATCACGCAATGGATGAGGAGTTATGGGGTTGGTGCCTAGAGATGTGCTATTAGAAAGAGGATGTCACCAAATAGGTTGAAGACCATGATTGATTGGTGATAGAAGAAGTCAATGATTGGTTTGAAATGGTTGACTATTGCTATATTTGGGCTTGGGGCTTTCTGGACCACCCAATGGCCTTATTGAAATTCGTCGGAAGTGAGGTTGGATTTGAGAGGTTTGTCGAGAGGTGTCCTTGACAAATTAGTGGTTTAATGATGTCAAGAAGGTTACACTGTATAAGTTACTATGGACTTGGGTCGAGGATTATTTTTCAAAGGGAAGGGTTGAAGAGGAAGCTAAAGTCACTTATCCACCCAAACTAGTCTTCATAATTTCAAGGATGCAACACTATGATCCTTTGAATAAGTTGACATAGACATATCCATAAAAAAGTTATTGTTGGGCTTGAGATCCCCTAAAGGAGGAGGATTTTCAATAGGTGGAATTTCAGTGGAAGTGTCGAGACTTTGATGACCAAATTGTCATCATTGAGGAGTTGGAGACATAATCAAAAGTTATATTGTAGGTTGAGGAAGGTGAAGGTTAGGTATATATAATTGATGAAGACAATGCTAATAGAGCCATCCTCAACCCAAAGGCTTGCAAATGAGATATAGGCATAGATGATCCTAATTGGGATTGAGAGGTAGCCATTGATGCTAGTCAACATATATAGGAATATAAATAGCAACAAGTTGAAACAAATGCAAGAAAACATGCAAGGGACAGCCAAAAATAATCTCTTTATGAAGGGGCTCGAAACATAAGGTCAACATTCCTCAATGACCAAAAGAAGAAGCAAGACAAGGGAGAAGTTGCAGCTATTAAAGCTTTAGAGACAAAATAAAAGAAAATGAAAAAGCAGGCCAAGTAGGATTATGACAGCCATCAGAAGTATCAGGCACCTAAAACAACACCAAGAAACAAACAATGAAGAAGGATAAAGTGTTGATGGAAGATAATCCAATTGACCCAGAGTGATTGGAGAAGGAAATAAAGTAGACACCTATAGAAGAAGAGAAATAAAAACCGACTAACATGTCCAAAGATGTTGGTGAAGGGTCTCTGAACCCCACAATCCTTAGGAAAGCCAAAGTCAAAGACGAAGCCATGCGGATCACTATCTTTGAAATGTTATTAGACTTCGTAATTGCCAAATGTAGTCTCATTTGGGGCAATTTAAACAAGTGAGTGGTGAAGAAGCCTACAATCAGTGCTCAATTTGACATTGACACCCCATAACAATTATAGGAACAATACGAAACTGCCATTTGGTTTCATACTCAAGTGTTATGGAAGGAAAGGGAGTATGAAATTAAGTTGAAAGTTGCCAATGACAAGAAAAATAAAGTTGAAACCCTTAAGAAGTCCAATGAAAGCTAGAAGAAACAACAAAAAGAGAAAGTCAACAAGGAATGTTAAAACTTAAAGTAGGTCGAGAAGGAGCACCGAGCTAAAGAAGAAGATAGAAAAAGGATTCAAGTCAACGAATAAGCTGCTAGTGAGTAAAGGGCCATGAAAGACGTTGAAAACGAACATGGAGGTAAAGCAGAAGCCGAAAAGCAGAGGAAAGTGTAGGAAGTATTTGCAAGGAAATAAAAAGCTAAGGAGGATGTTGATGAAGGAAAGTGATGGGTTGTGTAGTGTTACCTCTTAGATTTGCATGTGAAATTAAAGCCCAAAAGAACAATGCTAACCCAAGGGTAACTAAGAGGGTTTACCCATTGTCACCTCAGTAACACCCTCTCCAACTTTAGGTTGGATTTCCTCCAACTTAAGGGGGGTTGTCCCTACATAAGATTGCTAAGGCTATGCCATTAAAGTTCAAGGTGATACAAGGAGAGTAAGCCTTAAAAAAACGATTCTAGTACAAAATGCGAAAATGATGGAAGAATCAAGAGATTAGTGCCTATACCAAGGCGGAGTCAAGAAGTTAATCCTAGAGGGCTGATTATATGTATGCAGGAAACAAATAGGAAAACAATTTAACCTCAAATGGCTGAAATTTATCTCATAGAATTTGTGGAAGGAAAGAGCAAATGAAGCCAATTTTTAGGTTATGGTTCAAGATAATATTTCATTTGGGGGTAAACTATGCAAGAATTTAACAATTTCATGCTAAATTTACTTTTCTAATGAATGAAAGGGAACTAAGGAGAGAGAACAATCCAGGCACCTAATCTAGTCAAATAGTAGCAAAGGTTTACTCTTCATCTTGTCTTGAGTACCATAATCATTCATCCTCAATAATTAAAACTCACAAAAAACAATAAAACTCACAAAAAACTCATGAAATGTCACATAAAATAGGATAAAAACCCTTATACTTCACATATGCTCCAAGAAGAATATATCTATTAAGCTCCAAGGAGAGGAAAACTGCAATGACCCAACCATACAAAGAATGGAGAGAAAACTCCATTGTACAGGAGGAGTTAGATCTCTCTTACCAAAAAATATAATTATTTTCTAAGAAACTCCTCGACAAGTCCAACGATAATAAAATATGAACTTGGAGTTAGTTAAGCCTTTTCCAAGTCTAAGGTCTTCATTCCTCAAGGAGAATTCACTCCACTAGAAGAATTAATTAAATAATACAAGGAAATCTAAAAGAGAGAGGGCAAACTAGTAAAATGAACCCCTTTTACCAACTCAAAACTTTGAGCAATAATAAAATATATTTATGCTTGTGTGCCTTCAACATGCTTTGAAATGGTATAATTAAAATAATCTGTTTCCAAATATCCTTCTCCATGTGTTGAGTCAACTAATAATAAAATATTGAGGTGGTTATAAGTTTATAACCTCCACATGTGTGCCCTACAAGAGATAGATCTAACCCACTTTCAACTACTCCAGTTAATGTGCATGGTGTGAACAAGGCCCATTCAAAGATGGAAGTGGACTTCCTAGAGGAGTGCACCACCTAATGTTCCCAGTGGAATGTGTAAATGGATGGAT
The DNA here is from genome assembly GCA_027924585.1 of Larix kaempferi. Classification (NCBI taxonomy): domain Eukaryota; kingdom Viridiplantae; phylum Streptophyta; class Pinopsida; order Pinales; family Pinaceae; genus Larix; species Larix kaempferi. The sequence goes on along the minus strand of BSBM01000454.1, from coordinate 7,447,949 downwards.
GAGTGTAATGCATGTAGGGACATTGTCAAAATCGTGTTGGTGAAGGGTGGCACACTTAAATATCATTATTTTAGTGTTTTGCCTCAAGATGTGTGCCAAAAGGTGGGTGCTCTACCCTCACATGTATGCCATATGACTTAAAGTTGCATTCCCTAGTGATTGATTGACTTAAAATTTAGGGAATGAGGCTTAAAATCCTAATGACAAGTTTAGGGAATTTAATCATTAAATCAAATTATCCCAAACGAATTTCACACTAGAAATGATGAAAAGTGGAAATATGGCAAAATGAAGCAGTGTTGAAAAAGTTGCTGATTTTTCGGAAAAAAGCGGCAAAATCGCGATTTTTTCCTCTAGCAGATTTTTCGGCGTAGGAAAAATCATGATTTTTAAAAATTTGAATGTTGTGCGACTTTTTCTAAAAAATTGCGACTTTTTGGTAATTAGCGTGCCATAATGGAAAAAATCGCGAAAGAGGCTTTTTCACAGTTTCAGAAATTCGGTTATGTTTTTTAAAAATTGATGAGTTTTGTACAAGTGACATTGATGTCAACAATACTAAATGGTAACAATACTAAGTAAATGTGACACTCTCTTTATCTTTCATTTTCCATCCTTGTACTTCAATTTTTAACATTACCATTAATTGTTTCAGGATGTTTGAGAGTGGTTCCAACCTCATTAGACTTCATATACAAAAAGTAGAATTTTAGATCCCATTCAGAATTCAATAGACTTAATGGTTTTCAGGATTTCAGGATTGCAACGTTTCCACTGTATTCTATCATGTATGGAATTTAATGAAGCGCATCAAACTCTCCATGTATCTTGATGTTTGTGGTGTCGATGCCTGATTGGTGAAGTTGATTGACTTCCTCTGTCATGACCTTAATAAAAAATGTACCCTTCAATCAAGCAAAATCACTTATTAAGCATGGGAAGCGCTTTCTACCTTATTTTAATGCTTGGATTAAGAAGTTTCATCAAATTTGTAGGGTGTTAATTGATGTCCTTGGAGGATCAACTTCGAGATTAGAGGTAGAGGCAAGGGCTAGAGCCTAGAGGTGGGGGAACATGGTGCTATTAATGAATACGATCCGAACATAGACAATGATTTTGATGATTATGTTTTTTCAATTTTGATTTAGATATGTGTTGCACTTGGTGCCATTTTGATAATATTTTGTCTCTAATGGTTTGGAATCATAGCTTGGAATCTTTAATATATATATTTTTCATTAAAATTGTAAAATTTTATGTATTTTTTAGCAGTCTGAGTCATTGAAATCAAACCACTTCGAGTTATTTGCATCCACTACATCAGTGCTTTCTCCATATTTATGTCCCAATGTGTTTATCTGATGTTATTGTTTCGTTATATGTTTAAAATTCTGAAAAAAATGAATGTATTTTGTATTTTTTAATGTTTGCTGACTTTTGCCGATTTTCCCGATTTTTTCGCCGATGTTGCCGAAAAGTTGTATTCGGGACCCTTGCCGACTTTTTCAACATTGAAATGAAGGGTTAATATGAAATTAAACTTAGGGAGATCTAATCAAATGTGTCACGTACCCTCTAGGAAAGGGAAAATGATATGGATTTTACATAGGTAAAAGTTGAAATATTATGAAATTAGCAAATTATCTAGGTAAAATGATGGAAACTTGATGAAAATGTAAATGATACTAGGTAAACACTAGGCAAATGCATCACCATGTTAGAGAACACTGACAACTAATAACAAGACATGAACTAACCATGCAATAACGAAGTGAAAGTAGTGACTAGAGCATGGGGAAATAACTAGGTGATTTCCCCAAGATTGATCCACCATGAAGAGTTCCTCCATCAAACATCAAAGAGCATGATGGACACTTGAAGCAACTTCCAAGAAACCATGCAACATGATCATCAACAAGGAGACGTGAGTCCCCTCAACTGAAGATCCCCATCAAATGCCAAAAAGGGAAAGCCTTCATGAAGAAGTATAGCCCCAAGTCAATCCAACACTCCAAAGGTACGAACTGCAAGTCACCATCAATGTGATAAAAATCACAAGTTTACTTTTTGATAGAATATGAGCGGTAACAACAAGCTCCAACTTGGGGACATGTGCTCTGTGGAGAAGAGTGGATGAGAACCTAATAATCTCCGAGAAGCATGAAAGCAAGAGAAGCAGTGTGGTGGGATGGCTCAATTCACATCCCAAACTCCACATGCTTATTACATATACATCAAACATAGCTCAAAAACTTGGCTTCAGCATTGCCAAAAACAACCTGAAATTAGACTAATGCTCTTATATGTTGAGCTTATTCATCCTACTCTATTATTAGGATGAATGAAGATGCTATGTGAAATCATACAACTAATGTAACCATGCCAGCATCTCCTCAAGGGCATGAACCCCTCCCTTGTGTTTGGTAATGAACCAAAACAATGATATATTAAAAATCAGGCCTATGTTTGTTGGATTCTCTATTACATCATGGCTGCAAAATAAATTTAAATTACATATATGGCAGCCAATGTAAAATTCTGAAAAAGTAAAACATGTTTCAACACATACTAATTCGATGCAAAGTTGAAGGGGGCTGAAATAAGGCTTTGAAAAACATGGCAGCCCCTCATCACTCTGAAAAATACCCCCCATGGACCTCTCTAAAGGAAAATATGCATGCAAAACATCATTCACACCTTCAAGCATGATAGGTGTGGGATGCTCAAACATCAAAATCTCTTTAGTAACGCATGAGATTGAAGTATAAGGTGAAATTCAGATCTGAAAATGATTTTTTATTCATAATTTAATGGCTGGACATGACTATCATAGATTCTGAATTCAATACTTTGCTGTTCCACACTATTTCCAGCAATTAAAATATAACTTCCCACTGAAAATTTACATGCCATTACACTAAAATCTGAAAAAATAGATGTCTGGAATTTTCTGCAATGCATCTCAAATTGAAAACCAATCTGCCTGTATAAATTCCAGCAACAAATTGTGAAATTTACTGAGCCAGATCTGGTTACTAACCTCGAATAATTAATCTGCTAATTATCTAAGTTGCCAAGAAGCGTGGGTATGGGGACGGGGACGCCACTTTTTGAAACAGGGTACTTGGGTACGTCGGGGGTACAGTATATATATATATATATTAAAATTTATAAAAATAAAACATGTCACAGTCAGATCATACATGCATATTTCTAAATTCAATGATTCATATGAACATTCACATTGAAAATTTGAAACATAAAATAATAAATTTGATAAATCATAGACTCGTAGTAGATATCCAGTGGAAGACTAGAAGTTATATAATTAATAATAATATATGTCCATGACTCCATGAGTTCAAACTTCGTTGTCATACTACATTCAAAATTTGCCTAATGGCATTTCCAAACATGAAAAAGAAAGTTCAAAACAGTAAACAATGAACAAGATAGCTGATTTGGCTTCCTCAAGCCATGTCATCAGCATCCTCAAGATCAATGTAATCAGCATCATTAAGGTTCTCTGTCAGCAAGCTCTCTAGATAGGTATCACTCTCGAGTTGAGGCATAGCTTGAGCAATGAAATGTTAAAACTTAAGGTTTGGGACGTGGGTTTAGGTAAGGGCCCACTTCTTATTTGTTTGAATAATGTTTATTAAACTATTTATTAAAGTTTTAATTTCTTAAACATTGCAAATTGACCCCCTAACACCGGAGGATTCCAAACTTGAACAAAACTGATCCGGCCGCACCCCCGGTGTACCCAAACAGAGGGGTTGTGAAGAACCTGCAATAATTAATTAATGCAAATACACGAGATATCAGAAATAATAGAACTCAGAATCACTTTTATATTGATCACGGGCCACTTCAAGGGGGCAACCTCCTTTGAGCAAGCTCAATACAATTAACTTCACGGTGCCTTCAATGACCTCAACACACACTTATATACTAAGTCTATGCCCAATATTATGAGTCAAAACCATGGGACATATAATACTACGGGACGACTTACAAAGCACATGCGTCCAATACTATGGGCTAATATAAACTATGGATCAACAAATACTACGGGACGACTTACAAAGCATATGCGTCCAATACAATATACTAACATAGTAAAGAGAAGGGTTGACACGGGTTCCTAACATCCCCTCTCCCTTAGAAAAAGCTTTGTCCTCAAAGCTTTGGTTGGGGAAAATGCTGCGGAATCGAAAGGAGTGGTTCCCCGATAGCATCCTCGGGTTGCATTTCGGGCCACTGACACCTTTGGAGTGTCAGGGAGGATTGCTTGGAAGGCTGTAGACGAAGAAGAACCCTATCAACTGCGTGAAAAGTGCTCTCAGAATGGTGCTGATTGGCTTGTTGTTGCAGTCGAATTCTGTCCATGTGAAGATTGTCCTGCATAATGAGAAGAATCTGATCGCGGTTTCGAAGAACCGAGTCAATTGCCTGAACTGGGGAGCTGCTAAAGGTGTATGGAAGAAGAACTGGCGGTGTCTGTCCATAGACTGCTTCATATGGTGTCCTTGTAGATGTGGTATTGTACCACCAGAGCGCTTCTAAGAAATCCATAGAAATAGTTGGCCAAATCTGTGTAGGGATGGGCAAGGGTTTGAGCAGTCCCGAAAGGAGTGTCGTTTCACCCTTGTTGACCTGGAAAGTATCACAGTCAGCCACCATTTGTTGAATTGTCATTTTCAGTCCCTGCCAAAAGAAGTTACATTGTTCCCGGTCATACATTTTGAAGAACCTAGAGTGCCCTGCTGATGAAGAAGCATGGAGTTCATAGAAGAGATAGCCCTGCTGAACATATTGCAACCAATTTGGAACAAGCAGAGAAAGAGCTGTAAGAGAAACTGGGTCATCAATTGTGCGAGAAGGAGCATCTGCCACCATATTGTCCTTACCCTTCTCGTAAGTGGTCGCATAGGGATAACCCATGAGCTGGATAACCCATTTTAGGTGTGTTGGGGAGGAGACCCATTGTTCCAGGAAATTTTCCAGACCCTGGAGATTAGTCTTGATGCCGAAATAATTCCCTAATAGGTATGGCTGCCACTTCTGTATTGCATGCAAAATAGCCATCATTTCCTGTTGAGAGGTAGATGCGGCTAAATTCTTACCGGAAAGGTCTCTTGAAGGCAGCAAGCTCATTGGTTCAGCAAAGACACCTGCATATCTATCCAAGGAAGTAGTGGAGACTGTTGATGGGTGCATTTGAATGGAATGGAGCTGAGCAATAACACCATGTGAATTCTTCTTAAGGATTTTTTCCAGGCGATGTGAACTGATGATGCAGAGAGACCCTTGTTGTAAGCCCATTAATTTGTGTTGTGCCCCATTGATTGCAAACTGCATCCAAAGTTCAGCAAAATGCCATAAGATGGGGCCAAGTGTGCGTAACCATTGAACGCCCAAAACCACATCAGATCTGCCTAAGGACAAGGCAAACATGTCAAAGCGCAGGTTATAAACTTCCATAGAGATACGCACATTGTGACACTTCCCCTTGCAAGGTAAGGTGCCCCCATTGGCAACCATGACTTCAAAGTTGGAGCAAGGATGGACAAAACAATCAGCCTACATTGTTTGTGGGGTTGTGACACCGGTTACAGCATGGAGAGAGATCACGGGTGGGTCGTCCTGAGATGGGGTGTCAACAGGCGGGTGCTGAGTGTCGACCTGATCGTCTACTGTATTTGGAGCTTCTTCACCAAGTTCAGAGGCAGGCAGAGAATCCACATCCAAGAGATAGAGCTTTTTTTGAACACATCTATGTCCCTGAGTGAATTTCTCATCACAATTATAACAAAGCCCTTTTTCTCGGCGTGCCTGCATCTCGGTTTCAGACAAATGCTTGATAGGAGTTGGTCGAGGAGCTGGCAGGATGGGAGGTCGTTGAGAACCCATATTTTGGAAGGGAACAAAAGAGGGTTTGGAGTGTTGTTGGGCTGCAAGCTTGTCTTCTGCCAACTTAGCCAACCCTAGGACTTCCATCATTGTGTTGGGACAGAACATTTTAACCTCTGACCGGATTTCATCCTTAAGACCACTGATAAAACAACTCCTGTAGAATTCATCAGACAATCCTTCTGTGTGATTGGGTAGTTTCTCAAATTCTGTCTGATAATCTCTTACAGTGCCACTTTGACGAAGTTTAGTGAGTGGTCCTGTGAAGTCGTCAAAAGCACTAGGACCAAATCGTGACAAAAAGAGTTGGCAAAAATCTGTCCAGTTTGGCTCGGGATGAGCTTTGATGTACCAACGGTACCATTGAAGGGCTTCCTGTTCCAAATGAAAGGATGCAAGTGGAACTTTCTGGACATCAAAAGTATTATGCAAACTGAAATAGTGTTTTGCTCGGTATATCCATCCAGTCGGATCAGTACCATTGAAGCGAGGAAAATCAAGCTTCGGCCCACGAAAATTGCTGGAAGAAGAGAACCCATTGGCTGTAGAAGATTCTTGCTGTTGATTATTGTTCATGGCTGAATGCTGAAGATGGAGCCTGAGAAAGTTTTCATCCAGATCTTGGAGTTTGGTTTGGATGGCTGCAAGTGCTTACTCCATGGTTTTTACTCCTGCGCGGGTGACAACCATATCTAGGAGATTTTATTTATTTATTTATTTATCAGGGAATGGATAGAAAAACACAAACAAAAGCTGCTTTAGTGAAGGAAAATTTGGATTTGGGAAAAACTTGGAGTGGTAATTGGGGTTTGAGTAGGTTTTAGACACTTTCTGACGGACAGAGAGGCAAAAAATGGGGATTTCAAAAGCGGGGTGAAAGAATGAGAAAATTTGGTAGAGAGGGACAAAGAAGCAGAATTAGGAAAGGAACACGGTGGCAAAATTTGAAGGCGTTTGGGTGAAAATTGAAGGAGTTATGGCAAACCCTAAAAATAGACAAATGTGGGATTTCTGGTCTTGGGAAGTGGAATTTGGGATAGGGTTTTCAAGAATGAAATATGCAGAATGGGATTGCAGGGATGTCAGTGAAGTTTCAGGGAAAACAGAGTTGAAACAAGGGAGATATGGGCGAAAAACAAAATTTTATACTCGGTTTTTTTTATATCAGAAATGGATCGGCAACAACGGCGCGGAAGGGATCCGCAACAGATGGATCTGCAATGGCGCGGAAGGGATAAAAAACGGCTGGATCTGAAACAACGACTGGATCTGGAACGACTTTCATAATAGACCTGAAACGACTGAATCTGGAGTGGAAGTGATCGGCAACAGTTCAGCTGAAAATAGATATGGACCCCAGGTATGTGCGGCTTCCTATCGGTTCAAGGGATTCACTCGGCCACCAATGCTGTCTGACGGCTTGCGTATTGGTGCAGTACCCCTCACTCCACGGCTCAGGTAAAACTGATAACTGCTTTGCCACAAACGAGAACTCTTGGTTTACCTCACAGGTGGGAACTAGTCAATCAGGTAGGGGTTGTTGCCCTTTTCGCTGGCAGGTCCTCTCAATGGGCCAGCTACTTTGGGGTTCCTGTGGTACTCCTCACAATGAGTTTTAGGGCTTATGCCCAAGTACTTCCCATAGTTAAGCGGATAGGGGTTATTCCCAGATCCGAACTTGCAACAGATGCGAAATTTTTTTTGGCATAAATTCCACCCAATGAGCCCAAGAAAGTGCTCTAATACCAGATGTGAAGAACCTACAATAATTAATTAATGCAAATACACGAGATATCAGAAATAATAGAACTCAGAATCACTTTTATATTGATCATGGGCCACTTCAAGGGGGCAACCTCCTTTGAGCAAGCTCAATACAATTAACTTCACGGTGCCTTCAATGACCTCAACACACACTTATATACTAAGTCTATGCCCAATACTATGAGTCAAAACCATGGGACATATAATACTACGGGACGACTTACAAAGCATATGCGTCCAATACTATGGGTCAATACTATGGGCTAATATAAACTATGGATCAACAAATACTATGGGACGGCTTACAAAGCATATGCGTCCAACACAATATACTAACATAGTAAAGAGAAGGGTTGACATGGGTTCCTAACAGGGGTACGGCGTACCGAAATGCATGCAAGTACCTGAATTTCATGAATGACGTCTCGGGTATGTGAGGTCTGATTTGGGTATCGCTGGGTACGACAGGGGACGTACCTTTGAAGTACCCAAGTACCCGGTATGAGTTCATGTACCCATGCAACACAGCTAATTATTAATTAGTAAAACATCGAAACTCAACAATATAGAGAAAACCTGAACACAAAAAGTAACCTAGAAACCCCAATGGGGAAAACCAACAAACAGTTTGTCTTTATTGCAGATTTGTTAAAACAACATTTACAACACTAGACTTTCAGATATGCACATCGGATCTCAATCAACTCCAGACTCTCTCTTGCTGCAACTATGCCCAAACCGTCATCAATATCAACAAAGCCCGGCTTGAGTGAATCCCTCAATCCAAGCCTCTGAGAGACTCCCTCTCTCAGACCTGATCACTCACTGATCACTCACTATCAATGATGTTACTCACACTGATAGTAACCACCACAAGGGATATGACTCGCTCCTGACTGTGATGCCTTACAACTCTCAATACTCTTTTATAACATCACTTTATGTCAATACCATGTGATACCTAGTACCACAAAACACACAATACATGGTCCCTCTAATACCATCTATGTCACATGGTTCGGGTTCGAGTTCGACAAGGTTAAAGGTCGGTTCGAATTTTTCAATAAGGTTCAAAATGAGGTTCGCTATTAAATTCGCCTATACACATTTAAAAAATATAAATATTTTATGATATATTGACATAACAAATATATATTTTTATTGTATTTAATATACTTTATAAGATTGTTATGCTTATAATTAATATATAATTAAAAAAATATTAACATATATGTATATATTTAATATATACAATGTACATATTATATAAAATACAGTTAACCTTGTACTTGGCACCTATCACGTATCCATATCTTTTGCAAACTAAAATATCGTGCTAGAGTTGAGATAATTAAAGGGTTGAAAAACTTGAAACTCTAGGAGTTTACACCTGCGCGGTCTCTGTCGAATTTCATTGGTTCATAAATAAGAATTTCACTAGCTTAGGAATAAGAATCTACACCTGGAGGTTGGGCAGCGCGTCGCTTAAATTCCGCTAGCTCATAAATACGAGTTTTGTTGGCTCAAATATACACCTGTGCCTTGGAATTTCGCTTTGCAAACTTGTGGGCACACAGACATCGACCAATTCGTGGGCACATGGACAGCGACCAGGCCGACCAAAGTTTAACATGCCCGTGAAAATCACTACTGAATTTTAACCCGAACCTCATCGAATTAGACATTTTTCTTGAGGTTCGCTGGATTTTGAACTTCAAGGTTCAAATCTAGCGATTCACGTGACATAGAATACCATTGACTATAAAGAATTACAAAAGACACTATTACAAGATTGTCTAGACTTTTAGAGAGACCATCTTGGCCCCTTCTTAGTTGCTAGACACCCCCAACGTAGAAGTACCTGCCAAGGCTGCGAGAAATCGCTCTACCCCTCGTCGCTTCACTCCCAATTTGCGATCTGAGAGGAATCAATACCGGAATCGCGATTCCTCATTGATTCCTCCTGGGAGTGATTTGGTAATTCACGATTCCTGGGATCAAAAAAGCAATCCCTGGATTTCCAAGAATCAATGAGGAATCGATTCCTGAGCGATTCCGGGCAAAAAAAATCACTCCCGAAATCGCTCCCTGACCGATTCCGCGGGATTGGCGGACTTCATGAAGATTTTTTGCATTTTTTGCATTTTTTGTTTTTGTTTCTTAGGGATTGGATAGGGTTAATTTGGGCAAATAAAGGGTATTGGACTCCATTTGGACTCATTCCATTCCTCATTTCATTGATTTCACTTCTCTTGCTAGGGCTTTGAGTGGGTTTGCTAGTTGTTTGAGAGCAAATTTGTGGGAGCTTGGAGGGGAGATTGAAGGGGAGATTGAAGGCTTCTATTTGGGAGAGCTTGCAAGGGAGATTGAAGGCTTCCATAGAGACATTCAACCACCATTGAAGAGCTAAAAGGTAGGCTCTAAAAACACAATCTTTGTTTGTTTTTGATTTTTTCTTTTCACTATGTTAAAAAATTTAAACCTTGCAATGTTCTCTTCTCCTTCTCTTTCCAATTTCTTCTTCTCCATCATTCTATTGCAGGCAACAAGTGACTCTCATCTTGAATCAAGAAACATGATGGGTATGTGGTTTTGGCTTTTGGTTCCATTTCTTCTCATTATGATGGTGTTGGGAAGCAGATATGGTGGTGGTAGTGATGAGGGGGAAGAGGTAGAGAGTGACACATACCATGGAGAAGAGGAGGAAGGGGAAGAGGGTGATGATGATGAGAATGAGAGTGATCAGGGGCAAAAACAAAATGACACAACACCTTTTTGGAAGTATGTGACAAGGCTTGGGGGAGGGAGAAGGGGTGGAACCACAAATTTTATATGCCCCCATTGTACTAAAACTTACACTTGTTCATATACCCGGGTGAGAAAGCATTTGTGTGGGATTATGCCATGCGATCAAGGTAACGCTACTGGAGTCAAAACTTGTGACAAAGTGTCAGCTAAAGAGAGAAGAAAATACAAGATGGAAGAAGAGGCCGCTCAAAACAATTCCAACAGATCAAGGGTTGAATCTGAATCCTCACAGAGAATGTTTGGTAGTGGAGTTGGATCATTATCGGCTCGATCGAGACCCTCATCTCCCCATGGAATCTCGTCGATTCAAAGAACATTATCGGATTTCCTTGACCAAGGTTGTAGAGATGATGTGGATTCAAAAGTTTATAGGTTTCTCTATGCATGTGGTGTGCCATTCAATGTTCTTCGCTCACCCTATTGGCATGAAATGGTACAAGCCATCAATGGTGCCCCTCAAGGATACAGAAGCCCTGGGTATGACAAAGCTAGAACCGTGGGACTTGACAGGGAAAGAGCCAAAATCAATGGTGCTTTTGGAAAGTTTACAAATGATTGGTCCAACTATGGGGTATCCATTGTATCTGATGGGTGGACAAATGTTAAAGGCAAGCCATTGATAAATATTCTTGGCGTTTCTGCTAGTGGTGCGATCTTCCTTTCATCCCATGACTACTTAGATCGCTACAAGACCGGTATTAATATTGCACAACCTTTACTTGAAACCATTAAGGAGATTGGGCCATACAATGTCATTCAAGTCATCACCTATAATGCTGCTAATTGTAAGGCAGCAGGAGCAATCATTGAGGATAAGTATCCCAACATATTTTGGTCAGGCTGTTTGGTTCACACATTGAACCTTTTGATGCATGATATTGTTAAGATGGACCCTAATTACCGATGGATTGGTGCCTTGTACAAGAGAGGTAAGAAAATGATCAAATTTATTACCAATCATAGCATGGCCCACCACATTTTTCGCAACCACTCTAGGTTGGAGCTATTGAAGATTGCAAAGACTAGATTTGCTAGCTACTACCTCACCTTCAGGAGGCTTTTGAAGGTAAGAGAGGCATTGGCTAGTATGGTCTCAAGTGATCCATGGCAAGAATTAAAAGACAGATCTGCAAGCACAACTGATAGACATGACTTTCAGGAGGTGGAGGACATCGTTCTTGATAGTCATATCTAGTCACAGGTTAGGTATGTTCTGCAGTTCAGTTCACCAAGCTAGTTTAGAACATGATTCGTTTTGCAGATACAGATCAACCGGTGATTGGGGAGGTATATGAGCAGATCGATAGCATGCTTGGTCAAATCAAAGACATTGTTGAGCAAAGAGATGCAATCTTGTATGACCATATTCATAAACATGTGGTCAAAAGGTGGGATAATCTAAATGTTCCACTCCATGCCCTTGCATACGTCCTTACCCCAAAATACTATTCTCCAATTTGGTTGGCCCAACCTGCACCTGGGGGTGGAGTTAGGAAAAAACCCCACACAGATCCAGAGGTGCAAAATGGGTATATCCTTGCATTAGACAAGTTGGTGCTTGATGAGGATGAATGTGCTCAAGTACGGAGTGAATTGAGCGAATACATCAGTGCGCATGGAGCCTTTGGTACCCTGCATGCAACCAAAGATCGAGATAGATTGGATCCTATCCGTTGGTGGACATGTATGGCTCTGGAGCCACATATTTGCATAAATTGGCGGTGAGGGTGCTTTCACAGGTTGTTCATAGCTCTTCTGTAGAGAGGTGTTGGAGCACCTACAACTTCATCCACAGTGTAAAGAGAAATAGTTTGAATGTAGAACGCGCAGAAAGCTTGGTTTATGTGCACTACAACTTGAGGTTGTTGTCCCATTATTGTGAGGCGACCAAGAATGATAGAACATTTTTGACTTGGGACAACAATCCCGAGGAGGCTAATGTGGAGGATGGAGCCATAGCATTAGAGCGCTTGGAGGCTGAACTATTGGGTGATCATGATGATCCAATTCATACTACAGGTACCTGTACAGAGATGCCACCCCCAAGCAGCAACAACTTTCGAAATGCAGGAGTTTTGCCTTTAGCTTCACAACGTCCAATAGCCCGTGGGGGTCATTCATCTTCTTCTCAGGTTCCATGATCACTTCCAGCAGCTCCTATTCCACCTAGACCATGAGAAAAGAAATTGAAGTTTTCTCGTGGCAAGCGGAAAGCTTAGTAGATAGTATCATAGATTCATAGTACTTTGTATTTCATTTTCATGTTTATTTTGGCCTATTTTGTCAACATTATGGCCTAGTTTGATGGCAAATATTATATGTTGAAATTTGAAGGTTGATTTTGTTGATGATTGATGATTTGATGATGATCATTTAATGACAATGTTATAAGTTATAGCTCCTTGATGATTGATGTTATATGAATGTGTACTAAATGGTTATATGAATATCTATGTTTTCATGTTTTCTATAGCTAATTTGGCATAATACATGTTTTTTTAATATATATGCATCAAAATATATTAAAATATATATTATATAAAAAACGCTCCCGAAACGGAAGCTTTTGAAAATTTCGCTTTTCGCTCCCGCTCCCGCTCCCTGCTCCAGCTCCCCACTCCCAACAGCGTAGGTACCTGCCGAGCTACCAAAAACCATCACTCCCTCTTGTTGGTTTTTGTGCAACTTCAGAAGATATTATTCATTGTATTTTATTGTTCTTTCATTGTACTTGTTTGTACCTCCTAAGGGAGATGAACCTTATGTAAACACTTATGTAAACACATAAAAGAATCAATGTAAACCTTGGGGTGCAAAGAAAGAAAATAAAAATATTAAAATTAAATTTATTAATTGCCCCCAGGTGAAGTCGGCCCAGTTAGGAATTTTCATGTTTGCACTCGTATAAATAAGAGGTAAAGTGCACCTCATTATCTCATTATTCTCTCACTTGACAATTGCGCATCACTTGGGAGAGCAAAATTCGCACAAGCTAGAGGAGGAAGCTGTTTTTGGGGTTTCTACTTGTGGAAGACATTTTTACATTTTCTCTTTTATCATTTGTACTTTGATCTCACGATTATCATCTCTATACGAAGGTTGTTGAGTTTTTCCCAAGGTAAACTCTGTGTTGTTGTTTTGTGCTTTGTCTTTCTTCTAGTGATCTTGGTTATGCATTTATGTTATTATGCTATGAATGTATGAAATTTAACATGGTATCAGAGCAGTTTTAGAAGAAGCCATTGCCAGAACATTGTTGGAACCCTGCCGAAACTAGGGTTTCATCTTGTGAAGTCTCCAACCATCATTTTGGAGAAAACGGGCTATAGGAATTTCGTTTTTGTCAAGGCGCATCTTTGGTGCATACAGAATTCAATTCCGAGAATTTTCAATTTTTGACCTAACTCTGTGGTTGCAACAGAATTAGGGTTTCAGTTTTAACTCATTTCTCTCCACAGATTTGGACCAGCCCGCCCTCAATTCAACTCTCTTTGGCAAGGCGCATTTATCTATGGTTTCAGTTTTTCAAATTATCAACTTTCATTTTTGACCTAGCTCCTGCTAGGTTTCTGAACCATATCTACAATCAAGATGATTGGCATGAAGGTTGAAGATTGTTTGGAAGGAGCTTCCAACTTTATCTCTTGGAAGTCTAGGGTTCTTCTGCTTCTAGAAGAAAATGACCTATTACTATATATGAATGAGAAGGTTCCTGAACCAGAAGCCGAAGAGGATAAATCCCGATGGAGGAAGAATGATGCTAAAGCAAGAAGGATACTTGTGGATTCAGTGAGAGATCACTTGGTCCCACAAATCTCAGGAAAGAAGATTGATAGGAAAATGTTCAAGACCATTATAAAGTTGTTTGAACACACTAGCCTCAATGTATCCATGACTTTGAGAAACCAACTCTCAAATATGAAGATAGCCAAGTCAGAATCCATTGCCTCATACTTTATGAGGATCGCAAAACTCAGAGACAAGCTCAGTACCAGTGGAGATCCTATTAATGATAAGGAGCTTGTCCTCCACACTCTAAATGGTCTTCCACCATCATGGGAGTCCTTTATCCAAAGCATAAGTGGTAGATCCAAACTACCAAAGTTTGGCAAGCTTTGGGCAGACTGCACTCAAGAAGGGACCAGGATTGCAACATGTCAAAGACTCCATGGCCATGGCACTCAACCTGACGAGAACCAAGCTTTTGTTTCCCATGCTAAGAAGGGTAAGGGAAAAGGTAGGAAGTTCCATAAACACAATCACCAAGATAGGAGATCTAGTCCTCGCCCAGATCAAAAGGAGAAGAAGGACATATCTCAAGTTCAATGCTATAGGTGTAGAAAATATGGACACTACGCCAATAATTGTCGAAGTTCAAGTAAAAGGAAGCATGAAGCCTCAACTGTTGATGTAGAAGAAGACTATCATCACAAGAAGCCAAAGGATGATGATCGTTCGGAGTTCTTCTTCTAGAAAATCCAGAATGCAAGACTTGAGATCTCACATGGTTCCCACAAAAAGGCAGTGGGAGCCCACACACAAAAACAATAAGCGATAAGTATTTTGGTGTTCTTGCTTACATAGATCTGTTTCACTTTATATGTCTTCATAACTATTATATGCAGATCTATCTTGAAGTGCATTGAGCCGTTGATATAGTTTACATTGTTATATTTATTATGCATATGAGCTACACAACATTTCATGAAGCTAGTCTAGATGATATCTCCTTCCTGCATGCTTAGGGTAGTGCACACTCTTGATGGCATGTTCTAGTGGAGATAGCAGACATCTAGATAGTTCCCAGATGTGTTTGTTAGACATGTTCATGATTGTTGTGCTAAAGTATTAGCTAAGATGCCTGTGTAAACTATTGCCGTTACATTTGATTATGCAATGTCATTGATCATCAGTCGAGATTTGACTTGTAGGGAAAAGACCTTGTGATTTGGCCTACAAGAGAAGAATTGTTCCGATGGACACATGAATCCCGTTGATGTTCAGAAGGAAGCTTCCAGGAATACGACTCTCAGCCTAGAAGGATGACCTCGGAGGAAGCTCTCACAAAAGTTAGAAAGGAAAAGGGCGAAGTTAGAAACTCCAGGCAAGATGGGAACTTTCATGGGATACAGTGAGTCTTCAAAGGCATACAAAATCTACATCCCAGAATCCAGACAGTCCGAAGTCAGTAGGGATGTGACCTTTGAAGAAAATATGGTTGTCAAGAAAGGCAGAGGATCAAACATGGAGATCGATGCTAGAATCAGAGGAGATGAGATCATCTCCCCCTCCAGTTTAGGAGGGAGCTAGTAGAATCAACTTCGGAAGATATTATTCATTGTATTTTATTGTACTTTCATTGTACTTGTTTGTACCTCCTAAGGGAGATGAACCTTATGTAAACACATAAAAGAATCAATGTAAACCTTAGGGTGCAAAGAAAGAAAATAAAAATATTAAAATTAAATTTATTAATTGCCCCCAGGTGAAGTTGGCCTAGTTAGGAATTTTCATGTTTGCACTTGTATAAATAAGAGGTAAAGTGCACCTCATTATCTCATTATTCTCACACTTGACAATTGCGCATCACTTGGGAGAGAGCAGAATTCGCACAAGCTAGAGGAGGAAGCTGTTTTTGGGGTTTCTACTTGTGGAAGACATTTTCACATTTTCTTTTTTATCATTTGTATTCTGATCTCGGGATTATCATCTCTATACAAAGGTTGCTGGGTTTTTCCCAATTGGGTTTCCCAGGATAAACTCTGTGTTGTTGTTTTGTGCTTTGTCTTTCTTCTAGTGCTCTTGGTTATGCATTTATGTTATTATGCTATGAATGTATGAAATTTAACACCTCTTAGTGAGGAAGGTACTTCTAGAGAAGCATTCACCAGGATCAAACTTATCCTTTGCTGCTGCAGCTGCTCCCTCTGAACTAGAAGAATTCCCAGTTGCATCGGCTGCACTTTGATATGAAGATCCGCGCTCCTCATCCATTGGTGTCATCTCAAACAAGATACTGGATGCCATTATTCCAAACCTTGCAAAAAACACCTTGTAACTCAGCCAATCACGTGCTCGTACTGTTGTATCCGTCAACATTGCTACGACACTCAACACCTCTGTCGGCATCCACGTGTCCATAGTAGTTGCCAAAAACTTACTTCCCCTTGCTTGTGCCTTCCCGTACTTTCTTGGGCAGTTTTTGGGTTGCTCCTAGGGCTTTTCTACCCCCTGCCTGAAATTTCTGGGCCTTGTCGATTGTTTGATAGTCTACCTGCGGCTGTCTGGAATTCCAAGGCCTGCTGCCCAAGGTCCTGCCCCTGCTTAGGCTTGTACGGACCCTGCCCGAATGTCTTTGGCAGCTTGCCTCTTCAGCGGACGACTTGCTAATGGCTTGGCGGCTGTTGCCAGCCGTCGATCTGTGCCCAGCTACCGGGCCTGATTTAACTTTGCGTCCCCCTGTCTGGCTTGATTTTTGGTGTCTACAGCGGCAACCCAATTGGTGGCTGCGACCTCCAACCATCGCTTCTCCACGTCGCCTCTCTGACTCCTCCTCACAGTCACAACATCCACGTTCGCCTCATGCCCTGTCCTCTGCGTCTGTGGATCTGCAGTTCTGGCGCCCTTTGTCCTGCTCGCAAGCTATCGCGTCTAGATCTGCCTTAGTACTTGTCCCAATCCGTGGTGCAACTGTTGTTGTCCTGTCTAACCTTTGCTCTCCACTATCTTCATGCAGGTCTCCATGCCAGCACACTCCGACACCCACTTCCGAACCGAATTCTCCACTGTAGGACGTCCTCGGCTTGTTGGATCGTGCTCGGCAGGAAACCTCGAGCTTCATCCTCCCGCGCATTCGCATCCATCGGTTACCTTGCTTTGGCTCCCAGTGCCCAACCTCCGCAGTCCATGATGTTTCTTCCTGCTGGGGGTAGTTGAATCAAGCTCATAGCCTGTCTGCTATTTGCGGATCACCTTCACATCAAGCCTTCCTCTAGCTCGCCGCCCCAGCACTTTCGCCTTAGATCTCGTGCCTCCCTCAATTAGGAGACAAACCGTCGCCCTAATCTGGAACCCACTTGTGCTCCTCATGCCTGCACGTCGGCTCTACCCAACTTGGATCTACCTCTATTTTGCTAAATCTCTGCAGCGCTGCTTGAGCCCAATCATGCCAGAATGGCAGAAACAAATCCCCAACGAACTGATCCTAAACTTGATTTGTGATCACATGGATGTACAACTGTACGATACAATGGCAGAAACAACCCCCAACAAACTGATCCTAAACTTGACTTGCGACCACATGGATGTACAACTGTACGTTGCCCATACGGGCCGTACCGTGGCTGTACGGTGCTCTTTTTTTTTTTTTTTTTTCCTTCCGTACTAGGCTAGATCTAGTTACTAACCTCGAATAATTAATCTGCTAATTATTAATTAATAACACACTGAAAATCAACAATACTATGAAAACCTGAACACAAGAAGTACCCTGGAAAACCCAATGGGGAAAACCAACAAACAATTTGTCTTTATTGCAGATTTGTTAAAACAACATTTACAACACCAGGCTTCCGGATATGCACATTGGATCTCAGTCAACTCTCGACGCTCCCTTGTTGCAACTATGCCAAAACCCTCAACAATATCAACAAACCCCGACTTGAGTAAATCCCTCACACCAAGTCTCTGAGAGACTCCCACTCTTAGATCTGATCACTCACTAATATACACTCACTATCAATGATGTTACTCACACTGACAGTAACCACCACAAGAGATATGACTCACTCCTGACTGCGATGCCTTACAACTCTCAATAGACTCTTTTATAACATCACTTTATGTCAATATTATGGGACATCTAGTACCATGGAACACACAATACCATGGTCCCTCCAATACCATTGACTATAAAGAATTGCAAACGACACTATTACAAGATTGTCTAGAGAGACTATCTTAGCCCCTTCTACATTGCTAGACACCCCTAATGTAGAAGTACCTTCCGAGCTACCAAAAACCAACACAAATAAGACATCTTGAGCTGAAAATTCGTATGGAAATGCACCAAAATTTGAAGATGTTGGTGGCTGGAAAATTCATGTACATTTACTAGCAACAATGTGATCCTCAGAAATTTTCAAAATCTGAAAATTTCTGAATAACTACTAGGAAAACATTGTTGGAAATTAAATTTAGAAAATTTTGAACATGAATTCTGTAAATATGGGTGCTCAAGAGACAAAAAATTTGCAATTTCTTCATTCTTTTGCTCGCCCTCAAATAACTCTAGGCATTCCTCATCCTCCAAGGGTTGTCTTCAAAATCACTTCTTCCAAAATGAAAAGAATGCATTATCAATTTTGAAATTTTGTAAAGAGCAACAACTCAGCAAACCTTTCTCTTCTTCAAAATCAGAAACCTCAACAAATGGGGCTGCAATAACATCTTCCTCGTGCATGGCTGGAAAAGAGTCTTAAATGGGTGGATTATCAACAATGTCTTCTTAATTTGGAGATGCAATGGATGCTTCATTGTCCTCTTCATAAGGTGCTGCAAGACATTCTTCTATAACCTCTCTTTTTAAATCTGAAAGATTCTCTTCATGATCAAGCATAAGTGAGAAAATTTCATGAGATATATACACATCATAGCATTCCTTGATATATTTGTGTAATGACTACATTGCCTTATCTTTATCAATCATTTTA